>OX451740.1:271400580-272018649 GCA_948472305.1 Vicia faba
ACTATTTTATTTTTATTGTATATAAATAAAATAATTAATATATTTACTTTCTTAAAGAAATTAGGGTTTCACCCTTAGAATTTTTTTTATTAATAACCAAGTATTAAAATAATATTTCGCAAATAACCGCGTTTCGGAAAAAAATACGCAAATAACCATGTTTCAGATGACTCCCCAAAGGAGGAGCCATCTGAAATGGCGCATGCACCTATATTTTAAGGGGAGGCGCCATCTCACTTGGCGCCTATGTTCTTAGGCCATGCCCTAAGCCAAGTGAGATGGCGCCTAGGTGTATTTTTAGGGCAAAAAATGATTTTTTTTTCCCGATGCGTTGCGTGTTGGACAGAGATCAACAAAATGGACTTTTTATTAAAAAAAAAAGTAATTACATCCAACTGTATTACATTTAAATAACAGTAAAAAGAACAGATTAAAAAAACTGGATACAAAAATACTGGGAAAAAAAACGGATACATCAGTGATCCCCCGGAACCCGGTAATGACCCCCGGTTCCGCATCCCTGTCTTCGCCTTTCTCGTGATGGGTGTCGTCGCGTTTCCTGCTGCGACAAGGTCGATGGCCCAGCGAAGTCAATGCGGTCCAAATCCATAAAATCAGTCAGATCTCCATATCTAGAAGATCCGCTCTGGTACAGTCGGTTACCCATACCCTCAAAGTTTGGTCGTGTTGGCGGTGGGTGCGGTTCCATAGTGGGTCTGTAGTATTGATCGTCTGAGTACGGTGGGTAGAAAGGAAATGGATCTTGGGGTGTTTGGTATTGAGGATGTTGGGTGGTTTGGTGATATTGTGGGTGATGGTAGGTTGGGTCGGCTTGTTCGTGATTTTCCGACATTCCCATATCAGGGCTAAGGCTGGACGTTGAGGGCGCCATATTGGGATATATGGAAGACTGAAATTGTGTATGGGGTATGCGGGTGTGCTGGTATTGGGATTGGTATTATGGTTGGGTTTGAGGCATATCGGGGTATTGGTAGTTTGGTGGTGATTGTGGTTGGTTGTGCGGCATTTGATTGTAGTTGTGTTGTGGTGGGGACTGTGGTTGGGTGTTTGTGGGTCTGTTTCTTCTTGGGGGTTGGTGGGAGGTTGATGGGTTTTGGGTTTGTTGATGGGGAATCGAGGGTTGTGTCCATTGTGTGCGTGGGTCAACCAAGTACCTTGGATGAGACACGTGCATTTATGGGTTACTAACCGACCTGTACCAAGACAAATATTGATCCGTGTGTCGCATATTACCTTGAGTAAGGAAAACCGGGAATTGCAAGACGTAGCGGTGACGCCTCTGCCACATCTTACACCATTCCGGAGCGAAGTCTTTCCAGTTGGTAAGACCCCACTAGGCGTCGACCCTTTTAAGATGCCATGGGGACAAACAAGTTGGATCACTTGGTATCTCTTGATGCATTCCGAACTGCATCTTCACACGGTCGCTATGGTGCATCTCCACAATGTTGAACCGAATGATTGCAGTCTGCGCGGTCCAAGTTGCTGCATCCTCCGGGTTTAGAACATGGCCCAAACCCAAATATGGTCTCCAGACGAACTGCGATAAAATGTAAATCAGGTTAATGCAAAAGTAATGTATAAATAATTTAGTTGAACAAAAGTTAAAAGCTACGACGTACGTCATCCGAGCCTAAGTGATCCAACATGTTGCGGTAGAGTGCGACATTGAATCTTGGATTCTTGCCGTAATCCATACCCCTCACGCAGTACCTAAAGGAAATGAGAAATATTTTATTCTTAGCATATATTTTGGGAAGAGCAGAATAGTTATAAATGCTATAACTTGATGACTTACTTTGTTGCGTACGGGAAACCGAAAGTGTTGTTGTTGACGGGGTTTAAGGACTCCATCCTCCACCAACCCCAGGCTTGTAGTAAAAAAGCGCACCCATAAAATGTACATTTTTCCTTGACTGCGTTTTTGCACAAGGAACTGTATAGGTGGGCTAAAACTGCAGAACCCCAACTATATTTTCTTGTTTTTTCAAAATTTGTTAGTAAATGTAAGTACATAAAATTTACACTATTTCCCGTACTTTCGGGAAATAAAAATGTACCAAAAAGTATCATAAGATAAGTTCTGGCTTTTACTACCCTGTCATTCTCTGAGGAATTTTCATTTAATTCCAAACTTGCATAATGACTTTTCATCTCAGTGAGTAGTATTCCCTGCCCTCTTGCACCACTACCTTCTACCATATCCCTGCCCAACAGTTCTTTACACTGAGAGTTGGGTTGTTGAACTGACCCGTTCACGACCTTACCGTCGACAGGGAGACCTAGTAGCATGTACAAATCCTCTAGCGTGATGGTACATTCACCTATTGGTAGGTGAAATGTATGGGTCTCCAGTCTCCACCTTTCCAACATTGCAAGAATGAATTTCGAGTCAATGGTGCAGTTGGAGATCTTTATGACATGTCCAAAACCTGCGTATTCCAGATATGGGACGATAAATGGGTCGGGAGCCAGGTAGTTGTGCGAACGGATTCTGAATCTTTTTGTGTCCTGAGTTCATAATGTAACATGTATAAGATTAATTAAGATGAACAACGCGTTATTTGAAGTATGAAAAATGTATAACCAAAAAAGAAACTTACAAATGCAGCAATGTTTTCCCTTGTGCCTCTGTGAGTATCGCCCATTGTTAGAAGAGTCATTGTTTAAAATGCTTGAGAGTATGAAAGACTTAGGAAGAGATAGAGAGTATGATAGACTTATGAAATATTTCGTAGCAGAGAGTGAGACTTGTACGGGTGTGAGAGATGTATGATATGGTATGTATTTATAGGAAAATAAGTTTGATATAGTGGTTGCTTGTGCTTGCGTGCCTGCGAAGTGTCACATTTGCATGCTTAGGGGGTTACACATATGCATGCATGCATGTACAAAAAATGAAAGGTGTCACTCTTGCAGGCTAGGTGGCAGCCCATGCATGTATCACGATTGGACAATAAGGGAGGCGCCATTGGACTTGGCGAAAGAGTACAAAAATGAATGGTGTCGCCACCCCAATTGACGAATAAGAGGTGTCCTTTGTTACAGCCTAGGCTCAGGCTACGTGACAGCCTTTGGGATTCCTTTCATTATTGCATGTAAGCCCATTGGAGTTGATGGGAGGAGTCTTACAAAATACATGTATATGTGCAGACTAGGGGCAGGCTAGGTGGCAGCCTAGGGGGTTACATAAGCCCATGCATGTATCACGATTGGACAGTAAGGGAGGCGCCATTGGACTTGGCGAAAGAGTACAAAAATGAATGGTGTCTCCACCCCAATTGGCGAATAAGAGGCGCCATTGAGGAAAGCAGTTATGAATGCGGGATATGCATTGACACAACCCATATTCAAATATTACCGCAACGAGATCCGTTTGTCTAATACAGAAGCCGGTAGGTGGATCGACAATATTCCGGTGGAAAAATGGACTAGGTCATACGACAATGGCCAAAGATGGGGGCATATGACAACGAATCTTATTGAATCAATGAATGGGGTATTCAAGGGCATACGAAACCTCCCAATCATTGCCTTGGTAAAATCTACGTATTTTAGGATGGCTGCGTTATTTGCAAAAAGAGGTGAAATGTAGAATGCGGTGTTGCAATCTGGACAACTATGGAGTGAAAGTTGCATGAAATACATTAAGGCTGAAAGTGCTAAAGCTAACACTCACATGGTTATATGGTTTGACCGGCACAACCATAACTTCATTGTGAAACAGACAATCGACCACAATGAAGGCCTGCCAAGACAAGAATACAGGGTCATTTTACCTTCTCAATGGTGCGATTGTGGCAGGTTTTAAGCATTTCGTATGCCTTGCTCTCATGTCATTGCCACTTGTGCTCATACCCATCAAGACGCGCTTCAACTGCTGTCAAACATTTACAAATCTGAAACGTTGCTCAATGTTTACAACAACAACTTTCCTTTGGTGGTAAAACTAGATTATTGGCCTGAATACAACGGCGAAATAGTTTGGCACAATGACCAAATGCGAAGGAACAAGAAGGGTCGTCCCAAAAGTAGGCGCATCACAACAGAAATGGACGATCTTGATAGGTTGGAAAGAAAGTGTGGTTTATGCCGTCAGGTCGGACACAATCGCAAAAACTGTCTGAATCGGGCGTCTGACTCGACCACATAAATATTGTAATACATAAAATCTTTTCATAATTGTGTTGTAAACATTTTGGTTTTCCATTAACAGATTTTGCTACAATTAATAAAACGCGTACAACAATAAATAACGATATTCAATCTAGGAAATTACAACTGTTAACACAATTTCATCTGACCCATGCATTATCAACATTACATCACTGTCTGTTTTGACTTCCTCCAACTACACATTAGGTCTTCCTGTCGCATGTGAGGTTGTTGTTCGTTTTCGCTGGATCCTTTGAATTTTCCCCCTCCGCAATGTCTCCATCTAGCCACCGCATCAACTCCCGCTTCAGACGCTCCATGGAGTGAATGTGCCAGAATTTCATTTTCATCGCAGCTTTCGTGGCGGAGAAGATAACGTAACCATCTCTGCTAAAAATCATAGGCGACGTCATGACGCAAATAACGGAGTACAAAATAAAAATACAGTGCGAGAAAGTGTGAGAAATTTCGGAGAAACGGACGAATTATTTATAAAACAGCATTTTGCCCTAGTTTTGCCCTAGGAGTCAAGTGAGATGGCGCCACCTCTCACTTTTAAGGAGCATGCTCCATCTCACTTGGCTAAAAGCCAAGGGAGGCGCCAAGTGAGATGGCGCCTAGGGCAAAACCCTAGGTGGAGGCGCAAAGTGAGATGGCTCCTCCTTTGGGGAGTCATCTGAAACATGGTTATTTGCGTAATTTTTTCCGAAACCCGGTTATTTGCAAAATATTATTTTAATACATGGTTATTAATAAAAAAAATTCTTCACCCTTAACCTAATAAAATTAATCTTTTATTTATTTCTTTATTTTTACATTAAATATTTTTACATACTTAGAAAATAAACATAAACTTTTTTTGCATAATTCATATTATTTGATATATTTGTTTATTTTGTTTATTTAAATATTGTCCATTTATTTATGCATTTGAATTCAATTTGGATTTAATAGTAAATTAGGATTTATATTTCCTGTCAAATACACCCCCATTCAAAGATTGTACCCCCATCCCCATAATCATGTTGTAATAGCTTAGACTTTTAATTCTCGCACTTTATGCTTTCAATTATGCCATGATTAGAGATTAGGGTTTGTATGCAAAAATCCAAAATCAACAAGTAGCTTGACCTAATCAAAGACAAAAGTGCATGAAAATCAATACACAATGCACACTTGCATCCCTAGGGTTACAATCCACTTGTTGCCTTAAAAATGGGCCATGTTATGCATGTTGGGTACTTTGGCAAAACAAAAACAAAATAAAAGATCATAGTTCCTCGATGACTCTATTTTAGTTGCCTAAACAAAAAAGATCAAGTCCCTAAAAAAATTTTCCAAAAATACCTAACACAATTGCTATCATGGTCTGTACGATGACCCACGCCTGTCCCGTTTAACATCCTAATACAAGGTTGTTTACCAAATGCAATGGTAAAACAACACTGTCAAAAGGGTTAAAAACATTAGGAAAGATCTTTGAGTAAATTAGGGTAGATAGCTCTTAGTTACTTGATCAAAAGCTTGCAAAACATCCTTGCTATTTTCAAACACACTTTACAACACAATTTCAAAACATTTCCCAAAACAAACTTTCAAACATTGAAATCTTTTCAAAAGATAAAACACCTTTGTATACATTCAAACAAGAATCATTACAAAGGTTGCCACAACGATGGCCTCTTTTCAAAACATCTTTCAAAACCACACACAAAGCACCATTTCAAACAATTGAAAAGCAAAAGCAAGTGATCTAAACAAGTAACTAAGAGCCCATGGATAACCATGGATGAAAAGGGTGCTTGCACCTTCCCTTTTCATAATCTACTCCCCGAACCCAAGAAAACATCTCAAAGGTCTTTCCTGTGCTTTTTGACCTTTCCTTAGGATAAAATAAAAAGTCGATGGCGAATCTTGCTAAACCGAAACATTTGCGAACACAAAACGCAAAACCTCAAGTCAGTTCTCCCACCGTATCACAAATAGCTAGATGGCCGATGATCTTAACAGAATATGACATACATTACACGGCCCAAAAAGCTATAAAGGGAAGTGTGCTAGCTGATCATCTGGCTCATCAAGCTGTATAAGATTATCAATCCATGAAGTTTGACTTCCCCGACGAAGACATCATGACATTAGACAACATTGAAGATTTCAGACCATATGACGGACCTGAACAAGGATCCCGATGGACCCTGCACTTTGATGGGGCATCCAATGCACTTGGTAACGGTATCGGTGTTGTGCTTATATCTCCAGAAGGTTTCCATACTCCTTTTACTTCCAGACTTTGCTTCAACTGTATGAACAACATGGCCGAGTACGAAGCGTGCATCTTTGGACTCAAGGATGCCATAGACTTGGGAATCAAATCTTTAGTTGTGTTTGGGGACTCAACTTTGGTCATCAGTCAGATCAAAGGAGAATGGGATACTAAGCATCCAAACCTCATCCCTTACAAAGAACATGTCTTGACATTGTTACCACATTTCGAGCAGATTACCTTCGAGCACTTCCCGCGAGAAGAAAATCAGCTGGCAGATGCTCTAGCTACAATGTCATCCATGTTTAAACTTAATTGGGATAATGTGGGAATTTTTTTTATTAATAACCATGTATTAAAATGATATTTCGTAAATAACCGGGTTTCGGAAAAAATTACGCAAATAACCATGTTTGAGATGGCTCCACAAAGGAGGAGCCATCTCAATTGGCGCATGCACCTCCTTTTTTAAGGGAGGCGCCATCTCACTTGGCGCCTAAGTGCTTAGGGCATGCCCTAAGCCAAGTGAGATGGCGCCTATGTACAAAAATAGGGCAAATTTTTTTTTTTATTTTCTTTCATGTGCGTTGCCTATTAGACAGAGATCAACAAAATGGATTTTTTATTTTAAAAAAAATAATTACATTCAACTGTTTTACATTAAAAGAACAGTAAAAAAAATGGATACAAAAAATACTGGGAAAAAAAAAGATACATCAGTGATCCCCCGGAACCCGGTAATGACCCCCGGTTCCGCATCCCCGTCCTCGCCTTTCTCTTGCTGGGTGCCGTCGCGTTTCCTGCTGCGGCAAGGTCGATGGCCCAGCGAAGTCAATGCGATCCGAATCCATAAAATCAGTAAGATCTCCATATCTCGAAGATCCGCTCTGGTACAGTCGGTTACCCATACCCTCAAAGGTTGGTCGTGTTGGCGGTGGGTGGGGTTCCATGGTTGGTCGGTAGCATTGGTCGTCTGAGTATGGGGGGTAGAAAGAAAATGGATCTTGGGGTGTTTGGTATTGTGGATGTTGGGTTGTTTGGTGATATGGTGGTTGATGGTAGGTTTGGTCGGCTTGGTCATAATCTTCTGACATTCCCATATCAGGGCTAAGGCTGGATGTTGAGGGCGCTATATTGGGATATGTGGAAGACTGAAATTGTGTCTGGGGTATGTGGGTGTGCTGGTATTGGGGTTGGTATTATGGTTGGGTTTGAGGCATATCCGGGTATTGGTAGTTTGGTGGTGATTGTGGTTGGTAGTACGGCATTTGATTGTAGTTGTGTTGTGGTGGGGAATGTGGTTGTGTGTTTGTTGGTCTGTTTCTTCTTGGGGGTTGGTTTGAGGTTGATGGATTTTGGGTTTGTTGATGGGGAATCGAGGGTTGTGCCCATTGTGTGCGTGGGTCAACCAAGTACCTCGGATGAGACACGTGCATTTCTGGGTTACTAACCGACCTGTACCACGATATATATTGATCAGTGTGTCGCATGTTACCTTGAGTAAGGAAAACCGGGGATTGCAAGATGTAGCGGTGACGCCTTTGCCACATTTTACACCATTCCGGAGCAAAGTCTTTCCAGTTGGTAAGACCCCACTGGGCGTCGACCCTTTTTAGATGCTAGGGGGACAAATCTGTTGGATCACTTGGTATCTCTTGATGCATTCTGAACTGCATCTTCACACGGTCGCTGTGGTGCATCTCCACAATGTTGAACCGAATGAGTGCAGTCTTTGCAGTCCAAGTTGCTGCATCCTCTGGGTTTGGAGAATGGCCCAAACCCAAATATGGTCTCCAGACGAACTGCGATAAAATTTAAATCAGGTTAGCGCAAAAGTAATGTATAAATAATTAAAATGAACAAAAGTGAAAAGCTACGACGTACGTCATTTGGGCCTAAGTGATCCAACAGATTCCGGTAGAGTGCGACATTGAATCTTGGATTCTTGCCGTAATCCATACCCCTCACGCAGTACCTAAAGGAATTGAGAAACATGTTATTTTTAGCATATATTTTGGAAAGAGCAGAATAGTTATAAATGCTATAACTTAATGACTTACTTTGTTGCGTACGGGAAACCAAAAGTGTTGTTGTTGATGGGGTTTAAGGACTCCATCCTCCACCAACCCCAGGCTTGTAGTAAAAATGCGCACCCATAAAATGTACATTTTTCCTTGACTGCGTTTTTGCACAAGGAACTGTACAGGTGGGCTAATACTGCAGAACCCCAACTATATTTTCTAGTTTTTTCAAAATTTGTTAGTAAATGTAAGTACATGAAATTTACACTATTTCCCGTACTTTCGGGAAATAAAAATGTACCAAAAAGTATCATAAGATACGTTCTGGCTTTTACTACTCGGTCATTCTCTGAGGAATTTTCATTTAATTCCATACTTGCATAATGCCGTTTCAGGTCAGTGAGTAGTATTCCCTGCCCTCTTGCTCCACCACCTTCTACCATATCCCTACCCAACAGTTCTTCACACTGTGAGTTGGGTTGTTGAACCGACCTGTTCACCGCCTTACCGTCGATAGGGAGGCCCAGTAGCATGTACACATCCTCGAGAGTGATGGTACATTCACCTATTGGTAGGTGAAATGTATGGGTCTCCGGTCTCCACCTCTCCAACATTGCAAGAATGAATTTTGAGTCAATGGTGCAGTTGGAGATCTTTATTACATGTCCAAAACCTGCATATTCCAGATAAGGGACGATAAATGGGTCGGGAGCCAGGTAGTTGTGCGAACGGATTCTGAATCTTTTTGTATCCTGAGATCATAATTAAACAAGTGTAAGATTAATTAAGATGAACAACACGTTATTTGAAGTATGAAAAATGTATAACCAAAGAAGAGACTTACAAATGCAGCAATGTTTTCCCTTGTGCCTCTGTGAGTATCGCCCATTGTTAGAAGAGCCATTGTTCAGAATGCTTGAGAGTATGAAAGACTTAGGAAGAAATAGAGTATGATAGACTTAAGAAATATTTCGTAACAGAGAGTGAGAGTTGTGTGGGTGTGAGAGATGTTTCATAAGGTATGTATTTATAGGTAAATAAGTTTGATGTAGTGGTTGCTTGTGCTTGCATGCCTGCGAAGTGTCACATTTGCATGCTTAGGGTGTTACACATATGCATGCATGCATTTACAAAAAATGTAAGGTGTCACTCTTGCAGGCTAGGTGGAAGCCCATGCATGTATCACGATTGGATAGTAAGGGAGGCGCCATCTCACTTGGCGAAAGAGTACAAAAATGAATGGTGTCGCCACCCCATTTGGGGAATAAGAGGTGTCACTTCTTACAGCATAGGCTCAGGCTACGTGACAACCTTTGGGATTCCTTTCTTTGTTGCATACAGGGTCATTGGAATTGATGGGTGGAGTCTTACACAAAACATTTATGTGTGCAGAATAGGGCCAGGATAGGTGGCAGGCTAGGTGGCTTCATAAGCCCATGCATGTATCACGATTGGACAGTAAGGGAGGCGCCATCTCACTTGGCGAAAGAGTACAAAAATGAATGGTGTCACCACCCCATTTGGCGAATAAGAGGTGTCACTTCTTACAGCATAGGCTCAGGCTACGTGACAGCCTTTGGGATTCCTTTCTTTGTTGCATGCAGGGCCATTGGAGTTGATGGGTGGAGTCTTACACAAAACATTTATATGTGCAGAATAGGACCAGGATAGGTGGCAGGCTAGGTGGCTTCATAAGCCCATGCATGTATCACGATTGGACAGTAAGGGAGGCGCCATCTCACTTGGCGAAAGAGTACAAAAATGAATGGTGTCGCCACCCCATTTGGCGAATAAGAGGTGTCACTTCTTACAGCATAGGCTCAGGCTACGTGACAGCCTTTGGGATTCCATTCTTTGTTGCATGCAGAATAGGGCCAGGATAGGTGGCAGGCTATGGGGTTTCATTATTGCATGTAATATTATTGGCAGCCTTGGGGGGTTGCATCCCTTACTTAATTGAAATTTTTTGCCTTACGTTGAACATAACATTCATTCACATAATCTGTAAAATCTTCCAACCTTCGAATCAGTCATCAAACCTTCAAACATTCCAGCATTCATACCTTCATACAATCAATAAACCTCAAACATTCCAACCTTCAAACCTTAAAACAATTCTACACAATGGCCTCTTCACCACAATTTGTTGTCAAAGCACATTTCAACGGTGAGACATACATGTGTCCCACAGTTGGGTTTTTGTTTAGAAACACCGACAACGTTTGATTTCTCTTAAACGGGAAAGAAAATTTCTCATACTTTAAGAAAAGATTGGAGGCCAAACTTGAACGAGGCCCGGTATCCCAGATATTTTATCAGAGTCCAGTCTTTTTTGGAAACAACCAAGTTATTTTTTATAAGGTTGAAGTTCAAGATGACGAGGATCTCCAGAACATGATTTCCAGCCATGTCTATTCTGGAAACGACTCTATTGAGTTGTACGTTTTGCTTCAAGAGCCTCCGGTGACACAGGAGGTAGAGCCTCCGGTGACACAGGAGGTTGATCCTATGGAGAATGAACAAGATGAGGTGGATGCAGTTGATGATGAAGAAGAAGATAACGAGTTAGAGTTTGATGAAATGGTGAACGACGATTCTGACGATGATGGCATCCCAAGTATTCCTACTGACAAAATCTACACACCACCTACGCACATGAAAAACTTCAACATGGGCGGAGATGAACCTTCTACTGACTTGTTTTTCCAACTGTATATGCAGTCGGATGAAAATTTAAAAGAGAAGGACAAGTTTCGTAACAGAGAGGAATGCATAAGGGCCATCAAAAAATTTCACATGCTCAACTCGGTTGATTATAAGGTGGATCGTGTAAACCCGGAAAGGTACAAGATCAAGTGTGTCCACCCTGACTGTATGTTCAAGCTGACCGCATCATACAGACTAAGGGGTGACTGCTGGGTCATAGGTTCCATGACTACCCATACTTGTGTAAGTTCCACTCAATCACAAGACCACCGAAAACTCAACCATGATCTAATCTGTCAAGAAATCCTACCCCTGGTCAGCAACGACCCTTCTTTGAAGGTGAAAACAATCATCTCCCACATCACCACGGTTTTTAACTACACTCCGTCTTACCGTAAGGCGTGGTTAGCAAAGACTAAGGCGATTGAAAGGGTGTACGGAAACTGGGAGGAGTCATACCGAGAACTTCCCCGCTACCTAAATGCACTCAAGACATATTCTCCAGGTAGTGTTTATGTTCTGGAAACATTGCCAGCGTACGCCCAAGATGGTAGTCTACTGCATGGCAATGGAATATTCAGTCGCGTGTTTTGGGCATTTCAACCATGCATCACAGGGTTTTCATCATGCAAACCAATTCTACAAATTGACGGGACTTGGTTGTATGGGAAGTACAAAGGCACGCTATTGATGGCAGTTGCACAAGATGGCAACAATAACATTTTCCCCGTTGTGTTTGCCCTTGTCGAGGGGGAGACCGGTGGTGCTTGGAGCTTTTTCCTGAAAAATCTTCGTACACACGTGGCTCCTCAACCAGATCTCTGTTTGATCTCGGACAGACATGCCTCAATTGAAAGTGCCTATAATAATCCAGTAAATGGTTGGCATGACCCTCCTTCTACGCATGTCTATTACGTCAGGCATATCGTCCAGAATTTCTCGAGGGAGGTCAAGGACAAAACATTGAGGAAAGCGGTGATGAATGCGGAATACGCACTGACACAACCCACATTCAAATATTACCGCAACGAGATCCGTTTGTCTAACCCAGAAGCCGATACGTGGATCGACAATATACCGGTCGAAAAGTGGACTAGGTCATACGACAATGGCCAAAGATGGGGGCATATGACAACAAATCTTATTGAATCAATGAATGGGGTATTCAAGGGCATACGAAACCTCCCAATCACTGCCTTGGTGAAATCCACGTATTTTAGGATGGCTGCATTATTTGCCAAAAGAGGTGAAATGTGGTATGCGGTCTTGCAATCAGGACAACTATGGAGTGAAAGCTGTATGAAATACATTAAGGCTGAAAGTGCTAAAGCCAACACTCACATGGTTACACGGTTTGACCGACACAGCCACAACTTCATTGTGAAAGAGACAATCGACCACAATGAAGGCCTGGCAAGACAAGAATACAGGGTCATTTTACCTTCTCAACGGTGCGATTATGGCAGGTTTCAAGCATTTCGTATGCCTTGCTCTCATGTCATTGCCGCTTGTGCTCATACCCATCAAGACGCGGTTCAACTGCTCTCAAACGTTTATAAATCTGAAACGTTGCTCACTATTTACAACAACAACTTTCCTTTGGTGGCAAAACCGGACTATTGGCCTGAATACAACGACGATATAGTTTGGCACAATGACCAAATGCGAAGGAACAAGAAGGGTCGTCCCAAAAGCAGGCGCATCACAACAGAAATGGACGATCTTGACAAGTTGGAAAGAAAGTGTGGTTTATGCCGTCACGTCGGACACAATCGCAAAAACTGTCCGAATCGGGCGTCTGACTCGACCACATAAATTTTGTAATACAATAAATCTTTTCAATATTTGTGTTGTAAACATTAGGGTTTTCCGTTAATAAAACTATTAACACAATTTAAGAAATTCAATATAGGAAATTACATTAGGGTTTTCGCGTACAACAATGATTAACGATATTCAATCTAGGAAATTACAACTGTTAACACAATTTCATCTGACCCATGCATCATCAGCATTACATCACTGTCTGTTTTGACTTCCTCCAACCACACATTAGGTCTTCCTGTCGCATGCGAGGTCGTTGTTCTTTTTCGCTGGATCCTTCGAATTTTTCCCCCTCCGCGATGTCTCCATCTAGCCACCACATCAACTCCCGCTTCAGACGCTCCATGGAGTGAATGTGCCAGAATTTCATTTTCATCGCAGGTTTCGTGGCGGAGAATATAACGTAACCATCTCTGCTAAAAATCATAGGCGACGTCATTACGTAAATAACAGAGTACAAAATAAAAATACAGTGCGAGAAAGTGTGAGAAATTTCAAAGAAACGGACGAATTATTTATAAAACAACAAAAAACCCTAGTTTTGCCCTAGGCGCCAAGTGAGATGGCGCTTCCTCTCATTTTTAAGGAGCATGTGCCATCTCACTTGGCTAAAAGACAAGGGAGGCGCCAAGTGAGATGGCGCCTAGGGCAAAACCCTAGGTGCATGCGCCAATTGAGATGGCTCCTCCTTTGTGGAGCCATCTGAAACATGGTTATTTGCGTAATTTTTTCCGAAACCCGGTTATTTGCGAAATATTTTTTTAATACATGGTTATTAATAAAAAAATTCATAATGAGGCTCCCCAGATCACCATTGAACGAATGGACGAACCGACACACTGTCACGAGATTAATACCAAAGAAGTAGTGGACCAGCCATGGTTTCATGAAGTCAAAAGGTATCTCGAGGCTCAAGAATACCCGGAAGGAGCTTCAGTCAATGACAAAAAGTTCTTAAGAAGAATCTCAGCTAAGTTCTTCCTGAGTAATGGCATCCTGTACAAGCGTAATCATGATTCTATTCTGCTCCGTTGTGTGGACAAGATTGAAGCTGAAAAGATCATGGCTGAATTGCATGAAGGTACCTTTGGCACTCACTCTAGCGGGCATATGATGGCAAAGAAAATTCTACGGGCAGGCTATTACTGGTCTACCATGGAAGCAGATTTCTATCAGCACTCCCGAACTTATCATAAATGTCAAATCTATGCAGACAAGGTACACGTGCCCCCAGTTCCTCTAAATGTCTTAACAGATCCTTAGCCATTCGCTATGTGGGGAATTGATATGATTGGGGAGATCAAGCCTACAGCCTCCAATGGACACCGCTTCATTCTAGTGGCCATTGATTACTTTACAAAGTGGGTCGAAGCTGCTTCCTTCGCATCCGTTACTAAGAACATTGTTGCCCGCTTCATCAAGCAGAATCTCATTTGCCGGTACGGTATCCCCGAAAGTATCATCACCAATAATGGTATAAACCTTAACAATACTATGATCACCGCCTTTTGCGAGCAGTTCAAGATTCAACACCACAATTCATGCCCCTATCGGCCAAAGATGAACGGTGTTGTCGAAGCTGCGAACAAAAACATCAAAAAGATCATACAGAAAATGACAGTCACCTACAAGGACTGGCATGAGATGCTACCATTTGCTCTCCACGGATATCGTACCATGTCACGCACGTCAACTGGGGCAGCACCCTATTCTTTGGTTTATGGCATGGAGGTTGTTTTACTTATTGAGGTTCAGATCCCCTCTTTAAGAATCATGAAGGATGCAGGTTTGAGTGAAGACGATTGGATCCAAACCCAACTTGATCATTTGAACTTAATTTATGAGAAGAGACTTATTGCTGTTTGTCATGGTCAGACGTATCAAAAACGGATGATCAAGGCTTTCAACAAGAAAGTCAGACGACATGTGTATACAGTTGGAGATCTAGTGATCAAGCGCATCATCTTGCCACAAAGTGATCCCAGGGGCAAATGGACTCCTACCTACGAAGGACCATTTGTCATCAAGAACATCTTTTCTGGTGGGGCAATTATCTTAACCATCATGGACGGTGACGACCTGCCACACCCTGCGAATGTAGAGATAGTCAAAAGATACTACGCATAAAAGACCCGTTAGGTTGACACATCTAGGAAAAACAAGGGCATCCCGGCGAACCAAAAGGTTTGGGCAAAAGTTAGGGATAAATAAAAAAAATCCGTACACCCAGCAAGTTGAAAACCCGAAAGGGCGACTTGGGCAAAAAAGGGTTTCCCGGTGAATCGAAAACCCGAAAGGGAGGTTCAGGCAAAAGTTAGGGAATTAAAGCGTATGACTATGTCTCGTCGGATCACTTTGAGTACAATCTCTTCACGGACAAACCTGGAGCCCCTGATCAATCCAATCATATTCGGACAAGGCAACGAATGGATAAGATATTCGGAGATACGAAGGCTATACCAGAATGGGAACCCCGTGGAATTTTTTACACATAACTATCTTTCTTTGTATAAATTTTTCTTGTTTTTATGACACCATTCTCTTACTAGGATGTTTGTCTCCTTTGTACAAAACACTTATTCAAAGTAAATAAAAGGATACCTCTTTAAAGTGCAGAAAACCTTTTGTCTTTTTCTTTTTACACTTGTGTTTTATTTGCAAAAACGTCCAATGATTCATTAATGAACATATGCATTTGAACATAATTACTGTTTACAAATAAACAGAAGTGAAAAAGAACAATTACTGACAGGTTGAAAGAATAGGAAAACGTCTTTGGGCTATTCCATGAGAAATCCCTACAATACATCATTAAGATCCCCAGCGGAGCTGAAACTTCAAACCATTAATCCCCAGCGGAGCCAAAACTTTGAACTACAGATCCCTAGCGGAGCTGAAACTTCAAACTACCAATCCCCAGCGGAAACCATCCAGTTTCTCCAAACTCCCCAACAAGTTATCTTGAAGCTTGAAAACCAACCAGACAACAACTTCTGATAAATCCCCAATAGAGTGGCATACAACCCAAAATCCTGAACTTTTTCCAAACAGGAATAAGCTTTTTCCCACAGAGTCTTCACTACTCCCCAACAGGATAGCTTTCTTCCCCACAGAGTTTTCATTGCTCCCCAACAAAATAAAGATTCTCATTCTTATTTCCCCGCAGAACAAGGATTCCCTTTGTGTAATCCCCAGTAGACGTCATCAAAGTTCTATGGATTCTCCAAGTAGATTCCTCAGGCAGTACATGGCATTACTCTCACAACGGATTTATTGTAAAAAATTCCAACTTCAAGACATGAAGGATTCCTATATCCCCAGTGAAGTCACCAAGGATTTCTTATCCTCAGCAATCAAGGATTTTTAATCCCCAAACAGTCGCCAAGGATTTCTGATCCTCGGCAATCAAGGATTTATTTTCCTCGGCAGCAGTCAAGGATTTAATTTCCTCAGCAATACAACTAATCAGCTTACATGCGCATACATTACATCCATATATCATAAACATTGATAAGACACATTTATTGCATCATACATTTCATGCAACATAACTTTGGGTTTCAACTAACATTTTACCCTTTTCAGGATAAGATTAACAACTACCATTAACAATGTTCAAAGATTTCAGATACAGTTCATATACACTCCAGACACGGAAGTCATTCTGATACTTATTCAGATTTCAAGTCAGATTACAGTTCAGATACGCTCCAGACAAGGATGCCATTCTGATACTTATTCAGATTTCAGCTTTAGATACAGTAAAGATACACTCCAGGCACAGAAGTCATTCTATTACTCATTCAGAATTCAAAGTCAAGATACAGTTCAGATATGCTCCAGACACAGAAGTCCTTCTGCTACTTATTCAGATATAGTCCAGATACGCTCCAGACACGGAAGCCATTCTGTCACTCATTCAGATTCAAACTTCAGTTATAGTCTAGATACGCTCTAGACACGGTTACCATTCTGTCACTTATTCTGATTTTCCCAGCTTAGATACGCTCCAGACACGGTTTCCATTCCGTCACTTATTCAGATACAAAGTTCAGATACAACTCAGATACGTTCCAGATACGGGCACCATTCTGATTCTCATTCTTTTGACTTACAACAAACATTCTTGGATGGCATCTACAAGGCCATCTCCAACAAGATTCTATCACCTCTCCAAATGGCATCTTTAAGCCCATTCCCTCAACTAAACTTTGACGAGTGCAAATTTACGGGCACTCTAGTATCCAATCATCTTTTACCTTCGAGTCACGAACGGAAAAACTCTCCAATCTAACTCTTCAGGTTCAAGAAGATTGAACAGGGGCATCTGTTGTACCCTAAAATTTTCCCTCTCATTTATCATGATTTTTCTCACAAGACTTCTTGGACTCAAGACAAGATTAGGGTTTGGTCAGCTCAAGATACCTCATCTTGCACTGATAACCTGAAATTAGGGTTTGAGTTTGCACAAGGATTTTTGGACCATCAATGATTCATGTGACTTTCATACACCATCTTGGACCCATAAGATTTCTCATGTTAAGTTTCAAGCCTTGAATCACATTTTTGATCAGTCAATTGGATAATTGACCTAAAAATCAGCTGTATTGGGGAAAAAGTCAACCATGGCCAATTTACAGTCAAACTTCATAATTTTTTATCCACAACAACATTTTAGAATCATATGTACCATTTTATCAAGTTTGGATCACAACTCCTCAAGAAATTTGATCAAATCATCAAAAGGGCAAAATGGTCAAAATTAGGGTTTTGACTGAGAAAGGACAATTTCTGATTTTTAACCTAGCCAATGACCAATTGGGTTCAAACATGATTTAAAGGGTTCAATGTAATCATCTTGAACTAATTACATAGTTCAAAAGATCTCAAGTTCATAGGATTGACAGATGAATTTTCATGTCAACTGATCAAAAGTCAACTGTACACTGAAAAATCAAACTTTGACTTTTTGGTCAAAATCAAGTATCAAGGGTCATAATTCATCAAGATATGTCAAAATATGAAACTTGTTCACCAAGAAAACTAATTTTTGAAATTAGGGTTTTGAATTTGAAAAATTTCATAACTTAGAATTTTTCTAAGTATGGAAATTTTCTTATTTCCCCCCAACTTTTCACCACTTTTTCACCATGATGCAATTTGATTCAAAGAAAACTTCCAACATGAAATTTGTATTACTCCATGAAATCTACAATTTTTGTTCACAAAGTTTTCCCAAAATATGCTTGGATCTCAAGTTATGAACTTGTGAATAGAGGTCTATGAACTAAATGACTTAGTGAAAATTTGCCCTAATTTAGGCAGGTTTTTGACCCAACTTCATGGACATTTTTCACCTAGTTCCAAGAGGTATCTAAAACTTAATTTCAAATAAGGATTATAGAGAACATTCCAATCTTTCTAAAATATCCAAGAACTCTCCAAGATCATTTGTGGTTAGGGAGAATCGAAGAAGAGAAATTGGCATTTTGTCACTTTTGATCAAGCCATTTTTACAAAGTGTCAAGTTGAAAATCTGATCAAGGATGCTTGTACCTTGCATTACAGGTCCTAAAATCATTCTACACTCCATAATTAAATGCAAACTCAGAGGATAAAGGCTTTATCTTTGCTTTTGGAGCATTGTACAAGAAATAATTCCATAAATGGCCAAAAGTTCACAATGCCATTTTCATAAAGCAAGCTTTTTGCAACTTTATCAACCTTGAGCCATGGACATGTTCCTTTGATGCAGGAAATTTCCATAGATCACAAGCAATGTACACCAACTCTTTGCAGCCCTAGAACTAGGCAGTACAAGCATGTTGCACAAGTCATCTCACTTTTCTTAAAATGCAAGAAAAGTTGGCCAAAAGATCAGAACTTGTACAAGCTGAGAAAGAGTGGACTTTGTGTCATTCTATACATATTCAAAAACTTATCACAAGCCAAAACACGAATGCTAAACATCTGAAACTCTCCAAAACTTCATTTTTCTGCCAAAACTGCCAGTTGCTGCAAAACTCCGGCCATTTCATTTTTGGCTCGTGCGTTTTTTGTTTCAACACTTCAAACACCTTCCATATATCCTACCAAAGCTATCCAAGCCCTTTCCCTGGCTCTGTAAGCTCTATTTCAGCCATTTCCATTTTCAAATTTGGAGGTTGCAGCTTGACTTCTACAGAGAGTTTTGGCCATCCACAAAGCAAGCTAGATATTGGAATAGGTTGAAGGAACTTCAAGGAAGCTCACACGATCCTCATGCCTCACTCAAATCCCCCACATTGTCATATCCAAATCCAGCTGAAGGAGGTATTTTTCAAATCTCTATCTCTCTATTTAGGCATCCTCAAGCCACGATTTGTGAAGCAAAAATGTAACCCTTAACATGGTGAAGTTGTATATATGCATACTTTCCATTTATATTAACCATGCTGTGGGAATTTGAAGCTTGAAGTTCATTAAATAATTAGGTCATGAATTAGGGCTGATTAAATTCTCTCTAATCTTTAAGAATTAGGTTACAAATTTTATATCATTGGAATCGTGAGATGAAATGCTACATGTTTTGTGTTACAAGTTTTTGTTTTTATGCAAGCAATAGCAAGATACAGGTTTGTACATGATGCGCATGCAGAGCTGAAGGACAGGGATGAAGATGACTGGCCTTGGGCTTTTTGGCGCGCTGGGTTGTTTTTGTTTTTACTTTTCACACCCCCTGACCACTATTTACACCCCCTGACCTATTTTGTTATATTTTTTCATATTTTCTCATATTTTTATGTTTATTGATTTTAATAATTTTTTCTGAACATTAAAAAATCACAAAAATAATTTCTTAATTTTTTGCAATTTTATTTTATTTTTTAGTATTTGTTTTACATAGAAAATAGCTTATTAGAACAAATAGAACTTATTTTCTTATAATAAATTGTAAATACATTTAATAAATACTATACATTTTTATTTTATTATTTTTACACATAAAATATTTATTTTCATACATATTTTAATTTTTAATATTTATACATAATATTATTCATTATTTTCTTGTACAAAAATGGACAAAATAAATAATAAGAAACATATTTTTCTTTTAATTTGAAAACTAGGGTTTCCCCCTTTCAAAAATAATAATATTATTTTTTCCTTATTTTCTAGGGTTAATTAATTTTATTTTCTCATACCTTAAACAAATATAAAACATTTTTTGCATAAATACATTTGCCTTGCATATTTAAATATTTGTATATTTATTTAATGCACAATATTCAATTGGATTGTAATAGTATTTTTAGGGTTTATTTTGTGCAATATCCCCATTCAAAAACTTGTATCCCCCCTCCCATAATAATTGTTGTAATAGCTTAGTTTATATTTACGCAATTTATCGCATTTATACCATGTGTAGTAAATTAGGGTTTTGCATGATAAGACCAAAAACAAAACAAATAGAAATGACCTAATAGAAGACAAAATGTATGTAAAATGACACACATTGCACACAAACACCCTTAGGGTTTCACCCACTTGGTTGCCTAAAACAAAAATGGCCACGGTATGCTTGCACAGTATCTTGGCAAAATAATACAAAAATAAGATCATAGTCTCTCGATGACGCTATCAAAAGGTTGCCTAAAAAAATGATCTTGGTCCCTCAAAATGCTAAAGATACTTGGCAACATTGCTATCATGGTCATACGATGACCCACCTGTACCGTTTAACATCCAAATATAGGGTTGTTTACTAAATCAATGGTAAATCAACAATGTCAAAAGAATAAAAATGCATAGGAAATACATTTGAGTAGGTAGATAGCTTCTAAGTTACTTGCTCCATTTCAAACAATCCTTGCTACTTTCAAAAGCAAACACACACACATTTCAAAAACATTTCTGAATATCTTTCAAAACATTGAAACATTTTTCAAAAGACAAACATCTTTGTATACATTCTTACAAACGAGAATCATTACAAAGATTGCCTAAACGAAAGGCCTCTTTTCAAAATACTTTCAAAACCACACCAAACACAAAGCACCATTTCAAACAATTTCAAAAGCAAAGCAAGTGATCTACGCAAGTAACTAAGAGCCCATGGAAAACCATGGATGAAAAGGGTGCTAGCACCTTCCCTTTTCATAATCTACCCCCCGAACTCAAGAAAACATCTCAAAGGTCTTTCCTGTGCTTTTTTACCTTTCCTTTTGGATAAAATAAAATTCGGTGGCGACTCTTGCTAAACCGCGACATTTGCGACAAAACGCAAAACCTCTAGTCAATTCTCCCACCGTATCACACGCTACAAAACAGAAACATGTTAGTGGGAAGGTAAGAAGTTCTGACCCCAGTGCGCTGCAAAACAGAAACCTGTTAGTGGGAATGTATGGGGTCAGAAGTTCTGACCCTGCTGGGAACATAGTAACTTTCAGAAGTTCTGATATTACTGATAACCAAACAGGCCTTAGAAGTGCTGTCGTCAAAGTCAGAACTTGGTCTCCCCCTGTGCTAGTCAGAACATCTGCAATTTGGTTATTTCTCCCCAAAATAGAAGACGCGCCTAAGACATTTTCAGCAGGTGTCATGGCGCTTCAGAAATAAGCAGAATCAGAACCAAAAATCAGAGGCAAGTATGCCTTTTCTAATTCTAACTCTGAGTTTCAATTTCTTCAAGGCAGTTCTGAATTGATTCGTTCTCTACTTAAGCATGCAGAGGCGTAAAAATCTCAGAACATAAACAACATCAGAAGCATGATATCTACATTGTTTTTTTTAGCATACAAATATGATGATGTTTAAGCAGTGTGGTGAGAGTCAGCAGGTGCTTACCTTGCTGTTGGGAGAAATTCTGTGAACTGGAGTTAATCTTAACTCTGATAGTGTTCTGGACAAGTTCTTTGAATGGGTGGATGAAGAGTATATATATGTGGTCAGAAACTGTATGGGTGTTTCTTAGTCAAGAAACAATTTTGGTACAAATGAAGTTTGGAGGCAGGAGATTCAAAGTTGTGTTCAAGGCTCTTGAAACACTAGGGATTTTGGCAGAGTTTCAAGGTGTTTTCTTGCTAAAATTTTATGTTTCTTTTTTAGCAATTTTTATGGGTTTGGACTGGGCTTTTTCAGTGGCCAATGGTGCTCTATTTATAGGCAAAGCTTTGTGGGTTTTCAAATGTTCAGTGGTGCCAATACCATACGATAGATGCTGACTTACTCTTGAAGAAAGTTCATGAAAAGTTGTGATGATTGTCAGCTTTTAGCCTAGGCTGGAATAGTTAGCGAGGATTAAGGAAAAGTGACACCCATAGGCGAAAAGTGGCGCATAGATCCATACCTAAATCTGTACGAGGGTGTTACTATGCCACACGTGGAGAGACCCCTTGGACGAATACTCAAAAGTGGTTGTGAGTATTAATGAGCATTAAATGTTGATGAGATTTGTCAAAATCAGAAGTCTTATAATAGGGGATTTTGCATCATTACCTCAACCTGAGCCAACAGTTCTGCTTCATCATAAGACAACGCACCCAAGCTCTGATTTTGGCCTCCTGTTAGCCAATACATTTTATGATCTTCTGTTCTTACCTTGGTGGATTCTGACTGAGCTTGCGTAGCTGCTGAAGAACCACAACTTCTGACTGAAGGTTATATGCTGAACTAAGCCTGCAACTTCTGACTGAAGGTTACGTGTTGAACTTAATCTTGCAACTTCTGACTGCTCCTGCCTGGAGGTTGGTTCAGAACTTCTGAAGTGTCATTTTTTTCTTAGATACTTAGAAAAATCTCAAGTACTTAGAAATTTGGTTTTTGAACTTTAGATGGAACAAACTTCCTATTTCAACATGTTTTTCCTAAAATATGATTTTTGAGATTTTATTTTAATCAAGAGGTCAAAGTTTGGCCTTTCAGCGTAATGACCATTTTGCCCTTGGGAGTGATCTTCATGAAAAATTTGTAATTCAAAGCTAGGGATTGGATGGAAGTAAACCTGAGGATCTAGGGTGATTTGAGAAAAATGAGAGGGCAAATTTTGGGGTACAACAGCTGCCCCTGTTCAATCTTCTTAAACTTAAAAATCGAGATTGACATGATTGTCGTTCGTGGCTTGAGAGTGGAAGATGATTGAATATTAGAGTGCCCATAAATTTGCACCCGACGATGCGCTGGTAGATTGTGTAGGGAATGGGCTTAAATATGCCATTTGGAGAAGTGATAGGATCTTGTTGGAGATGGGCTTGTAGATACCATCCAAGAATGTTTGTTGAATTGTAAGTTGTAAGCTGAATGAGTATCAGAATGGCGTCTGAGTCTAGAGCGTATCTGAACTATATCTGAATGGGTATCTGAATGAGTAACAGAATGGCATCCATGCCTGAAGTGTATCTGAACTGTATCTGAAGTCTGAATCTGAATGAGTAATAGAATGGCATCCTTGCCTGGAGCGTATCTGAACTATATCTGAAGTCTGAATCTGAATGAGTAACCGAATGGCTTCCGTGTCTGGAGTGTATCTGAACCGTATCTGAAGTCTGAATCTGAATGAGTAACAGAATGGCTTCCGTGTCTGGAGCGTATCTGAACTATATATGAAGTCTGAATCTGAATGAGTAACAAAATGGCTTCCATGTCTAGAGCGTATATGAAGCTATCTTTGAATGAGTATCATAATGGCATCCGTATATGGTGTGTATCTGAACTGCATCAAAAGGTTGAAATTTGAATGGCGTATCAGAATGGCTTCCGTGTCTGGAGCGTGTCTGAACTGTATCATGATTGCATATTGTTAATTGTAGCTGTTAATCTTATCCCGAAAAGGGTAAAATGTTAGCTGAAACATAAAAGTTATGTTGTATGAAATGTATGGTGCAACATATGTGCTTTATCAATGTTTTATGATATATGGATGTAATGTATGCGCATGTAAACTGATTTACTATATTGCTGCCTGATTGAGGAAAATAAATCCCTGAAAGTTGTTGGGGATATATGGATTCTTCATGTCTTGAAGTTTGAAGTACTGGCAAAAATTCGCCTGTGAGGGCAATGCCAACATATTGCTTGTAAGATCTGCTTGGGGAATCTTTGAGAAATTTGACGATTTCTACTGGTGGATTAATAATTTGAAGTTTTAGTTGGGGATTATTGAAAAACTCTGTGGGAAGTAACTATGGAATGGCCTAGAGACGTTTTTCCGGCTCTTCCAACTTATCAGTAATTGTTTTTCTCATTATGTTTATTTGTAACAGTAATTATGTTCAAATTCATATGTTCATTAATGAATCATTGGACGTTTTTGCAAATAAAACACAAGTGTAAAGAAAAAGACAAATAGTTTTATGTACTTTCAAAGAGATATCTTCGTATTGACTTTGAATAAGTATTTTGTACAAAAGAGACAATCATTCTAGTAAGAGAATGATGCCATAAAAAGCTTTATACAAAGAAAGATAGCTATGTGTAATAATCCCATGGGGTTTCCATTCTGCTATAGCCTTCGTGTCTCCGAATATCTTGTCAATTTGTTGCTTCGTCCGAAGATGATTGAATTGATCAGAAACTCCTGATTTTGTCAGTGGAAGTCAAGAGGTTGTCCTCAAAGTGATCTGTCGGGATATAGTCATAGGCTTTAATTCCATAACTTTTTCCTGGACCGCCCTTTCGGGTTTTCAGTCCACCGGGAAACCCTTTTTTGCCCAAGTCGCCCTTTCGGGTTTTCAACTTGCCGGGTGTACAGATTTTTTTATTTTTATCCCTAACTTTTGCCCGAACCTTTTGGTTCGTCGGGATGCCCTTGTTTTTCCTAGGTGTGTCAACCTAGCGGGTCTCTGATGCGTAATATCTTTTGACTATGTCCATGTTCGCAGGGTGTGGTAGGTCATCGTCGTCCATGGTGGTTAGGATCATTGCCCCACCGGAGAAGATGTTTTTGATTACAAATGGTCCTTCATAGGTAGGAGTCCATTTGCCTCTGGGATCACTTTGTGGCAAGATGATGTGCTTGATCACCAGATCTCCAACTGGATATACTTGGCGCCTGACTTTCTTGTTGAAAGCCTTGATCATCCATTTTTGATACATCTGACAATGGCAAACAGCAGTAAGTCTCTTTTCATCAACTAAGTTCAGTTGATCAAGTCGAGTCTGGATCCAATCATTCTCATTCAATCCTGCATCTTTCATAATCCTCAAAGAGGGGATCTGAACCTCAATAGGCAAGACAACCTCCATGCCATAAACCAAAGAATATGGTGTTGCCCCAGTTGACATGCGAGCCGTGGTACGATAACCATGGAGGGAAAATGGTAACATCTCATGCCAGTCTTTGTAGGTGACTGTCATTTTCTGTATGATCTTCTTAATGTTTTTATTTGCAGCTTCAACGACACCATTCATCTTCGGCCAATAGGGGGATGAATTGTGATGCTGAATCTTTAATTACTCGCACAAGGTGGTGATCATAGTATTGTTAAGGTTTGTACCATTGTCAGTGATGATCCTTTCTGAGATACCGTACCGGCAAATGAGATTCTGCTTGATGAAGCCGGCGACGACACTCTTAGTAACGGATGCGAAGGAAGCTGCTTCGACCCATTTTGTAAAATAGTCAATGGCCACCAGGATGAAATGGTATCCATTGGAGGCTGTTGGCTTGATCTCCCCAATCATATTGATTCCCCACATAACAAAGGGCCAAGGAGCCGTCAAGACATTCAAAGGAATCAGAGGTACGTGGACTTTGTCAGCATAAATTTGACACTTATGATAGGTCCGGGAGTGTTGATAGCAATCTGCTTCCATAGTAGACAAATAATAGCCTGCCCGTAGGATTTTCTTCGCCATCGTATGTTGTTGTACCCCAAAATTTGCCCTCCCAGTTCCTCAACATTTTCTCATCACAAGACCCTTGAAGATCAAGATCCAGTTAGGGTTTCCTCTGCTCAAGACTTCTCCTTGCACTGTTGACCCAAATTAGGGTTTGTGATTGCACAAAGATATTTTGACCTAAAATGCCTAAGATGACTTTCATGCTTCATGTTGGACTCCCAAGTTTATCCATACAAAGTTTCAAGTCTTGATTCCAAGTTTTGCCCAGTCAATTGGACAGTTGACCTATAAATCAACTGTATTGGGGAAAAAGTCAACTGTGGCCAATTGAAAGTCAAATCTCATGAAAATTGAACCACATCAACATTATGAACTCACATGGACCATTTGATCAAGTTTGGATCACAATTCCACAAGAAATTTGATCAGATCATCAAAAGGGCAAAATGGTTATTTTTTAGGGTTCTGACTGCACAAGGGTAATTTTTGACTGTTTGACCTAGCCAATGGCAAACTAAGCTCACATATGGACTCAAGGACCCCATGGATTCATCTTGACATACTCAAAAAGTTCAAAAGATCTCAAAAACACAAGATTGATAGTTGAATTTCTCAGTCAATTGATCAATTTTGACTGTATACTGAAAAGTCAAACTTTGACTTTTTGGTCAAAATCAAGGGTCAAGATTCATTTTTCATCAAAACATGCCAAATCATGAAACTTGTTCACCAAGAAATCAAGAAATGCAAATTAGGGTTTGAAATGGGGATTTTTCATAACTTAGAATTTTTCTAAGTTATGGAAAACCCTAATTTTTTCCCAACTTTGCCCCACTTTCTCACCAAGATTCATTTGGATTCAAACAAAAGTCAAAACATGAAAGTTGTAGCTTGTTGCATAATCTACAACTTTGATTCACAAAGTTTTCCCAAATGAGGCTTGTATCCCAAGTTACAATTTTTTGAATAAGGGTACTAAACCATCTTTAACTTAGTGAAAATTTGACCTTTTTGACAAGGTTTTCTATCTAACTTCAAGGCCATTTTCCATACACTTCCACTTGGAATTTCAGTTTGCATTTCAAATATGGATTGTAGTACACATTCCAAGCTTTCCAAAATGTCCAAGAACTCATCAAACAACCTCATAACTTGAGAGAATCGAATTTCACAATATGGAAAAAACTCACTTTTGGTTTGATCATGTACATGTTCATAACTTAGGCCATTTTCAAGTCAGCATAGTTTGTGCTACATTACAGGTCCTAAAACCCTTTGACACTCAATAATTTAATGCAAAACCCTTGTGTCTTAGCATTATCTTGTTCATTAAACCATTAAACAAGAGATTAACCTTAAAATGGAAAAAGCACTTTAGCCATTTTTGAAAAGATTGCTTTATGTCAAGTTCACATATCTTTGAAGTACAAAGAAATCTCTGAGGCACAAGTTATGAGACACATTGCACTGATCAAGACAAGGGTTTGCAGCATGTTATGGGGGCCTGCATCAGTCTAGGACATCAACTTGCCTTTTGTTGCTTAAGAAAGAAGAAACATTGCATATCATAGACCAACTCTCATATCAGCTTACAAACACTTAAGCAAACTTGTGAAACACATGCAAGGGATACCAACTGAGCTAATACACGACCCTAACATCCCTCATACACTCCCATTCCCAGAATCACCTTCAAACTGCAAGAATAGGGCAGGGCCTGCAGTTTGAGTGCCATTTCTCATTCCTCTCAAGCTTTCTTGCCCAAACCAGTTCACACACCTTCCATACCATCTATGCAAGCTAACCAAAACCTAAAACACGACCTGTAATCCCTCTAACTGGTTCCACCATTTTCACTTTTCTGATTTGCAGGTGAAGTGCTCGAGCACGATTCAAAAGCTTTCAAGACAAAGTAAAGCTTGGAATAGAATTCCTGGACCTCAAGGAAACTATCCCAATCATCACCTTGCATTGAAAGTTTCTCCATTGCCAGATAGAACTTCAACTGAACAGGTAAGTTTTTGAATTCGTATCTCTCTTATTAGGCATTGTTAGCTTTAGGTTTGTGAAGAGAATATGTCACAATCATTGCCCTGAACATGCCCATATAATTAGATTTTATTTATGTTATGTGTGTTGCAAGAATTTTGAGTCTGAACATGGAAGAAAATCTAGGTCAGGATTTGGGGGAGAAGAAATTCTCTCTCATCTTAGAGAGTTAAGACAAGTTCTGCATATGGTTGGATTCGTCTCTTGATGCTGAACATTTTTTATGTTGTGAGTTTTCATTAACAAGCCAGGAATCAAGGTGTTTGAATGGTGGAACAAGGCGCGCGTTTTTTTGATATTTTCTGGCCAGAGGTTGAAGAAAGGTTATCTGGGCTGGGCTTGTTTTGTATTTCCTTTTCACACCATACAATTGCTTCTGAACCCCCTGAGCCCATTTGGTTTATTTTTAATGTTTTTTGACTTTTTCTTTTTTGATAGACTCATTTATTTTTTCTCATGATATTAAAAATATAAAAATATTTTTTCTCACCATTTTTGAATTTTATTAGGCATTTATTTGATTTTTCTTTTAGTTTGTACATAAATAAATAAATACATATGTTTTTATTTAAAATACTAAAATAGTGCAAATACATTTTTATACACTTTTATTTTGTTTTACTTTCTGAAAATATTTTATAGAAAAAATACCTTTTTTTTATTATTATTATTAAATATTAAATATTATTAGTTAGTATATATAATACATATTTTGTAAATAACATAAATAAATACATACATATGTTAGTATACTTAGAATAAAATACCAAAAATATACATATTTTATTTTATTAATATTTAACATTAAAAATACATTTTTTACAAATAGACTTCATTTTTATTTTATTTTTATGTAAATAATAAATATTGAATATATTGAATAAATAATGCATTTTATTTTGTAAACTAGGGTTTTGACCTAAATATGAAAAACTCCAAAAATAATACTTCTTTTATTTTTATTTATTTGACATAAATAATACTTTTTTTTTTCATACATATAAAAACTTTTTTGCATTCTTGCATATTTGTTTTATTTCTATTTAATTTATGCCTTTAATTACCTTGTGAATAATTCAATATTGATGTAATAGCTAGGTTTAAATTTCTTGTCAAAATCCCCATTTGAACATTTGTACCCCCCTTCTCATTATTGGTGTTGTAATAGCTTAGTAAATTTATTTTCGCACTTTATTGCTTTCTAATTATACCATGTTAGAATTAGGATTTGTATGCGAAAAAACAACGAAAATAGTTTTGACCTAATTTCAAGATAAACAAGCATGAAAATGGACACATAAATCACACTTGCACCCCCTAGGGTATTCCACTTGTTGCCTTTCATATAAATGGGCCATATTGCATGTTAGGTCTCTTTGGGCTAAACAAACACAAACCAAATGATCATAGTCCCTCGATGACGCTTTCAAAATGTTGCCTAAACAAATGATCAAGTCCCTTAAATTGCCCAAAGATACTTGGCACCGTTGCAATTATGGTCCTAAACGATGACTCGCGCCCGTCCCCTTCACATCCTAACATGAGATTGTCCACCAAATACAATGGTGGAACAAACTTTTTAAAAGGGTTAAAACATAGCAATAATCTTTGAGAAATTTAGGAGTAGATAACCTCTTAGTTACTTGAATCAAAACTTGCAAAAACAAAACACTTGCCTATTTTCTAAAACCACACCTCACAACACTTTCAAAACAACTTTCAAAAAACAAATGAAAACCTTTTCAAAAGACATTCATCTTTGTATACATCCCAACATGGATCATTACAAAGGTTGCCACCACATTGGCATCTTTTCAAAACATTTTCAAACCCACACACACAAGCACCATTTCAAACAATTGAAAACAAAAGGCAAGTGATCTAAGCAAGTAACTAAGAGCCCATGGATAACCATGGATAGAAAGGGTGCTAATACCTTCCCTTTCTATAATCTACTCCCCGAACCCAAGAAAAATCTCAAAGGTTTTTGCTGTGCTTTTTAAACCTTTCCTTAGGATAAAATAAAAAGTCGGTGGCGACTCTTGCTCAACCGAAACATTTGCAAAAACAAACGCAAAACCACAGTCAGTTCTCCTACCGTACCACAGAACTGGCGACTCTGCTGGGGATAATGAAAAGTGGAGTAACCTTAGGGCTTAGATCACCCTTGTCTTCAATTGTTTGCTTTGTTTGCTTTTATATTTGTGGGCTTTGCATCGGAGTTTCATAGATCCTAACCCGGATCTGGGGAATACCCTTTTTAGGTAGCATAATCTGTGAGGGACCTGTCCGGCGTAGACCGACATGGGTGAAGCAGTGGCTACGTTGGTGTGGCACCTTGGTCTGTACCTATATCCCTTGTGTTGCAACTGGGAGAATATAGGTCTTCTAAGGAGTTATTAAACACCAACCGACCCTAGAACCCTAAATTGACCAAACTTGGCCATTAGGACAGTAGTAGTATGCTACACTCATTGAGGCTAAACTCTCGAGATGGTTCTGGCCGCGAGAAAAGATTGCGATGCTGGAGTTATGACCGATTGAGGGTAGCCAATGATTTGAGATCCTCTAGAACCCGGTTACTTTTGATAGGACAGGTTTTAACCAACGAAACTAAAAGAGGGTAATACCTAAACTTCATGCTGGCCTGAAACCTAAGTGTTGTCTTGTGTGATTTGTGTTCCTTGCCATGCTTGCCTGTGTGAATACTTGTGGTGTGCTTCATCATAGCATCATGCCATCATACCATTGCATGCATCCTGTATAAAGGACTAACCCATTTCAAAGACAAAAAAGTTTCATCTTTGCTCTGTTTTGTAGGACATCATGATGCCCGTGCGTAGGAATACTGTCCGGCTCAGCTTTGTTCAACCACCAAGTTTGCTCAAAGATTTGGTTGGTAGGATTCCAAACACTTCTTCCTTCATCAACATACATGGTTCTCTCTTTGGCTTGATCACTGCAAAATGGGACCAACAACTGATAAGTGTTCTGACCCAGTTTTATGACCCCCTGTATCGTTGTTTCACCTTTCAAGACTTCCAGCTGGTTCCTACCCTGGAAGAATTCTCTTATTTGCTTGGGATCCCTGTCTTGGAGCAAACTCCTTTCACTGGTTTGGAAAAGACTCCTAGGCCTGAAGAGATTGCTGCAATTCTCCCCTTGACCAAAGAAGAGGTATTGTCTAACTGGGAAACTAGAAGTGGAGTTAAGGGCTTCTTGGTCAAGTTTCTGGCTGACAAGGCTAATGATTTCTGGAATGACTTGGACTTCAAGGCGTACGAAGATATTCTGGCTCTTTTGATCTATGGTCTGGTATTGTTTCCCAATCCTGACACCTTTATCAGTATCCATGCCATAAGGATTTTCATGTCTCGGAATCCTGTACCCACTCTTTTGGGTGATATCCTGCAACAACTCTATGCTCGTACTGCTCGAAAACGGGGAACTCCGTGGTGTTGTGCTCCTTTGCTAGTGAGGTGGTTTATTTCACACCTTCCTAAGTTCGTGCTGAAGAATGAAGAAGGAAAAGGTTGGGCTCGGAGGTTAATGTCTCTCACTGATAATAACATCACTTGGACTCTCAGAGGTTTGGATGAGGTAGCTGTTATTGATCGTTGCGGAGAATATCCTAATGTCCCTTTGATTGGTATCCAAGGAGGAATCTCTTATAATCCATGCTTAGCTCCCCGCCAGTTTGGAAGAGCCAGAGGAGTTGGACCTCATGAAATGTTGGTTCCTCACTTCCATTTTGAGTTTCAGGCAGACAGTGACAAACTACGCCATGGATTCATTAGAGCTTGGGACATAATTCACAAAGCTGACCCACATGAGTTGGGACCAAAGACTTCTCTGCCAATGGAACCCTATTGCAAATGGGTCCGCATCCGTGCTCAGAGGTTAGGTATGCCGTACGAAGCTGTCAGACCTATCATTCTCGAATCTCCTGATGAAGATGGGGTTCCTCCAATTGTCCTCCCTCCTCAGATACCTACTGATTTTGACACAATGAAGAGATCTTGGGCGCAGCTAAAGGAAGAACGGGATTTCTATCGGGAAAAGTTCAACGAGCAGGAACGGAAGATCCAGAGGCTGACTAAGCAATTGGAGGAAGAGCGGGTTCTGAATAACTACATCAACACTGAGAAGAGGAGGCCATGGGAGCACTGATGGGCTTTGGATATTTCCTTTTATAGCTTTTATTTCCTTTCCAGTATTTTTCATTCCTGTAATGCCTAAGGGCAAGTTGTTGAACAATTAAAATTTTAATCTAATGAAGTGTGTTTCCCTTTTGTCTACAAAGTTGAATCTTGTTTGTCTTTGAAAACATAAAACATACGCATCTCATTGCACCATATGCATAGCAGGTACCCTATTTCACAGGTTGCTTAATCTTCTTCGCTGTTTATTTGAACAGTCATCATGAATCCAGACTCATCTAGTGAGCAAGCAATCAAGGCCCTTCAGGCCCAAAGTGCCCAGTTTCAAGAAATGGTCCTGAGCCTGGCCCAAGGTCAGCAAGAGTTGAAAACTCTACTCCTGAAGAAGAAGAAGAAAAAGAGGACTGTGTTATTCAACACTGGACGCATATTTGGGAACACACTCCATAATGAAGCTGAACCAACTACTTCTTGTGCTGAGAAAAACAGTCCCCAAGGGGGAGGAGCTCCTAGTCCTGCAGTCTCTGACAACGAGACGGACTACAACGACGAACAATACCCACCTGCTGCTGACAGATACAAGCAATTAGAGGACCGATTGAGCGCCATGGAGATTCAGAATGTGCCGGGGCTGGATTTCGGAGATTTGGGGTTATCTTCTGGGGTAGTAATTCCACACAAGTTTAAGGCGCCTGCCTTTGCCAAATACGACGGGGCCTCCTGTCCAAAGCTGCATCTAAGGTCGTACGTAAGGAAGATCCAACCTTACACGGTAGATAAGAACCTTTGGATTCACTTCTTCCAAGATAGCCTTTCGGGGTCACAGCTTGAGTGGTTCTACCAACTAGATGGAACTAATATCCGACACTGGGAAGATTTGGCAACCGCATTCTACAGACAATATCAATACAATTCTGATCTCGCTCCTACGCGTACCCAACTTCAGGGTATGTCTCTAGGAACGGGCGAAGGGTTCAAAGAATACACACAAAAATGGAGAGATTTGGCTGGCAGGGTGCAGCCTTCATTGACTGATCGTGCGCTGGTTGATATGTTTCTAGGGACTTTGTCTGGTCCATTTTTCAATCATTTGGTTGGTAACTCCTCCGCTGGGTTTACGAATTTGATTCTGACAGGAGAAAGAATTGAAGCTGGCATCAGGTCAGGAAAGATACAAAAAGCTGCCTCCCCAAGTACTGAGAAGAGGCCGTTTAAGAAAGAAGCAAGTGCCGTCTATGGTCCTAGAAGACAAGTCAAGCCAGAAAGTCGCCAAGCCGTCAATGCTTTGGTCATTTCAAAACCTGTTGCTGCTCCTCAGCAGTACAATCAACAAAGAGGTGAAAGGCCCAAGAGACAGTATACTCGGTTGAGTATGACCTTATCACAAATTTTACCCCAACTGTTATCAACCAACTTGGTGACCATCAAAGAAGCTCCTAAGGTCGTCAATACTGCATCTCCTAAATATAACCCAAATGCCTGTTGTGCTTATCATTCCGATAGCCCCGGGCACACTACTGATGATTGCTGGGCCTTGAGAAACAAAGTGCAAGATCTTATCGACGCGAAGGAAATTCAGTTTGAAGCGCCTGAGAGACCAAATGTTGTAACTGCTCCTATGCCCCAGCATAGAGTAAATGCCATTGAGGAAGAATTGTATGCTGTTTCGGTGAATGATGTCGTTACCCCTCTTTTGACTGTTAAGAGGAACTTACTACTAGCCGGTTTATTTCCGGGTTGTAGCAAGGGCTGCCTCCTGTGTGCTGTTATCCCTACCGGTTGTCCACTGCTGAAATCAGGCATCCAAAGCCTGATGGATAACAAGGAAATTCTGTTCAAGAAAACTGCTGTTCCGTTTGTTTCCGTTGAAGAAATATCTGTCGTCACCATTTACAATCCTGCCAAAGCTCCCATGAAGAATCCAGTCCAAATTATGTCTGTTGCACCCATTACTATTACTGTTCCGGGGCCTCTCCCCTATGAGTCTGATAAAGCGGTCCCATGGCATTATGGGGTCGACGTGTATGTGCTCGGGGTGAAGCAGGAGTTCAACACCAATACCAGTATCAGCAACATCACTGGTCCCGCCAAGATTACCCGCAGTGGTCGGCTCTTCTCGCCTGACATCGCACCGCCAGTTATCCGAAAACCTCTCACCATCACACCCGCAAGTGTGCATGTTCCAATTCAAGTCCATGTGTCTACTACTGCCGCCGAGTCCTCTGATACTCGGGGCAAAGAAGTTGCTATCGATTTGCCTGCCAGGACGGAGGCACCAAAAAAGACTGCTGTGGAAGCCTCCCAACAAGAAATGGAGGAAATTCTTAAAATCATAAAGAGTGACTTCAATGTTGTTGAACAGTTGGGGCATACTCCCTCCAAAATCTCTATGCTATCATTGCTGCTATGCTCAGAGGCCCATGCAAAAGCCCTGATTTCATTTCTGAAAACGGCCCATGTGCCGCAAGAGACCTCTGCGGATCAATTCACTGACTGTGTGGCTAATCTGACAGCTGACAATGGATTGGGGTTCTCAGATGCTGACCTTACCGCCAAAGGGAAAAATCACAATGATGCCCTGCATGTCTCTATAGAATGCAGGGGCACTACGCTCGCACACGTGTTGGTGGATACCGGTTCTTCCCTGAATGTCTTGCCCAAGAAGGCATTGGATCGCTTGGATTGTGAAGGTCTGGTGCTGAAACCTAGTAACATCATTGTTAGAGCCTTCGACGGTTCCAAGAGGATGGTGCACGGTGAGGTAGGCATTCCTATTCGTGTGGGTTCCCAAGTTTTCAACTCAACGTTCTATGTAATGGAAATTCGTCCATCTTACTCCTGCTTATTGGGTCGACCCTGGATTCACAAGGCTGGGGAAGTAACATCCACTCTACACCAAAAGCTCAAATACCCTGTCAAAGGGAAGATTGTTACTGTGCAGGGTGAGGAGGAATACATGGTTAGTCACTTGAATTCATTCTGGTATATCGAGATGGACGGGGAGTTTATTGAAACCCCCTTTCAGCATTTTGAGGAGGTACCTCCAACGTTGGCATCGGCTGAGGCAGTGAGTGAAGAAGACTTTCCGTTGAAGATGGCGTCCTTGAAGGATGCCCGGGCTATAATCGAGAAAGGCAATTGTGCAAACTGGGGTCAGCTTCCTGACTTCACTCAAAAGAACGACAAGTTTGGGCTGGGCTTTACTGCTGAGGCTCAGAGGGTTGTGCGCAAGGAAAAGATCAGAAAGGCTCCGGTGTTTATCTCCAACCCAAGGGTGAATGTTGTCGAGGAGGATGTAGAGGAAGCAGAGTTTGACAGTTGGATCTACCCGACCACCAGCAACGGACCAAGCAACTGGACGGCAAAAGATTTTACACCTATCACATTTGTCACGCAGTAATTAACTCTTTTGATTTTCAATTTGTAACAAACAATATGTTAAAACTTTGTTGGCTCGGTGTCCTACCCGGGGCATCGTAGCTCCATTTGTGAGGGCTTTTTGTATGACATTTCCATATATCATCAATCAAAACATTGGACGTTTGTTGCATTTCAAATCTTGTGCTCTTTTTCTTTCTGTGTTATATATTGCAAAACAACTATATTTACACACACTCACTTATACAGGTTTCAATCCACTCTGGATCTCACTGGTAACAGCTCTGCTACCACCAGTTATGACTTCGAGAATTCGATCAACTTGGCCGAAGACGAAGGTGAAGATGATTGCGAAGTGCCTGGTGAACTCGCAAGACTGCTACTTCAAGAAGAGAGGGCCATTCAGCCACATGAAGAGCCGGTGGAAACAGTTAACCTGGATACTGAGACAGATAGGAAAGAGGTCAAGATTGGTGCCAATCTAGAGCTCAGCGTGAAGAAACGATTGATCCAGATGCTGCATGATTACATGGAGATATTTGCTTGGTCCTATGAAGATATGCCTGGTTTGGATGCCGACATTGTAGTTCATCACCTGCCAACCAAGGAAGACTGCCCTCCGGTAAAGCAAAAGGTCCGCCGTATGCGCCCAGAGATGTCTGAAAAGATCAAGGCTGAGGTCATGAAGCAGTTCGATGCTGGGTTTCTAGCAGTAACTTCTTACCCTCAGTGGGTTGCTAATCTGGTGCCAGTACCGAAGAAGGACGGTCAAGTCAGAATGTGTGTCGACTACAGGGATTTGAACAGGGCAAGCCCCAAGGATGACTTCCCCTTACCTCACATCGACGTTCTTGTTGATAATACTGCCCAACACAAGGTGTTCTCCTTCATGGATGGTTTTTCAGGGTATAATCAGATCAAGATGGCTTCGGAAGATATGGAAAAGACTACCTTTGTGACTCAGTGGGGCACCTTCTGTTACAAGGTCATGTCATTCGGGTTGAAAAATGCTGGGGCAACCTATCAACGTTCCATGGTTGCTTTATTTCATGATATGATCCATCATGAGATTGAGGTATATGTTGATGACATGATTGCAAGGTCCCAAACTGAGGAGGAGCACCTTGATCATCTACGGAAGTTGTTTGACCGTTTGAAGTTATACAAGCTAAGGTTGAATCCCAACAAATGCAACTTTGGGGTAAGGTCCGGAAAATTGCTAGGTTTCATTGTAAGTGATAAAGGTATTCAGGTGGACCCTGCCAAGGTAAAAGCCATACAAGAGATGCCGACTCCAAAGACAGAGAAAGAAGTCAGAGGCTTCCTGGGACGACTGAATTACATTGCCCGATTCATCTCACATCTGACTGCTACTTGTGAGCCAATCTTCAAATTACTGAAGAAAGATCAAGTAGTACGCTGGAACGATGAATGTCAGGCTGCCTTTGAAAAGATAAAGGAATATCTCCAAGAGCCACCCATTCTTATGCCGCCAGTGGAAGGAAGACCTCTGATACTATATTTGACAGTACTTGACAATTCAATGAGGTGTGTGCTGGGACAACATGACGAGTCCGGCCGAAAAGAGCACGCCATTTATTACTTGAGCAAAAAGTTTACCGACTGTGAGTCTCGTTACTCACTGCTTGAGAAAACTTGCTGCGCTCTAGTATGGGCTGCTCGCCGGCTGAGATAGTATATGCTGACTCACACTACTCTATTGATTTCAAAGATGGATCCCATCAAGTATATATTTGAAAAGCCTGCTCTGTCTGGGAGAATAGCAAGATGGAAAATGATCTTAATAGAATATGATATCCAGTATACAACTCAGAAAGCAATTAAAGGAAGTGTACTGGCAGATCACTTGGCACACCAACCTGTGGACGATTACCAATCATTGAACTTTGATTTTCCGGACGAAGACATCATGGTGGTAACTGACTGTGAAGTACCTGGACCGGATGAAGGACCTGAGGAAGGATACCAATGGTCTATGCATTTTGAAGGAGCCTCCAATGCTTTGGGTAACGGCGTCGGCGCTGTAATCATATCTCCCAAAGGAACTCATACTCCACTCACCGCCCGATTGTGTTTCAACTGCACCAACAACATGGCAGAATATGAGGCATGTATCATGGGTTTACAAGCTGCAATCGACTTAAGGATCAAATTTCTGAGTGTCTTCGGAGATTCCGCTCTCGTGATCAATCAGATCAAAGGCGAGTGGGATACGAAACACCCAAATCTTATTCCTTACAAGGAGTATGTGTTGACCTTGCTTCCCCACTTTGAAGAAATAACTTTTGAGCACTTCCCAAGAGAGGAGAATCAGCTAGCGGACGCACTGGCTACGATGTCTTCAATGTTCAAAGTTAAATGGGACAATGAGGCTCCCCGGATCATTATCTGGAAGTTGGACGAACCGGCATACCGCTGCGACCTCGAGGCCGAGAAGGCAACTGAAAAACCCTGGTATCATGAGGTGAAGAGGTACTTGGAAGCTCAGAAATACCCTGAAGGTGCATCTGTCAATGACAAGAAGTTCATGAGGAGGTTTGCGGAAAAATTCTTCCTCAGCAACGGCATCCTCTACAAACGGAATCATGATTCAACCCTACTACGTTGTGTGGATAAGGCTGAAGCAGAGAAGATCATGATAGAACTGCATGAAGGTACATTTGGGACACATTCCAGTGGACACACCATGGCAAAGAAAATCCTTCGAGCAGGGTATTTCTGGTCCACAATGGAAGCCGATTGTTACCAACATTCTCGAACTTGTCATAAATGCCAGATCTATGCTGACAAGGTGCATATTCCTCCTGTTCCTCTGAACGTCCTGACGACACCTTGGCCTTTTGCAATGTGGGGCATTGATATGATCGGTGAGATCCGATCGACGGCATCCAATGGGCATCGCTTCATCTTGGTGGCGATCGATTACTTCACGAAGTGGGTTGAGGCAGCTTCCTACGCAACGGTAACCAAGAGCGTCGTGGCACGTTTCATCCGGCATAATCTGATCTGTCGATACGGCATCCCGGAAAGAATCATTACGGACAATGGTACCAATCTCAATAACAAAATGATCACTGAACTCTGTGAACAATTCAAGATACAGCACCACAATTCTTCTCCCTACCGGCCGAAGATGAATGGGGTTGTAGAGGCGGCAAATAAGAATATCAAGAAAATTGTGCAGAAGATGACAATGACCTATAAAGATTGGCACGAGATGTTACCGTTCGCTCTTCACGGGTACCGTACCTCAGCAAGGACGTCAACCGGGGCAACTCCTTTCTCCTTGGTCTATGGCATGGAGGCAGTCCTGCCAATTGAAGTCCGGATACCCTCTCTCCGGATAATGAAGGATGCAGATTTGAGTGAAGATGACTGGATCCAGACTCGACTTGATCAATTAAACCTGATTGACAAAAAGAGACTCACCGCTATCTGTCATGGTCAAATGTATCAGAAATGAATGATCAGGGCATTTAACAAGAAAGTCAGACCACAAAAGTATCAAGTTGGGGATCTGGTAATCAAACGCATCATCCTTCCTCAAAGTGATCCCCGGGGCAAATGGACCCCTACTTACGAAGGGTCATTTGTGGTTAAACATGTGTTCTCAGGAGGAGCCATGATCCTAACCACCATGGATGGTGACGACCTTCCTCACCCCGCCAATGCAGACATAGTGAAAAGATACTACACATGAATAAAAGACCCGCTAGGTTGACATACCTAGGCAAAAATAAGGGCTTCCTGGCGAACCAAAAGGGTTCGGGCAAAAATAAGGGATGAAATGAAAAAAATCTGTACACCCGGCAAGTCGAAAACCTGAAAAGGCGGCTTGGGCAAAAATGGGTATCCTGGTGGACTGAAAACCCGAAAGGGCGGTCCAGGCAAAAGTTAGGGATAAAGCGTAACACTATGTCTCATTGGATCACTTCGCATCCGGAATTCGGCATCAACTATATGGCTCAGATTTCGGCATCGATCAATCAGCTTCATCTTCAACTAGGCAGCAAAGCGATGAGACGCTTGGAGACATAAAGGCGATAGCAGAGTTGGAACCCAGTGGGATTGTTCACATAGCTGTTTTGTTTTCTTTTCAAAATTGTAAATTCTGTGATTATTCGGTGGCATCCTCTTACTAGGATGTCAGCTTCTTGTACAAAAACGCCTATTCAGAGGCAAAGTTCAAATCAATACAAATTCACTTGTCCATACAAATTGCCATTATTTTTCCTTTTTCTGTTTTGTCTTGCGAAGAACGTCCAATGTTCATTTTTGATATATGCATTTGACATTAAATTACTGATTCATAAATATTTGCATATGAAACAAAAGATTAATTACAGGTGACATCAGAAATAGGGGCAGTGTGAAGTTGTCTGATGCAGTCTGGTTGCTTTGTCCGCCAAATTACCAAGGTAGATTCGACTGAAGAATGTGACCAAATCATCTCAACGCCCCGCAGAGTAAGACAAGATTCAGCAACACTTTCCCCAACAGGTCTTGAAGCTTATCCCCAGTAGATTCTGGAAGCTTGTTCCCTGCAGAGTACGGACGTCTCTCCCGAGCTTTATTCAGAGTTATTCCTCACAAGGGCTTATAACTGGGTTATCCTTAGCTATCTGCCACGGAAGATCGCCCTCGGCAAAGTTCTTCCTTTTTTCCCAGCGGAGTTTATCTCTGGCGTTCCCCAACCGAGTTTATCATCATTATCCCCAGCGGAATCCATCATTGAAGTCCTCAGCAGAATTCATCAAAACTTCAGCGAAGTATCTCTTCCACAGAACAATTCCCCGGCCGATCGTCAAGGATTTATTTTCCTAAGACGAAAATACATTCATAAACATTTCACGTTTTCATACATCCTGCTTACATACATGATAAAGTGCATACAACACTGTCTCGTGTTAAAACATCATGCATATCATACATCATGACATTGCATACAACTTATGTTTTTCCTTTTCAGGGAAAAAGACAATCCCAAAGACAACTACCTTCAACTGTCACAATTCCAGATTCGATACCTGTATCTAGCCAAGGAACATCTGAGAGTGATCAGTTTCCAGATTCGATTCCTGTATCTAGCCAGGGCACGTCTGAAGAGTTCGAAGATTCGATTCCTGTATCCAGCCAGGGCATATCTATTGACGACTATTTCCGGATTCGATTCCTGTATCCAGCCAGGGCACATCTATCAACTACAACATTTCCAGATTCGATTCCTGTATCCAGCCAGGGCATATCTATTGACCACATTTCCAGACTCGATTCCTGTATCTAGCCAGGGCACGTCTGAAGAGTTCGAAGATTCGATTCCTGTATCCAGCCAGGGCATATCTATTGACGACTATTTCTGGATTCGACTCCTGTATCCAGCCAGGGCACATCTGTGAGCAACCGATTGTAGATTCGATACCTGTATCCAGCCAGGGCATATCTGCATAAGGAGGTTGAAGATCAAACACCTGTAACAAGCCAGGAAAACATCTGCCTTTCTCAAATACACAAAGTTCTCGCTAAGGAATCTCTTGTGCGATCATCACTTCCAAATGGCATCTATAAGCCCATTCCCGACAAGGTTCTATCACATCTCCAGATGGCATCTATAAGCCCATCTCCCTATACACCACCTATCCAAATGGCATCTATAAGCCCATTCCCGACATCACATTGTTGATACTCCAACATGCGAGTGCAAATTTCCGGGCACTCTAGTGTCCAATCTCCTTTTACCCTCGAGTCACGAAAGGCAAACTTGCCCATCTAACTCTTCAGGTTCAAGAAGATTGAACAGGGGCAACTGTTGTACCCCAAAATTTTCCCTCCCATTTCCTCAATATTTTCTCATCACAAGACCCTTGAAGATCAAGATCCAGTTAGGGTTTCCTCTGCTCAAGACTTCTCCTTGCACTGTTGACCCAAATTAGGGTTTGTGATTGCACAAAGATATTTTGACCTAAAATGCCTAAGATGAATTTCATGCTTCATGTTGGACTCCCAAGTTTATCCATACAAAGTTTCAAGTCTTGATTCCAAGTTTTGCCCAGTCAATTGGACAGTTGACCTATAAATCAACTATATTAGGGAAAAAGTCAACTGTGGCCAATTGACAGTCAAATCTCGTGAAAATTGAACCACATCAACATTATGAACTCACATGGACCATTTGATCAAGTTTGGATCACAATTCCACAAGAAATTTGATCAGATCATCAAAAGGGCAAAATGGTTATTTTTTAGGGTTCTGACTGCACAAGGGTAATTTTTTACTGTTTGACCTAGCCAATGGCAAACCAAGCTCACATATGGACTCAAGGACCCCATGGATTCATCTTGACATACTCAACAAGTTCAAAAGATCTCAAAAACACAAGATTGATAGTTGAATTTCTCAGTCAATTGATCAATTTTGACTGTATACTGAAAAGTCAAACTTTGACTTTTTGGTCAAAATCAAGGGTCAAGATTCATTTTTCATCAAAACATGCCAAATCATGAAACTTGTTCACCAAGAAATCAAGAAATGCAAATTAGGGTTTGAAATGGGGATTTTTCATAACTTAGAATTTTTCTAAGTTATGGAAAACCCTAATTTTTTCCCAACTTTGCCCCACTTTCTCACCAAGATTCATTTGGATTCAAACAAAAGTCAAAACATGAAAGTTGTAGCTTGTTGCATAATCTACAACTTTGATTCACAAAGTTTTCCCAAATGAGGCTTGTATCCCAAGTTACAAATTTTTGAATAAGGGTACTAAACCATCTTTAACTTAGTGAAAATTTGACCTATTTGACAAGGTTTTCTATCTAACTTCAAGGCCATTTTCCATACACTTCCACTTGGAATTTAAGTTTGCATTTCAAAGATGGATTGTAGTACACATTCCAAGCTTTCCAAAATGTCCAAGAACTCATCAAACAACCTCATAACTTGAGAGAATCGAATTTCATAATATGGCAAAAACTCACTTTTGGTTTGATCATGTACATGTTCATAACTTAGGCCATTTTCAAGTCAGCATAGTTTGTGCTACATTACAGGTCCTAAAACCCTTTGACACTCATTAATTTAATGCAAAACCCTTGTGTCTTAGCATTATCTTGTTCATTAAACCATTACACAAGAGATTAACCTTAAAATGGAAAAAGCACTTTAGCCATTTTTGAAAAGATTGCTTTATGTCAAGTTCACATATCTTTGAAGTACAAAGAAATCTCTGAGGCAAACGTTATGAGACACATTGCACTGATCAAGACAAGGGTTTGCAGCATGTTATGGGGGCCTGCATCAGTCTAGGACATCAACTTGCCTTTAGTTGCTTAAGAAAGAAGAAACATTGCATATCATAGACCAACTCTCATATCAGCTTACAAACACTTAAGCAAACTTGTGAAACACATGCAAGGGATACCAACTGAGCTAATACACGACCCTAACATCCCTCATACACTCCCATTCCCAGAATCACCTTCAAACTGCAAGAACAGGGCAGGGCCTGCAGTTTGAGTGCCATTTCTCATTCCTCTCAAGCTTTCTTGCCCAAACCAGTTCACACACCTTCCATACCATCTATGCAAGCTAACCAAAACCTAAAACACGACCTTTAATCCCTCTAACTGGTTCCACCATTTTCACTTTTCTGATTTGCATGTGAAGTGCTCTAGCACGATTCAAAAGCTTTCAAGACAAAGTAAAGCTTGGAATAGCATCACTGGACCTCAAGGAAACTATCCCAATCATCACCTTGCATTGAAAGTTTCTCCATTGCCAGATAGAACTTCAACTGAACAGGTAAGTTTTTGAATTCGTATCTCTCTTATTAGGCATTGTTAGCTTTAGGTTTGTGAAGATAATATGTCACAATCATTGCCCTGAACATGCCCATATAATTAGATTTTATTTATGTTATGTGTGTTGCAAGAATTTTGAGTCTGAACATGGAAGAAAATCTAGGTCAGGATTTGGGGGAGAAGAAATTCTCTCTCATCTTAGAGAGTTAAGACAAGTTCTGCATATGGTTGGATTCGTCTCTTGATGCTGAACATTTTTTATGTTGTGAGTTTTCATTAACAAGCCAGGAATCAAGGTGTTTGAATGGTGGAACAAGGCGCGCGTTTTTTTGATATTTTCTGGCCAGAGGTTGAAGGAAGGTTATCTGGGCTGGGCTTGTTTTGTATTTCCTTTTCACACCATACAATTGCTTCTGAACCCCCTGAGCCCATTTGGTTTATTTTTAATGTTTTTTGACTTTTTCTTTTTTGATAGACTCATTTATTTTTTCTCATGATATTAAAAATATAAAAATATTTTTTCTCACCATTTTTGAATTTTATTAGGCATTTATTTGATTTTTCTTTTAGTTTGTACATAAATAAATAAATACATATGTTTTTATTTAAAATACTAAAATAGTGCAAATACATTTTTATACACTTTTATTTTGTTTTACTTTCTGAAAATATTTTATAGAAAAAATACCTTTTTTTTTATTATTATTATTAAATATTAAATATTATTAGTTAGTATATATAATACATATTTTGTAAATAACATAAATAAATACATACATATGTTAGTATACTTAGAATAAAATACCAAAAATATACATATTTTATTTTATTAATATTTAAAATTAAAAATACATTTTTTACAAATAGACTTCATTTTTATTTTATTTTTATGTAAATAATAAATATTGAATATATTGAATAAATAATGCATTTTATTTTGTAAACTAGGGTTTTGACCTAAATATGAAAAACTCCAAAAATAATACTTCTTTTATTTTTATTTATTTGACATAAATAATACTTTTTTTTTCATACATATAAAAACTTTTTTGCATTCTTGCATATTTGTTTTATTTCTATTTAATTTATGCCTTTAATTACCTTGTGAATAATTCAATATTGATGTAATAGCTAGGTTTAAATTTCTTGTCAAAATCCCCATTTGAACATTTGTACCCCCCTTCCCATATATGGTGTTGTAATAGCTTAGTAAATTTATTTTCGCACTTTATTGCTTTCTAATTATACCATGTTAGAATTAGGATTTGTATGCGAAAAAACAACGAAAATAGTTTTGACCTAATTTCAAGATAAACAAGCATGAAAATGGACACATAAATCACACTTGCACCCCCTAGGGTATTCCACTTGTTGCCTTTCATATAAATGAGCCATATTGCATGTTAGGTCTCTTTGGGCTAAACAAACACAAACCAAATGATCATAGTCCCTCGATGACACTTTCAAAATGTTGCCTAAACAAATGATCAAGTCCCTTAAATTGCCCAAAGATACTTGGCACCATTGCAATTATGGTCCTAAACGATGACCCGCGCCCGTCCCCTTCACATCCTAACATGAGATTGTCCACCAAATACAATGGTGGAACAAACTTGTTAAAAGGGTTAAAACATAGAAATAATCTTTGAGAAATTTAGGAGTAGATAACCTCTTAGTTACTTGAATCAAAACTTGCAAAAACAAAACACTTGCCTATTTTCTAAAACCACACCTCACAACACTTTCAAAACAACTTTCAAAAAACAAATGAAAACCTTTTCAAAAGACATTCATCTTTGTATACATCCCAACATGGATCATTACAAAGGTTGCCACCACATTGGCATCTTTTCAAAACATTTTCAAAGCCACACACACAAGCACCATTTCAAACAATTGAAAACAAAAGGCAAGTGATCTAAGCAAGTAACTAAGAGCCCATGGATAACCATGGATAGAAAGGGTGCTAATACCTTCCCTTTCTATAATCTACTCCCCGAACCCAAGAAAAATCTCAAAGGTTTTTGATGTGCTTTTTAAACCTTTCCTTAGGATAAAATAAAAAGTCGGTGGCGACTCTTGCTCAACCGAAACATTTGCGAAAACAAACGCAAAACCACAGTCAGTTCTCCCACCGTACCACATATGCCCACTGGAGTGAGTGCCAAAAGTACCTTCATGTAATTCAGCCATGATCTTTTCAGCCTCAATCTTATCCACACACCAAAGCATAATGGAGTCATGATTGCGTTTGTACAGGATGCCATTACTCAGGAAGAATTTAGCAGAGAATCTCCTTAAGAACTTTTTATCATTGATTGAAGCTCCTTCTGGATATTCTTGAGCCTCGAGATGCCTTTTGACTTCATGAAACCAAGGCTGGTTCACTACCTCTTCAATATTAATCTCGTGACAGTATGCTGGTTCATCCATTCGTTCGATGGTGATCTGGGGAGCCTCGTTATCCCAATTAAGTTTAAACATAGATGACATTGTGGCTAGAGCGTCTTCTAGCTTATTTTCTTCACGCGGGAAATGCTCGAAGGTAATCTTCTCTAAATGTGATAACAATGTCAAAACATGTTCTTTGTAAGGGATAAGGTTTGGGTGCTTAGTGTCCCATTCTCCCTTGATTTGACTGACGACCAAAGCTGAATCCCCAAACACATCTAAAGATTTGATTCCCAAGTCTATGGCAGCCTTGAGACCAAAGATGCATGCCTCGTATTCCGCCATGTTGTTCATACAGTTGAAGCAAAGTCTAGCAGTAAAGAGAGTGTGACATCCTTCCGGAGATATGAGTATGGCGCCGATACCATTACCAAGTGCATTGGATGCCCCATCAAAGAACAGGTTCCATCGGGATCCTTGTTCAGGTCCTTCATATGGTATGATTTCTTCATAGTTGTCTAATGTCATGATGTCTTCATCCGGGAATTCAAACTTCATGGACTGATAATCCTCTACGACTTGATGAGCAAGATGATCAGCTAGCACACTACCATTTATAGCTTTCTGGGTAGTGTACTGTATGTCATATTCTTTTAGGATCATCTGCCATCTAGCTATCCTCCCAGACAGAGCAGGCTTTTCGAAGATGTACTTTATCGGATCCATCTTAGATATTAACAAAGTGGTATGAGTCAACATATACTATCTTAGCCGGAGAGCAGCCCATGCCAGAGCGCAACAAGTTTTCTCGAGCAGTGAATATCTGGTTTCACAGTCGGTAAACTTTTTGCTCAGGTAGTAAATAGTGTGCTCTTTTCGTCCAGACTCGTCATGCTGCCCCAATACACACCCCATTGAGTTCTCTAAAACGGTTAGATACATGATCAGTGGTCTTCCTTCGAATGGTGGCATCAAAACAGGAGGCTCTTGTAAGTACTCTTTAATTTTGTCGAAAGCAGTCTGGCATTCATCATTCCAACTGACTACTTGATCTTTCTTCAATAGTTTGAAGATTGGCTCACAAGTAGTTGTTAGGTGAGAAATGAATCTGGCAATATAGTTCAGGCGTCCCAAGAATCCTCTAACTTCCTTCTCAGTACGAGGAGCAGGCATTTCTTGTATTGCTTTAACCTTGGCAGGATCGACCTCGATGCCTTTGTTGCTGACAACAAAACCTAGGAGTTTGTCGGACCGTACTCTGAATGTGCACTTGTTTGGATTCAACCTTAGTTTATACTCCTTCAGCCTATCGAACAACTTTTGCAAATGATCAAGGTACTCCTCTTCATTTTGTGATTGGGCTATCATGTCATCTACATAGACCTCTATCTCATGATGTATCATGTCATGAAATAAAGCTACCATGGCGCGTTGATAGTTGCTCCAGCATTCTTCAGTCCGAATGGAACCACTTTGTAACATAATGTGCCCCACTGTGTGACAAATGTAGTTTTCTCCATGTCCTCAGGTGCCATTTTGATTTGGTTATAGCCTGAGAATCCGTCCATGAAGGAAAGTACCTTGTGTTGGGCCGTACTGTCAACCAGGATATCGTGTGGGGAAGTGGAAAATCATATTTAGGGTTGGCCCTGTTTAAATCTCTATAATCCATGCACATTCGTACTTTGCCGTCCTTTTTAGGCACGGGAACAATGTTGGCAACCCATTGAGGATAGGAAGTAACAGCCAAGAACTCAACATTGAATTGTTTCATAACTTCCGCTTTGATCTTCTCCGACATGTCAGGTCTCATGGGGCGGACTTTTTGTTTCACTGGTGGACAGTCTTCTCTTATGGGTAGACGATGTACCATGATGTCTGTATCGAGTCCTGGCATGTCTTCGTATTACCAGGCAAAGATCTCAACATAATCATGCAATAGCTGAATTAGACGTTCCTTGACACTCGGCTCTAGATTGGTACCCACCTTGATTTCCTTTCTATCTTCCTCGGTACCCAAGTTGATTGTATCCAACGGTTCCTCATGAGGCAGAATAGCTCTTTCCTCTTGTTGTAGTAGTCTAGCCAACTCCCCTGGTACTTCACAATCTTCCTCACCTTTGTCTTCGGCTTGGTAGATTAGATCTTCAGAGTCACTAAAGGCCATAGCAATATTGTTACCCATGGGATCCGGAATGGAGGGGTACCTGCATTTGTGAGTGTGGGTGTGTGTAAGGGTATAACCATCTTTAAACAATAAAATGTAAAAGAAAGACAATGAGCACAAAAAGTTTCTATGTGAAAAACGTCCATGATTCATTGAATGTCATATGAAGATGAAATAAAAACCCTTACAAATGGACCAATGTGCCTCGGGTAAGACACAAGGTTGAAAATGTACGAATTGTTTGTGAATATTACAAGTCCAACAGAAATGTAAAAGATAAATTATTGAGAGATGAAAGTTATTGGGACAAAGTCTCTGGCTTCCCAATTGCGAAGTCCTCCGTTGACAGTAGGAAATATCCAATCCTCCAAGCTTCCATCTTCTTCACTGTCTTCCACTGTGTTGACCTCTTGGTTGCTAATCTTCAAAGGTGGCCCTCCAGCACGGGCACGACGCACAGCCTTCTGAGCACTTGAAGTAAACCCTAAGCCAAACCTGTCAGATTTATACGGAATGTGTGGAAGCTGTCCCCAGATGGTGCATCCACCCTCCTCTATTACTTCCTTGGCGTTCTTTAGAGATGACATCTGAAGCGGAGGTCTTGTGATCTTAGGGATCGAGGATACCGTCTTAGTTACTGCTACCTCTTGAGAGACTTATTCGAAATGTTGAAAAGGGGTTTCAATGAACTCGCCATCCAATTCCATATACCGGAAAGAATTTAGGTGGCTAATCATGTACTCTTCCTCTCAATGGACAGTGATAATCTTTCCATGGACTGGGTACTTCAGCATCTGGTGTAGTGTAGAGGTGACAACACCAACATTATGGATCCAGGACCGTCCTAGCAGACAAGAGTAAGAGGGGCGAATGTCAATTACATAGAAAGTTGAGTTGAAAGTCTGAGTTCCCACTTTTATGGGGATGTCCACCTCCCCGTGGACCATCCTCTTTGAACCATCAAACGCTCTCACGACTATGTTACTGGGTTTCAATGTCAATCCTTCGCAATCCCGTCTATCGAGAGCTTTCTTCGGTAGAACGTTCAAAGATGAGCTAGTGTCTACCAAGACATGGGCCAGAGTTATTCCTCTAAACTCAACAGAGACATGTAATGCCTCGTTGTGTTTTCTCCCTTTTGGTATCAGGTCAGCATCAGAGAAGCCTAAGCCATTATCAGCTATCAAGTTGGCCACACAATCTTGGAATTAGTCGGCGAATGTCTCTTGTGGCACATAGGCTGTCTTCAGAAACTTCACCAGAGCTTTCGCATGTGCCTTAGAACACAGCAGCAATGCTAGCATGGAGATCTTGGAGGGAGTTTTCCCCAACTGTTCAACCATGTCATAGTCACTCTTCTTTATTATTCTCAGGATCTCCTCCATTTCCTTCTTGAAGGTTTCGGGGATGGTTAGTGGTTGAGCCTTCGTCTGGACAGGCTCTTCTTGAACACCTTTTCCTCGAGCATCAGCAGCAGAAGTATTGGTGGGGATAACAGCAGGGGTTGTGTCATTTTTATTGATATGAGTACTTGCGGATATGATTATTGGTATGGATGTAACCTTTGGAGCTGCCACGGGTCTAAAAACTGCCTTTGGACGGACAATTTCTAGAGAGAAGATTCTACCGCTACGGGTAATCTTGCTAGTTCCGGCAATATTGCTAATGTCAGAGTTTTCTTCTTCGGAGCTAACTTCTTCGGCAGTCAGTCCATCTTGTTTGATACCATGGTAGTAGATTTCTCCATCGTAATTCCACGGTACTATTTTATCTGATTCATACGGGACCGGCCCGAGCATTGAGATCTTAAGAGGAGTAGTTTTTGGAACCGATGTAATCCTAAAGGGTCTTTTGGGGACCCTTGAAGGATTGGCGGAGATGGTTATGATTGAAACGTCTTCAACAGGAATAGGTAAAACGGGAGCATTTTCAAATAGAATATCTTGATTGTCTATCAGGCGTTGAATGCCTGTCTTCAACAGAGGGCAAACAATTGGCGAGGATAAGCAATGATGGCAGTCTTCTTTACAACCTGGGAATATACCAGCTTTCAACAAGTTCATCTTAATGATTGGGAGCGGAGTCAAAAGTTCATCCACTGTGGTAATAAACAAATCTTCCTCGATAGCATTGGTGTTGTGACCATGCCTAGGCATCAGAGCGGAAATGACATTTGGTTTCTCAGGTGCGTCAAACTTAACTTCTTTTGCATCTATAAGGTCTTGAATTTTGTTTTTCAGGGCCCAACAGTTGTTAGTGTCGTAACCCGGACTTTCTGAATGGTATGCGCATCTGGCATTTGGGTGATAATGAGGGGACGCAGTGTTGGGATTCTTTGGGGCCTCCTTTAAAGTTGCCAGATTCAATTTCAGAAGATGTGGTAAAACCTGGGCAGAAGTCATATTAATCCTGGTGAATTGCCGAACTGGCCTTTCCACCCTCGGTTGGTTACTTCTTGGTTGATCAGATGTATGCTTTGGGATCATAATGGCCCTCACCATTGGTCGGTGTTCAGCTCTTCCTTGATTCCTTTGTGAATAAACAGCAGACACCTCCTTCTTCCCAATGAAAGGCTTTCTCATAGCTGTAGAGGCAGACGCATCCTTCTAAATCTCTCCACTTTTTATACCAGCTTCCACCCTTTCTCCAGTTAATATTAGCTCAGTAAACCCATCAGATGAGCTCCCAATCAAATGGTTGAAAAAAGGGCCTGATAGAGTGCCTAAGAACATATCCACCAACTCCCTTTCAGACAGAGGGGGTTGCACTCTTCCAGCTAGATATCTCCATTTCTGCGCGTAATCTTTGAAACCCTCATTTGAAGCCATAGCCATACTCTGAAGTGGAGTACAGGTAGGCGCCAAATCTGCATTATACTGGTATTGCTTATAGAAAGCTGTGGAAAGATCTTCCCAGTTGTGGACGTCGACCCTTTCCAATTGGTATAACCAATCGAGTTGTGTTCCGGATAAACTATCTTGGAAAAAATGGACCCATAAGTCTTTATCGGCGGAGTGCGGCTGAATCTTCCTCACGTATGATCGGAGGTGCATTTTAGGACATGACACCCCATCATATTTTGCAAACAATGGTACTTTGAACTTTGGTGGGATCACAATTCCTGACACTAGCCCCAATTCCTCAAAGTCTAGACATGGCACCTTCTGTATTTCCATAGCATTCAGACGCTCTTCAAGATGTCTGTACTTATCATCCGCTGGAGGATACTGTTCTTCAGAATAATCTTCCTCTTCTTCCTCCTCTTCAGATTCTGACAAAATTGTTGTTTCCTTTCCTTTTCCTTCTCTTTCATCAGATGTTGTTGGAAAATCCAAGGTTCTTCTAGCCTGTCCTTGGAATCTCCTCCCCATGATTACAACACCGGTTGGTTTCTTCTCTTTATTTTTCTTTCCTTTTGCCAACAGAGTCTTCAGCTCCTCTTGTCCTTTGGCCAAGGTTGTGAGTAACTGTTGAAACTGCATGTTTTGAGCTTGAAGATCTTTGATTGTCTATTCGAGATCCATCTTACTGAAATAATCAGTAGAGAGATGAGGAAACTTGTTGCAAAGACCTATTTATGTTATGATGAATGATATGTGCATATGTAATGTTTTCAAGGATTTTAAAATATTCAAGTTCGTTTTAAACAAAAGAGAAACACATGTTATATTAATAAGATAGAGTTTGAGTACATCAATGCCCCTTGGGCAAAATAATACAACACTCTAAGATAAAAAGTAGTGCGCATCCTCTTTGGCGCAATGTAGGCATTTAGAGTTTACTCCTCATGAAGTAGCCTAGTGAGTTCGAAAGCCTTCTTCTCGCTTGCGTAGAATTGGGCTTCAAAAGTATCACGCTCTCCTTTGAGTTGTATCCAATCCCTTTGTAGCTATTCAAGAGATGTGGGCATGTCAGGATGTAGGATAGTGTATGGAACTTCTCCCTCCTTGACAGGCTCAATAATCACCAGGAGAATGGAAGGAAAAGGCATCATAAGACTTTGAGCGCGGGTTCGTACCCACTTGAGGTAAGGCTCAAGAGGGATGGAATTCTTGTGTCCTAAAGTCTTGCTATCTACCTTGCTTAGCATCCTCCAAGCTCGAATGAATCTCTGGCGAAGACCTTGATTTTCGTTGTCGTAGTCGAATACCAAGCCTTGAATCCGTATTTCGTGCGGGCCATCCCTACGGGCGTAACCAAACTGTCTTAAGTCTAAGCATGGGTTATAGGTGATACCTTCCCTTATTCCAAGTAGAGGGACATTAGAGAATTCTCCACAACGGTCAACAATGATAACATTCTCTTTGGATCGAGAGCACCAATGAATGTCTGAATGTTTGAGCGTCATTAACCTTTGTGACCACCTTGAACCTTGCTCATTCTTTATAACTGATTTGGGAAGATGAGAAATAAACCATCTTGCCAAGAGAGGAGTGAAACACATAAGGACACCTCTTTTCCTCATTGTGCGAGTGTGAAAAGAGTGTAGGATATCCCCTAACAATGTAGGCATCGGGTTGCGTGATATGAAGATTTTGACGATGTTCACATCTATGAGCTGGTCAGGATTTGGAAACAAAACCATCCCATAGATGAGGAGAGCCATAATTTCCTCAAAGGCTTGCAAGTCTAAGGAATTCCAACAGCTTTGGGCTTTCTCAAACAGGAAATTTGCTAAGAAACCTTTGACACCACTCCTTGTTTCCCAATGAGTTGTGACATCAGATGAGTGCAAGTGTAGAGCTTGAGCAATCTCTTCTGGCTTTGGATCTCTTTCCGTACCGTTGAAAGTTAGTTGATTGAGAACGGGAATTCTCAAGAGTTGAGAGAATTATTCCAAAGTGGGCACAAGCTGATAGTCGGGGAATGTGAAGCAATGATGCAAAGGATCAAAGAACTGGAAGAGCACCTTCATCATATCCTCCTCTGTGTTGGAGGTGACCAAATTGAGTAGACGACCATGCCTCTCGGTGAATGGAGAGTTCTCAGGGATCCTTGAAGCTAGCTCCTTGAGTTATGGAGGAATTCCTACAAGGTTGACTTGGATAGTTTTCCTGTGAAGTGAATCCATATCCTACAAAACAAGAACAAAGATAAATCTCTAAAATCCTTGAAATGGTTAGTGGATGCATATGATGCTTCATGATGTCCATGATGTTATGCACAAGTATGTATATACAAGCAAGTCAAACAAGTTCTTAGTTTAGGCTTGCATAGGTAAGTACCCTCTTGAAGTTTAGTTGGCTCAACCTGTCCTAGTAATAGTAACCGGGTTCTAAGGAGCTCAATATCATCAGATTATTTCCTTGTTCATTATTTCAGCTCAAGCCTCTTTAATGGCGACCGAAATATCCCAAGAAACCAAACCTCAATGAGTGTTGTATCGAGTATCTACCAACTTCAGACTGCACCAAAGCCGGTCATCTCACTACATCCTAAAAGGCCAAGTTGGTCAAGTAAAGGGTTCTAGAAGTTCATTAGTGCTTCATGACATCACTCAGCGGCCCCGTATTCTCTTTGATTGACTCAAAGGCTACTGGTACCCACAAATATGTCACACTAACATTGCTATTGCTTAGACCATGTCGGTATACCCTGCACAGTTTCCACAACGTATTGCTATTTACCTATAATGTTTCCCAAATCCGGGTGGAGGATTCAAACCCAAACAAAGAACCATAATGTAAAGCAAACAAGTCAAACAAATGTAAGCAAATAAAATGTGATCTAGCCCTAAGGTTACCCCACTTTTAGAATTATTCCCCAGCAGAGTCGCCAGTTCTGTGATACGGTGGGAGAACTGACTTGAGGGTTTTGCGTTTTATCGCAAAATGTTGCGGTTAGCAAGAGTCGCCACCGACTTTTCTTTTATCCAAAAGGAAAGGTGAAAAAGCACAGGAAAGACCTTTGAGATGTTTTCTTGAGTTCGGGGGGTAGATTATGAAAAGGGAAGGTATTAGCACCCTTTTCATCCATGGTTTTCCATGGGCTCTTAGTTACTTGCTTAGATCACTTGCTTTTGTTTGTTTGAAATTGTGTTTGGTGTGGTTTTGAAAGTATTTTGTAAAAGAAGCCATTGTTTAGGCAATCTTTGTAATGATTCTCGTTCGTAAGAATGTATACAAAGATGTTTGTCTTTTGAAAATGTTTTCAATGTTTGTAAGATGTTTTTGAAATGTGTGTGTTTGTTTTGAAAATAGCAAGGATATTTGCTTGAAATGGAGCAAGTAACTAGAAGTAATCTACCTACTCAAATGTCTTTCTTGTGCATTTTTTATTCCTTTTACATTTTTGTCTTACCATTGATTTGGTAAGCAACCCTATCTTTGGATGTAAACGGGACAGGCGCGGGTCATTGTATAACCATGATTAGCAATATTTGCAAAGTATCTTAGCATTTCGAGGGACTAAGATCATTTTGTAAGGCAACATTGGATAGTGTCATCGAGGGACTATGATCTTTTGATTTTGTTTGTTTTACCAAGATACTTTGCATGCGTAACATGGCTATTTTGTATAAGGTAACCGAGTGGAGATACCCTAAGGGTGTTTGTATGCAAGTGTGTTTGATTACATGCATGATTTTATCTTGAATTAGGATTTTCTATTTCATTGATTTTTATCTTACCATACATATCCTAATTGCTAGCATTTACATTTGAAAGCGATAAAATGCAGAAATGTAAAGTCCTACGCTATTACAATATTTAGGGGGTGGGGATACACACTTATGAATGGGGAATCCAGCGAGAAAAATAAAGAAAAATAACAAGGGGAAGAAAAAAAGAAAGAAGGAGGGGGTCAGCGTGCTGCTGAGAGGGAGTCAGAAGTTATGACCCTGGCCTGCTGCAGAATAGAAACCTTTTAGTGAAAATGTATAGGTCAGAACTTCTGACCCTGGTGCGCTGCAAAATAAAAACCTGTTAGTGGGAAGGTCAGAAGTTCTGACCCCGGTGTGCTGCAAAATAGAAACATGTTAGTGGGAATGTATGGGGTTATAATTTCTGACCATGTTGGGAACACAGTAACTTTCAGAAGTTCTGATATTACTGATAACCAAACAGGCTTCAGAAGTGCTATCGTCAAAGTCTGAACTTGGTCTCCCCCTGTGCTAGTCAGAACATCTGCAATTTTGTTATTTCTCCCCAAAACAGAAAACATGCCTAAGACATTTTCAGCAGGTGTCATGGCGCTTCAGAAATAAGGAGAATCAGAACCAAAAATCAGACGCAAGTATGCCTTTGTTAATTCTAACTCTGAGTTTCAGTTTCTTCAAGGCAGTTCTGAACTGATTCATTCTCTACTTAAGCATGCAGAGGTGTAAAAATCACAGAACATAAACAACATCAAAAGCATGATATCTACATTGTGTTTTTTGAGCATACAAATCTGATGATGCTTAAGTAGTGTGGTGAGAGTCAGCAGGTGCTTACCTTGCTGTTGGAAAAAATTCTGTGAACTGGAGTTAATCTTAACTCTGATAGTGTTCTGGACAGGTTCTTTGAATGGGTTGATGGAGAGTATATATATATGTGGTCAGAAACTATATGGGCGTTTCTTAGTCAAGAAACAATTTGGGTACAAATGAAGTTTGGAGGCAGGAGATTCAAAGTTGTGTTCAAGGCTCTTGAAACACTATAAATTTTGGCAGAGTTTCAAGGTGTTTTCTTGCTAAAATTTTCTATTTCTTTTCTAGCAATTTTTATGGGTTTGGACCGGGCTTTTTCAGTGGCCAATGGTGCTCTATTTATAGGAAAAGATTTGTGGGTTTTTTAAACGTTCAGTGGCGCCAATACCATGCAATAGATGCTGATTTACTCTTGAAGAAAGTTCATGAAAAGTTGTGATGATTGACAGCTTTTAGCCTAGGCTGGAATAGTAAGCGAGGATTAAGGAAAAGTGACACCCATAGGCGAAAAGTGGTGCATAGATCCATGCCTAAATCTGTACGAGGGTGTTACCATGCCACACGTGGAGAGACCCCTTGGACGAATACTCAAAAGTGGTTGTGAGCATTAATGAGCATTAAATGGTGATGAGATTTGTCAAAATCAGAAGTCTTATAATAAGGGATTTTGCATCATTACCTCAACCTGAGCCAACAGTTCTTCTTCATCATAAAACAACGCACCCAAGCTCTGATTTTGGCCTCCTGTCAGCCAATACATTTTATGATCTTCTGTTCTTACCTTGGTGGATTCTGACTGAGCTTGCGTAGCTGCTGAAGAACCACAACTTATGACTGAAGGTTATATGTTGAACTAAGCCTGCAACTTCTGACTGAAGGTTACGTGCTGAACTTAATCTTGCAACTTCTGACTGCTCTTGCCTGGAGGTTGGTTCAGAACTTCTGAAGTGTTATTTTTTTCTTAGATGATTAGAAAAATCTCAAGTACTTAGAAATTTGGTTTTTGAACTTTAGATGGAACAAACTTCCTATTTCAACATGTTTTGCTGAAATATGATTTTTGAGATTTGATTTTAATCAAGAGGTCAAAGTTTGGCCTTTCAGCGTAAATGACCATTTTTCCATTGGGAGTGATCTTTATGAAAAATTTGTAATTCAAAGCTTGGGATTGGATGGAACTAAACCTGAGGATCTAGGGTGATTTCAGAAAAATGAGAGGGCAAATTTTGGGGTACAACAGGGAGCATCCGTCTGGGCAGGCTCTGTCATTGACTCTTTACCCCGAGCCTCAGCAGTTGACTCGGTAGCGGTAACTCTAACAAGTGTAACAACAGTCTTCAGATAGATTTCCAAAGAGAAAATCCTTCCGCTTCTAGTAACTTTGCTGGTCCCCGCAATATTGTCAATGTCAAGATGAGTAATTTCTGTAACTTCATCTTCATCAGTTAATAACTCTTGCTTAACACCATGGTAGTAGACATCGGATCCATAGTTTCATAGAATAGCTTTATCTGAGGAATATGGGATAGGTCCAAGTGTAGTGATGATCAGAGGAGAAACTTTCGGATAGGCGGTAATCCTTACAGGACCTTTGGAAGTAATCCTGACAGGAGTGCCAGATATTACAGACAAGTCTTGACACAAATTTGCAGCAGACGAAATCTTCTCGATCAGAATTATATGATTGTCCATTAGGCATTGAACGCATTCCTTCAGTAACTTGCAGCCATCGGGTTGGGCTGCACCACAGTAACATTTTTCGACACACTCCAGAAATAAACCCACTTGTAACAGATTCTTCTTGATAATTGGTAGGGGAGTTACCAATTCACTTACCGTAGCAACTTAAAAAACATCGTCAATAGCACTTATGCCTTTGTCATGCTTCGGCATAGGTGCTATAATTACATTTGGGGTTTCTGGAGGATCAAACTTAATTTCCTTGTTATCAATCATATCCTGAATTTTGTTTTAAGGCCCAGCAGTTGTTGGTGTCGTGCCCAAGACTGTTGGAATGATAAACACACTTCACATTCGGATTATAGCAGAGAGAGGTGGTGTTGGGGTTCTTAAGATGATCCCTTAATGTAATCAGTTCCGCTTTCAATTGATGTTGTAATGCCTGAGACAATGGCATACTAATATTGGTAAATTGTCTTCTCGGAGCGTCTGGCCTACGCTGATTGTCCTGTTGTTGTTGTTGTTGTTAAATAGGCGCATGATTGGAAATTAGCACCACTCCTATAGACTGATTATGGTTATTTTTAACATAGCCCTTCTGGCCATAAACAACTTTGGCCTCTTTCTTACCACTGAATGTCTTCTTTACAACACTTGAAGACGCGGCCACTGAAATCTTTCCACTCTTGATACCACTTTTAACTTGTTCCCTAGTTAGAATCAGCTCAGTAAAAACTGATGAAGAACTCCCAATCAGATGATTAAAGAATGGACCTGTCAGAATGCCCATGAACATATCAACTAGCTCCCGGTCAGACAAGGGAGGTTGCACCCTTCCAGCTAAGTCTCTCCATTTTTGGGCATATTCTTTGAAACCTTCGTTAGAGCCCATAGTCATATTTTGTAATTGCACACGAGTCGGTGCAAGGTCAACATTATATTGATACTGCTTGTAAAAAGCAGCATCCAAGTCTTCTGAAGTATGAATGTTGGTCCCTTCAAAATGATAGAACCACTCGAGTTGTGTGCCAGACAAGATTTCTTGAAAGAAGTGAACCCATAACTTTCTGTCAGCAATATGGGGTTGGATCTTTCGAACATAAGATCTCAGATGAAGTTTCAGACAAGACACACGATCATATTTGGAAAAAGTAGGGACCTTGAACTTATGAGGGATAACAACCCCCGAGATAAGACCCAACTCTTCAAAATCCAGTCCAGGCACTTTCTGGATTTCCATGGCCTTAAGGTGATCTTCCAACTACTTGTATCTATCATCCGCATGAGTATACTGTTCATCGAAATATTCTTCATCCTTAGGAATCTTACCAGAACCTTGGTTGCTTCCACCTTTAGCCCTAACACTTCTACCATCTTCCTCTTGGTTATCGTCTTCATCGGGGGAGATATCAGCAGCTTGAATCGGCTTGGGAAGGTTTTTGAACCTTCTCCTAATGTTGAGAATAGCAACTGGCTTTCTGGTCTTCTTTTTCTTGGCGAGAAGCACCATCATATCCTTTTGTCCGTGTGCTAAATTCAGGAGAGTCTCCTGAATTGGGCATGCTGAGCTTGGAGTTCCTTAACGGTTTGTTCAAGAGCAATCTGTTACTGAAATAAACAGTAAGCAGATGAGAAAACATGTATGGGAAAACCTGTTATGTAATGATGCATGATATGTGGATGCAATGTTTTCAAAGATCTCACAGGATAAAGAAAAGAAAATGTTAGAAATTGAGTCTGACTGTAGCTTTGATTGAAGAACTTCATATTGTTGAATGTCCTTCTACGAAAGTAAAGCCCACCATGTCGAGTGGGTCCTAGCCTTTGACTCAAGATAACGTGCTTCAGTCTTTGACGACATCTGGTTAGAGGAACATAAATCCCCTTACCCCTTGATAGACGTCTGGTTCATTATAACCATGAATCACAATACCTTGAGATCCTTGAAATGGTTAAGAAAAATGCTATGGTATGATGTTATGATGTTATGTTCGAACAGTTTAATCAAACACAAACAAAGCACACAGGGCCCTAGGTTTAGGCTTGCATGGAGTTTGTAGGTAAGTACCCTCTTGAGTTTGAGTTGGCTCAACCTGTCTTAAAAGAAGTAATCGGGTTCTAGGAGTATCATATCACTGATCTTTCTCCCAGGCATTATTTCAGAACAAGCATCTAATTTGTGACCGAAATATCCCGAGAGTTTGATCTTAATGAGTGTAGCATTGAGTATCATCCAACTTCAGTCTGCACCAAAGCCGGCTATCTCACTACTTTCTAATGACTAAGTTGTGTCAACTAAGGTTCTAAGGTCAGTTAGTGCTTTGGCATCACGCGGCAGCCCAACATTCTCCTTGACTGACTTAAGGGACACCGACACAAACTAATGTGTCACACTAATGTAGACATCGCTTCAACCATATCGGTCTACGCCATACAATTTCCACGATCTATAGCTACTTACCTAAAATTCCCCCAGATACGAGTATAGGATCTTTACAAGAAATAACCAAACAACCCTTAAAAGTTAAAGCATGTAAATCAAACAAGTAAAGCATTTAAATGTGGTCTATCTCTAAGGTAACCCCACTTTTATTTCTCCCCAGCAAAGTTGCTAGTTCTGTAATACGGTGGGAGAACTGACTTGGTTTTGCGTTTTATCGCAAATTTTATGGATAGCAAGAGTCGCCACCGACTTTTCTTTTATCTAATAAAGGAAAGGATCAAAAGAACATGAAAGGCCTTTGAGATTTTTCTGAGTTCGGGGGGTAGGTTATGAAAAGGGAAGGTGTTAACACCCTTTTCATCCGTAGTTATCTATGGGCTTTTAATCACTAGCTCATTTTGTTTTACTTTTTGTGTATGTGTTTGAAAATATTTTAAAAATGCCTAAGTGCGACAACTTTATAATGATTCTTGTATCGGTTAAGAATGTGTACAAAATGTTGTTTTTGAAAATATTTCGAAAGTGTGATTGTGTGAAAAAGAAGTTTTGTGTGAACAAGCGATTAACAATATTCTACCCTTACTTAAGAGTATTCCGTGTTATTTTCCTCCTCCTTTAGATAGTGTTGTCCTACCATGAGTTAATAGGATGCCCTATTGTTGGATGTGTGAGGGACAGACACAGGTCATCGTTATGGTCATAGAAGGCAACATATAGGGATACCTTAGCAGTTCGAAGGGACTGTCATCATATATTTGTAGGCAATATCGAGGGACGAGATCATTTCTTGTAGGAAACTCGAGGGTCATCGCGAGACTATGATATTTATGATGATTTTAACCGAGGGTCTTTGCTAAGGGTATCCCTATGTTCGAGGGACATGACCATGTTTTCTGAAGGAAACAAGTGAGGTAATCCTAGAGGTGCAAGTGTGCAAATGATTCAGTTCAATTATTTTATCTTGATTAGGGTTATCTGACGGTTGATTTTAGATCTTACCGTACATGCCTAATTATTATACAGTTATATAAGGAAAGCGGTAAATTACAGAAAGTAAAGATGCGGAAAGTAAATCTAAACTATTACAAGGCTTCGGGGAAGGGGGTACAAAACCATAAAACCAGGGAAAGAAAGAAAGTAAATAAAACCCTAATTACAACTATTACAACCCATTAGCAGTTACATAAATTGGGAAAAAGACTAATGCGAAAGAAATAAAGCGCGCGAAGATTGTAAAACAAAGAGAAAAAGAAAATTTTAAAATCGTTTTGTGATTGTTTTGATAAAAAAGGATAATCACCCTAAAGTCTAATTGATTTTAATTGATTAAAAAAGTTAAGTAATTAAGTTAAGCAAACCCTAAAATCTAGGTTGATTAAGAAAACCTAAAAAAATAAATTAGGGTTTATTAATAAAAACCTAAAACTAAATTAGGGTTAATTAAATAAAACCTCAAATTGATTAAATTAAAAAACTAAAATTAAATTAACCTAAAATTAAATTAGGGTTTGTTAAAAAAAATATTTTGAAAAAGATTTATGCAAAATAAGAAAAAAGAGTTAGAAGAATAGAAAATTGTGTAAAAAACTCAAAAGTGGTAGGGATAGGTGTTTAACCCACGCCCTCAGCAGTTTCCAGCAGCATGCAAACCACCAGGCCAAGTGCGCCTTGGTGTTAGAATACGCCTCCAAGGCCTTTTGAATCAAAGCATGCAAAATATGAAAAATTAGAAAAAAATAAAGTGACAAAAGGTTGGATCAAACCCAGGCCCTTTGACACTAATGCTTTATCGCGTACGCTTCTACCGCTGGCGGCTATACATATGTTTATATAATTGCATCAATTAATATATAATATATGCCTGATTTCATTCACCGGAGAGGCGCCGAAGCCCTAGCTCAAGTCTTTTTCTCCGGCGACCTGCTCCTTCAAATACCTGCAAAATCAAAATATTAGTGATCGAGAGACGTCCTACCCTCCTAAATCAACGACTGTGAATCCAATGGGAGTATTTTTAAATGCTAAAACGCAATGGATTAAGAGATATAATGAAAAAGAATAAAATCCATGCTAGCATGATGGTTCATGATTCAATATGCATGAGACCTCCATGACTGTTCTAACCTATACTATCAAAACTCATCAAAACATTAAGGACGTTAATACATGTTAAAGCAAACAAAAAATAAAGATATCAATGTCATGAACATTATGAAACTGGATATGTCATTTAAGGATATTTAATGCTTTCTTGACCATCCAATTTGGTCCACACTTACTCTATAGGCTTGCTGGAAGAGAATGAAGTGGATATTTTGTGGTGAAAGGGTTTGAAACAAGGATTTCAAGGTTTAGGGTTCTTGATAAAAGTTTGGAAATTTTGACAAGTTTTAGAGGCAAGGGTTTTTTGTGTCCTCTTATATGAGAATTACTGAGATTATATGGTGAAAAATTAGGTCAATGATAAGTGGACTTGGACCTTGTGTAAAAACATATGATTTTATCTTATTTATTTTGTATTATTAATAAATAAATCAAAAATATTAAAAATAAAAAAAATGTCAAGGGGTGTAAGAATAAATTTTGAGGTGCATGAAGAGTATAATACACGTTTGGACTCTTAAACCATGCACCAATACCCCAAAATATCAAGCTTTCTCAAATTGAACTTCATGCATTTGCTCAAAATTTCCTAACTTCCCAAAATATCAAGCTTTCTCAAATTGAACTTCATGCATTCACTCAATTTTCATATTTTGAAGGTGATCATTTACTTTTTAGAAAGCTCAAGATGTCCTCTACAATTTCTCTGTTAATCATCTTCGCAATTGGAAACTTTAACCTGATGTAAGTTTCCTTGATAAAAAGTGTCTTTTTGTTGACTCTTGAAATGACCTATAATGTATTGGCTCATATCTCTCAAACGAAACACTTTTTGGACTTGAGCATAGAGATTCAAAGTTTTAGAGAATTGAATTTCCTTCAAAATGGGCTTTTATTCGGGAAAAGTTGATGAAGCATGTGAAAGTTATGCCTGGTCAAAGTTCAGTTGACTTCTCATAAAGAAACCCTTAATTTGGCAACTTTTGACTTTTGTATATTTGAGGGCTTTTCTTGAGGAATCATGATCAAACATTGATAAAATGATGAAAATGACTTTAAAGTCTTGATGTTGACCAAAAATCTTGAAGTTTGACTGTATGTTGACCATAATTGACTTTTTACCCAATACAATTGATTTTTTAGTCATCTGAGCCATTGGCTGAGTAAACTTGTGATGCAAGTCATGAAACTTGACATTAGGATTATTTAATACATATGAGGAACCATGAAAACCACTTGAGACCTTGGAAACCCAATCTTCCTTTAGAAACTCAAAACCCTAGTTGTGGACCCATTACTTAGGAGGAGAATTGGTCTGATCAATTCTTGAGCCACCTTGAGCATTTGAGAATCCTAGGAGAATATCTTGAATGAAAAATGGGAGGGAAATTTTTTGGGTACAACAATACTAATGAGGGAAGACAAAAGATGAACAACAACAAATAATATACTGATTGAAGAAAACCAAAGAAGGACAACTAACACCAACTAATGTATTGATGAAAGTCAATGGGTAAGAGATAACCAGCGTCAACTAATGTATTGAAGAAGGTCGAAAGGAAGAAAAAATATTAACTTCGACCAATGGGCCGAAAAAAGTTAAAAAGATAGGAATGATCTCAAATTGGTGATTTTGGGATTAAAATGGACTTCCATGAGTGGTTACAAAATCCATGCATGCTTTATGTTGATACATAATATGTCTTTGTTTTTTTTACTTTTGAGCGTATTTGGATCAACGAGAAAATCATCGATAGAAAATAATTGAAGTTTCCACTGAGTATTTATTTATCCCATAGAAGGGAAAGGAAAATCTTCGAAGAAAAACTTAAGAAGGGATAAATCTCAATCTTACGACCGAGAGATCGGGTACGGGAGTCGATTATGCAAGGGGAATGTATTAGCACCCCTCACATCCGTGGTACTGCATGGGATTCATTCTTGTTGTTATAATCAAAGGGTGTGTTCTATCTAAAGCTTACGAGTTAAATGCATGGATGAAAATTGTATATATAAAAATAAAAAATGTTTTATTAGTCGTGCCTGCCTCGGTTGCGAACCTTTGTGCCTAAGTACCACCATCCGTGCAATTGGGATCAAGGCACTTCGTAGTTCTCCTAGAAAATGTTGGTTTGTTGTATATTTTTTATGAACGATTCTAATTTCGCATTCTATCGTATCCCGACCTTTTGAGATTAACGCTTTGTAGTAGAATGGAATTAACGTGTTCTTACCTGAAAAAGGTTTTCAAAGAAAAAAAAGGCCCGAAGGCGGCCCAGAGGAAAAAAGGTTTGGATTGGTTGGTGTTTTTTTTACCTTAAAAAGTATTTAAGTAATGTTATAATGTTTTGAAGGTTTTTCAAGAAAAGGAATTTTTGTTTCAATGATGCAAAAGGGAAATAAAAAATCTAAAGGATGCTAACAATCCTAATGTTATCATACAATGATGGACCTATGGTTAAGGATGGAGGGGCAATATCTACCTAAGTTAAAATGCATGGATTACAATCTTAATGTCTAAATTGAATTGAGAATGAAACAAGTGAATCCTAAGGGAACATGAAAAGGTTAACCTAAAAGATCAAGCAAGGGTTCAAAAAAAAGTAAACAAACAAAGATACTAACAAGAATCAACTCAAGACATGAGCTATATGTACATGAACATAAGGTCGATGAGTCGAAGGAACCTTTCTTCCATTAGAATAGCTAAACGACAAAATAGAGTAATAACTTGAAGCATCAACATTAAGAAACACGAGCTAAGATATCACTGAAGCAATGAAAAGGTGTAGGGGACAATTGCGATCCCTTTCCACTTTTATTTTACTCAAGGACAAGAGACGAACGACTCAAAGAAACAACATATGACCCGAGCTAACAATGACCATTGGTCTTGAATGTGTGGGGGATGATTGCAAGCTCTATTGTTCCACTTTTTATTGACTCGATTGTAAGCACAAAGTAAAATGGGAGGGGAATTGCCTTCTTTGAGGAATTTAGCAAAATTTCCTCCTTCTGAGGACTTTAAACAAACACACAAAGTTGCCCCTTTTTGAGGCCTTTTGCAAACACAAATATTGCCTCCTTTAAGGACTTTAAACAGAATTTGAAACCTAAAGTAGGAACTCCCAGGCATGTATTTTACCCCAAAATTTGCCCTCCCATTTTCTTCCAAACATTCTTCTAAGGTTCTCAAATGCTCAAGGATGCTCAAGAGTTGATCAGACAAATTCCCATCCTAAGCAATGGGTTCAAAACTAGGGTTTTATGTTTTTCAAGGAAGTTTGGGTTGAAAAGGTTTCAATTTGTTTCCATGGTCCTCCGTAGGTCTTCAACAATGTTAATGTAAAGTTTCAAGCCTTGCATCACAAGTTTGCTCAATGAATAGCTCAGATGATTGAAAATTAACTATTTTGGGTAAAAAGTTAACTATGATCAATCAACAATCAAACTTCAAGATTTTTAGGTCAACATCAACATTTTGAAGATATATTCATCATTTTATTAAGGGTTGATCATGATTCATCAAGGAAAGTCCTCAAATCCTCAAAAGTCAAAAGTTGCCAAATTAGGGTTTCCTTAGGAGAAGTCAACTGAACTTTGACCAAGCATAACTTTCACATTCTTCATCAACATTTACCCAAATATAGCCCATTTTGAAGGAAATTCAATTCTCTACAACTTTTTATATGTATTCTCAAGTCCAAAAAGTACTTTATTTGAGAGATATGAGCCAATACATTATAGGTCATTTCAAAAGTCAGCAAAAAAACACTTTTTGTCAAGGCAATTTACATCAAGATAAATTCTCCAAATGCAAAAATGATAAAAATAGAAATTGAAGAGGACATATTTAGATTTCCAAAAATTCCTAGAAAACCTTCAAAATATGAAAATTGAGAAAATTATGATCATTGCAAGTTGGGAAATTTTGGTAAAATGCATGAAATGCAAAGTGAGCAAACATGAAATTTTGAACTAGTGGGCCTAACTTTTGATGTTAAAAAATGTTCCCAATGTATTAAAGGACCTCTAATTCCATTCACATATTTTTTTATGATTTTTATTTCTTTTATTGATTTTTTATTCATTTAAATACAAATAAATCAAATAAAATGTAAAAGCATTGGGCCAAGGCGCATGAGCTGTTGATTTCAATCACATGGACACCCAAGAACACATGTCAAACATGCCAAAACCGTGAGAGACCTATATGGAAGCATATCTCCATTTTTTTGGAAAGTTTTCAATTGGTTTTTGGAAATAATTCATGCCATGATTTCATTGTCTTCTTTCCATATTTGTTCACCCTACTCCTTCCTCTATATAAGCATAACAAGACCAGATGCAATGGACACAAAAATATTTCATCAAACACACCTCTAAAAAGATCACAAAATTCATAAGAAAAGCAAGAGTTCAAAGTCAAAATTCCAAGCATTCGCAGCCTAAGCCAATCATTCAAAATACCTCCTGGACCTCTGTAGGGTGAGAATTGATGATTTTCTATGCCCATCTGCGCCTGAAACATGCATACAGGCCATGACCGGTTTTTTATTTTTTTTTATCATTCATATTTTTTAATTCCAAGCATTGTTGAATGTTTCTAACCATCCAAATCAATTCATATGAATGTTTAGAGCAGGTTGCAGTCGTTACAAGAGTTTATAACGTCCAAATCTTGATTTTCCATTTTAAAACAGACAACACACTGGATCGCTGGACATCCTCCTTTGGGCTTAAACTTCTATCCTTTTAGCACCCTCCAATTTTCTTCATACCAGGCCCAATATCTTTCGTTTTATTCTTTGTATTTAATTTTCTTTTACTTTTATTCAATTAAAATACAAAAACAAATATTTATTTAAAAATAATTAGACTTACATTTTTTTATTAATTAATTTGTATTTAAAAATAATTAGACATTAGTTTTTTTTAGAATTATTATTAACTTAATTTTCTTAAAAAAGAAAAAAAGTAGAAATAATTAGGTTTTAAATATTTTATTATCACTTTAATTATTTTCCGTAAATAAAAACATCAAAAGTATTTTCCTAACACTTATAAATTTTTTTTAGGTTTTAAATATCTTTTTCTAATTTATTTTTTCTTTGCTATTTAAATTCTAGAAAATAAATGTATAGGTCGCACGATTGATTTTGTAATAGTTTAGTTTATTTTCTCACGTTTTTTTCTTCTATTATGTAACTGCCCATGGGATGTAATAGCCTAGGTTTATTTCCCCACACTTTACTTTCTGCACCTATGTATTTATATATGTCTGTATATATAACTGTATAGTATTTAAGCATGTATGGAAGGATTTAAAATCAACTTCTAGATAACCCTAATCAAGACAAATTAACTGAAAACAAATCACTTTTCACAGACGTACATCTAGAGTAACCTCAATTGTTGCCCTCATATAAAATAGTCATGTCCCTCGAACATGGGGCGCTTTAGAAAAGACCCTTAGTTAAAAAGATCGTAGCCCCTCGATGACCCTTCGATGCTGCCTTCGGTAAACGATCTTAGTCCCATACAATGACCCACACATGTCCCTCACACATCCAATGATAGGGCTTCCTACTAACCAATGGTAGGATAGAACTATCTAAAGGAGGAGGAAAAGAAAAAAGACTTTTGAGTAGGTAGATAGTTCTTAATCGCTTGCTCGCGAACATTTCAAAACATATTTCACACAATGACACTTTTTCAACAAATATTTTCAAAATAAACATTTTGTATGCATTCTCAATGATACGAGAATCATTACAAAATTGCCACACTTAGGCATTTTCAAAATATTTTCAAACACACAAAGCATTTTCAAAAAAGTGAGCTAGCAATTAAGAGCTCGTAGATAACTACGAATGAAAAGGGTGTTAATATATTCCCTTTTCATAACCTACCCTCCAAACTAAAAAATTCTCAAAGATATTTCCTTTTATTTTAACCATTTCCTTTATTGGATAAAAGAAAAGTCGATGGCGACTCTTGCTATCCGCAACATTTGCGATAAAATGTAAAACCAAAAGTCAGTTTTCCTACCATATTACAGAACTGGCAACTCTGCTGGGTAATATGAAAGTGGTTTTACCTTAGAGTTAGATCACATTTAAAATGATTTACTTGCTTTATTTGTACGCTTTAAATTTTTGGGTCTTGCTCGAGTTTATTTTTGTAAAGATCCTATACCGGGATTTGGGGGAATTTTAGGTAAGTAGCAATAGATCATGGAAACTATATGGAGTATACCGATATGGTTGAGATGATGGCTACATTAGTGCGACAAATTGGTTTGTACTAGTATCCCTCGAGTCAGTCAGGGAGCATACTATGCTTCCGCATGGTGTCATAAGCACTAACTGATCGTAGAACCTTAGTTGACACAACTTAGCCATTAGAAAGTAGTGAGATGGTTGGCTTTGGTGCATACTGAAGTTGGTTGATACTCGATGCTACACTCATTGAGATTGGACTCTCGGGATATTTCGGTCGCAAATCAGATGCTTGTACTAAAACAATGCCTGAAAGAAAGATCAGTGATATTGAGGCTCCTAGAACCCAATTACTTTTCTTAGGACAGGTTAAGCTAACTAAAACTCAAGAGGATACTTACCTACAAACTCCATGCAAGCCTTTAAACTTAAGGCTACTTGTGTGACTTGTTTTCATTCATTATCTAAGAACTTGAACTCCTTGCAGGGCTTATTTGTATTCATTATCTAACAACGTGAATTCCTTGTAGGAATTATTTATATTCATTATCCAATAACTTGGACTTCTTGCAAGACTTACATGGTTTCATCACATTATGCCTTTGCTTAGTGCATAGCATACACATCACGACATCATGCCATAGCATTTTCATTAACCATTTCAAGGATCTCAAAGGCATGTGATGTGGGTTATCATAAACCAGACGCCTAACAAGGGGCAGGAGGATTTATTTACCTCTAACTAAATGCCACCAAAGTCTCATGAACCAACTCCTAGCAAGGGGAAAGGGGCTTTATTTTCCTCTAACTAGATGTCGTCAAAGACCGAAGTGCGTTATTATGAGTCAACGGCTAGGACCCACTCGACATGGTGAGCTTGATTCTCACAGAAGGACATTCAACGGCGCGAACTTCTCCAGTCAAAGTTGTAGTAACTTCTAACAGTTAACTTTTTATTTATCTCGCAAGATCTTTGAAAAATATTGCATCTACATATCATGCATGTCATTACATACCAGGTAGTTCTCAAGACAAGTCTCTCATTTTCCCGCTATTTATTTCAGCAGAAAAATGGCTCTCAAACAGACCGTCAGAGATCTCCAAACTCAAAATGCACAATTCCAGGAGACGTTCCTAAGCTTAGCCAAGGGTCAAGAGGAATTAAAAGCACTCCTCACTGAGAACATGACCAAGAAAAATCCTGAAGATAAAAAGGATGATCAGTTGGAACAATTGCTAGCTAAGATGGCAAATACGAGAATCCAGATGATGGGTCATATGGCTCTTATCCAAAACTTAGCTCAGGGACAAGAAGAGTTGAGAATTCTCATCAGCAAACTTAATCAGAATGAATACCACCATATGGGACGAACGGTTAGAATTGGGGACCAAATCATTTATCAACCTCCGATGAGACAGGGAGTTGGCTTGGTTGAAAGTAGGCCTTTCCGGATTGCTACTACATCACAAGCCCAACAATGATCCCGCCAATAATAACAGGGTAGTCAGCGTAAGCAGGATACATCCAAAAGGAAATATACCAAAATCAACATGCCGGCGTCGCAATCCTTGCAACACATGTTGAAGATGAATTTGGTCACGTTGAGGGATCCTTCCCAGAATCCCAATACTTCTGCTCCTAGATACAATCCTGATGCAAGGTGTGCATATAACTTTAATAGTCCGGGGCATGATACTGATATCTGTTGGATGTTGAAATATAAGATTCAAGACTTGATTGACGAAGAAGTGTTGGAATTCACACAAGATGGTCAGATTTAGCTTTTGTGTCGCCCCTCAAAGGCACACCATATGAAGTGACAAATTCAGGCGGAGAAGCTTTTTGTTCATTCGAATTTTCATTTGTAATTTCTTTGTTTGTTAAAACACTTATCTTTATTTCAAACTTTGGTTGTCCCCATTAATGCATTGCATATGTTTTTCTTGAATTAATCCATTCGTTTTCACTATACTTAAACTATGCTTTTACTTCCTTTTTGTGATATTCAACTCTCGATTAAAAGCTATAAGCCTTTAGAGGGAGGATGACGAAACCAATACCATAATCTCTACAGTATGCTTTTGAACAGATCTTACTGATGATGTACATGCATTGTTTCAAATCCTAAACAGTGGAGTTATAAGGAAGATAATCCCTAGTCAACCCATTTGAGCCTAATAAGTAGGAGTTTTATTTTCTCACAAATTGAAACCTTTAATCATAACCTAGGGCAGGGTAGTTTCTCAGTTAATTTAAATGTACATGTTGTCACAAGCTTTTACTTTGTACACATTGAATAGTATCAGAGACATCCTTCCAAATCAAAAGAAGGTGATGGTTCCCTGTAAAATAGGCAGTCATTATCTCTCAAAAGAAAAGCCCTCTGAGTCAAAACCTACGAAGGAGACTTAAGAAAAAACGGGGGCATCCCACTGACTATAATCACAGAAGAAACAGTTTAGGCAAAAGTTAGGGATAAAAAAAATCAAAAAGAGGTTGCTACAAATACTCGACAACAGAAAAATATTACAAAAAATGACTGCTTTCTTAAATAAAATTCCAGTATCTGAACCATCACCAAAATGTCAATCCATACTCAATTGGAATCTAAGCGCACAATTAACTAAGTATAGGGTTGAATAACATCATAGAGAATGGGTTGGGTACAAATAAAGTTTGAGACTTTATCCTTTGTTTCTTAAACCATGAACTAGGCCATGTTATAACCCTTAAAATTCCTAACTAAAGCATAGGTTAGTTCGAAGCATACTGTTACAAAAATCATCTTGACTTCTTTAAGGCTTACTATAAATCCTAAGTTGAATTCATATTCTTACAAAATTCTATTTGTTTACTAAAAATGCATTTTCAAAACTTCAAGACAGACATAAGCTTTGCATTTTTAATACCACTGTTTACATATAACTAATTGTTCGACAGTAGAGAAATTCACACGACAAATATTCAATGAACGGAAATCCTCTCAATGAACATAATCACTTAAAATGGGAAGACACTTCTAATAATAAGCCTTCCATAATCAAGGGGCATGACATGTTATTATCCAACTCATTTGTGGCAGTCGAGTCAAGATTCAAAGAATCTCTCAAAAGTGCTGAATAGCCAGGGGTAGATCTCCATCTGAATCACTTGGGGAATTAAACATGAATTCAAGCAAAGGGTCACGTGCAATCAAGCAAAAATTTTCTGGCAGTGTTACAACACTTACTACTATGGACAGTGACAATTCTTCATGCTCTGTGAACGCGTACATAGTTGGAAATACATGAAAGAAAAAAAGACCCGCTATGTTGATTGGCCTAGGAAAAAATAAGGGCATCTTGGAGAACTAAAGAGTTCAGGAAAAAAATTAGGGATATATAAATAAAATTGTACACCCGGCAAGTCGAAAACCTAAAAAGGAGGCTTGGGCAAAAAAGGGTATCCTGGTGGACTGAAAATCTGAAAAGACGGTCCAAGCAAAAGTTAGGGATTAAAGTGTACGAATATGTCCCGTTATCTCTTGTTTATCAGTAGAATACTCATCACCTTGATCAACATTTACCAAGGGCTCTAGAAGTTGATATAATGCTCAATCATCCATAAAGCCCCACAGATTAGTTTCCACGGAATTATCCCTACAGAGCTATCTGCACAAGCTCATCTTCAACAAGAGATACATTCCCCGTAAGTCTAATATGCCTTCACGATAGAAAGTAGGGCATCTTCCAGCTATTAACATAATTGTGCTCATCAGCAGATCCCCCTAACAGATAAACGAGTGTGGTCGTCTCCCCGACAATGTCGTCAACTTACAGAGTTCCAACCCTCATCAGAGATTAGGTTGTCAGCATAATTCATAGGAATTCTCTTCACCAGCTGAGTTTATTTCTCCAGCACTATAAAATTCCCCGCATAATTCTCTCCTCCAGCAGGACTCATCTCCTCAACAAAAGTATTCCTCAGCAGAGTGTTTCTCCAGCAGGATGTATTTCCCCAACATGGTTTATTTCTCCAACAGGGTTTATTTCCCCAACAAGGTTTATTTCCCCAGCAGAATACAATCTTCCCAACTTGAGTCTATCCCTCTGACTACTGTAAATCACCGGCAAAACTTTTCTCTCCAGCAAAGGGTAGTCCATACCACTATCCCCAAAGATTTGCTACGAAAATCGGAAACCAGACCAGGTATCAGTTAATCTTATCCTCCCCAGACGAGTCAGCATCCATATCGAAGAACTAGGCCAGACAGCACCTCGAAAGGTTATATATCTCTTTTTATCCCCAGACAGAGTATATAAGAATTAAACTCCCCAGTAGAGTGATGAACGACCAATATTTTTTGAACTCTTCTCCCCAAACAAAAATCAACATTCTCCGATGAAGTTTTCTCAAACAGCAAGCAGGAATCCCCAGCAGATCAAAGATTTATATTCGACATCCCCAACAACAATCAGGGATTTATTTTCCATTAAAAAATGTTATACGAAGCTATCGATACACTTTAACGATATATCACATTCATATATCATTTATCATAGCATATGCATATAAACACATATAACATTCTCATTTATTTTGAGAGCATCATCATGCAATGCATTAGATATATCATGACATTGTATAAAGTTATTTTTGTCTTTTCAGGTAAAGTTCGTAAACTGACGAATATCATCAATAACTTTCAAACAAGTCACAGATTAATTCTCGAAACAGGATGGGGCAACTATTTATATGACCAGACGACGTGAATTCTCGAAACAGGATGAAGTAACTTTACATGGGTTACTTCTAAAAACTTTCAGATGCAGCTTCACATGGGCTCACCCAGAAGCAGCCCTACCCAGGCTCCTTCTCATATATTTCCATATGCAACTTCACACGGGCTCATCCTGAAGCAGCCCTACCCATGGTCCTTCTCACTTATTTCCAAATACATCTTCACACAGGCTCATCCTGAAGCAGCCCTACCCAGGCTCCTTCTCATATATTTCCAAATGCAGCTTCACACGAGCTCATCCTGAAGAAGCCCTACCCAGGCTCCTTCTCATATATTTCTAGACGCAACTTCACACAACCTCATATTGAAGCAATCTTACATGGGTTCCTTCTAATATATTTCCAAATTCAGCTTCACACGGGCTCATTCTGAAGCAGCCCTACCCAGGCTCATTCTAATATATTTTTAGATGAAGTTTAACATGAGCTCATCCTAAAGCAGCTTTACACGGGTTACTTTTAAAAACTTCCAAATGCAGCTTCACAGAGGTTCATCCTAAAGTAGCCCTACCCAAGCTCCTTCTAAATATACTTCCAGATGCATCTTCACACGGGCTCATCCCGAAGCAACCCTACCCAGGCTCCTTCTCATATATATCCAGATGCAGCTTCACACGAGCTCATCCTGAAGTAGCCCTACCTAGGCTCCTTCTCATATATTTCTAGATGCAGCTTCACATGGGCTCATCCAGAAGCATCCCTACCTAGGCTCCTTCTCATATATTTCCAGATGCAGCTTCACACAGGCTCATCCTGAAGCAGCCCTACCCAGGCTCCTTCTAATATATTTCCAGATGAAGTTTAACATGGGCTCATCCTGAAGCAGCTTTACACGGGTTACTTTTAAAAACATCCAGATGCGGCTTCACACGGGCTCATCCTGAAGCGGCCCCACCCAGGCTCCTTCTCATATATTTCCAGATGAAGTTTAACACAGGCTCATCCTGAAGCAGCTTTACACTGGTTACTTCTAAAAACTCCCAAATGCAGCTTCACACGGGCTCATCCGGAAGGAACCCTACCCAAGATCCTTCTAAATAAATTTCCAGATGCAGTTTAACACAGGCTCATCCTAAAGCAGCATTACACGGTTGCCTTCTAATACATTTCTGACCGCGGCTTAACACAGACTCACTCCAGCATATCATTCAGATGATGTTAGGCATATATTTCCTTCTGACACTATTTTGGAAAATTCATGCGTAGACTCCTACCAATACCTCTTCTAATTGAAGTCGGGCATAAACATCTTCTAGTTTAGATGAAATCAAGTGTAGCTTTATTTTTTATACTCTTTTTGGAAAAGGTCTGGCATATACTATTTTTGGTACCTCTTCTAGTTAAAGTCGGTCGTAAACATCTTCTAGTTCAAATGAAATCAAGTGTAGATTTCTTTCTGATGCTCTTTTTGGAAAAGTCAAGCGTAGACTCTTTCGGGTACCTCTCCTAGTTGAAGTCGGGCATAAACATCTTCTAGTTTGGATGAAATCAAGCGTAGATTTCTTTCTGGTGCTCTTTTTGGAAAAGTCAAGCGTAGACTCTTTCTGGTACCTCTCCTAGTTAAAATCAAGCATAGACATCTTCTAGCTCAGATGGAATCAGGCATAGATTTCTTTTGAGTTCTCTTTTTGAAAAAGTCAGGCGTAGACTATTTCCGATACCTTTTCTAGTTGAAGTTGGACGTAGACCTCTTCTAGTTCGGAAGAAATCGGGTGTAGATTTCTTTCTGATACTCTTTTTGGAAAAGTAAAGCATAGATTATTTCCCATACGTCTCCTAGTTGAAGTCGGGCGTAGACATCTTCTAGTTTGGATCAAATTAGGCGTAGATTTCTTTCTGATAATCTTTTTGGAAAAGTCAAGCGTAGACTCTTTTCGGTACATCTCTTAGTTGAAGTCGGGCGTAGACATCTTCTAATTTGGATGAAATCAGGCGTAGATTTCTTTCGGGTGCTATTTTTGGAAAAGTCAGGCATAGACTCTTTTCGGTACCACTCCTAGTTGAAGTCGGGCATATACATCTTCTAGTTCAGATGAAATTGGGCATATATTTCTTTCTGATACTCTTTTTGGAAAATTCAAGCGTAGACTCTTTCTGGTACCTCTCCTAGTTGAAGTCGGGCGTAGACATCTTCTAGTTCGGATAAAATCATGCGTAGGTTTCTTTCTGATACTCTTATTGGAAAATTCAAGCATAGACTCTTTCTGGTACCTCTCCTAGTTGAAGTCGGCGTAGACATCTTCTAGTTCGAATGAAATCAAGCATATATTTCTTTCTGATACTCTTTTTGGAAAAGTCAAACGTAGACTCTTTCCAGTACCTTTTCTAGTTGAAGTCGTGCATAGACCTCTTCTAGTTCGGATGAAATCGTGCATAGATTTCTTTCCGATACTCTTTTTGGAAAAGTCAAGCGTAGACTCTTTCCGACACATCTCCTAGTTGAAGTCGGGCGTAGACATCTTCTAGTTCGAATGAAATCAGATGTAGATTTCTTTCTAATACTCTTTTTGGAAAAGTTAAGCGTAGACTCTTTCCGGTACCTCTCCTAGTTGAAGTCGGGCGTAGACATCTTCTAGTTCGAATGAAATTAGGCGTAGATTTCTTTTTTATGCTCTTTTTGGAAAAGTCAGGCGTAGACTCTTTCTTGTACCTTTCCTAGTTGAAGTAGGGCATAGACATCTTCTTGTTCGGATGAAAACAGACGTAGATTTCGTTCTGATACTGTTTTTCGAAACATCAAGCGTAGACTCTTTCCGGTACCTTTTCTAGTTTATGTCGGGCATAGACCTCTTCTAGTTTGGATGAAATCGGGCGTAAATTTCTTTCTGATACTCTTTTTGGAAAAGTCAAGTGTAGACTCTTTTCGGAACTTCTCCTAGTTGAAGTCGAGCGTAGGCATCTTCTAGTTAGGATGGAATCAAGCGTATATTTATTTCTGATACTCTTTTTGGAAAAGTCAAGCGCAGACTCTTTCTGGTACCTCTCCTAGTTGAAGTCGGGCATAGACACCTTCTAGTTCAGATGAAATCAGGCGTAGATTAATTTTTGATGCTCTTTTTGGAAAGGTCATGCGTCGACTCTTTCCGGTACCTTTTCTAGTTGAATTCGAGTGTAGACATCTTCTAGTTCGGACGAAATCGGGCGTAGATTTCTTTCTGATACTCTTTCGGAAAAGTCAAGCATAGACTCTTACCGGTACCTCTCCTAGTTGAAGTCGGGCATAAACATCTTCTAGTTTGGATTAAATCAGGCATAGATTTCTTTCTAATGCTCTTTTTGGAAAAGTCAGACATATACTCTTTCTGGTACTTCTCCTAGTTGAAGTCGGGCATATACATCTTCTAGTTCAGATAAAATCGAGCATAGATTTATTTTTATTCTTCTTTTGGACAAAGTCTGGTGTAGAATCGTTTCAAATACATCTTCTAATATGAAGTCGGGCGTAGAATTAGTCTGATTTTCCTATCAACAGTTATCCCAGATGGAATCTATAAGCCCATCTCTGACGACTCTCTGTCACCTCTCCAAATGGCATCTATAAGCCCATTCTCAGTATAATCAACCAATAGTGTTACTTGGTGCATGTGTGGTTGCAAATTTCTGGGCACTTAAGTGTTCAATCATATTCTACCTTCAAGTCACGAATGGAGGACATGTCAATCTAACTCTTCAGGTTTAAGAATATTGAACAGGGGAAGCTGTTGTACCCCAAAATTTTCCCTCCTATTTTCTTCCAAACATTCTTCTAAGGTTCTCAAATGCTCAAGGATGCTCAAGAGTTGATTAGACAAATTCTCCTCCTAAGCAATGGATCCACAACTAGGGTTTTATGTTTTTCAATGAAGTTTGAGTTGCAAAGGTCTCAAGTGGTTTCCATGGTCCTCCATAGGTCTTCAACAATGTTCATGTCAATTTTCAAGCCTTGCATCACAAGTTTGCTCAGTCAATAGCTCAGATGATTGAAAATCAACTATATTGGGTAAAAAGTCAACTATGGTCAACATACAGCCAAACTTCAAGATTTTTGGTCAACATAACCATTTTTAAGTGATATTAATCATTTTATTAAGGATTTATCATGATTCCTCAAGGAAAGTCCATAAATCATCAAAAGTCAAAAGTTGCCAAATTAGGGTTTCCTTAGGAGAAGTCAACTGAACTTTGACAAAGCATAACTTTCACATGTTTCATCAACTTTTCCCCAACAAAAGCCCATTTTGAAGGACATTCAATTCTCTACAACTTTTTAATTGTATGCTCAAGTCCAAAAAGTACTTCATTTGAGAGATATGAGCCCATACATTATAGGTCATTTCAAAAGTCAGCAAAGAGATACTCTTTGTCAAGGCAACTTAGGTCAAGATAAAGTGTCCAAATTCAAAAATGATAAAAAGATAAATTGAAGAGGACATCTTGAAATTTCCAAAAAGTCCAAGATCACCTTCAAAAGATTAAAATTGAGATAATTGTGACCATTTCAAGTTGGGAAATTTTGGTAAAAGGTATGAAATGAAAAGTGAGCAAACTTGAAATTTTGAACTAGTGGGCCTAACTTTTGATGTTAAAACATGTTCCCAATGTGTTAAAGGACCTCTAAATACATTCAAATATTTTTATTTTTATTTTTATTTCTTTTATTTGAATTTTTATCCATTTAAATTCAAATAAATCAAATAAAATGTAAAAGCATTGGTCCAAGGCGCATGGGCCTTTTATTTCAATCACATGGAGGCCCAAGAACACATGCCAAACATGCCAAAACCATGAGAGACCTATACGGAAGCATATCTTCATTATTTTGGAAAGTTTTCAATTGGTTTTTGCAAATAATTCATGCCATGATTGCATGTATTCTTGCCATATTTTTCACCCTACTCCTTCGTCTATATAAGCATAACAAGACGAGATGCAATGGACACAAAAATATTGCCTCAAACACACCTCTAGAAAGATCACAAAATTCTCAAGAAAAGAAAGAGTTCAAAGTCAAAATTCCAAGCATTTAAAGCCTAAGCCAATCACTCAAAATACCACCTGGACCTTTGTAGGGTGAGAAGGGATAATTTTCTATGCCCATCTACGCCTAAAACATGCATACAGGCCATGATCGGTTTTTGATTTTTTTTTATCATTCATATTTTTTAATTCCATGCATTGTTGAATCTTTCTAACCATCCAAATCAGTTCATATGAATTTTTAAAGCAGGTCGCCGTTGTTACATGGAGTTATGACATCCAGATCTTGATTTTACATTTTTAAATCGAGTTAGGGCATTTGCTTCAAAACTCATAACACACTGGATCGCTAGACATCCTCCTTTGGGCCTAAACTTTTTTGCCTTTTAGCACCCTCCAATTTTCTTCATACCAGGCCCAATATCTTTCGTTTTATTCTTTGTATTTAATTTTCTTTTACTTTTATTCAATTAAAATACAAAAACAAATATTAATTTAAAAATAATTAGACTTAGGTTTTTTTATTAATTAATTTTTTAAAATAATTAGACTTAAGTTTTTTTTATTAATTAATTTGTATTTAAAAATAATTAGACATTATTTATTATTTATTATTATTAACTTAATTTTCTTAAAAAAGAAAAAAGTTGAAATAATTAGGTTTTAATTTTTTTATTATCACTTTAACTATTTTCCATAAATAAAAACATCAAAATTATTTTCCTAACACTTATAAATTTTTTTTTTAGGTTTTAAATATCTTTTTCTAATTTATTTTTTCTTAGCTATTTAAATTCTAGAAAACAAATGTATAGGTCGCACGGTTGATTTTGCAATAACTTAGTTTATTTTCTCGTTTTTTTCTTCTATTATGTAACTGCCCATGGGATGTAATAGCCTAGGTTTATTTCCTTGCACTTTACTTTCTGCACCTATGTATGTATATATGTCTGTATATATGACTTTATAGTAATTATGCATCTATGGCAAGATTTAAAATCAACCGCTAGATAATTCTAATCAGGACAAATTAACTGAAAATAACTCACTTTTCACACACGCACCTCCAGGGTAACCTCACTTGTTCCCTTCAGATAAAACAGTCATGTCCCTCGAACATGGTATGCTTTAGCGAAGACCCTCATTTAAAAAGATCGTAGTCCCTCGATGACCCTTCCATGCTGCCTTCAGTAAATGATCTTAGTCCCTTACGATAAATTGTTGAAGCGCCGTACGAGTTTCCTTTATGACTGTATGATGACCCGCGCATGTCCCTCCTACATCTAATGATAGGGCTTCCTACTAACCAGTGGTAGGATAACAGTATCTAAAGGAGGAGGAAAAGAACAATGACTTTTGAGTAGGTAGATAGTTCTTAATCGCTTGCTCCCGAATATTTCAAAACATTTTTCACACAACGACACTTTTTCAACAAATATTTTCAAAAAAAACATTTTGTATGCATTCTCAACGATACGAGAATCATTACAAAATTGCCGCACTTAGGAATTTTCAAAATATTTTCAAACACACAAATCATTTTCAAAAAAGTGAGCTAGAGATTAAGAGCCCATAGATAAATACGGATGAAAAGGGTGTTAGTACCTTCCCTTTTCATAACCTACCCCCCGAATTCAGAAAAATTCTCAAAGGTCTTTCCTGTTCTTTTCACCCTTTCCTTTATTGGATAAAAGAAAAGTTGGTGGCGACTCTTGCTATCCGTAATATTTGCAATAAAATGCAAAACCAAAAGTCACTTCTCCCACCGTATTACTGCATGTATCTCTATTCCTACTTCTCATGGCAATGAATTTAAAAGATAATTCAAAATTAAACAGAAGAAGAAACAATACTAAACGAACTATAATGTCCATCGCAAAGCACAATCAAAGCAAAAGAAACCCTATGATCTTCCAAAGCTTCACCAATGAAAGAAAAAAATTAAGAAATCAAATGCTTAGAATAAATGTTGAAGCATCATTGATGTGAAAATAAATCACAATCGACATCCAAATATCAAATCAAATAATCCTGCATAAGATACAAGTCCCGGCCACACAAAAATATATCACAAGTCTCATGTAGGGAGACTTCTTCGGAAGCTTGAAAAAGTTACAAGATGAGTTAGTAATAACAAGAAACCATAAACCATGTTACACATTCGAATTACAACTCAAATTGAAAATTAATCATGGAGAAAAAACTTTCGAACAAGAATTGGAACCATAAAACAAAGTTTCGGGAAACAACTTTTTATCTCATGAAAGACTCAAAAAGTCAAATTAAAATCAACAAATATTGACACCAATGTCAATTATTCATAAAATGAAACTCAAATATACATTAAGCAACAATTAAATCCCATTACTGAAATGTCGAATTAAAATCATCAAAACTCATCAGCAATAGTCAACAATCCTAATGTCTACCTTGAATCGAGAATGAAACAAGTGAATCCTAAGGAACATGCAAAGGTGAACCTAAAAGATCAAGAAAAGGTGGAAAAAAAGTAAATAGACAAAGATGCTAACAAGCATCGACTCAAGACATGAGCTATCTGTACATGAACATAAGGTCGATGAGTCGAAGGACCCTTTCTTCCATTAGAATAGCTCTATCCCAAAATTGAGTAACAACTCGAATCATCAATGCTAACAAACGCGAGCTAAGATATCGCTGAATCGATGACAAGGTGAGGGGGGGCGATTGTGATTCCTTTCCACTTTTATTTGACTCAAGGACAAGAGATGAACGTTTCAAAGCATCAATGTACAACACGAGCTAAGAATGAACATTGGACTTGAATGTGTGGGAGATAATTGCGAGCTCTATTGTTCAACTTTTTATTGACTGGATTTCAAGCACAAAGTAAAAGGGGAGGGGGATTTCCTTCTTTGAGAACTTTAGTAAAATTGCCTCCTTTTGAGGACTTTAAACAAACACACAAAATTGTCCCTTTTTGAGGTCTTTTGCAAACACAAACATTGCCTCCTTTGAGGACTTTAAACAGAATTTCCCACTTAAAGTAGGGACTCCCAGACATGCATCTATATTCCTACTTCTCATGGAAAGGAATTTAAAAGACAATACAAAATTAAATAGAATCAGAAGAAATACCAAACGAATAATAATATCCGCAGCAAAGCACAATCAAAGAAAAATAAACCCGAAGATCTTTTTGAAGATTCACCAATCAAAGAAAAGAAGTCATAAATCAAACTCTCAGAATAAATGTCGAAGCATCATCAAAGTGAAAATAAATCGCAATCGACATCTGAATATGAAATCAAATAATCATGCATAAGATGCAAGTCTCGACCACACGAAATATATCACAAGTCTCATGTACCGAGATGCCTTCGGAAGCTTGCAAAAGTTCACAAGATGAGTTAGTAATAACAAGAAACAATAACTGAAGTTACACATTTGCATTACAACTCAAATTGAAAATTAATCATGGAGTAACAACTTCTGAACAAGCATTGGAACCATAAAACAAAGTTCCAGGCAACAACTTTTTATCTCATGAACGACTCAAAAAGTCAAATTAAAGTCAACCAAAATCGACACCAATGTCAATTATTCATCAAATGAAACTCAAATATGCATTAAGAAACAATTAAATCTCATTCCATGTGCATTTTTTAAAATCCGAACAACATTGCATTTAACTCATGAAGCATCCGAAATGTCGAATTAAAATCATCAAAAGTCATCAACAATAGCCAACAATTAACCAATGAAATATAAACATGCAAAAACCGATAATTAAATGCAACGTTTACATGTGTTTAAAAATTCCAGGAAACAACTGTACATGTATCGATGTCCACTAAAAATCAATCGGAAAATAACACTTAGTGCACAAAATCATCACACATCGATACTTGTAACATTGCTCGAAATATATAAATAAATGGCAAACATTAAATTGCTACAGGTACATCAATTCTTGCACATCAAAACAAAAATTATCAACGCGTCGGTATCAAATTATCAAGTCACAAATAATTATCAATTCATGAAATGTAACAATTATCAACAATTATTGAATCGAAATCATGTTACGACGCGTAAAATCAATAAATCAACAACAATCACCACGTCGATATTCATGAGATTTAATCAATTAAACAAATGTTCATTTGATTCCACAATTGCTTATAATATTAATCTCAAGAATAATTTAACACTCCAATTAACAATCAATTCAACTCATGCAAACAAATAAGCACTTAATTTGAAATCAATTCATCAATTAACCACTTAAATTAATAAAAGTCAAGAGCAATTACTGAATCGACATGAAGAGGAGTCGATCAGAGAAGATGATCCGATCGAAGAGGCTTGCGGATAGGCCGGTTGTAACAGAGGGAGAAGACCAGACGGTCTTTGCACAGAGAAGGGAGGGCGGACTGGGCTGTAGCACAGAAGAGGTAGGAGCTTCTTGCTTGCCTTGAGTTCTTGAGAGAATTGAGAGAGAATTTGAGTGATTTTTGTGGGAAATGGCAAAAATTCCTTTTTGAAATTGAATTGAAACAATTTATATCCAAGCCTTAAGGTCTTGTTTGGAAAATAATATAAAAAGAACAAATTCCCTTTGTTTTTTGGTAATGTAAAATTTTTAGCTTATTTTTGTGTGCAGTCCGAGAAAACCCACAATGTCATCACTTTCAGTGCATAATATGAAGTTGAGTCGTGAAGCAAAATATTAGATGAAGAATATTGTGACACCGTGACGAAAGAATCGTCCCGATACGATAAAAATTGAGAGAGTTATGATTTTTTACAATAAGGAGAAATTTGAGACAGAAAACCCTCTGTTTTGGTTGCGCGGCATTTCCACTGGTCGATTTAGATATGAGCCATAAACAGAAGTCCTATGATCATAATCTAAACTCGTACCCTGGAGCAAATTTGTAGCTAACAAAATTTGTGATATCATACCGAAAGAATTGGCCTGAAATGTTAAAAATGAAGAAAGTTATAATTTTTGCAATATTGCAAAACAGTCAACCGGCAATACGCTTTAGCGTGCAATTTTCGATGTAATATGCAATTTCAGAGATCTTCTTCACAGAATTGGCTTCCGACCCGAACATATGAAATGGAGAGGAATTCAAGACAGTTCTAATGCTCAAAGACCAACTAAAATATATTTTTCCGGGTGAAAGTTATGAATTTTTGAACCTGCACCGCGAAATGTTGATTATTGGCTCAAACTGGTTCAAATCGATTGAAACGCTTGACTTTCTTTGCAATTTAAGGCACTATTAATCACATATGAACTTAATATGGTGAAATTCTAATTAAACCGTGTTCACATTTGTCAAAACTTGAGATTACTCGTCGAAGAAGGCATGGAAATAAACACATGAACCTATCTCGAAGAGTTTGGAAAACCAAGCAACCGAAGTCTCCTTAACCATGATGAATGAAGCCTGAAGACAACGTGACCTTTAAAACCCACTCTTTAGCCTAAACACACCACAACCATAATCAAAGAATCATCACCTTATTTTCTCGATCGGAAACCCTGTCTTTTAAAAGAAGCAAAATAAACAAGACATATTTTGGATTTTGGTTAGAGATCAGTAAAGATATAAAAACACAAATATACAAGATACATAATTAGGGTACTTGGCGATCCCTTGAGAGTTAACTTAAAGATAGGAGAACAAGATAGCGAAACCCAAATGCATGATCTTGATGCATTGTGAATCTATGAGATGACAAAGGATCTTATGGGGGAAATTGGGGTATAACAACTTCCCTTATTTAAGTGTCTTCTATTCGGAGATATGAAGGTTAAAATCTTTGTCTCGACATGATTGAAGATACTTAAATATAAAATAAACCCAATTTTTGGCCCTAAGATACCATGTAATACTTATGATTATGCATATGAAAGATGAACTCAACAGGGGCAACAAGAAACCACTGGGAAAAGAAAAAATAATATAAACAGACTAAGAAAGAGAGTTCAACCAAGAAAATAAATAACTGGAGAACAACACGACTCAAGGGATAACTATGAATAGGAAAATGCAAGCAACAAGCCATCAAGGAGGTAATATTTAAGGAAGGGTTACCAGCTCGACTGAGGAAAGAAACTTGACTCCATTGGAAACAAAATCAACTCCGCTGGGGAAAATAAGATTCAACTCTACTGGGGTAAAGCACAAATAGGATACAAAGTAACTCAACTCAATAAATGAGAAAAAATAAAGGGACACGCTGATTAAAAAAATACGGTGAACTACCAACTTACCGAGGAGGTAGCAAAAAAAGAGCAATATCGACTCATAGGGGGGTAGTATACTATCAACCCAAAGGATGAAGGTAGAAAAAGATACGGAATAACAACAAGAATCAACTCAATGTAAGTAGAAATATGTGTCATAATAACAAGTTTCCCAAAATTCTGGCGTTCCACCTAAAACAGGTCTCAACTTCTTCTTTAACCGAGGCATTCCACTTGGAAAGGGTAATAGATTATTGTAAGAATATTTCAACGAACTATCTTTGTCATATTCAAAATACCAACCATCCATTTAAGTATAGCCAACCTCAACAACGAGCTATCTACCATAACGAATAAATTACCATCTACCAGAGTAAATAAAACGTCAATAACAAACTATCTCCCACAACAAAGAGATTACCATCCATCGAAGTAAATAAAACCTCAACAATGAAATATCTCCTATAACGAAGAGAATACAATCCATCTGAGTAAATCAAATATCAACAAAGAACTATTTACCATAACGAAGATACTATCATCCATCAGAGTAAATCAAATCTCAACAACGAACTATCTCCCATAACAAAGAGACTACCATCCATCAGAGTCAATCAAATCTCAATAATGAACTATCTCCCATTATGAACAGAATACCATCCATTGGAGTAAATCAAATCTCAATGATGAACTATCTCCCATAACAAAGAGACTACCATCCATCGGAATAAATCAAATCTCAACAATAAACTGTCTCCCATAACAAAGAGACTACCATCCATCGGAGTAAATCAAATCTCAACTATTAACTATCTCCCATAAAGAAGAGACTACCAACCATCAGAGTAAATCAAATCTCAACAACAAACTACCTCTATAATGAAGTGACTATTATCCATCAGACTAAATCAAATCTCAACAATGAACTATCTCCCAGAACGAAGAGACTACCATACATCGAAGTAAATCAAACCTCTACAACAAACTATCTCCCATAATAAAGAGACCACAATCAATCAGAGTAAATCAAACCTCCACAACGAACCATCTCCCATAACAAAGGTACTACCATCCATCAGAGTAAATCGAATCTCAACAACGAACTATCTCCCATAACAAAGAGACTACCATCCATCGGATTAAATAAAATCTCAACAATGAACTATCTCCCATAACAAAGAGACTATCATCCATCGAAGTAAATCAAAATAATCTTCTCTGGGAACTAACAGACTTACTGGAGTTTGCTCAAATAAAGAGACTGCCAGTTGCTGTTATGAGAAGGATTGCAATAAAACTATTGTGAAATGAATATTGAATTCCTGGGGGAAGGGCAACACATTTTTGATGAGGAGATAAAGTTCTCACGTGCAAAATAAATGCACAGTCTCAATCTAGCATTCACAGCCTAGCGAGATCATAATAACATAGCTATCGGGGACCAAAATTCAAACCAGAGGTAGACCAGAATTAAACAGTTAACCAAGACACCACCTAATGAGGAATAAAACTCAAATGGATATTAATTTCCATCCAGGTAATGAGCTGGGTAGGAAGGCTAAAGGAAATTTTTTCAATGAGGAATAAACTCGGTGGGGAAAGAAAAAGGATGTACTCTTTCTGCTTAAGGTTAACATTCTATTGGAGAGAAGATAACACAACTCTGCAAAGACGATAAAATATGAACAAAAACATCAATGAATTAAAATGCGAAATGAATTTTTAATTCAACTATGCATGATGTATCTATGCATGTACGAATGTTGTCTTGTATATGATGACAAAACATGCATACTGCACTGGGGAGAAAACAGACAAAACAAACTTGGATAACGATAACAATAGGCTAAATCTGCACCCAAGAGGGGAAATTCCATAAGAGAGTAAGCAACCAACCGAGGAAACAAAGTCCTACTCCAATGCTTGACTTATCTGGAAATAAACATGGCTTGAAAATAATCAAAGCATAATCTGATAACAATAAACCGTAAAGCTTCAGGGATATAAGAAACTCTTTTAAGCTTCACCGGGAGATAACAAGCAGGCTTCACTAGGGAAGATAAGATCATAACTGCTGAGGGGGGGGGGGGGGACCACAAACATCCTTTAATACTAGTTGCATAAACTTATCTGGAGAAGATCAAAGAAACTTCCCAAGGATAACAAACATAGAGGGAAACATCATTCTTAGTTCATTGCCCTTGTCTGGTTACTTGGGGAGCACACAACAACAACAATGTCATAATTGGAGGTAGTAATATCCTGCAGGAGATCCTTTACCAAGTCTCAACACGAAATAAGATAGAATCCAAAAATTTCCCAAAGCTTCGTAACTTCACAATCTTTTCTTGATCACAACTTGGATGGGGAAAAGAATCATGCTCAATAAGAGAAATCTGAATCAAGACTTAACTGGGGAATATAGGATTACAAACCTAACACCATATGATAACTTAATGGAAATCCACTATGTGGTTAACAACGGTAAGGGGAACCATGCACACATCTGTGAGACAAATCACAAGAACAACTTTGCTTGAGGAAGATTCTTGGCTTGGGGAAAAACATAGTAACTATCTTGACCAAATCTAGAAATACCCTTGAAAATAACTTTGGTGCCCCAAGTTTACTGTAGTAATCAAGATAACCTTCACAACTTTCCCTAGATTGTATGCGTTTAAGATAATTTCTCTGACCAATGGACCTCTAGAGATTTATCGAATCTCGACGTAACTTCCCTAGATTGCATGAATGTGGCATACTCCTTTGCTCAATAAATCCTTTTCGGTAACATGCCCTTTGCTGATGCTCAAATGTAAACTTCCTTGACATCAAGCAATTGTTTTACAAGCAAAAAATGTTTATTCTGAGACTGAAAATTATAATTCAACAATTATGTAAGTCTTAAATATTTTATTGAAAAGATGTCGCAAAACCTTGTGAGCAAACCACTAACTAGGATGCCGCATTGTTTTTTTAAATGAAAGATGAAAAAACATATGATACCAACACAACTATTTAGAAAAAATCATGGGAGTCAGGAAACGCTATCTCATTGAAGTATGCTTTATAAATAAACCATGCTTCAATTAGGACTTTTGAGGGTTGTAACATTGTCTGGTTCACGGTTTTCAAAAAAAAAGATTTTAAGGCTCAAAGTTTATTTGTGCCCTTCCACTCTTCGTGATATCCTCCATTCCTATGTTCAATTAATTCAACATGAGTGTTCAACTCTCAGATGGATCTTGTGATGGTTAAGGATTCAATAAAGGCTTTTGAAGTGGGAGTCATCATTTTTGTCTTCATGCTTTTAGTCACATGGATTTGTTCTTTGCTGAAGATTTTTGTTTTGTAGTCCTTTCTTTGTAGTATTTTTTTGGCTTTTTGCTTTTTTTTATATTTATTTTCCCTAACTTTTGCCTTTACTAATTCTTTTGAATTAATAGTCCAATGGGATACCCTAATTTTCCCTAAGTCATTTGACTTAGCGGGCTTTTATTTTTCTTTTTTTCTTTTTGATTTGAACAAAACCGTGTGACATTGACTTGTCTTGATCTGTTTAGAGGGTAAGGATTGTCCCGTTCCTTAATGGATGAGGGATAACCATTGTGGTTTCACCTCTTATTGCCTCATAATTTGTGAAAGATAACCATTATGATTTCTTCAGAAGTACCTTCCTTTTGAAATTTGAACACTCGGTTAAATTAATTGAAGACTACCCTGCTGTAGCGGTAGAAATGATGAGACTAAGTCATTGGATTGACTTATTTCTCACATATCAAAATAAAAATTGCCACCGTGATTTATTGTTTCCAGAGGAATGGGAAAAGAGAGAATAACCCAAAAAGAGGGGGAAAGAATCTAAGTTCGGGGGCTGGTTATGCAAACGGGAGATATTAGCATCCTAAACATCTACGATACTCCGTAGGAACCTCTTTGTAAATTTGTGTATTTTGGCCATAAAAGTTGTATACAAAAATAGATTGTGGGGATGAGAAAAGAAGTATTTTTTATAATTTTTGCACCCGCCGCCGTTGCAAACCTTTAGTGCCTACGTACCACCTTCCGTGCAATAGGGGATCAGGGTACTCGTAGTTCACCTTTAAAAATTTTAAAACATATATGTGTTGGTTAATTTTAAAAGATAAGACATCATTGTCTTATCTTAGTGGAAGAACATACTTACGACCCACAACTATGAGAAAGGAGAATTTGCATCATCTCAAAGTGGAGGATATGACTTGGATTTTAAAATTAACAAAGCCTCACACATCTCCCAAGTGAAAAATATCTCAATTCACTATATATCGTAGAAGTATAGTAGTTTGCATCACTACAAGGATTGACAAGAGTCTAATATTTTGAGAAAAAAATTTAAAGTAAAAAGCCAAAGTGGCAAAATAGTTTGAATGAGATTGATTGACTTTTAGTCTTCTAACAAAAAATGTCAAAGTATTATTAAACTGTTTAGAGTTTGATTAAGAAAATATTTTGAAAATGCATTGAGCTAAGTCCAAGTTTATTATGAAAGCAGTTCAAGTTTAAAACACAAGAAGAGTTTTCAAAAGGATGGAGATGATTTTTGAAATTAAAGAAGATGGGAGGAGGTGAAGGGATTATCCTAAAGTATAAGGTAAAAGCTAGGGAAAAGAGTCCTCTAACCAACAAGTAGCCAGCACTTGACACAATGAGTCAATGTAAAATTCTCATCCCTTGGATTGAAACTGAACAAGCAAAGATAATAAACCTCTTAAGAAAATCAAGCTTCAAATGCATTAAGTCTTCATAAAAATTAGGCAGAGTAACGGTTGTATACAAATGAATTCCCAATCACAGACAAAGCTTATAATCAGAATAACATATTGAAGTTCAAATTCAGAGCTCTGAAACTTGACTTGGCTAGCACGATTTAGGATGCTTTAGGGCTTGGTTTTTCTTCTGTTATCTTTAGTGAAGTTCAAGGATGAAGAATTGACAAAGAAAATGGATTGAGGGAGGATGTAAAAACAAATTCGAAGTTGCAGAAAAGTGGGTTAAGGAGAGAGTTTGGCAGAGTAATTCTGGCTATTCAAGCTTGAAAAATGAATGCAATATGTCCCTCTATTTATAGGAAAGTAAATGGTGAAAAGAATTAGAATAAAAAGTGAAGTTTGGAGGGAAAACAAAGGAAGCTCAAAAATGAGAAAAATGTGACTTGACTTTGTTCAAAACTCAGTTAATTCTTGCGTTTTGATCCTTAATTCAACTTTGAGAACTTGGTTAAGCATGTTAAAATAAAAAATGTGTGCTAATTTGGTATTTAGAAGCCACATTATGAATTTCAAATTCTGACTTTTGAGAAGATTTCAGTTTTAAGGTACCATCTTTGAATCCATGGTGTTCATAGCTCAAGGGGTCTTACGGCATGATTCTTGAAGCTTTTAAAAGATAAGTTCACAAAATTTTCAATGTTCCAAGAATGATATAAAATGGATGCTTGAGCTACAAGTTGTGATGAGTGAAAGTTGAGAAAAAGATGCTGACTTTTTGTACTTAGAAAAATTCTAAGTTTTTTCTTCAAAAGTAACCTATAATGTTTTGATTCCAAACAAGGTCTTCCTCCAAAATTGAGATATTATCAATGATGCTATCTTTAAGTATACTTCCCAAATAGCATTGTGAAACTTGAATCACTCAAAAATACTAAGTATTGAAAAATTATGGCCTTGTAAAATTGGTAAAAATTCATGAGGTGACCCATAATCTTTTGGGTTCTTAGGGCATCTTCCACTCATTTTCAAGATTTTCACATAAAATAAAAGTTAAAGTTAACATCCTTAAGATCATTATGAAAAAGTAATTGGATCAAGGAGATAAAAATTGGCCTATCTAGAAGAGTTGTAATCTTTCTCTATCATTAGGCATCTTCCACACCAAATTTTCTTGAAACTCTTGAAGTTATTAGTTGATATCCCTCTAAATAGAATCATGTATTTGGAATAACTCAAAAATCTCAAAATATGAGCAAGATATAGCCCTTAGAAGTTCAAATTCCTAGCTCATATAGCACCAAAATGACTTGGAAATCCTTTTCAATTTTGACAAACTTTCTTGCACAATAACTTTTTCCATGTGAATAAAGGTTATTGTGGATGATAATAATAATTCATAGCAACAATAAACACCCCCAAATATTAATGATTGAGAGAGTTATGTACTTGTGATCAAAGAATCAAGAATTTGTCCAATTAGGTCAAACTTCTTCAATCAATCCTTGCATCTTTTGACTTTCTTTGATAAATTGAGGGATGATGAATCATAGTAGACCTTGTCATGATATTAATTTAAAGCATATTCAATGGTGAAACTTGAATCTCAATGAAGCTTTGTTGAAGATGGCATGGAAATAAACTCATGAATCTATAGATCAACCTGATGAAGTGTGTTATGCTTTCACCTATAACATCATCAATTAGAGCAAACATTCATAGTATTTGTTAGTTAAAATTTAATCAATAAAAAATATAGATGATCACAATATACAAATTAAGGTGCTTGGTGATTCCTCATGAGCAAACCTAGAGATAGGGAGAAGAACCAAACCCTAGTGTGATCTTGTTGTAATTGAGTTGATATGAGATGATTGAGGAATCTTAGGGGGGAAAATTGGGGTACAACACCTTCCTGAGGTTAAAAATATGGGCTTTTTCTTATAGAAAAGAAACTCCTACTTCAACGCTCAAAGGGGTTATCAAGGGATTATCTTTCTTATATCTCAAGTGTTTTGGGATTTGAAATAATGCTTGTACATCATCAACATGGTTTTACCCAAAAGCATACAGCCGGAGATTTTTATGTTTTTCAATATCATCATCCTCCCCCCAATCTCTTCCTAGGCAAGAGAATGGGTAACAAGTTGGTATCATAATGCAAAAAGAAATTTAAAATTGAAAACAAATACGAGTGAAATGAACGGGTTTCTTCAAGACATGCATATTCATTATATTAATAATAATTATTCAAATGCAAACAACTTCTTACATGCAAACAATGAAATGATAAATAAGAAGAAAAAGAAGAAAACAAAACAAATGAGAAAGCAGTAAAAAAATGCTAATAAGCTGGGAAGGCTAATCATCCTTAAACTCCAGGGTATCCTTCAATTGAGATCACCAAAGTTCATACTTATTTGAGCAATGGGTTAACTGCTCCATTATAAACAATAATCTCATTCTCTGTATTAGAAGTCCCCTCCAAGGTTGGTAAGGGAGCATGTAACTTTTCAGCAATTTTATTTCTATCAACGAGAACAGCTATCGCTCATTCTTTAAACAAATCCAAACTTTTCACTATCTGGAGATCATCCCTCAAAACCGCACAACCCCATGGTTTCTTTTCACATTCTGGATAGCAATAACCGCTAAAATCAATCAGTCCTTTTTGAACCCACTTTTCATGTATCTCTCCAGGAGTCACAATATTGAGCTCTTCATTTGTAGGTTCCTTGACATACTTAGTATATGCTTTAGCATGGATTTGAACAATGACATCCACAGTTACAAAGTCATCAACAAATACAACCTCTTCATCAGACAAAAACACATATGAAGAAAATAAATTGACAGTAGATGCAACTTCATCGTCATACAAAAACTCATCTGAAGAAAAGAACTCATCAAAAGTCTCAGAATCAACATCATAGTCTTCAATCACATTAAAATCTTCATATTCAGCCTTGGTCTGATGATGTGTGTAGCAGTAGAAATGTTGAGACTAAGCCATTGGATTGACTTAACTCGTACAAATCAAAGAAAAATCACCATCTCACTTTATTGTTTCAAAAGGAAATGGGAAAACAGCAAGTAAACCCAATAAAGAGGGGGAGAGAATCTAGGTACAGGGGTTGGTCATGCAAAGGGAAGGCATTATAACCCTACACATCTATGGTACTCTGCAAGAACCTCTTTGTAAATAAGTGTATTTTTCTATAAAAGATGTATACAAAAATAAGTCGTGGAGATGAGAAAAGAAGTATTTTTTACAATTTTTGCACCCGCCGCGGTTGCGAACCTTTAGTGCCTACGTACCACCTTCCGTGCAATAGGGGATCATGGTACTCATAGTTCACCTAAAAAATTAAAAAAAAACACATGTGTGTTGGTTAATTTTAAGAGAAGAGACATCATCGTCATATCCGGGTAGAAAGCATACTTACTACCCACAATTATGAGAAAGGAGAATTTGCATCATCTCAAAGTGGAGGATATAACTTGGATTCTAAAATCAACAAAGCCTCACCCAACACCCAAGTGGGAAATATCTCACTTCACAACTTATTGTAGAAGTATAGTAGCTTGCATCACTACAAGAATCAACAAGAGTCTAATCTTTTGAGAAAGGTTTTAAAGTAAAAATCCCAAAGTGGCAAAAATGGTTTGAATGAGGTTAATTGAATTTTAGTCTTCTCACAAAAAATGTCAGTGTATGATTAAATTGATTAAAGTTTGAATAAGAAAATATTTTTTTTAAATGCATTGACCTAAGTCCAAGTTTATTATGAAAGCGGTTCATGTTAGAAAACAAGAAGAGTTTTGAAAAGGAGGGAAAGATTTTTGAAATTAAAGAAGATGGGAGGAGATGAAGGGACTATCCTAAAGCATAAGGTAAAAGCTAAGAAAAAGAACGATCTAACCAATAAGAAGCCAACACTTGACATATGAATTCAATGTAGAATTCCCATATTTTGAAACCAAGAAAGAAAAAATACTAAACCTCCGGGAATACCAAGCTTCAGGTGAATTAAGTCTTCACAAGAATTGGACAGAGTAAGGGATGTGTACAAAGGAATTCTCAATCACATACAAAGCATATAATCAGAATAACCTGCACACAAAGAAAATCAACCTAATATCTTAGAGTAAACCCCAAGAACTTCAGAAAAAATAACAAAAAACTCAGAAGGTCCCAGGGAATCAAGGCTCCTAATCCTAAATCTGAGAGATCCACAACTCCACAATACCAAGGATAGTAACCAATAGTACAAGTAACCTTAAAGCTTTTAATATTCAAGTTGGCTATTAAGTGTTTTCAAAAGGAAAATAAAAACTCAAGTGAGCAAAATAAAAATGACATTAAGATAAATGCTCATATGAGCAAAGATAAAAATGGCATGGAATGTAAATTCTAAAATAAATGGTACATAGAAATAAAGGCGTAAAATAAAAGGCATAAAGTAAATGCATGAAGTAAAGGCATAAAATAAAGGTAATTGTTAGTGAATTAGAAGTAAGAAGTTAAGTACAAAATATTAGTTAAATGACCATCTTGAAACTTACATTTGAAAACTCATTAGAATATTGATAAAATCTAAGCCTCTCAACAACATGTTTCATTTGCTTTTTTGTCAAGTATATCATTCATTTCAAGTGCTCAAAGCAACCACATATGATCAACAATATTTAAATGATTCACTTAAACCAAAATTCATGAAGTTCATTAGAGGATTGATAGGATCAAAGCCTCCTAACAATGAATTTCAAACTTATTGAATCTAAGGTTTCAAATTAAACATACTTGGGCTTGTAAACATAGGTTTGATCCACGAATGATCATTTCTCGAATCAAGAAAAATTTAGCGCTATGTTAAGCAATCGTAAGCGGACCTATGTAGAAGTCACACCTATTTTGAGGTGGTCAATAGCAATCTATGTACCAACATATTAGAGAAATGATATGTATATCATTCTCCAAAAACATTTAGCACAAGTAAAACAAGAAATGGATAAGATGAAGAGGGAATGGATGTATTATATGAAATTAGGGTTTCAAATATCATCAACATCATTAATCCATTTTGGTGGATTTGGTTTTTTAACCTATCAACACCCAAGATCCAATGAGCTTGAGGAATTTATCCCAAAATAACACCCAAATCAGAACCAAACAAAAATAATAAAATAATATTTAAATAATCAATAATAGGGAAATAATTGGTAAAATACACAAAATGTGTTAAAACACTAAATAAAAATTCTTAAAAAATATCAAAAGTCAAACATGAGTCAATAAGTGTTGACAAAAAAAATTCAGAATTTTTTAAAGTCAGAAACTATTTTTAAAATTTAAAGAAATAAGAAAAATAAACATAAATTTGTGAAAAATAGTAAAATAATAAATAAAAATAAAATGAGGTCACCAATATTTGTCAAGAGGTCATTGGATCCTTCCATAATTTTTTTAGAATTTAAAAATCAAGAAAAGTATTTTTAATCAATTAAAACAACTCAAATAAAGTGAAAAATCATAAAAAAAATATTAAATCACAGAATAAAATTGTGAAAAAATAAAAATCAGAAAGAGAAAAATCAAAAGTATTTTTGACAATTTTTCACAATTTTAGAAGTTGAAATGAATTTTTTATAAATTTTTGAAGTTTAAAACAATTAAAACATAAAATCAGAAAATAAAAATAAAGCCAAAAAGATGTAGAGACAATTAGATCAATGTCAAAACGTGTTAGTAATCAAATCCAAGGAATCTAAAGCGGTGTGCATGATATGGACATTAGTGAATAAGCCACTGGATCATCAAATAAAAAACAATTTTGAAAAAAATGTGTGGCACCATGTCATTGGTTGAGAGATGACACGCTGGTCATCTTCAACCTACAACCGCGTGCGAATTGTAGGTCTCACAAATTGTAAAATCAGGAGCTCATACTGGTGTTGTAAGTGTTTGTTGGCAGTAATTTTGGTAAAATAATACTTTGATAATGTTTTGCTAAATGTCTTGACATTAGGAGCAAACTGTTTTGAATGATGTCAAAGCAAATGTCTTGACATCTGCCTCCCGAGTTAAACGTAACTCACATCAGTTTAAGTTTTCTGTTTCGTGTTTTCATGCGTGCCATAATTCAGGATTTGTGACTCATAGGCTGCGAAAAATATGGATGAATATTTTTCTATTTGATTTATCCGTATGGATTTTATCTTGGCCTGTTTTCATGGAAATATTCAAAAGATTAGAATATCCGTTTTTCAGCCCAAGCCCATTGTTGCGCATTTATAAGGACTTGCTTCCTTATTCATTGAACTCCAACTTTTGAAGATAAATACTTTCTTTCTGTTTTAGAATTCTAAGTCTTTTAATTGTCATACACTCTAGCATTGATTTAATACTTGAGTTGTTATTTTGAGTTGTTAATTATGGATCATTCATAAGCTTTTAAGCATTGAATGATTGAAGTCTTTAAAACTTGTTATTTCAATTGTTCTTCACTGTAAGTGATTGAAGGGATTTGAGGAGGGTCTCATACCTAGGTGTGTCTTAAGTAGAAGTATAGCATGGGTAGTGATTAGATCGTAAACTGGTTATTTACTGAGGGTCTATGAATAGATACTATTTAGTGGACTTGTCCCTGGCTTGGTAACCCCCAGAGTAGGTGTTGTTGTACACTGAACTGGGTTAACAATCCCTTGTGTTTTTACTATTTTTACTTTTTTTTGCATTTTACATTGTCCTCAGATATTTGTATCGTGAAATCTCCTTCGACATCTCATATCCGATACCAGAATTTCAATTGATATCGGATCTGGCATCCTGCTCTATATTCGGGTGAGATCCAGGAAAGATACTCTATGGTACTATGGACAAGGAAGGAGGATTTATGAACAGACCACCTATTCTGGATGGAAGTAATTATGACTATTGGAAACCACGTATGGTGGCCTTCTTAAAGTCTTTGGACAACAGAGCTTGGAAAACTATTTTAAAAAGATGGAAACACCCTGTCAAATTGGGAGAAAATGGAGAACCTACTTTTGAGTTAAAACCAGAAGAAGATTGGTCAAAAGAAGAAGATGAAATTTCTCTTGGAAATTCTAAAGCCTTGAATGCTATATTCAATGGAATTGACAAGAAAATTTTCAGATTATTGAACACATGTGAAGTAGCTAAAGATGCATGGGGAATTCTTCAATCTACCCATGAAGGCGCGTCCAAAGTTAAGATGTCAAGACTTCAGTTGCTCACCATAAAATTTGAGAATTTGAGAATGAAGGATGATGAAAGTATTAATTAATTCCATATGAACATTCTTGAAATTGCTAATGCATCTAGTGCTTTAGGAGAGAAAATACCTGAAGATAAATTGGTGAGAAAGATGCTCAGGTCTCTTCCCAAGAGATTTGATATGGAAGTGACTGCTATAGAAGAAGCTCAAGACATTGACAAAATTAAAGTGGATGAACTTGTTGGATCTCTTCTGACATTTGAATTAAGCATCAATGAAAGATTTGAAAAGAAGAACAAAAGCATAGCCTTTTTATCAAATACTGAAGATGAAGAAGAGGATTGTGATCTGGATACATATGGAGGAATATCAAATGCCTTAGCTATGCTTGGAAGATAGTTTAAAAAGCGATAAAAAGAATGGATATGAACCAAAGATCAAAGGTCAAGAACATCTCATCTGACATCCATAAGTCAAATGAGTTTGGAAGAAAAAGGGCTAAAGAAAAATCCACTTAGGGAAAAGGAATACAATGTAATGAATGTGAAGGCTTTGGTCACATTAGAGATGAATGTTCTACATATCTTAAGAAACAGAAGAAAAATCTATATGTTACTTGGACTGAAGAGGACTCAGAAAGTGATCTTGAAGAATCTGCCAAGTATGTTAAAGCATTAACAGGAAAATATGTATCTGATGAAGAGTCTAGTAATGGGGAACTAACCTTTGATGAGTTAGCTGCCTCATACAAAGAATTATGTCTCAAGTGCAGAAGTGTGCCTAGAAGGGGGGGGGGGGGGGGGGGGGGGGGGGGGAAACAGAAAGCCCTCATAACTCTGCTGAAGGTAGAAAGGGAAAAGCATCTAAAAACTATTTCAAATCTGGAAAGTGAAGTGACTTCTTTGAATTCAAACCTTGACAAAATGGTCAAATCTGTCAAGATGTTGAATAATGGGTCTGACACATTAGATGAAATTCTTCAAGCAGGAAGAGTGACAGGAGACATGAGTGGTCTAGAGTTTAATGAGGAAAAGGAACCAAATTCATAAGAACCTTCATTAGAGTCTAAACCAAGGATGTCAAATCAAATGTCTAAACATCATGGTAATAAAGGACATCGTGGCAAGAAAAAGTTTAATCACTCTAGAGGGAACTCCCAGTCCTGGAGATGTAATCACTTTGGAAGGCTTGGTCATATAAGGCCTTTCTTTTTCAAGTTGTATGGATATCCTAAAATTATTCCTCTTCCCAAAACTGATCAAATTCCCTAAAATAGCATAAAGAAGAAACAGTGGATTCCCAAGTCTAATGTTTCTAGTTTCATATCTCATACCTCTCTCAGAGTATCAACCAAAGATGGCTGGTTGTTTGACAGTGGTTATTCTAGACACATGACAGGTGTCAAGAATATGTTGACAGATGTCAAATCTCATTCCACCAATTATATAACCTTTAATGATGGAGCCAAAGGTGAAATCAAAGGAGTTGGCAAGCTGGAATGTTCAGGAGTCCCTAAGCTTGATGATGTGTTACTTGTTAAAGGGTTAACAACTAACCTTATAAGTATAAGCCAATTGTGTGATCAAGGATTCAAAGTTAACTTCACCAAGGAAGAATGTCTTGTTTGCAATGAAAATAATGAAGTTATTATGAAAGGAATTAGATCTAAAGACAGTTGTTATTTATGGGTTCCTCGAGAGTTGGACTTCTCCTCAACATGTCTTTTAACCAAAGAAAATGAATTTAAATTATGGCATCAAAAATTGGGACACTTGCATCTGAAAGGAATAAAAAGAATTATATTTGAATAAGCTGTGAGAGGGATTCCTAAGCTCAAGATAGAAGAAGGAAGAGTATGTGGTGACTGCCAGATTAGAAAGCAAACTAAGATGTCACATTAGAAGATCCTACATCTTACTACATTAAAAGTTTTGGAACTCTTTCACATGGACTTGATGGGACCTATGCAGGTTGAAAGTCTTGGCTGAAAGAAGTATGCCTATGTGGTTGTAGATGACTTCTCTAGGTAAACATGGATAAGTTTTATCAGAGAAAAATCAGAAACTTTTGAAGTGTTTAAAGATCTCTGCCAAAAACTTCAAAGGGAAAAAGATAGTCATGTCATCAAAATCAGAAGTGATCACGGAAAGGAATTTGAGAAGAACAGGTTTGCTTATTTTTGCTTTTCTTAAGTAATCAGTCATGAATTTTCCTCTCCCATTACTCCTCAGCAAAATGGGATTGTGGAACGCAAAAATAGAACCCTTCAAGAATCTTCCAGAGCTATGATTCATGCTAAGAAGTTACCCTATCACTTTTGGGCTGAAGCTATGAATACCGTGTGCTATATCCATAACAGAGTCACTCTAAGGAAAGGAACCTCAGCCACATTGTATGAAATATGGAAGGGAAGAAAACCTATTGTCAAATACATTCATGTTTTTGGAAGTAAATGTTACATCTTAGCAGACCGGGAACAGAGAAGGAAGATGGATCCCAAGAGTGATGAAGGAATATTCCTGGTTTAATCTACAAATAGCATAGCTTACAGAGTCTTTAACTCCATAACCAAGGTTATGATGGAATCCATAAATGATATTATTGATGATAGATGATGGAATGTGAAGATGTCTTAGAAGATATTGGAACATCTTTGTCTGATATTCCAACATAATCCAATTACAGAAGTATTGATTTTAATCCACCTCAAGAAGATCATGAGCCTAGCCATCTCAATAAAGGGCCTTCAATTAGAACAAAGAGAGATCATCCTAAGGAGCTCATCATAGGAAATCTAAATAAAGGAGTTATTATCAGAATAACAAAAGGGATATCAAACTCTTGCTTTGTGTCAAAAATTAAGCCTAAGAATGTCAAAGAGGCTCTAACTTATGAGTTCTTGATTAATGGCATGCAGGAAGAGCTAGAACAATTCAGTAGAAATGAAGTTTTGGATCTAGTTCCAAGACCTAAAGGGAAAAATGTGATTGGAACTAAATGGGTATACAAGAATAAATATGATGAAAATGGGGTGGTCACTAGAAATACGACAAGGTTAGTTTCACAAGGATACACTCAAATTGAAGGAGTTGACTTTGATGAAACCTTTGTCCCTGTAGCCAGACTTAAATCAATCAGACTACTCTTGGGAATTGCATGCATACTGAAATTTAAATTATTTCAAATTGATGTAAAGAGTGCATTCTTAAATGGATATCTAAATGAAGAAGTTTATGTGGAACAACCTCAAGGATTTGTTGATCCAAGTTTTCCTAAACATGTGTACAAACTAAAGAAAGCTATGTATGGATTAAAGCAGGTTCCAAGAGCTTGGTATGAGAGATTGACAGAATTTCTTGGTGAGAATGGATATAGGAAAGGTGGCATAGACAAAACTCTTTTTTTTCAAGGAAGAAGAAGGGAAGATGATGATTGCACAAATTTATGTTGATGATATTGTGTTTGGTGGGATGTCAAATGAGATATTTCAACATTTTGTCAAGCAAATGCGGTCAGAAATTGAGATGAGCCTTGTTGGTGAATTAACCTATTTTCTTGGTTTGAAAGTTAAACAAATGGAAGATTCCATATTCCTATCTCAGAGCAAGTATGGTAAGAACATAGTAAAGAAATATGGGATGGAAAATGCCATCCACAAAAGAACTCCTGCCCCTACACATCTAAAGTTGTCCAATGATGAAAAATGAGTAAATATGGATCAAAGTATTTACGGAAGTATGATAGGCGGTCTTCTATATCTCATAGATAGCAGACCTGACATTGCCTTTGATGTAGGGATGTATGCTAGATATCAAGCTAATCCTAAAGTTAGTCATGCCAACCAAGTGAATAGAATTCTGAAATATATGAATGGGACAAGTGACTATGGCATGCTATACTCTCATGGATCAAGTTCTGCCTTAATTGGTTATTGTGATGATGATGTCATACCCAAAATTTTGACCTAAGATCCTATCTTCATTTGCATTATTTTATATATACATCAAGGTCGCGAAATATGGTCGATTTTGAATGTTTCACCTTTGAGCTTTGATTGTGCATAGATTATTGAGTGTTGTGAGCATTTTATCTTATGAATGACTAACCACTAATCAAGCACAAAGTGTATGTTCTGTTTTTTGATTTCATGTGTAGGAAATAGGTCTTAAAGAAGAGCATCAGACGTCACGCCTCAATTAGGGTTTCGAGTCTCAAAAAAGAGATGTAGTCGATTGTTGATTCTCAAAGACTGGCTCATCAAAAGAACTTTCAGAGAATCATGTGTTATTTCCATGCTCTATCTAACATATGGCCTCAAGTGTCTCTGAAATTCTTCAGAAAGAAACAGTCAAAGTTTTACTGCCATTGGTTCACGTGTGTTCCGCATTTCCTTGAAATATAAGAAAAATCAAGCTATGCAAGTCAATTTCGACCACTTTGACCAAAAGTCATTTGCAAGTTTTCTCATGACGCGGGGCGAATTTCGTTAAAATAGGATGATTAAATTTAAGACCGTTCTGGAAGAATTTAGTCGGAATACTTGGAATTTTCTTTATTTGAATTCAAGTGTTAATAGAAGCTACCAAGATATCTCATTCACAGTATTAGATATTTATTCAAGATTATTTTGTGTGATTATTTTGGTGGGTTTACATTATTACCATTTGAATTCACATGAAGCATTTATTCAAGAAGATGTTGGAAAAAGAAATTTGATTCAAATAATCGTTCATCACAAGATTAATTACATGATTCTTGATATTTCATTACAATATCAATTCATGGGATTTATTTGGATTTCTATTACAAAATGCAAGATTGAAGTCTTAAGGCTTGCATTATTATTAATTCTTCATTCAACAATTCATCAAAGTATTATTCAATGATTTCCCAAATTCAAATGGAAGACTTAGAATTTTATCAAGACATATCAAGATTCTAAATTTCAATCGAAGATTCAAAGTTGTTCACGATTTTACAAAAGAATTGAAGGAATTATATTGGAGAACAAATTACATTTGTGTTACAAATTTATTTGAGTTATTATTACAAAGTTGCAAAGAAGATACAAGTTTGTACAAAATATATTTTCAACACTCAAAAAATTCAGCCCAACAAAGTTGCTAATGCAGTCCATTTTGCAACCCATTTTCCAGTCCAATTTTGTATTTTTACTGCTCAGCATGGCAGCAAACTAGCCCAGAAATGCAGCATAGCAGTCCAAAGAAAATATACTGTAAAATGCTACAAATAGTCTGAAAAAACAGCAACATACAGCAGCCCTAAATGCTGCCAAAATCTACTGTAAACTGCTATACAGTCTGCTCAAACCTGCATCAAAATAGCCACAGAATTGCATCAAAAGGGTAAAAGCAATTGTGTGAACAAAGCATGAAAACAGCTTGCCTAAACTGTTCAAATTTCTACTGTCCCCCCCCCCCCTAAAACCCCACATATTTCACTATAAATAAAGGCCTTCATCAACAGAAAGGAAGAGAGAAAAATTTGTCCAAGAATTACACTAAGAATCAGAAGAGGAACATTGAGAAGAGAAGCATCAACAAGAGAGGGAGGGAGAACTTACTATTTTTTTTCTGAAGCTCCATCGGAGATACTCCGATAGGTATTTCTCTTCCCATTATTTTTGCATAGTTTTCTCATATAGAATTTTCTGAATCTATTTGCATAGCAACATCACCTCCATGATTTGAATCTTCTCTTTGCACCATTTTCTTTATGCCATGAATGTTTGATTTATCATAATTCTTGAGGTATTCTGGAGTTGCTACATTCTGTTGATGTTTAACCTGTTAAATCAGAATATTAATTCTTAAGATTAAGTTGCAACCTGTTAGAGAAAACATAGGAAGCATGATTATATCCATATATGCTACAACCTTTTAACATAACCAGAAAACTAAGACGCCTAACCTGCTAAAAAATTTTCTCTAAAAAATTGCTCAAACTCTGTTAAACCAAACCTGTTAACCTGTTAACAAACCCAAACCTGCATCATAACTCAACGATAGTACTTTAAAATTATTAAAATAAGAGATAGAATTGTACCATCCAAATGTTGTCCAATTTCCCACTTCCTTCTTACCATCCACAATACATATTGACCTGCAAACACTTCCAGCATCTGTATGTTATATATATATAAACCAGTTATTATTAGAAACCATAAACTCCTAAAATAACTCAGTATACTCAAGAATCACTTGTATAACTTCAGATACCAAATTTGTTGTCACCCGCTTTTATCACAGTGACATTTATGAAAAAAATAGTTTAATTTATATCACCTTTGTATCCTGAGGATGGGTCTGGTTTGCAGACTACTGAGAAACCTGTAAGATATCAACCAGGAAAATATTTCGACTAAAAAATTGAAATCAGATTGAGAACTTACAAATGCTGTAAACTATTTCCCTCTTTACCTGTCAAAACAAATCATTTTCAGCCTACCCGAGCTTCATTTCACTGCATCTTACCTCTTCCGTCACCCTCGATTCACCTCAGCCAGTAACCACCGCCAGAACCACTCAAAAACCTACCTTCAACACCCATCAAACCATCATTCTAAAAAAAAAAGAACTAGCATCAAAACACAAGAAAAGGCAAAAACAAAATGGTTACTCACCATCATAGTAGCCATTTTGTTGTAATCGCCATCCCAATGTTTAACCCCTTCCAATCCGCCTTTATCCTCCACCATACCTCCAATTCCATCTTTCATTTAATCGTCACCAATGGCGAATCATACGGTTCCAGCAGCGAAGAGCAAAAGAGGGATGATTTCCCAAAACCTTGTGGAGAAGATTCTCTGTTTAGAGATCTACCATAACACCTATCGGAAGGAACAATATTTCAGTTTAACAGCGGAGGCCTTAGTCAAAAGGGACATGGAGCTCGACCACCTCGGCGGCACCTATGGTGGAAACCGTAAGCTCACTCCCTTCATGTGCCTCGTCATGCTCCAGATTTGGCCCGAGGAAGAAATTGCAATCGAAGTCATCGATGAACTTCTCACAACGGACTATACATGTGATTTGCTATGTCGCGTATCAAGAAGGTGGACTTGGAACCTAGACAAAGTGCACTTGAAGAGGATTTTGTGGAACAGAGGATTGTTTAGGGAGATGAAGATTTGTGATGAACTTAGGAAATAGAGTTTACAGTAATAATATAGTTTTATCTGATTTTTTCCTTTTCCAATATTGCACAGCCGCAGAGCCTTCTTACATTAGGGTTATAAGTTTATTTTTCTTTGTTCCCTTCATGTAATACTAAACGAATACCATCCTAGTACAATTGGTGAAGCATGTTACTTATAACCTAAAAAGGCTGAGTTCGATCCTTGGTGGGGGCATTTTTCTATTTTTTTTGTCTCTTTTGCCTTTCTTTTTCTTTCAATTCCATTAAAACTTGATTATATATAGTTTAGTTTATAATTATTATTTAATTACAAAACATAAAAAACATGTTATTATAAATTTATCTTTTTATTTAATTTTTGTCAACATGCTACTAATCTTTTATTTAATTTTTTATTGAAAATGCATGCTAGTAATTTAATTCTCGTTATTTATTTAATTGTTCAGTTGTCGCTATAATTAATTTTATTCTCGATCGTTTAATCTTTGTATCTTTCGTCTGTCTCAATTCCAAGGGAAATATTTTAATTTTGTTGACTTTATGTCATCAAAAATGTATCATATGATCATGTGAATACCCTCATTCATTTTTTTCTATTTACTATTTTTCCAAACTTAAGTCGATTTTCCTAAAGGATTCAATTTTCAAACTCACTCCTTTTAAGTCAAAACTTCGACATTAGGTCGTCATATCTTCAAAATCTCGTCCATACCCATTTTTAGCCAAACGAACCATTTTAATCAAACAAACAATTTATACCCAAAAAAATATTTCAAAAGGTTCCTGCAGAGTACCGCAGATGCATTGGGTTCTAATACCTTCCCATTGCATAACCAACCCCTGAACTCTATATCTCTTTTCAAAAACACATTGTATTTTCATTACATTTAAGTATTATTTTACATTACATATTTTAGGGTTTTATTTCGCTCTTTTCCCTTTTCCCTTGGAAATAACAAAGTGCGGTGGCGACTCTTGCTTTGCGAGTCGAGTTAATTAATAACTCAATCTCCGATTTACCCCGCTACATTTTTTATCACTACAGAATTGGTGACTCTGTTGGGGAAAGATTGACCTCTTGCTGGTCCATTCCTAAGTGGGTTAAGCCTAGTTTGTCTTATCTGTTTTATTGTAATTTGATTGTTTGATTATATTTTATATATTTTGGTTATTTGGGTGTTAATGATATTTACAAAGGACAAGTCCTATACTCGGACTAAGTTACACTTAGGAATAGGACGGGCGGTATAGTCATGTTAACTTTGAGGGAGTAATCCCGAAGAAGGAGGCATGAAATCCCCCACTTAGTGGAAGCCCCTTTGAATGTAGTATTTGTTTATTGAGTAATCGGGAAGACATTATTGCTTTCGACCTGGGAGCCAGAGAAGTTGAGAACCGTAGAACCCTAACCCATCTTGGCCTCTTAGGTGTAGTGTCGAGACTATAACGGAGTAATTCGGAAGTAATTGTCACGCGATGCTACACTAGGACGAGTTTCTCTTGAGAATATTACTAATTAGCGAGTAATCGAGATGTTGGTAATATCCGAAGGAGGGATGTAGACTTTGGGAACTTTTAGAACCTTATTTTATAGGTGTGGTTAAACCTTTAGTACATACCTTAGGGGGGGGCTTTACCTCTGACTCCATGCTCGAAGCGTTGAACCTTTGAACCCCATGTTTGTGAACTTATGTGTAATTGTTGCATTATCATTCATTCATACGTCCATAAGCATTTTCGTAAACATGTTTTTCAAGGAACTTAAGAATTATTTTTGCAGACATCTCAGGTACTGTTTACTATGTATTTTGGAAAAAGAAACACTCGGAGTTATAGTTTCAAGGAGCCTGAGATTGAAGAGTTGAAGAGTTTGATTCCCAAGATTAAGAATCCTATGGAGTTTTAAAATAAATATGAATCTATTATCCCTCTCATGAAGCGCAAGATGAAGGAAGGCATCCTTATTACGTTGGTCCAATTCTATGATCCATTGTATCGATGTTTCACTTTTCCTGATCACCAATTAATGCCCACTTTAGAAGAGTATTCCTATATAATCAGTTTTCCGATCACCGACTGTGTTCCTTTCTCTGGTTTAGAAGGGGAACCCAAATCTCACGAGATAGCAACAATCACCCACTTGAGGAGGTCTGAGATAGAAGAGAACATGACTACTAAGGGAGAAATCTGAGGCTTACCTGAGAAGTTTTTGTTTAAGAAAGCTTGTCATGTCACCGAGATAAAGGATAATGTCGCCTTTGAAGATGTCTTTGCCTTACTTGCTTATGGATTGTTCTTGTTCCCTAACGTTGATAAGTTCATGGATATCAACGCCATTAGAAACTTCTTGATTGGAAATTCGGTCCCTACGCTGCTAGGAGATACCTTCTATTCCACTCATCTTCGGAACTCCTACCAGGGTGGGATGATTATCTGTTGTGCACCATTTCTATACCAATGGTATGTTTCTCATTTACCTGGGTCTGATGTTTTCTGGTATCTCAAGAAGGAGCCACGATGGTCACCAAAAATTATGGCTCTTACTCATTCCGACATAGATTGGTATAATCGAGCTTACTACGATGTGAAGATCATTGATAGTTGTGGTGTTTTTCCCAACATGCCTCTTCTTGCTACGAGGAGAGGAATTAACTATAATCATGTTCTTGCGTGCCGCCAGTTTGGATACCCAATGAAGGACAAGCCGAATAACATTTATTTGAGTGGTTTCTTTCTACAAGAAGGAAAAGATCATAAAGCAGCTAAAGAGGAGATTGAAAAGGCTTGGCGCCATATCCATAGAAAGGGGAGAGACATGTTAGGGCATAGAGGTTCTGTTTCTTTGGAGCCTTACCTTCAACGGGTTCGTGCTAGGGCTTGTTCTCTTAAGATGCCTTATAATCCCGAGAAACCTTTATTCCTTGTTGCTACATCATCATCTACTGCTATTCCTATTGAGAACATGAGAAAGTATCAGGAAAATATGGCTAGAATGAAGTCTGAAAGAGATGCTTGGAAGGAAAAGTATAGTATGTCCCAATACAAAAATAGGGTCCTGACTCGACAACTGAAGGAGAAGGAGGATATGCTATTTATTCAATATGGTTGGTTTATTGATCATGATGAGAAGCTTCGTCAAAAGGGTGCATTACTCAAGAAATATGCTAAGGAAAGGAAGAGAAAGAAGGAAGATTTGGTAGGCGTTACTCCTGTTCCTAATCCATGGAAGGAAGTCGTTGATCAACTGGTAGCCGAGAAGAAAGAGATGGAAGATTTCTATGAAGAGAGGATTAGGAAGCTCAAGTTACAAGTAGCATTTGGTCCTTCATCTGATGATGATTTTGAATGACCTTTAGTTCCTAGTTTTTTTTATTATTTATTACTTATGTCATTTTGTAAAACTCTGTAAGAGGGCTTTATGTTCCAAAGTTGTAATTTACTGCTTTTATTAATGGGTTTTGTTGTCCCAAAGTTGTAATTTACCGCTTTTTATTAATGAAATGAGTTTTTGTTGTTCCAAATTCCTTTACCATTGATGTGTGCAAAGTTATCAAAGTTCTAAAGTTCCTTGAAAAAACTATCAAAATAAATAATCATTTCTATCACATATCATGCATCATCTAACATTTAACTTCACATGTTTTCTAGAGTCTTATTCTTGTTTCTTTTTCCACACCGATAGATCGTCAAGCTATTTCACCGGTATAATTCTCGAGCCAATCGTCGAAAGAGAATGGAATATCTAGAGCAAGAAAATCGTGAGCTTCACGAGGAGGTCACTACTCTTCGTACTGGAATGAAAAAGTTGACTGCTTTAGTGGAAAGCTTGATGGCTGCTCAGAATCAGCCATCAACTTCGGCCACTGAGACTCAAGCTCAAACTACTGTGGTTTCCAAGATCGTCACTGCTCCAACATCTCAGGCTCAAGTCAACCCTTTGCAACATCAAATGCCGAAAGGTTTTCCATGGGGTATGCCTTACAACTTCACGCCATAGGGGTACCAGCCTGTTATGCAACCCATGATTCAACCTGTTGTATCCTTTCCTCAACCTGAGATGACTACTATGCAACCTATGATCCAGCCTATGGTGTCTTTTCCTCAGCCTGTAATGACTACTGTCGCTCCCGTGGTTCACACTATTTCATATACAAATGAACCCATTTATCATGCTGAACCTACTGAGAGTTTGGGCATCTTTGATAGGATGGAGGAATTTTAACACTAATTCCAAGAGATGCAGAGAGAAATTAGAGCACTTAAAGGGAAATACTTGTTCGGGAAGAATGCTCATGATTAATGTTTGGTCTCAAACGTGAAAATTCCAGCTAAGTTCAAAGTGCCAGACTTTGAAAAGTACAAAGGTGTCCCGTGTCCACAAAGTCATTTGACCATGTATGTGAGAAAGATGTCCACTTACTCTGATGATCATAAGCTTTTGATTCACTATTTTCAAGACAGCTTAACTGGTGCCGCACTAAAATGGTACATGGGTTTTGATAGCACCCGAGTCTGCAACTTTAACGACCTCAGTGAAGCTTTATTAGTCAATACAAGTATTGGCGCGAGATTGCCGCTCAAATATACCCTTCCCCTGAAGAAAAAGAGATGATGAAGATCTTTTTGAAGACATTAGGTTCTTTCTACTATGAGAGAATGATTGCGAGTGCACCCAGCGACTTCACTGAGATGGTGAACATGGGCATGCGATTGGAAGAAGGAATTCGTGAAGGGCGTCTAGTCAAGGAAGGTGGTACATCTAGTGGTGTCAAGAAATTTGGAAGTGTCTTCCCCAAGAGGAGGGAACAAGATGTTAGTGCAATTTTTCTTGGAAGACCGATAAGAGGATATTCACACGTTGCGGCAGTCACTCCTGCTATCCATCCAACAATGGTAACTCCAACTTATCAAACATCTCCAATTCAACAACGACAATTTCAACAACAGTCTCGACAACAGGCTCCTCAATTCAACAATCAGAATTGTTCGCCGAGAAAACCATAATTTGATGCAATCCCAATGACATACACTAAGTTTTTCCCCGCTTTGATCCGAAAGAATCTCATAACCACAAAGCCTCCTCCTATTGCACCAAATAATAATTCCCCTTGGTACAAGGCTGGTCAGTTCTATACATATCACCAGGGTTCTCCAGGACATAGTATTGAAAATCTCTTTGCTCTGAAGGCAGATGTCCAAAGGTTGATTAAGAGTGGTATTTTATCTTCAAAGATGTTAATTTGAATGTTCAAGCTAATCCATTGCCTCAACATAGGGCAGCGTCAGTAAACATGGTGCACGGATGTCCTGGAAAGTTCCGAGTCTACCAAGTTGAGCATATAAGGGACTCATTGGTCAAAATGCATCAAAGTTTAAGTAGACTGGCCTTCTTTAAGCATCGACATGATTATGACGTTTGTGAATTTTTCTCAGTGGAAGATGATTGTCCTATTGTGAAAGAAGATATTCAGAAGTTGTTAGATCAAAGGGTTATTACTATCACATATGACAGAGATCCAGATGATGAAGTGAATGTTATAGATCCAAAATTTAACATGCCTGAGCCAGTAGAGATTTCTTATAATAGTCAGACTTCATCTGCTACTCCTTTGATTATTTGTCCAGCTAGTCTCGTGCCTTACAACTCAGACAAAGTCATACCCTACAAGTATAATGCCACAATGATTGAGAATAGAGTAGAAGTCCCCATACCACCAATGCCATCTTTTGTCAATATTGCTGACGTGAGTAGAGTCACAAGGAGTGAGCATATTTTTGCAGTTGTACCACTAAAAAGGCCTGAAGTTCAAGTTAGAAGACATACACCAGCGGAAATTCCGATGATGAATGTTGAACCAAGAGTTGTGGTAGGCTGACCCAATGGACCTAACCCATATCCTAATGATGATTAGATTTTGAAACTCATTAAGAGAAGTGAATATAAGATTATGGATCAACTATTGAAAACTCCTTCCAAGATTTATGTGCTTGCTTTATTAAGAGATTCTAGTGCCCATAAGGAAGCTTTGATGAAGGTCTTGGACCAGGCGTCCGTAGATCATGATGTGATGGTAGACCAATTTGATGGAATTGTGGGAAATATTACTTCATGTAACAATCTTGGTTTCAGTGATGAAGAGCTTCCGGAGGAGGGAAGGAACCATAATATGGCCTTGCATATCTCAATAAGTTGTGGAAATGATACTTTGTCAAGCGTGCTGGTGGATACAGGTTCATCATTAAATGTACTACCCAAAACTACATTATCTCGACTATCACATCAAGGTGCTCCTATGAGACCTAGTGGGGGTAATTGTCAAAGCGTTTGATGGTTCTAGGAAAACTGTCACCGGTGAAGTGGATCTCCCCATAACAATTGGTCCTCATACTTTTCAGATTACTTTTCAAGTGATGAATATTCATGTTGCCTACAATTTCCTATTGGGTCGCCCATGGATACATGATGCAGGGGAAGTCACTTCTACGCTCCATCAAAGATTGAAGTTTGTGAAGAATGGAAAGTTGGTAACCAGTGGTGGAGAACAGACTATGGTGGTAAGCCACTTGTCATCTTTCTCTTATATTGATGTTGATAAGGATGTTGGAACCCAATTCCAAGCTCTATCGGTTGCTAATAATGAAGTGAAGAAGCATGGGGCATCTATTTCTTCTCTTGAAGCTGCACGACGAGTGGTTGAGAGTGGTTCGGCTGAAGGTTGGGGCCATGTGTTGACTCTGCCTAAGAACAAGTTTGGAGAAGGTCTTGGTTTTTACCCCGTATCTGCAAGAGCTAAGCAAGATACAGTTACCCGTCTGATACAAGAAGTTTTTTGAAGCGCAGGTTTTATCCATCCGACTCCGCCCGAAGTTGATGTTATAATAGAAGACGATTCTGAAGAGGATTTACCTGACTTTGTAGCGCATGGAGTAGTTTTCCAGAACTGGACTGCCGTTGATATTCTTGTTGTGATGCACATTTCTGAGTAATGCTTTGTTTTATTTTGAAAAAAAAAACCTTTCGCTCTGCCCAAGGCGAAAGAGTATTTGTGTCGCGATTTGTTGAAAATAAATCCTTTTGCTCTGCCCAAGGCAAAAGAGAAGATGTTTGGGCTCTTTTGTTTCAAGTATTTCCAAGCATGAATAAAAATGTTATTTTGTCCCATACTGTTTTTATTTTTCACCTTTTATGGAAAATGGTAATAAAAATAATAAAAATAAAGAAATATAATAATATTTTTATATCTGTACAACTTTTACATTAATCGATTTCTAAAATAAAGCATAAATCATATGTGCAGATTAATCCATGACTTAACCATTGAAAACAATGACCCTATGCCCCCCTCCAAATTTTGAATTCCCTGTGTTTGGAGCCGAGGAAGAGGGTAGTGAAGAGATCCCTGATGAAATTTCCCGTTTACTTGAACATGATGAAAAGATTATTCAACTGTTTGAAGAGCCCGTGGAGATAATTAACTTGGGTAGTGAAGAAGACAAAAAGGAAGTCAAGATTGGAGGGTTGCTTGTCCCAGAGGTCAAAGAAAGAATGGTGGAGCTTCTTAGAGAGTATGTAGACGTGTTTGCTTGGTCCTACCAGGATATGCCAGGTTTGGATAACAATATTGTGGAGCATCGATGACTGTTGAGACCTGAATGTCCGCCGATTAAGCAGAAGTTGAGAAGGACTCGTCCCGATATGGCTGGCAAGATCAAAGAAGAGGTTCAGAAGAAAATTAATGCAGGTTTCCTCGCTACATCAATTTATCTTCAGTGGTTAGCTAATATAGTTCTTGTCGCTAAGAAGGATGGCGAAGTTCGAATGTGTGTGGACTACAGAGATATGAATAGAGCTAGCCCAAAGGATGACTTCCCTTTACCTCACATTGACGTATTGGTCGACAACACCGCAAAGTTCAAGGTCTTTTCTTTTATGGATGGTTTATTTGGTTACAATCAAATCAAGATGGCACCTGAAGATATGGATAAGACATCCATCATTACACTTTGGGGAACATTTTGTTATCGAGTAATGTCGTTCGGTTTAAAGAATGCTGGTGCAACGTACCAAAGAGCCATGACTGCTTTGTTCAATGATATGATGCATAAAGAGATAGAAGTTTATGTAGATGACATGATTGCCAAGTCGCAGACTGAAGAAGATCATTTGGAGCATCTATTGAAATTATTCCAACGTTTGAGAAAGTATAAACTCCGTCTGAATCCTAACAAGTGTACTTTTGGTGTTCGTTCTGGAAGAATTTTGGGTTTTATTATCAGCCAACGAGGTATTGAGGTAGATCCTGATAAAGTCAAAGCTATTCGAGAGATGCCCGCACCCAAGACGGAAAATAAAGTAAGAGGATTCCTTGGAAGGTTGAACTACATTTCTAGATTTATATCTCACATGACTGCTACATGTGGGCCAATTTTCAAGCTTCTTCGAAAGAACCAAGGATGTGTGTGGACAGAAGATTGTCAGAGAGATTTTGATAGCATCAAAGAATATTTACTTGAGCCTCCCATCTTGATTCCTCCAGTGGAAGGAAGACCTTTGATTATGTATCTGACCATATTGGAAGATTCCATGGGATGTGTGCTTGGTCAACAAGATGAGACTGGAAGAAAGGAACACGCCGTATATTATCTGAGTAAGAAATTCACAGATTGTGAGTCTCGATACTCAATGCTTGAGAAAACTTGTTATGCTTTAGCTTGGGCTGCTCTCCGTCTGCGCCATTATATGATTAACCATACCACTTGGTTGATCTCCAAAATGGATCTGATCAATTATATCTTCGAGAAGCATGCCTTGTCTAGAAGAATAGCCTATTGGCAGATGTTGTTATCTGAACATGACATTGAGTATCATACCCAAAAGGAAATCAAAGGAAACGTTTTATCCGATCATTTGGCTCACCAACCAATTGACGATTATCAATCCATCAAGTTCGACTTCCCAGATGAAGATGTTATGTACTTGAAAGCCAAAGATTGTGAAGAGCCATTGCCTGGAGAAGGACCTGATCCTGAATCCCGTTGGGGTTTGATATTTGAAGGAGTTGTAAATGCTTATGGAAATGGAATTTGGGAAATCATCATCACTCCCCAAGGTACTCATATCCCGTTCACAGCGAGGTTGAAGTTTGACTGTACGAATAACATGGCTGAATATGAAGCTTGTATTTTGGGTATCGAAGAAGAAGTGGATCTGAGGATCAAGGTTCTTGACATATACGGAGACTCAACTTTAGTAATTAATCAAATCAAAGGAGAATGGGAGACTCGTCAACCTGGTTTGATCCCTTATAGATATTATGCTAGAAGATTGTTAACTTTCTTCAACAAAGTGGAATTACATCATATCCCTAGAGATGAGAACCAAATGGCTGATGCTTTAGCTACTTTATCTTCTATGTTCAAAGTGAATGATTGGAATGATATGCCTTCAATCAGAATTATGTGCCTCGACAGACCCGCTCATGTGTTCTCAGCAGAAGAGGTCACCAATGACAAACCTTGGTTTTATGACATTAAACGTATTCTTCAAACTCAAGAGTACCCGCATGGGGCATCCAATAAAGATAGGAAGACACTGAGGAGATTGGATAGTAGTTTCTTCCTTAATGAAGAAGTATTATATAAGAGGAATTATGACATGGTCTTGCTCAGATGCGTGGACAGACATGAAGCAGACATGTTGATGCAAGAAGTACACGAAGGATCATTTGGCACTCATGCCAATGGACATGCAATGGCTAAGAAGATGTTCAGAGCGGGTTACTATTGGATGACGATGGAATCAGATTGCTGCAAATATGTGAAGAAATGCCATAAGTGTCAAATTTATGCAGACAAGATACATGTGCCACCGACCCTCCTTAATGTTATCTCTTCACCTTGGCCTTTCTCTATGTGGGGCATTGATATGATTGGAATGATTGAACCCAAAGCTTCAAATGGTCATCGCTTTATCTTAGTGGCTATTGATTACTTTACTAAATGGGTGGAAGCTGCATCGTATGCTAATGTAACCAGACAGGTCGTAGTCAGATTTATCAAGAATCAGATCATTTGTCGATACGGCATCCCGAGCAAGATCATTGCTAATAATGGATCTAATTTAAATAACAAAATGATGAGAAAGTTGTGTGAAAATTCAAGATCGAACACCATAATTCTTCACCCTACAAACTAAAGATGAATGGGGCTGTTGAAGCTGCTGATAAAAACATCAAGAAGATTATCCAAAAGATGGTGGTAACTTATAAAGATTGGCATGAGATGCTTCCTTTTTCTCTACATGGGTATCGTACTTCAGTTAGAACTTCAACAGCCGCAACCCTATTTTCTCTAGTAATGGCATGGAAGCAGTACTCCCCGTGGAGGTTGAGATCCCGTCTATGAGAGTCTTGATGGAAGCTAAACTTTCTGAGGCTGAATGGTGTCAAAGTAGATATGATCAGTTGAATTTAATTGAAGAAAAGAGAATGACAGCATTGTGCCACAGTCAACTATATCAGCAAAGAATGAAGAAGGAATTTGATAAGAAGGTTCGACCACGTGAATTCAGAGAAGGTGACCTCGTGCTCAAGAAGATATTATCTTTCCAACCTAATTCTAGGGGCAAATGGGATACGAATTATGAAGGACCGTATGTTTTTAAGAAGGTATTCTCTGGAGGCGCCATGATTCTCACAAATATGGATGGTCAAGAGCTCCCGCGCTCCGTGAACACCGATGCAGTCAAGAATTATTTCGCCTAAGATTGAGATGATAGCTTGCTAAGTTGAAAACCCGAAAGGGCGGATTAGGCAGGCTTTTGATCAGACCGGTTATGGAAATGTGAACACATCTTAGAATTCGAAGTTGTTAGGGAAAATAGTGGTCATTATTTTTGTAACCTTTTCTTTCATGTACTGTTTTCCAAATTCCTGTAAACCTTTGGAGTCGCGCCAATAGCAAACTACCATCTTATTAATTAAATTTGAGCATTTATCTTTTTGTGGGCCAAATTTTAGCTTTTATGGCAATATTTGAAACAGAGTTAATTAAAGTATTCCTATCTTGAAATGTGTCATGAATACTGGAAGGAATATTAACAGTTGCTCTGAGGATGGTTAAGCCATGAAATGAAAAACAATACAGTAATTCATCCTTGCATGATGAACATGTTTTCTTTCAAAATCGTCATGAGGTGTTGGTTGTGTAATCTTGTGTTTCCAGTAGAGTACTAAATTTGGTGACTCCCCAGTAATTTCGGTTAAGCCTTATTTCAGATTTCTCTGGTTGAGCAAGATTTTTCTCCCTAACCGAAGTTCAAGTACATTTTGTTATCATGTTAGTGGTTTATTGATGTTGGAAGATTGAATTTGAATACCTTTCTCCCCAGAAAGACTTGAGCCTTGTAGTAAGATACACTCTGACGATGCCTTTTCCTATCTCTTTGAGATTGGTCGAGTATCTAATTGTTTTGTGATATCTTATCATCTTCAATTTATTTCCTCTATCTATTTTGTCAGCATACACATGACGTTAATTTATTCATTTACACTTGATCATGCATTCACATTCACATTTGTCGATGATATTGGGTTCATACCTTGTTTATGTCTATTCAAACAGCATATATGTTCTTTCCAAATAGAATGTTAACTTAGGAAGAAAATGCGCCTCCTTTCTAATTCCCCAACTGAGTTAATCCTCGTGGATGAATTTTTGATTTAGCCTTCCTTGTCCATCTCTGGATATGAAGAATCCTCAATTGAGTTATTTCCTCATTGGGTGGAGTCTTGTTTGATTATTTTCTCTCCGGTTTATTCCTGGATTGAGTTTTGTCTCTTGCATAGGCTACCTCGTGGTTTTCTATAGGATGTGAAACCTAGATGAATAGTGCATTTATTTTGTGCCTTTAAGTATTTGGTCTCCTCAAGAAGGACCTATTCATGGTTCCCTTTGAAGAAGAATTTTATTCCCCGGCAGTGTTATCACAATATTCTTCTGGAATATCGACGTAACGACAAGCGGCAGTCTCTTCATGAGAAACTTGTGCATTATTGACATCTTTGGAAAATGACAAGCGACGGTCTCTTCATGAGCAACTTGTGCGTTATTGACATATTTGGAAAATGACAAGCGACGGTCTTTTCATGAGCAACTTGTGCGTTATTGACATCTTTGGAAAACGACAAGTGGAGGTCTCTTCATGAGTAACTTGTGCATTATTGACATCTTTGGAAAACGACAAGCGGCAGTTTCTTCATGAGCAACTTGTGCGTTATTTACATCTTTGGAAAACGACAAGCGGCAATCTCTTCATGAGAAACTTTTATGTTATTGACATCTTTGGAAAACGACAAGCGGTGGTCTCTTCATGGGCAACTTGTGCGTTATTGACATCTTTGGAAAACAGCAAGCGGCGGTCTCTTCATGAGCAACTTGTATGTTATTGCTACCTTTGAAAAAAACAGAAAGTGGCGGCTCTTCATGAGTAACTTGTGTATTATTGATATCTTTTGAAGATAGCAAGTGGCGGCCTCTTTATTTGAGCAACTTGTGTATCTATAACCATATGTTATTTCAGCAGCAAATGGTATCTCTCCGGAAAAGTCCCGTAGAGAAGTTTGTTATGAAATCTCTACCTTCGGTAAAAGTTGGTATTTCACTATCAGCAAAAGTTGATACATCTTTTGTATATCTTTGACCATGAGTTGTGAAATGACCATCATCTTGGGTCAATAAACATCTATTTTTCCGTGGCCTATGCAAGGCTTCTTCTTTGTTAGGGTCAGAAAGTTGTTTTCTCTCAAATTTATTCCCCGATAAGTGGCTATCATTCGAAGTCGATGGCTCGTTTCCCCAGTAGCGTATAATCTTTGTTCTTATGGGTTATTTTATCATGTGCTTGGTTTCTCCAGCATTATTTTGTCTCATACAGCATCATTCTCCATAAAGTTCAAATACTACATTCATATCATAAACACAATGGCGGTATCTTAGGGCAAAAATTGTGTATTCTATATTTAAGTACCTTCAATGGCGTCGAGACGAACATTTTAATCTTCATATCTCCAGATAGAAGAAACTTAAATAGGGTCAGCTGTCATACCCCAATTTTTGACCTAAGATCCTATCTTCATTTGCATTATTTTATATATACATCAAGGTCGTGAAATATGGTAGGTTTCGAACATTTCAACTTCGAGCTTTGATTGTGCAGAGATTATCGAGTGTTGTGTGCATTTTATCTTATGAATGACTAACCACTAATAAAGCACAAAGTGTATGTTCTGTTTTATGATTTCATGTGCAGGAAATAGGTCTAAAAGAAGAGCATCAGACGTTACGCCTCAATTAGGGTTTCGAGTCTCAAAACAGAGATGCAGTCGATCGTTGATTCTCAAAGACTGACTCATCAAAAGAACTTTCAGAGAATCGTGTGTTATTTCCATGCTCTATCTAACAGATGGCCTCAAGTGTCTCTAAAATTCTTCATAAAGAAAGAGTCAAAGTTTTACTGCCATTGGTTCACGTGTGTTCCGCATTGCTTTGAAATACAAGAAAAATCAAGCTATGCAAGTCAATTCCGACCACTTTGACCAAAAGTCATCTGCAAGTTTTCTCATGACGCGGGACGAATTTCGTTAAAATAGGATGATTAAATTCAAGACCGTTCTTGAAGAATTTAGTCGGAATACTTGGAATTTTCTTTATTTGAATTCAAGTGTTAATATTAGCTACCAAGAGATCTCATTCAAGAATAATCATTCACAGCATTAGATATTTATTCAAGATTATTTTGTGTGATTATTTTGGTGGGTTTACATTATGACCATTTGAATTCACATGAAGCATTTATTCAAGAAGATGTTGGAAAAAGAAATTCGATTCAAATAATCGTTCATCACAAGATTAATTACATGATGCTGGATATTTCATTACAAGATCAATTCATAGGATTTATTTGGATTTCTATTAAAAAATGAAAGATTGAAGTCTTAAGGCTTGCATTATTATTTATTCATCATTCAACAATTCATCCAAGTATTATTCAATTATTTCCCAAATTCAAATGGAAGACTTGGAATTTTATCAAGACATATCAAGATTCTAAATTTCAATCGAAGATTCAAAGTTGTTCACGATTTTACAAAAGAATTGAAGGAATTATATTGGAGAACAAATTTCATTTGCGTTACAAATTTATTTGAGTTATTATTACAAAGTTGCAAAGAAGATACAAGTTTGTACAAAATATATTTTCAACACTCAAAAAATTCAGCCCAACAAAGTTGCTAATGCAGTCCATTTTTCAACCCATTTTCCAGCCCAATTTTGTTGTATTTTTACTGCTTAGCAAGGCAGCTAACTAGCCCAGAAATGCAGCATAGCAGTCCAAAGAAAAGATACTGTAAAATGCTACAAACAGTCTGAAAAATTAGCAACATACAGCAGCCCTAAATGCTGCCAAAATTTGTTCTAAACTGCTATATAGTCTGCTCCAACCTACATCAAAATAGCCACAAAATTGCATCAAAATGGTTAAAAGAAATTGTGTGAACAAAGCATGAAAACAACTTGCCAAAGCAGTTCAAATGTCTACTGTTTTCCCCCTCTAAAACCCCACAAATTTCACTGTAAATGAAGGCCTTCATCAACAGAAAGGAAGAGAAAAAATTTGTCCAAGAATCACACTAAGAATCAGAAGAGGAACATTGAGAAGAGAAGCATCAACAAGAGAGGGAGGGAGAACTTACTATTTTTTCTGAAGCTCCATCGAAGAGACTCTGATAGGTATTTCTCTTCCCATTATTTTTGCATAGTTTTCTCATATAGAATCTACTGAATCTATTTGCATAGCGACACCACCTCCATGATTTGAATCTTCTCTTTGCACCATTTCCTTTATGCCATGAATGTTTGATTTATCATAATGCTTGAGGTATTCAGGAGTTGCTACGTTCTGTTGATGTTTAACTTGTTAAATCAGAATATTAATTCTTAAGATTAAGTTGCAACCTGTTAGAGAAAACATAGGACACATGATTATTTCCATATATGTTACAACCTATTAACATAACCAGAAAACTAAGACGCCTAACCTGCTAACAAATTTTCTCTAAAAAATTGCTCAAACTTTGTTAAACCAAACCTGTTAACATGTTAACAAACCCAAACCTGCATCAGAACTCAAGAATAGTACTTTAAAATTACTAAAATAAGAGATAGAATTGTACCATCCAAATATTGTGCAATTTCTCACTTCCTTCTTACCATCCACAATACATATCAACCTGCAAACACTTCCAGCATTTGTATGTTATATATATAAACCAATTATTATTAGAAACCATAAACTCCTAAAATAACTCAGTATACTCAAGAATCACATGTATAACTTCAAATGCCGAATTTGCTGTCATCCACTTTTATCACAATGACGTTTATGAAAAAACAATTGAATTTATATCACCTTTGTATCCTGAGGATGGGTCTGGTCAGCAGACTACCGAGAAACCTGTAAGATATTAACCAAGAAAATACTTTGACTAAAAAAATGAAATCAGATTGAGAACTTACAAATGTTGTAAAATAATTCCCCCTTTACCTATCAAAACAAATCATTTTCAGCCTACCAGAGCTTCATTTTGCTGTAGCCAGCCTCTTCCCTCACCCTCGATTCACCTCAGCCAGCAACCACAGGCAGAACCACTCAAAAACCTACCTTTAACACCCACCAAACCATCATTCTAAAAAAAAGAACTAGCATCAAAACACAAGAAAAGGCAAAAACAAAATGGTTACTCACCATCAGAGTAGCCACTTTGCTGTAATCTCTATCCCAATGTTTAACCCCTTCCAATCCGCCTTTGTCCTCCTCCATACCTCCAATTCCATCTTTCATTTAATTGTCACCAATGGTGAATCATACGGTTCCAGCAGCGAAGAGCAAAAGAGGGGCGATTTCCCAAAACCTAGTGGAGAAGATTCTTCGTTCAGAGATCTACCAGAACACCTATCGGTAGGAACAATATTTCAGTTTAATGGTGGAGACCTTAGTCAACAGGGCCATGGAGCTCGACCACCTCGTAGGCACCTATGGTGGCAACCGTAAGCTCACTCCCTTCATGTGCCTCGTCATGCTCCAGATTTGGCCCGAGGAAGAAATCGCCATCGAAGTCATCGATGAACTTCTCACAACGGAATATACGTGTGATTTGCTATGTAACGTATCAAGAAGGTGGACTTGGAACCTAGATAAAGTGAACTTGAAGAGGATTTTGTGGAACAAAGGATTGTTTAGGGAGATGAAGATTTGTGATGAACTTAGGAAATAGAGTTTACAGTAATAATATAGTTTAATCTGCTTTTTTTCCTTTTACAAAACTGCACAGCTGCGGCGCTTTCTTACAACAGGGTTATAGGTTTGTTTTTCTTTGTACCCTTCATGTCAATCGGGTCTGCCCATTGGGTTTCTTTCCCAATCTATTACTGTTTTACCTTTATGTATTAATATATTCATAATAATAAATGAATACCATCCTAGTACAGTTGGTGAAGCATGTTACTTATAACCTAAAAAGGCTGAGTTTGATCCTTGGTGGGGGCATTTTTCTTTTTTTTCTCTTTTTCCTTTCTTTTTCTTTCAATTCCATTAAAAATTGATTATATATAGTTTAGTTTATAATTATTATTTAATTACAAAACATAAAAAACATGTTATTATAAATTTATCTTTTTATTTAATTTTTGTCAACATGCTACGAATCTTTTATTTAATTTTTGTTTGAAAATGCATGCTAGTAATTTAATTCTCATTATTTATTTAATTGTTCAGTTGTCACTATAATTAATTTTATTCTCGATCGTTTAATCTTTGTATCTTTCGTCCGTCTCAATTTCAAGGGAAATATTTTAATTTTGTTGACTTTATGTCATCAAAAATGTATCATATGATCGTGTGAGTACCCTCATTAATTTTTTTCTATTTACTATTTTGCCAAACTTAAGTCGATTTTCCTAAAGGATTCAATTTTCAAACTCACACCTTTTAAGTCAAAACTTCGACACTAGGTCGTCGTATCTTCAAAATCTCGTCCATACCCATTTTTAGCCAAACGAACCATTTTAACCAAACAAACAATTTAAACCAAACAAACAATTTAAACCAAAAAACAGATATTTCAAAAGGTTCTTGTGGAGTACCGCAGATGCATTAGGTGTTAATACCTTCCCATTGCATAACCAACCCCCGAACTCTAGATCTCTTTTCAAAAACGTATTGTATTTTCATTACATTTAAGTATTATTTTACATTGCATATTTTAGGGTTTTATTTCGCTCTTTTCCCTTTTCCCTTGGAAATAACAAAGCGCGGTGGCGACTCTTGCTTTGTGAGTCGAGTTAATTAATAGTTCGATCTCCGATTTACCCCGCTACATTTTTTATCGCTACAGCTGATTGGGAAGGAAGTGGTGATGATAGAAAAAGTAAATCAAGAGGATGCTTCTTTCTGGCAAATAATCTCATATCTTGGTTCAGTAAGAAGCAAAATTTTGTGCCTTTGTCCACTATTGTGGCTGAGTATATTGTTGCAGGAAGTAGTTGTTCTCAATTGGTTTGGATGAAATAAATGTTAACAGATTATAATGTTAAATAAGATGTCATGACATTATATGTGACAATCTAAGTGACATAAACATATCAAACAATCCTATTCAACACAGCAGGACCAAACATATTGATAGCTGTCATCACTTCATAAGAGAGCTTGTTGAAGAAACGATTGTTGCCTTAGAACATGTAGCCACTAAATTTCAACTGGCTGACATTTTCACGAAGGCTTTGTGTTGTACCCTAAAATTTGCCCTCTCATTTCTCAAGAATTTTCTCACAAGATCTTCTATGGCTCAAGTTTGCAACACTAATACATCAATTTAGGTTTGGGATTGGCACAAGGGCAAAATGGTCAAAATGCACATTGAAAAGTCAAACTTTGACTTTTGGATCAAAATCAAGTTTCAAGAATCATATTTCATCAAGACATGTTAGAATATGAAGTTTGTTTCATCAAGAAAGTCAAAAGTCAAAATTACTTTGGAAAAGTCAAAATTCTAAGCACTTAGAAATTTTTCTGTGTTAAGAAAGTATGATAAGTTCAAAACTTCTGGCCAGATTTTCATCATGATGCAAGATGATTCAGGAAGAACTTCTGACACAAGAGTTGTAGATCTCAATGAGATCTAAAACATTTCAGAATAGAACTTCTCCTAGAAATGCTGGGATTTCAAGTTATAAATCTTTGAAGACACGTCCATGAAACTAAAACACTTGGTAAACTCTGACTGTTTCCAAGTCAGAATTTGGTTAGAACTTCTGGGCCAATTTTCATGTGGGTTCAATCATAGTTTGAAAAGGATATTCAAATAAGGCTTACAAATCATGTTACAAGATTTTTGGAAAGTCTGAGGACTCCTTCAGATCATGCTGGAACAGGGAGATTTAAAGATCGGAAGTTGGACATTTGTTCTTAATTTAAGTTACGTTTATGCTGAACTTCTGATCTAGTTTCAAGCTATGATGCATAATCTCATGTTGCAGGCTTTCTGGCTTGTTAAATCTTATCATTATTTAATGCTCACACCCACTTTTGAGTCTTTATCCAAAGGATTTTTCCACGTGTGGCATAGAAGTACCATTGTTGTCCTCAAAGAGTAAACTTTTGTACAAAGTTTATGTTGGGCCGATGCTTTACTTTTGCTTCTGAATGTACTTCTCCACAAATTATGCCTAAAAAATCATATTAGGCACGGCTAAAGCTGCTAACCACTCTATTTGTGCCTTGAACCACACTTGTCTAAACTTGCTTCAAAAACAAGTCAACTATCCATAACGCATGATGGATGTACTCTTGAATTCTCTAAGCTTCTAAATCCGCCGCCTATATATTAAGCTTCATTTGCATCTGTTAAAAGGTCGGGGGAAAAACATTGAAAAAATCCTTGAAACCTCGCTGAAAAATCCCAAGAACTTGAAACTGCAAACATAAATACGAAACCTACTAGTTTTCTGATTTCTGCATTCAAACTCTAATTTTTATTGTGTTTCTGGACCAAATCATCCATACAGTTTCTAGAATACACATAGAAGCTTTCCCAACCTCTATTTTCAAACTCTAAAATAGTATTCACCACTCTCTGTTTCAAAAAACAAGAATTTTGCACCTTGACTGCACTAGAACTTTCCCATCATTCATAGCTCAAGCTAAGAGTTGCTTCATTTTTCTGAGAACTTGAGGAAGCTGATCAGAACATCACAGTAACATGAACCAGGATCTAATTCACAGAATGATTTCCAGCTGCAAGCTAAGTTTCTTCTGACTTTTATCTCATTACTTAGGCATTGATAGATTTTCATTTCCGAAGATACAATGTAGAAATCACGACTCTGATTCTGTACATATTTATAGATTTCATTTATATAGCCTAAGTAGAGAGAATTTTAGATCAGAACTTCTTGAGGAAATTAGGTTTCAGAATTAGAATTACCCAAATTCATGCTTACTTCTGATTTACAGTTCTGATGCTTTATATTTCTGAAACCATGATGAAATTTGTCATAACTGTTATGTTTGCATTTGTCATTTTTATGGAGAAATAACTAAGTTGAAGATGCTCTAGATGACATGGAGAAGGAGATGAAGTTTATCATCATAACTTACTTTGTGATACATGTTTATGTTTTTGCTTCTAATACCGTATGTATAGTCACCCCAATGGTAGAGAGTGTGCGCATAAGGCATTAATGTTAAGGGTCCTGAGTTCTAGCCCCAGAAATACCTTTTTTATGTTTATTTCTTGACATTTTTCCCATTATTTTTCAAATAATGATCCTGGACAAGAACTTCTAGATAAAACCCCTCCCAGTCATTTGTCAAAAGAGTACTCTTGGACCAGAACTTCTAGACATTCTCATCCAATAGCATTATCACCTGACTCTCTCAACAACCAGAACTTCTGACCTTCCAGTAATATTAGAACTTCTAGTTTCTCATCAATCAGAATTTCTAGACTCTCTAAGTAACCAGGACTTCTAGGCTTTCCTTTGTTCGCAGCAACCTCAAAATGTTAGTGCGTCCAGATCCAGAACTTCTGGCTTTCCCTTTTTTGCTAACATTTGCTTTCTGATTTGCAGCGCGCCAAAGTCAGAACGTATGCTCTCTCCTTTTTCAGCAATGCACTGATTCTGACTCTTACTCTCTTATTATTTTTATCAACACTTTTTATTTTAATCAAAAAACACCAAAAAATACTTTATATTCACATGCTTTATTTTATTTCTTTATAAACAAAAAGACTAAAAATATTTTTTTAAGCAAATTTATTTCTTCTCTTAACCAAAACAAAACAAATCTATTTTACCTTGCAATTCTTGTACATTAATTCAATATGGTTGTAATAGATAATTAGGACTTTAATTTCTTGCAATCCCCATTTGTAAATTTGTACACCCCATCCCCAAGTGATTGTAATAGCGTAGGATATTTACATTTCCGCACTTTATCGCTTTCATATAAATGCTAGTAAAGTAGGATTTGTATGGGAAGATAAAAATCAATCTTAGAGAACACTAATCCAAGATAAACCAAGCATGAAATACAAGCACTTGCACACTTGCATCTCTAGGGTTAACTCCACTTGTTGCCTTATGAAAATGGTCATGTTATGTATGTGAGACGTCTTAGCAAAAACAATAAAAAATACCAGATCATAGTCCTTCGATGACACTTCAAATGTTGCCTTACAAATGATCTTAGTCCCACAAGAGAAATGCTAAGATATCTCACAACATTGTTATCATGACTATATGAAGACCCGCGCCCGTCCCTTTACATCCAAAGATAAAGCTTCTTACCAATCAATGATAAGATAACAATATCTAAGGAAGGAGGAAAAGAACAAATACTTTTGAGTAGGTAGAAACGTTCTTAGTTGCTTGCTCATTTTTTTCAAAAAAACAAACACCTTGTCAAACACACCAACACTTTCCATGAAATATTTTCAAAAGTCCAACACTTTGTATACATTCTTATAGAGACGAGAATCATTACAAAGTTTGCCTAAACGAAGGAGCTTTTCAAAAATACTTTCAAAAACCACCACAAAGCACATTTTCAAACAAAAAGTAATGATCTAGCAAGCAACTAAGAGCCCATAGATAACTATGGATGAAAAGGGTGCTAACACCTTTCCTTTTCATAATCTACCCCCCGAACTCAAAATAATCTCAAAGGTCTCCCACCGTGTTACACTTTGGATGCTAATCAGTTTGAGAACTTTAGACGAAAATTAGATCTTTGCCTATATGAGGGTTTGCAACAATTAAAGGCGTGTGGGAATTTCCTTAAAGTGATATTATATTTCCATGAAATCAAATTTCGAAAGCAATCATTACAAGACTGTCTCAAATTGTTTTCCACGTGCTACAAAATCACATCTTTCTACTTTCAAAAACTCTTCATTCTCCTCTACAGAAAAAGAACCCTTGTCATTCTTCATTCCTTTGCTCAAAAATCTTCAAAGATGTGTCAACATCATACATCATCTTCCTCAAAATATGTCAACCTCCCTAAGAAACTCTCTCTTGACAGAGTACTTAACGTTACTCCTCTAACAACTATCCAACCTCTTGAGAAGAAGGTCAAGAAACCCAGATCATCACCTACAAAGAAATCCAAAGACGATAAAGGTAATACCTCTACTGCTACTGATGATAGGACAAAAGAATATATTGTTAATGTTGATAGAAGCATTAGAAGGCTAGTAGATAGAGTGTTGAATGAAGGTTTTGTTGTGCTTGGGATTTCTAACCCTCTTGCTCGTAAACCTAATCCAACTGACAAAAGAAATGACCCTAAAAGTGCTACTGAATTGTCCATCTCCAAGAAAGATACTGCTGAAAGCAAACTTGATAAGCCTGTTGCTTCTGCTCTAAAGGACGTGGAAGAGGATGTTGAACACTATGTTGAGAAGAACTCCCCTACTAAGGAAGATGATACTGGCTCCAAAGTTGCAGAAAATCAAAATGCTGAGAATGTGGTTAATGTAGATGAGCTGTCTGACAATGAGATCATTACTAATGTGGTGCCTGGAATTGCAAAAAGGCTCAAATCCAAGAAAGTGAAGGATGTAAGTGTCACACCCCCTGCCAATACTGTCAAGAAGAAAACCATGTATGGTCCTCCAAATCCTAGAAGTAAAATGGTTACTTCCTCTAGAAAAATAAAAACTAGACCTGATAGCTCCACAAATGATGATGATGATGATGTAAAGAGATCTAAAAGAAAGAAGAAAGTTGTGTTAGTTGAAGAAGATGACTCTGATTATGATGTCGAGGAAGATGTCCAGGACATCTCTCCTATGAAAAAGTCTGCAAGCAAGAAACTTTTTGTTAGGGTACCTGATGCCCCTCTTGACAACATTTCCTTCCATTCTGTTGGGAATGCTGAAAAGTGGAAGTATGTATTTCAAAAAAAAAATTCCCTTGAAAGAGAATTGGGAGCTGGTGCACTAGAGTGCAAAGAAATTATGGAGTTGATATCTTTTGCTGGATTGATGAAAACTGTTACTAGGTTTTCCAAATTCTATGAGACTCTTGTTAAAGAATTTATTGTTAATATTCCTGGTGTCTGTGCTGATCATAAAAGTAAGGAGTATAGAAAGGTGTATGTTAGAGGTAGGTGTGTATAACTTTCCCATGCTATCATAAATAGATTTCTGGATAGGTCTGAAGATGACTATTGTGAGCTGGAAGTAACTGATAATAAAGTATGCAAAGCCATCACTACTAACCAAGTGAGTGAATGGCCCATGAAGAATAAACTTCCTGTCAGCAAGCTAAGTGTGAAACATGCTATCTTGCATAGAATCGGGGCTGCTAACTGGGTTCCTACTAATCATACTTCAACCATCACTATTGGCCTAGGAAAGTTTATTTATGTTGTTGGGAATAATAAACCGTTTGATTATGGTACATACATCTTTGATCAAACTATTAAGCATGGAGGAATACGTGCCATTAAGATGCATATTGTCTTTCCTTCCCTTATCTGTGGAATTATTCTTAATCAGCATCCTGGAATTATAAGTGGTAATGATGTAGTGTGCAAGAGGGAGTCTGATTTGTCCCTTCACTTTAAGCTTTTTTCAGGAAAACATGTCCCAGACATTGTTTTGACATCTACATATGCTGAAAACAAGACCTCTGCCAAGGATGACATGACCACTGAATTAAGGGAAGCCTGCAAAGAATTATATTATATGATCAGAGTTAGCTCAACAAGAAAGCTAACTTTTGAAAAGATGATCAAGGAGTTGCAGAAGGACAACAACTTTGATGATAGACTAGGCTCTGAAGAAAAAGATCCTAGTGAGGAAGGAAGTTCTGCCTCTGCCAAGTCTACTAGTCCTGAAGATAGTTAGACTATTTGTTGTTTATTTATTTGACCCCTTTGTTAATTTTTGGCACTTGTATGTGCTTGACTTTTGAATTCTATGGTTTGTACCTATATTACTAATACACTCTTGAATGCATCCTTCTATTTGGCATATTATGACTAAAATGAGGGAGAGAAACTGACTGACTGACCACTGCTTGAGGGGGAGCCTCATGTCTCAAAAGATGTTCTGACATCCTCCTTTTCTAACTGAGTTTTTGTTTTCTTGCTTTGCTTATGCTGCTGCTCTGATAGTGTTCTTATAATGTGCTCAAATAATGTTTTAGCCAAAATTTGCCAAATGGGGAGTTTGTAAGTGTTTGTTGGCAACAATTTTGGTAAAATAATGCTTTAATAATTTTTTGCTAAATGTATTAACATTAGGAGCAAACTGTTTTGAATTATGTCAAAGCAGATGTCTTGACATCTGCCTCCTGAGCTGAACTTAACTCACATCAGTTTAAGTTTTCTGTTTCTTGTTTTCATGCGTGCCATAATTCAGGATTTGTGACTCATAGGCTACGAAAAATATGGAGGAATATTTTTCTATTTGGTTTATCCTTATGGATTATATCTTGGCCTGTTTTCATGGAAATATTCAAAAGATTGGAATATTCGTTTTTCAGCCCAAGCCCACTGTTGCGCCCTTATAAGGACTTGCTTCCTTATTCATTGAACTGCAACTTTTGAAGAAGAATACTTTATTTATGTTTTAGAAGTCTAAGTCTTTTAATTTTCATACACTCTAACATTGATTTAATACTTGAGTTGTTATTTTGAGTTGTTAATTATGGATCATTCAAAAGCTTTTAAGCATTGAATGATTGAAGTCTTTAAAACTCATTATTTCAGTTTTTCTTCACTGTAAGTGATTGAAGGGATTTGAGGAGGGCCTCATACATATATGTGTCTTAGGTAGAAGTATAGCACGGGTAGTGATTAAGTGATTAGATCATAAACTGATGGTTTACTAAGGGTCTATGAATTGATACTATTTAGTGGACTTGTCCCTGGCTTGGTAGCCCCCAGAGTAGGTGTCGTTGTACACTGAACTGGGTTAATATTCCCTTGTATTTTTTACTGTTTTTACTTTTGTTGCATTTTACATTGTCCTCAGATATTTGTGTCGTGACATCTCCTTCGATATCTCATATCTGATACCAGAATTTCAGGTGCCATTGGCTTTGTCTCTTCAAGATGATTCCAATGGTACCCGCACGAAAAAATTTCTTTAAACCACAACTTAGTCGATTTGAGAAAAACCAGAAGAAAAAAGTTGGAAAGGGATTTGAAAATTCATGAGAAAAACTCACTTCCACTTAAAAACTAATGATGTGATGAGTATTAGAGCGATGAGAGCTACATTGTAATGACGAGTTTGGAGAGAATTGATGGATGAATCTACCTGTTGAAGCTCAAATTCAGAGCTCTGAAACTTGACTTGGCTAGCACGATTTAGGGCACTTTAAGGTTCTTCTTCTGTTAGCTTCAGTGAAGTTCAAGGATGAAGAATCAGTAAAGAAATTGGATTGAAAAATGCTTTAAAACCAAATTTGAAGTTGGAGAATTGAGAGGTATGGAGAAAGTTCAATAAACATTTTTTTGGCTCTCTAAAGCTTGTAAAATGAAGTATAGGAGGTCTCTATTTATAGGAGAGTGTGATGAAATATTGAGAGATGGTGAATGATAAGTAATCAAGTGAAATCGTGTGCACCCTGATCATGAAAAAAGTGTGACTTCTAACTCATCAAAACTCAACTAATTCTTGTGTTTCATCCCTTAATCCAGCCTTAGCAACTTTGTTAAACATTTTTAAGTGGAAAACACGCACAAAATTGGTGATTAGAAGTCACATTATGGAAATTGCAATCTGACTGTAGGTGAAACTTCAGTTCCAAGATACCAACTTTGAATCCATGGTGCATACAACTCGAGGCTTTAGAACATAATTCTTGATGTATTTGAAAGACAAGGTCACCATATTTACAATGTTCCAAGAAATATTCCATTTGGATAATTGAGAAAAAAGTTATGTCCTCTTGATATCTTGAAAAACAAACTGATTTTTGAACTTAGAAAAATTTCTAAGTACGGTATCTCAAAATGACCTATAATGTTCATCAAAATTACATGACTTTCCACTCAAAATTTAGTCTTGATATCTGAAGATGGAATGAATTAGACCTCTTGAATTAAAATTTGGAATTTATATCACTCAAAAATCATAAAAAATGAAAGAGTTATGGTATTTGCAAGATGATGAAAAAATTTGGGGAAATTCACAAAAGACCTATAATCTTTTGTGATCTTCAACCACTTTCCAGGCATCTTTAGGTCTTGCACGCTGAAACAAATTTGTAATAGACATCCCAAAGATTATTTTGGAAAAATAATGGGCTCAAGGAGATAAAAAATTTCCAAGTTATGATCATTTTAAGTTAAACCCTAAGATTGAAAGGCTTTTAAGGAGACTTGTAATCTTTCTCAACCATTAGTGATCTTACGTTCAAAATTATCCTTAAATCTATGAACAGAGCTTGTTAAGGACCCTTTAAAGATAATCATGGATTTGGAATCAATCAAAAATATAAAAAAAAAAGAGCAAGATATGTTCCTTGGAAGTCAACAAACCCTAGCTCAGAGAGTGTCAAAATTACTTGAAACCCCTTTCAACTGTTGATGATTTTTCTTGCATAATTTGATCTTGTTATGTGAAGAGAGGTTGTTGTAGATGATGATAAGAATAAATATAAAAAATAACCAACTCAAAATATTGAAATTTAAGAGAGTTATGAACTTGTGATCACTAAATCAAGCACTTCCTTAATTAGGTCAAACTTGTTGAACCAACCTTGAATATTTTGAACTTTCTTGGAAAAGTAAAGCATGATGAATTATAATAGGCCTTTTAGATGATTTTTTCTTGAAGCACGCCAAAATATGGAGCTTAAGTCTCAATGAAACTTGTTGAAGAAGGCATGGAAACAAACATATGAATCTATGAATCTTCTTGATGAATGTCACCACCAAATTTGAGGAAAATCTTGACCTAAATATAGTGAGGGAGATCTTTAAACAAAAACTATTGTATATCAAAGACAAGGCATTGAAGCTTGAGATCTTGCAATACATTGAAGAAACATTTGACTAAGAACCACCCCTCAAACCCTAGGTTAGATGGAGAGATGAATGCAATTGTGATCACCTATAATATGAACATTCAAAGAAAAGTATATACATATCTTGATGTTAGTTAAAAGGATACATGCACAAGACACGCAAAACAAGGTGCTTGGTGATCCCTCAAGAGAAAACTTAAAGATAGGATAAAGAGAGAACTAACCCTAATGTGTGATCTTGATGTATTGATAATATGAGATGATGAGGGATCTTAGGGGGAAAGTTGGGGTATAAAAATGTGGATAAGACCTTCATCCATCATCTCTTGGAGATCACTTCTCATCTTGTCACATCCACGAATACCTTCATTACAGATATTGCAAGAGACATGGCTATGTGTATAATTGATAAACTTACAAAGATCAGTATGCATCTTCACCAAGTTCCCTTTTATCAAGTTCATATCAGAAATTTTGGAATCTCTAGGACAAACGGAAACCATATTCACAGCACCTCTACCTTCATGCTTGGGTAGTGGATTATCTTACACATTGGGACCTATATTATTGAAACAGAGGATGCCAAACCTCACCAACTTCTGCACTTCAAACTTCAATGGGTCATAATTTTCAATGTTGCGCCCATAGGCTCCTTAATGAAAAATACAATTTTGATCAGCTTTATAATACCATGGCAAATTTGGATGTACAGTAAGAGGAGACCTAGTCTGCACCAGGTTATTCTGAATCAATGTCAGAACAATTCAGTATAACTCATTGGAATAAGATAAAAAGCTTCCTTCTTATGACCTTGCCCTTGATTACTTTGTTGAGGTGCTCTCTGATACGCAACAGTAGTCAGAGCTACATTGACAACCAGAGTTACTGAAGCAACCTATTATTGATGTTGATGACGTCTTCTCGAAGGTCTACTTATTATCTCTTGAATAACATCATTTGTATTTCCTTATTTCTTTCTAGTTAACCCATATGATGGCTTCTTGGTTCCATTGGAACCTTCATCTTTTGATAATCGTCCTTCTCTAACAGCTTCCTCCAAATGGACACCCATACATACCATCTCAGTGAAATCAGTTGGTGCACTTGCCACCATTCTTTCATAGTAAAATTCACTAAGGGTTCTTAGGAAGACCTTAGTCATCTCTTGCTCTCCCATCAGGGGTACCACTTTAGCAGCAACCTCGTGCCAACACTATGCATACTCCTTAAACGATTCCTTATCTTTCTAAGCATTTACTCTTAGATGGTCATGGTCAGGTTCCCTAAATATGTTGTACTTATACTACTTCACAAAAGCTTTACCCAATTCATTGAATGTATGGATGTTGCCATTATCTAATCCCATGTACCATTTCAAGGCAGCACAGGTCAAACTATCTTAGAAAAAATGAATAAGTATGCGTTGATCGTCAGTATGAGTGGACATCCTCCTGATAAAAATTACAGTATGATCACGGGGGAAAGAGTTTCCCTTGTACTTCTCAAATTTTGGCACCTTAAACTTTGCAGACACGTTCACATTAGGAACCAAGAAGAGATCGATGACATTCTGTTTGAATAACTCCTTCCATATGGGGGCCATCATTTCTTTTTGTATTTCATTAAACTGATCCTGAAAGTTATCTATTCTATCATAGATACCCAAGATTTCACTTGGTGGAGGATCAGCATGATAAACCTCATCATTAATATCACGGAAAACATTCACCACAGGAGGTCCAGAAATAGTAGCAAGTTGAACAAGTGGAGCAACTTGAGAAGTAGGGTTATAACCTTCTGGAATGTAACCTTCCAGCATTCCCCACAGGTAACCACGAGGAATATGGTATTGATCAGTAGTAGCAACTAGAGTAACAGAGACAGGAACTGACAGAACCTTAGAAATAACGCTCACATGTTGTGGTTGAGTAGCAGAGGAGACAGAGGCGGCAAAGGCGGTGGTGGATGATTCTTAGCAGCTTTAAATGACTCTACCAAAGCAGTCAAATTAGCCATACCGACTCTCAAAGTAGTAACTTCTTCTCTAAGTTCATGATTATCTTGCTTTAAATTCTCCATCTTCTTTTTAGTGAGACTTTTGGGAAACTTATGAAATGCAAAATTAAATTCAAAATGATGCATGACATGTAATACAAATTCCATGTTCCAATATTTCCAAGAGTTTATACATTTTGATTTTTGTTATTAAGCCATGGTGTCTTTCTTAACAATGTTCGTTTTTAGCGGCTTAATAATTGGAATCAAAGAAATGTTACTTGGAAACGAAGGAACATGTATGCTAATAATGACATTAACATGCTACGTATGAAAACATATGGGATCAAAGTTTCAACAACACTATATAGATTCTAAACTATTAAATAACCGGATGTCACGAGATCAAAGGTCTGGAACATAAGCCACAAGAAACACATAGTCACCAATAGAAATCTAGAACCATAAGAACCACAGAGTTAGCATTTGTACCTGTAAGATAATTTCCATCCACGTCACGGGTAAATTCTAATCACAACAGGGTTTTTAATTCCAACTAGAATCGGAAGTGCTATATTCTAACACCTCGTCTTCGCACAAAGGGTACCAGACAAAGGAATTATCAAGAGAACCTCGTTTGTATGTGGTATCTCATACCTCCTCACATTTGTCAATGAAACACGGAGTTAGAAATGGGTATCCATACTAAACCTATGTGTATAAGGGTCTGGGTAACGAGCCTTTTACCTCAATGTAACACCCTTCCACCAGAGAAACATCACAGCACATCAAATCCAATATATAGGAATAATGAAAATATAATGCAATGCAAACATATAAACACATATACACAGATAAACATATATAAATATGAACAAGATATAAAGATAAAATAAATGAACACCCAAAGAAAAGAAAAACAAAATCTACGAGTGACTCACTTAGGAATCCCCAGTGAAGTTTCCAGCTGAAGCAACCGAGAAAATCATCGAGAGAAAATCAATGAAGTCCCATCGAGTATTTATTTATTACACATAAGGGAAAGGAAAATCATCAAAGAAAAACCTAATAAGGGAGAAATCTTGATCTTACGACCGAGAGATCGAGTACGGGAGTTGATTACGCAAGGGGAAGGTAATAGTACCCCTTACGTGGTACTCCACGGGATCAACTCCTGTTGTTCTAATCAAAGGGTGTATTCTATATAAAGGTTATGAGCTAAATGCATGAATGTAAAGTGTATTTACAAAAATAAAAAAAGTTTTATTAGTCGTGTCTGCCTCGGTTGCAAACCTTTGTGCCTACGTACCACCATTCGTGCATGAGGATCAAGGCACTTTGTAGTTCTCCTAGAAAATGTTGGTTTGTTGTATGTTTTTTTTGAACAATGCTAATTTTGCATTCTACCACAACTCGACCTTTGGAGACTCACGCTTTGTAGTAGAAAGAAATTAACATGTTCTTACCTGAAAAAGGTTTTCAAAGAAAAAAGGCCCGAAGGCGGCCCGAAGGAAAAAAGATTTGGATTGGTTGGTGTTTTTTGTACCTTAAAAAGGATTTAAGTAATGTTAGCGTGTTTTGAAGTTATCTTAAGAAAATATGTTTTGTTTTAATGATGCAAAAGAGGAATAAAAAGTCTCAAGGAGACTAACAATACTAATGTTATCATAAAATGATGGCCTTAAGGTTAAGGATGGGGGGAAACATCTACCTAAGTTAGCATGCATGGATTACAATCCTAATGTCTACCTTGAATCGATAATGAAACAAGTGAATCCTAAGGAACATGCAAAGGTGAACCTAAAAGATCAAGAAAAGGTGAAAAAAAGTAAACAGACAAAGATGCCAACAAGCATCGACTCAAGACATGAGCTATTTGTACATGAACATAAGGTCGATGAGTCGAAGGACCCTTTCTTCCATTAGAATAGCTCAATCCCAAAATTGAGTAACAACTCGAAGCATCAACGGTAACAAACGCGAGCTAAGATATCGCCGAATCGATGACAAGGTGAGAGGGACGATTGTGATTCCTTTCCACTTTTATTTGACTCAAGGACAAGAGATGAACGTTTCAAAGCATCAATGTACGACGCGAGCTAAGAATGACCATTGGACTTGAATGTGTGGGGGCTAATTGCGAGCTCTATTGTTCAACTTTTTATTGACTCGGTTGCAAGTACAAAGTAAAAGGGGAGGGGAATTTCCTTCTTTGAGAACTTTAGTAAAATTGCCTCCTTTTGAGGACTTTAAACAAACACACAAAATTGTCCCTTTTTGAGGTCTTTTGCAAACACAAACATTGCCTCCTTTGAGGACTTTAAACAGAATTGCCCACTTAAAGTAGGGACTCCCAGGCATGCATCTATATTCCTACTTCTTATAGAAAGGAATTTAAAAGACAATACGAAATTAAATAGAATCAGAAATAATACCAAATGAACAATAATGTCTGCAACAAAGCAAAAGAAACTCGAAGATCTTTTTGAAGATTTACCAATCAAAGAAAAGAAGTCATAAATCAAATGCTCATAATAAATGTAGAAGCATCATCAAAGTGAAAATAAATCACAATCGACATCTGAATATCAAATCAAATAATAATGCATAAGATACAAGTCTCGACCACACAAAATATATCACAAGTCTCCTGTACCGAGACGCCTTCAGAAGCTTGCACAAGTTCACAAGATGAGTTAGTAATAACAAGAAACAATAAATGAAGTTACACATTTCCATTACAACTCATATTGAAAATTAATCATGGAGTAACAACTTCTGAACAAGCATTGGAACCATAAAACAAAGTTCCAGGCAATAACTTTTTATCTCATGAACGACTCAAAAAGTCGAATTAAAATAAACAAAAATTGAAACCAATGTCAATTGTTCATAAAATGAAACTCAAATACACATTAAGAAACAAATAAATCCCATTACATGTGCATTTTTAAAATCCAGACATCATTACTTTTAACTCATGAAGCATCTGAAATGTCGAATTAAAATCATCAAAACTCATCAGCAATAGCCAACAATCAACTAATGAAAACTAAACACGAATGAACCGATAATTAAATGCAACATTTACATGTGTTTGCAAATTCCAGGCAACAACTTTACATGTACCGATGTCCACTAAAAATCAATTAGAAAATAGCATTACATGCACAAAATCATCACACATTGATACTTGTAACGTTGCTTGAAATTCACAAATAAATGGCAAACGTTAAATTGCTACCGGTACATTAATTCTTGCACATCAAAACAAAATTTATCAACGCGTCGATATCAAATTATCAACTCACAAATAATCATCAACTCGTGAAATGTAACAATTATCAATAATTATTGAATCGAAATCAAGTTTCGACGCGTAAAATCAATAAATCAACAATAATCACCGCGTCATCATTCATGAGATTTAATCAATTAAACAAATGTTCATCCGATTCCACAATTGTCCATAATTATTAATCTCAAGAATCAATTAACACTTCAATTCACAATCAATTCAACTAATGTAAACAGATAAGCACTTATTTGAAATCAATTAATCAATTAAGCCCTTAAATTAATCAAAGTCAAGAGAAATTAACGAATCGACTCTAAGAGGAGTAGATCGGAGAAGATTATCCGGTCAGAGAAGCTCGCAGATAGGCTAGTTGAGACGGAGGGAGAAGACCAGACATTCGTTGCATGGAGAAGGAAGGGCGGACTGGGTTGTAGCATGGAAGAGGGAGGAGCTTCTTGCTTTCTTTGAGTTCTTGAGATAATTGAGAGAACTTGAAAAAATTTGAGTGATTTTTGTGCAAAATGTCAAAAAGACCTTTTTGAAATTGAATTGAAACAATTTATATCCAAACCTTAAGGTCTTGTTTGGAAAATGATATGAAAATAATAATTTCCCTTTGTTTTGTTTGGTAGTGCAGAAATTTTAGCTTATTTTTGTGTGCAGTCTGAGAAAACCCATAATGTCATCACTTTCAGTGCATAATTTGAACTCGAGTCCTGAAACAAAATAGTAGATGACGAAATTTGTGACATTGTGCCAAATGAATTGTCTTGATACGATAAAAATAGAGAGAGTTACTATTTTTACAATAACGAGAAAATTGAGACAGAAAACCCTATGTTTTGGTTGCGCGGCTTTTCCACTGGTCGATTTGAGAAACGAGCCATAAGCAAAAGTCTTTGTTTATATTCCGAACTCAGACCCTGAAAATATTTATAGCTAACAAAATTTGTGACATCATGGCAAAAGAACCATCCTAAAATGTTAAAAATTGATAAAGTTATGATTTTTGCAATATTGTGAAATAGTCGACTAGCAATACACTTCAACATACAATTTTTTATGTAATATGGAATTTCGGAGATCTTCTTCATAGAATTGGCTTCCGACCCGAACATATGAAATGGATAGGAATTCAAGAGAGTTATAACTCCCAAAAACCCACTAAAAATTATTTTTCCAAACGAAAGTTATGAATTTTTGAACCCGCACTGCAAAATGTTAAGATGGTGAAATTATTATTAAACCATGTTCACATTTGTCAAAACTTGAGATTACTCATCGAAGAAGGTATGGAAATAAACACATTAATCTATCTCGAAGAGTCTTGAGAACCAAGAAACCGAACTCACATTTACCATGTTGAACGAAGCTTGAAGACAGTGTGACCTTTGACACCCAATATTTGGCCTAAACACATCACAACCTTAATCAGAGAACCATCACCTAATTTTCTCGATCGAAAACCCTGTCTTTTAAAAGAAGCAAAATAAACAAGACATGTTTTGGATTTTGTTTAGAGATCAGTAAAAATATAAAAACACAAATATACAACATACACAATTAGGATGCTTGGCGATCCCTTGAGAGGAAACTTAAAGATTGGAGAACAAGATAGCCAAAACCAAATATATGATCTTGATGTATTGTGATGCTATGGGATGACAAAGGATCTTAGGGAAAAAATTGGCATATAACAATATTGAAACGTATGAAATGATGCATGTGATGAATGATCAATGCATAATGATGTTTTTGTGGAAGTGGCCAATGGGCCTTGGATTTTTGTATGTAAGGCAGAGCTTGGTTTTCAATGGAAAAGGATGAGAAAAGTTTAATATTTTTAATTGTTTGTGCAATGGGTTTATTCCCCATGAATGGTTCAATGAATGATTGATGCATGCAAATATGATTGAGGATTATGGTTGGAATGTTTCAAGGAGTTCCTTATTGAAGGGTCACAAACGGGTCAAATTGAGAAAGGCTTTAGGCCCTGTGGTTTTTATTCGGTGGAAATGGTCCTTTTGTAGGTTATTGCGAGCATAACTTCCCAACACCCTTTGTGAGCTTGGCAGTTGCTGATGAGATCTGATATGGAGAGGTCTTGGCCTTGACTATGGCCCTAGATTGCTTTAACAAGAATTTTGAGACCACTGATGATCATGATAATGGCATGCCCCAATGCTTGGAACCTCGAAATGAAAGCCCTTGATTAAAAGATATTTTGAACAATTTACCAGGTCTTGAAGATATTTTCCCCTGATAGGAGCACTTGCAAATGATTGAGAACTTTAACCACTTTTACATGCTGGAATTTCCTTGGTATCAAGTGCTGACTTACAAATAAAATTTCTTATTTTGAAACCATAATTTTAATGTGATGATTATGAAAAATTTTGAAAACGAATCACTTATTGAAATGATATTGTGATATACAATGGATAAATCCTGACGAGGATGCAATGGCAATTTGAAATTCAAGATGTAAAAAACAATGTGATAATGTGGTATCAACATGAATGATTAGCAAACATTGAGGAGTAAAATTAACACAACCTTGTTGTAGTATGCTTTCAAAAGAAACCTTGCTTCGATTAGGTATTTTTAATGTTGTAACGTGGCATGGTTCACGGCTTATGAAACAAAGGATATAAGGCTTAAATTTTTATTTTAACCCACCCCATTCTTCGTGATGTTCCCTAGTCCTATGTTCAGTTAATTGACAGACACATTCAGCTTCCAAGAGGAATTGCAATTGACAACGTGGTGGCTTAAGAACCAATGCTCTTTGATATGGAAATCACTTATTCTTATTTGGATGTCAAACATGCTTGTTCTTGATTTGATTTTGTTGAGGTCCTTCGGGTATCTTTCTTTGATTTGATTTTTTTGTATCCCTAACTTTTTCCTGGACTCTTTCTTTTGAGTTTTCAGACCTGTGGGATGCCCTAATTTTTGCCTCAGTCATTTGATGTTCTCGACTTATCGAGATTTTCTTTGATTCTTCATAAAAGATTTTAATAACTTGTGTGACATTTAATTGTATGATGTTTGTACTTAACGGGTTGTGATTGCCATATTGATGGTTCAAGAGAAACAACTGTTGTAAGTTTTGAATTTTCACCATTTCTCCGACCTTGTGTACGAAGAGAGAAATGGCTAAACCTCTTAAAAAGGTATCTGGAATGATCCATGTAATGATTCTCTTTAGAAATTGAATGCACTGGTCACTTTAACTAAGAAACTAACATGCCCCATGTTAAGAGAAACGGTTTAAACTTCATGCAGAAAGAAACTCCTACTTCTAGGCTCGAAGAGGGTTAACGAGGGATCATCTTCCTTATATATCCAATGTTTGGGGATTTGAAGCAATGTTTGTACATCATCAACAAAGTCTTATTTGAAAGCATATTGTTGCAAACTGGTTATTCGTTTTTCATCATCATCTCTCAAATATTCGCTTAAACAAAAAATTGATAAAGAAAGTGAAGTGGAAAAGCAAAATTATTTTTGTTATTTTGAGTGATAATAAGAAAATAAAAGCTAATGAACACGATATGATCAATTCAAAAGATGCAATTCTCATTTCAATAAAATTATGATTAAAGGTAACAAAGTTCAAATGCAAAATAGCAAATTACAAACAAGAAAATTGCAAAATGAAATGATAAAGGGCCTGTGACTATCAATAACAAGGATGAGCTTTCCTGTCTGATAACTAGATTTAGGAGTGTCCCTTGTATCTTGGCACTAATCAGTGCATGAGGTTCATGATCACATTGGGTATGTATGCGAAAGAGAGTATCTTCTTGTCAATCAAGTCTTGCAAATTTTCCTTAAGGACATGATAGTCTTTAATCGAATGACCTGCTACTCCACTATGAAAGTCACATTTGACATTTGGATTGTACCCACGAGGGAATGGAGTTGTAGCAGGTCGATTCGGTCTGGGAGCTATTGCATTCTTCTTGATCTTATACGAACACAATTCAGAGTAGGTCATTGGAATTGGATTAATGCGGCGGGCCTCTTTCTACTGGTATCTAGGGGCCCTATTATGATTCTACTAATGATTCCAATTCTGAGGAACATTCAACTTAACATTTTGAGTAACATTCTTAGGAGGAGCCGCCTATGGATGCTGGTAAGGAGGCATAACAAAGTTAGGTTGCTGGTACTGAGCAACTGTGATTGGAAAAATATAAAGTGTACTATTTTGCCGCCGTAGTAATAATATGGGAATTCCCTAAATGTCGATATCAAGGATTGCATATAAATATTGAGTTCGAATTATCGTTCAATTAATAAAAACTAGCGTTTTGGTTTGAATTACAAGTATATAATAATAATTGAGAATAAAGTGAGAAAATTGACTAACCGGTTTTAAAAAATATGAGTAACATGCTAGGGTAGATGTGTCAATTATACTGTAACAATTCTGAATTAATATTGCAATAACTTATTTTACGCAATCAATTACCGATTCTTAAGGGTGTTTTCTCCTAAGTCCTTAGTGAGAAAACCTTTAATTATTCATCCTAAGCCCTATGTCCATAGAAACTTACTGATGGAATTAAGAATCGTGAAATCAAGAATAAAGTAGTTCCTATAGGATATCCCTAGTCTTAGGTTATATCTACTATAGAATATTCTCATGAAAGCATTACAACTGATGGTCCAACCTAATCGATTATCATACATCAATTTCAATTTGTTCGAAAGAAAAAGCGTTAAGAACATCAAGAGAATAAATTAATTATGAAAAACAACTTGTCATTGCAACAGGAAACTCAAAGTCATTACAGATTCAAAGCAGGGACACCCCTAGCATTGGGGGATTTAGCTACTCATATTGTTCAAAAGAAACAAAAGATAAATTGTAGACATTACAAGTATTGGGGAGAAATTTGATCTTCAATCGCTTTCGTTCATGAAAATCTCCTTCCAACTGAAACCCTTGTCTTCTCCAATCTTTTCTCGTGTAATTCTTTGCTTTCCAAAAAAGTCACCTAATTCCTCTTCAAAACTCAACTAAATAGAAAACATTCACTCATATCGGTTTTAAATAACCAAAATTCCCCCGCAGCTCAACCTATGGGTAAAATATATTTAAAAAAATCAGGAAATCAGCGTCACATGTTAACACGGGCCGTGTCAGCCAACACGGGCGCCCGTGTTGCTCTTTTATAATTTTAAATGTTTATTTTTGGTCCCAGACATCTTGACACAGGCAGTGTTAGCTGACACGGGCGCCCATGTCAGACCTCTGATTTCTAATTTTCTTTTGTTACTTGCCTAACACAGCCAGTGTCAGCTGACACGGGTGGCCTATCAGACCTCCTTGAGTGTGCAGAAAACTTTTTTGATTTCTTACAATTTTTCCTAGTTTTCAATCTAATTCTTCTTGAATGCTTACCTAGACCTAAAAACATTAAAGATACACAACCAAAGCTTAAAATATGGAAAAAGGGAAATAAAGCGCTTAAAGACAATGACAAAATTAACTAGAATTAATGGTGAAAAAAGGTGTAAAAACCACTGATCAAACTCCCTCAAACTTAGACCGTTGTTTGACCTCAATCAATAAAGAAAAGAGCTCATGAAATGAAAAGTATACCAGTACTCATACGTGAAACTTCTGTTCATATTGGTCAAGAGGTTGTTCGTCTGATATTCACATGACACGAAGAGTTTTTGTGAGAACATTTTAAACATGAGATTCCCTTTCTGATACCACTCTAACTATGCTTTGTACTTAAGCCTTTTTCCGATTTTCCTCCTTTTTCATTCGGACAATCAAGTTAAGGCAATGAGGATTATGATGATCATCACATGCACAAGACTAATCAAGATTTTTTTTTGTTTAGGAACCAAATAAGAATCCATTTCTACTTTTAATTACCGATGAAAGTTTCGAAGCTTTTCAGTTTATATATTGTCCTTATCTGGACAATGTTTGGGGATTAACCTCCTTTAGGTTGAATAATTGGGTGAGGGTTAGCCAACTTAGTGAGTCAATTGCCTTTTACCGCATTTTCATCATTTGGTGCCAAAATTATTTGTTTCTCAACCAATCATACATGCATGTGAATCTAGATTATGCCAGACTATCAAGATAAACTAATCAAAGAGTACTTCTCAGGATTCAAGCACTTTGGTACAAACCTATATGTTAGACTCATATCACTTTTTGGGGAACCTAGGGTGTTCAAACAAACCCCTTTTTGTCACATTATTTTGAACTTCCTACCCTTAAACAACTATATCTTTATCTCTATATACTATTCCCGATCTATTTGAAATAAAAGCTCTTGCTCAAAACACAAAATTTCGGTCAAAATTTTGGAAGAACTTCAACGTGTAGTTTTACAAAGAAAATAGCATAAAACAAACAAAAAATAAATAGTAAACACCCACCAAACTTTACCTAAACGTTAACCCCGATGTTTTAGAATAAGAGCAAGAAGGGTCTCACAGAGAACCTTATTGAGGAGGTAGAAGGTAATGCAACACCAACTGTTGCATCATAACTTGCACCTGTAAGGCCTTGTTTATTACCTAAAGATGAAACAAAACAAACAAAAAGAAAATGCTCAGTCATTAAAAGCATGGGTTTCCTCCCACGTAGCATTTCGTTTAACATCCCATGGCTCGACAGTTCACTCCCGATTGTTATAGGGGTACTTCAGCTTCCACACCTTATTGCTTGTCCTTCCCGCAACAAAGAACTCACCTGGTTCAAAAGTATGGACAACTTTGTGCTTCAAGTCACTTCCAAATTCCATCTCCTTCCCTTGATGTTCCTTTTTCTTTCTCTTCTTGACTTCTTGAATGAACTTAGGAATTTTGATAGATGCATGAGATGATGCCACCTGAGAGGTTATGCTTGGGACTTTTTCTGGAAGTGGTTTTGAAATTTTGCTTTCTCCTTCTAGTTTGATCATACCAACTGAAGATTGATTACTTCTACCTGCACCTTGCTTCTTGATCTCCAACACTTTCAAAGTTATCTCCTCATCAAATAATTTTAACTTCAGAGTACCTTTCTCGATGTCAAAATTGCATCGACTAGTAAGAAAAAATGGTCAACCAAGAATGATAGGAGTCTCTTCATCTTCAGGAATGTCCGTGATTTGAAAATCAACTAGAAATACAAATTTTTCAATTTCCACTAGTACATCTTCACCTACCCCATATGACACCTTTATGGTGTGATAAGAAAATTTAACCTTTGTCCCTATAACGCTCACCTTTCCAATACCAAGATTTTTGAAGATAGATAACGTAATTAAACTCACACTAGAACATGAATCAATTAAAACCTTCTTGAAAGTTTTGTCTTTTATAATGCAAGGTATTGCAACTGATACAGGATCCTTCTGCTTGGGTGGGATTCTCCTTTCTGGAGATATTACACAAAATTTCTCATCATCGAGTACCGGTACAACCCCTATTAGTCTCTTTTTAGCTAGTACCTCCTTCATGAATTTCTGGTACAATGGTATTTTCTCAAGTGCTTTAAAGAAAGGCATATTGATCTATAACTTCTTGAACAATGTTAAAAATTTCTCAAACTCTTTCTCTTTTGGATCCTTCTTTGTTACTCCGGAGGGATATGGTAAATTGATCACTGGTTTAGCCTCCTTTATATTTTTCTCTTCAGTTGGCCTCACAGGTGGTATAAATTCTTTCAGTTCTTTATAATCTTCTCTCACTTCCAACTCTACCTCTATGACATGGTCATCATATTTTGCATCCTCTTCTTTATCATTATCAACTTTCTGGATTCTTGTTGTGTCAGAATTAACATTCTCATGATTCTTTGGATTTGTCACTGTGGATCTAGGAAAGGTGCCCGGTGCTTGCAAAGATGATTGTTGTGCAATATCTCCCACTTGAACTTCCAAATTCTTGATTGAAGTTATGGTATTTTGGTGATTGAAGTTATAGGTAGCTATTGAAAAGATGGCTACCCACACTTCTCAGTTCTCTTCTTGGAACTGAGGAGTGTGGGAAGCCATCTTTTCAATAGTTACCTCTAAATCTGCCTTATGTGGAGCTTGTTACTGATTTTGGACATTCCCCTGCTGATCTTTCTAGGAAAAGTTTGGATGATTATTCCACCCATGATTGTTAGTATTTGATTAGGGATTATTCTTCTTCAAGAATTTTATCTCTTCAATTTATTGCGGAGTTATAACACAACACACAATATAATGAGGTCCACTATAAATTTTACAACTCATATTTTGAACAGGTTGAACTTGGGCGACCTTTTGGGTGCTTATATTCATTGCATTCAATTTATTTTCTACCTCGGCATCAATTGTGTCTTGTATCCTTACTTTGTTGTTTTCCAACTTCAGATCAGTAACTCCTTCGGGCTTTCTTGCACACCTATCATACAACTCTAAATGCTCATTAGTCATTATTGCTTCAATTGTATTTTTGATACCAGTGGCAATTGAAAAATTAGTTGAGCCATCGGATGATGTATCAATCAACTATTTGGTCTTAATTCTAAGACCATTCACAAACATTTGCATCTGCTCAATCTGATCCATATTATGTGTAGGATAAGCCACTAGGATTCTTTTACATATTTTGTAAGCATCTCCTAATGACTCGCCCTCTTTCTTCTTGAAGTTGAGCATGTCATATATTTTTCTCAAGAATACAAATGTCAGAAAGTACTCATTCAAGAAATATTTTTCCATCTCTTCCCAAGAAGTAATGCTTCCAGCTGGAAGAGAATAAAACCACTCCACGGCATCTTTAGACAAGGTAAATAGGAACATTATTAATTTCTTTGCATCATTTGTATGCCCGTCTATCTTCAAAGTGGTACTCAATGTTAGGAACATATGCAAGTATTTATTAGCATCTTGATTGACCTTTCCGGTGAAATATCTTCTCTTAAGTTGAGTGATTGTGCTTGGATATAATTGAAAATTTGGAACACTCACTGGTTGGTTCACAATTGTTAACCTACCACCAGGTGCATTTACCCCACCATAGTCACCAAGAAGTCTCTCTGGCGGATCTTCGGCCATAATTTCTTCCTCTAACTCTGAATCTGAATGGAAGGAGATTTTCTCTTCTTTGGAGTCCATTCTTGCTATTATAGCTTGTCTGAGTCTCGTGTGCAAAGTTCTCTCGATATTTGTGTCAAAAGGAAAATTAGCTAATGGTTCTACTCGCATAAAAATATTAGACGCAGATTAGTAGTAACAACACAAAAATAAAAAATAAAATAAAACTGAAAATAGTATTTTAGTTGACGAGCAACAAAATTTCAATGGAACTAAAATTAGAACTCTATATTTTGGCAATCCACGACAACGGCGCCAAAAACTTGATCAAAAAAATAGAAAGTGTATTTTTTTCCTCTATAGTAATAACAGGGGAGTTCCCCAAATGTTGATCTCAAGGACTGTGTACAAATATTGAGTTCGAATTATTGTTCAATCAAACAAAAACTAGCGTTTTGGTTTAAATTGCAAGTAGATAATAATAATTGAGAATAAAGTGAGAAAATTGACTAAGTGGCTTTAACAAATATGAGTAACATGCTAGGGTAGGTGTGTGAATTATCCCTATAACAACTCGGAATTAATATTGCAACAACTTATTTTACACAATCAATTATATGTTCTTAAGGGTGTTTGCTCCTAAGTCCTTAGAGAGAAAACCATTAATCATTCATCCTAAGCCATATGTCCATAGAAACCTACTGATGATATTAAGAATCATGAAATCAAGAGTAATCTGGTTCCTAAAGGGTGTATCTCTAATCCTAGGTGATATCTACTATAAAATATTCTCACGAAAGCATTACCAACGGTGGTCCAACCTAATTGATAATTATATATCAATTTCAATTTGTTCGAAATAAAAAACTTTAAGAACATCAAGAGAATAAATTAATTAGGAAAAACAATTTCTCATTGCAATAGGAAACTCAAAGTCATTACAGATTCAAATCAGGGGCACCCCCGAGCATTGGGGGGTTTAGCTACTCATATTGTTCAAAGAAAACAAAAGATAAATTATAGACATTACAAGTATTGGGGAGAAATTTGATCTTCAATCGCTTCCGTTCATGAAAATCTCCTTCCTATCGAAACCCTTGTCTTCTCCAATCTTTTCTCGTGTAATTCTTTGCTTGCCAAAAATTCCCCTAATACTTCTTCAAAACTCATCTAAATAGCAAACATTCATACAGATCGGTTGGAAATACCCAAAACGCCTCCATAGCTCAACCTATGGGTAAAATATTTAAAAAAATTAGGAAATCAACATCACATGCTGACACGGAGCGTGTCAGCCAACGCGGATGCCCGTGTTGCGCTTCTGTAATTTCAAATGTTGATTTTTGGTCACAGAAATTCTGACACGGGCAGTGTCAGCTCATAGAGATGCGCGTGTCAGACCTCTTGGAGTGTGCAGAAAACTTTTCTAAATTTTTGCGATTTTTCCTGGTTTTAGCTCTGATTCTACTTGCATGCTTACCTAAACCTAAAAAAATTAAAGATACACAACCAAAGTATAAAATGCAGAAAAAGGGAAACAAAGCGCTTAAAAACAATGACAAAATTAACTAGAATTAACTGTGGAAAAAAGGTGTAAAAACCACTGATCAAACTGCAACATACAAATACTGATAGTAAGGCATGAATGGTGGTTGCTGAAAAGTAGAGGGTTGGTAAGGTTGTGGGTTTTGAGGTCCACTTCCACCAATTACAATATCATTAGTTTCACCCTTTTTTCTTTTGGAAGATTCCAGGGAATTTCTTGGCATTATTGTTATTGGGTGATCTAACAACACTGACAATTTTGCTATTCTTCAAGCCTTCTTCGATTCGTTTCCTAATGGTAACTAAATTAACAAAGCCAGAAGATTAAATTGAAAATCTAGCTCTCTCCAATGTTAAGCTTACTTTTTGAATGTTTCCTTGTCTTTCGTAGTCATAGCTTGCAACTGTCTACGGTCAGGGGCCATATCCATGTTGTAGTTGTATTGTTTCAAGAAAGCTTCAGCCAAGTCCCTCCAAGAATTGATATAGTCTCTCTTCAGGCTCATGTACCATTTCAAAGAAACTCCAGTCAGACTGTCCTGTAAGTAATGAATAAGTAGCTTATCATTATTTTCATGGGCAACCATTTTGTGGAAGTACATGGTAAGATGATCTTTTGGACAAGTTACTCCCTTGTACTTGTCGAATTTGGGAACTTTGAACTTTACGGGCACAATTAAGTCAGAAACTAAGCAGAGATTCATGGTTTTGAAGTCAAATATGTCATTTCCTTCCATAGATTTCAACCTATTTTCGATAGCATTGTACTTTTCTTTCACTTCCTCCACTTCATCATTCTGCCCTTGATCGCCATTTTGAGAGCCATCAACCTGGTATGTAAAGTGATGATTGACAAAGGGAACCTGAGGTGTAGTGTAGATAATTGGATATTTATCAATGAGTACTGGTATCTTCACAGGCTTCTGAGCGAAAGGCCTTATTCTAGGTGCACCTATGATTGGTGGAGAGTAGTTGGCATGTAAACCAAATTTCGGCCAAGTAGTAGCTATAATATGATAAGGTTGGGGTTCAAAAACAGCAGCTGAGACTTCAGAGATCACAGTCCTTTGAGGTAGTTCACCTCTGGTGATCAGTACTTGCATCATCTTAGTGAGTCTAGTCACGCCTGAATTCAACTCATCAATTTCCATTCGGACTTCTACATTGTACTGCTCTTTATATTCCATTCTCCTTTTGATACTAGCTCTAGTTTCGTACTCGTGTAGGGGAATAAACTTGCCTTGTTAACTGTTTGAATGGAAGGAGGTAATGAGTATTTGATTTGATGGTAAGAATGCATGCATGATGATGAATGTGGATGCATACATTTTTTGTTTGTTTTTGATATGCAATAATAAGTTCATGGGATGAAATGTCACATATGGAATGCAACATAATAATAGGAGAGGGTTCACAGAGATGTGAGTCAGGAATGATACAGGTAATTGGATATCAAAATTGTAAGAACAAGAAGTGTTTCTACATCTGGCCTTAAGATTTGGATGATAACTTTAAATGATATCATAGAGAACAATTGTATACTCTAATAGTTGCGTTCTAGTGTGTGGTTGTTTCTATAATGTTCTAAATATGGTACAAGGCATGTGACATCATCAGGTTCTGAACATAAACACTCTAGATGAAAACATGTGTGTAAGTGTTTAGTTATTGGCATGTATTTTTGGTTAAACCAGGTGTGTGAATGTCATGACTGATGTCATAACATTCTGGGTTATTAGGTACTTTATGCAGAAAAAGAATGGCATACAGTAGCTGCTATTTATGAGTGTGTATCTGAGCATTTTGCAATGATCACATTTATCACTTTCTACCAAAATCAGTAAACAGGATTTCTGTTGTCATAACAAATGTTAAGACATCCTGTACTGATCTAACAGTTATGCAGTTTGGTTAATTCTGAGATTTTTCAGGAATTTGGTTCATACTTTCCAGAACAGAATCTCACGTGGACTTTAGGTTAACCTAGCTCAACCCTAATCTGGTTGATAAAGTCTTGTGACCAAGTCTTGAGGTTAACCCTAATTAACCCTAGCTTTTCGTGGAAGCCCTAACTGAAGAAACAGCTGCATATATATTCAACAGGAAAGTTGTTGGAAAATCAACTCTTTGACAGAAGATCAACTAGGGGTTGTATAGTTTTAACTACTATAATCCAAGCAAGTATCATTGTGATAAGTGACTTGGAGTAGGTTTTGATTGTAAGGGTTGTGTATCACTCAAAGCTTTGAAGCAAGAGTGTTTTGTGTCTCTTGACTAAAGCTTTGAAGCAAGGTCAAGTTAGGTTTATGTATCACTCAAAGCTTTGAAGCACGATTGTTTGTGTTACTTGATTAAAAGCTGTAAAGCATAATCAAGTGTATGTTCTGAAGAGTGCCTTCATTATTTCATTAGTCAATTGTTTAGTATCACTGCTGTGATTGAGGGGGAGTGAGTAGGAACTCAGGTTTAAGTTGAACTTAGATTGAAGTTGCATTGGGTAGGTCTTAAGTGAAGGAGATAAACTGGTTGGTTTATTCCTGAATTAATATATCTTATAGTGGATTTCCTCCCTGGCTTGGTAGCCCCCAGAGTAGGTGTTGTTTCACACTGAACTGGGTAAACAATTGACTGTGTTCTTTACTGTTTTTTTATTTACTGTCTTATAGAAAGTCAGATACGGTGTCATAACATTAACTGTGACATTGAGTATCTGCTTCCAGAATTTCAATTGGTATCAGAGCGGGCACCCTGCCTGTCTTACTGGGTGAGATCTAGGGATATCACTTTCTGGCGCTATGGACAAAGAAGGAGTTTTTGGAAATAGACCACCCATTCTGGATGGATCAAATTATGACTACTGGAAACCTCGTATGATTGCCTTCTTAAAATCACTAGACAAAAAGGCTTGGAGAGCTGCTGACAAAGGATGGAACCATCCCACCATAACTGAGAAAGATGGGACAATCAGTCTGAAGCCTGAGGAAGAATGGAGCAAAGAAGAAGATGAGTTAGCTCTGGGTAATTCCAAAGCATTAAATGCCTTGTTCAATGGAATTGATAGAAACATATTCAGACTAGTACATCAATGTGAACTGGCCAAGGAAGTTTGGGACACTCTCAAAACTACCCATGAGGGCACATCCAAAGTAAAAATGTCAAGGCTTCAAATGCTGACTACCAAATTTGAGAACCTAAGAATGATGGAAGATGAAACCATTCATGAGTTTCACATGAACATTTTGGAAATTGCCAACACCTCAGGAGCATTGGGAGAAAAGATGTCAGAAGAAAAACTGATGAGAAAGATTCTCAGATCCTTGCCTAAAAGATTTGCAATGAAGGTAACTGCTATAGAGGAAGCCCAGGATATCAGCAAGTTGAAGGTGGATGAACTCATTGGGTCTCTTCAGACCTTTGAGATGGGGATCAGTGACAATGTTGACAAGAAAAACAAGAGCATAGCACTTGTATCCAACACCGAAGATGAAAACAAGGAGGATGAAGAAGAAAATATTTCAGAAGCTATAGCCATGCTTGGAAGACAATTCAACAAACTCATCAAGAGAATGGATCCAAAGTCAAGGTCAAATGTTAAGAACATTCCTTCTGACATTAACAGATCTTATGACTCCAGCAGAAGACCAAAGTCTGAAGAGAAGGGAAATCAAAGCAGAGGAATCCAATGTCATGGATGTGAAGGATATGGGCACATTCGAGCTGAATGTCCTACCTTTCTTAAGAAACAAAAGAAAGGAATGTCTGTTACTTGGTCTGACTGTGATTCAGAAAGTAATTCTGAAGAAGAATCTTCCAAACTAGTTACTGCACTAACTGGTATTTGTACCTCTGATAGTGACACTAGTGATGAGGAAGTGACATTTGAAGAACTGGTTGATACCTACAAGAAATTATGTATCAGAAGTGCTGAAGTCTGTCAGCAAAATGAGAGACAAACAAAACTCATAATAAAGTTGGAGACTGAGAAAAGGGCAGACATTGAAACTATAAGTTATCTAGAAGGGGAAGTTCAAATGCTGAACTCAAAACTGGACCAGATGACCAAATCTGTCAAAATGCTGACAAATGGAACTGACAAATTGGAAGAAATCCTTCAGGTTGGACAAAATGTGGGAAACAAGTCTGGTCTAGGATTTGTGGCAGCAAAGAAAACTAGTACAGACAAGAAGATCAGGCCTGATAAACAAATGTCAAAGCAGATGTCACAACATAGCACTCAACATCGGGAACAGAGGAATATGAAGAAAAAGTACCAAAGATGGAGATGTCATCATTGTGGAAGGTTTAGTCACATAAAGCCATTCTGCTTCAGATTGTATAGATACCCTAATCAGAACCCAAGTGTCAAACCTAAGTCTAACAAGGTAGCACATACTCCACAGTGGAAGAAAAAGGCTACTGCCCTGATAGCCCACACTTCCCTTAGAGTCTCTGCAAAGGAAGACTGGTACTTTGACAGTGGATGTTCTAAGCACATGACTGGAATCAAGAACCTCCTCAATAATGTTAAACCTCACACCACTAGTTATGTGACCTTTGGAGATGGTGCTAGAGGAGAAATCAAAGGAGTTGGAAACTTGAACTGCCCTGGAGTTCCAAATCTAAATGAAGTATTGCTGGTAAAAGGCCTGACTGCTAATCTCATAAGTATCAGTCAATTATGCGATCTAGGATTCAAGGTCAACTTCTCAAAATCTGAATGTCTTGTAACTAATGAGAAACAAGAAGTTGTAATGAAAGGAGTCAGATCCAAAGACAACTGCTACTTGTGGGAGCCTGAGAACACTAATTACTCCACTGTGTGTTCTATAGCCAAAGAAGAAAAATAAGTGAAACTGTGGCACCAAAAACATGGCCATCTACACCTAAGAGGAATGAAAAGGATTATATCCATGGAGGCAGTCAGAGGGATTCCAAGACTGAAAATTGATGAAGGGAGAGTTTGTGGTGAATGTCAGGTTGGTAAGCAGACTAGGATGTCACATCCAAAGTCAAGACATCTGACCACCTCTAAGGTTCTAGAACTTCTACATATGGATATGATGGGACCAATGCAGGTGGAAAGTCTTGGTGGAAAAAGATATGCCTATGTTGTTGTGGATGATTTTTCCAGATTCACCTGGATTAACTTCATTAGGGAAAAATCTAATGTATTTGAAGTTTTTAAAGAACTGTGCAAAAGAATTCAAAGAGAAAAGGAAGGGTGCATTGTCAGAATCAGAAGTGATCATGGCAAGGAATTTGAAAACAATAAGTTTAATGAGTTCTGTTCCTCAGAAGGAATTAATCATGAATTCTCTTCTCCTATAACTCCTCAACAAAATGGAGTTGTAGAAAGGAAAAACAGGACCATACAGGAATCTGCCAGAGCAATGATACATGCCAAAAGACTTCCTATTCATTTTTGGGCTGAAGCTATGAATACAGCATGTTATGTCCATAACAGGGTCACTTTGAGAAAGGGAACCTCATCCACCATTTATGAACTCTGGAAAGGAAGAAAGCCAACAGTGAAGTACTTCCATGTATTTGGTATCAAATGCTATATTCTGGCAGATCGTGATCAAAGGAGAAAGCTGGACCCTAAAAGTGATGAAGGAATATTTCTAGGATACTCCACCAACAGCAGAACTTATAGGGTATTCAATTCCAGGACCAAAGTCATGATGGAATCAATAAATGTCATAGTTGATGATTATCATGAGGAAACAGATGTCCCTTGTAATGTTGAGACATTCTTTGAGACTTCAACTCAACAAAATGACCTACCTAACACCACTGCAGCAGACTCTGAATCCAAGGAAGCTAGCAAAATCCCTTCCATCAGAATTCAGAAAGATCATCCTAAAGAACTCATCATAGGAGATCCCAACAGTGGAGTCATTACAAGATCTAGAGAAATCATCTCAAACTCTTGCTTTGTGTCTAAAATTGAACCAAGAAATGTTAAGGAGGCTTTAACTGATGAATACTGGATTGGTGCAATGCAAGATGAATTGAACCAATTCAAGCAACATGAAGTATGGGAGTTAGTTCCTAGACCAGAGGGAACAAACATCATTGGCACAAAATGGATATACAAGAACAAATCAGATGCTGAAGGAGTTGTCACCAGGAATAAGGCAAGACTTGTTGCCCAAGGATACACTCAAGTTGAAGGGGTTGATTTTGATGAGACCTTTGCCCCTGTAGCCAGACTGGAATCTATCAGACTCCTATTGGGAATTGCTTGTCTCCTAAAGTTCAAGTTATTTCAGATGGATGTAAAAAGTGCCTTCCTAAATGGCTACTTAAATGATGAAGTCTATGTCGAACAGCCTAAAGGATTTGTGGATCCAAACTATCCTGATCATGTCTACAAATTGAGGAAAGCTTTGTATGGCCTGAAACAAGCTCCTAGAGCATGGTATGAAAGGTTGACAAAATGTCTCTCTGACAAAGGATACAGAAAAGGAGGCTTGGATAAAACCCTTTTTGTCAAAAATGAAGGAGGAAAGATAATGGTAGCTCAAATCTATGTTGATGACATAGTGTTTGGGGGAATGTTAGATCAAATGGTTAAACATTTTGCTGACCAGATGCAGGCTGAATTCAAAATGAGTCTCATGGGAGAACTGACCTACTTTCTTGGACTGCAAGTCTCACAGATGGAAGACTCAATTTTTCTATCTCAAAGCAAGTATGCAAAGAACATTGTCAAGAAGTTTGGTATGGAGAATGCCAGTCACAAAAGGACTCCTGCACCTACTCATTTAAAGCTATCCAAAGATTCAAGTGGGGTTAAGGTGGACCAAAGCCTGTACAGAAGCATGATAGGAAGTCTGCTGTACTTAACAGCCAGCAGACCTGACATTGCTTTTGCAGTTGGAGTATGTGCAAAATACCAAGCTGATCCTAAAGTCAGTCATATCAACCAAGTGAAGAGAATTTTGAAGTATGTAAGTGGAACTTACAACTATGGCTTGTTGTACTCTCATGGTTGTGAACCAACTCTGACTGGTTATTGTGATGCTGATTGGGCTGGAAGTGCTGATGATAGAAAAAGCACCTCTGGAGGATGTTTCTTCTTAGGAAATAATCTGGTCTCCTGGTTTAGCAAGAAACAGAACTGTGTGTCTCTCTCTACTGCTGAAGCTAAATACATTGCAGCTGGTAGTAGCTGTTCTCAAATGATCTGGATAAAACAGATGCTTACTGAGTATAATGTCACACAAGATGTTATGACATTGTACTGTGACAATCTGAGTACAATCAACATTTCCAAGAATCCTATTCAGCATAGCAGGACCAAGCATATTGACATTAGACATCATTTTATCAGAGATCTTGTAGAGGAGAAGACGATTAAACTGGAACATGTTGCCACTGAACTACAGTTGGCTGACATTTTTACGAAAGCACTTGATGCAAATTAATTTGAAAATTTAAGGGGCAAGTTGGGTATTTACCAACATGAGGAAATGTAGCAATTAATTTTGCTTAAAACAAGGGATGAAGGAGTTTTTTGTGTTAAGTCTATTTTGATTGGGTTAATCATATGTTTCCTATTTCTTTCAAAATTGTTAAGAAGTTGAATAGTCACTCATTTACCTCCTTCCTCTCTAGACTCTGCAACAATCCCCATTCTATCAATCAAAGATTTCTCTCTCGTTTCTACTGGTTTTCTAAGACTATCAAAATGTCTCAAACATCATCCTCTTCCAAGACGACTGTTTCATCTGCATCCTCTGATCGAGATTCTAGGGCAATCGCAACATGCATGGATTCTGAAGTCCTGGAGATTACTCCTCTTAGAGAACTGGCAACTAACCCCTCTAAGGTTAAAAAGCTGAGAACAAGGCATGCAGGAAGGTCTCAAGCTACTTCATCCGGTAATCCCTCTCAACCTTCATCTTCTGTTCCAAATAGGGAAGGCTCAGCTTATGTTCATCAAGCAATAACTAGGCTTGTTACAAGAATTCTGAGTGAGAACCACTCTGTACCTGGCATTTCTGTTCCATTAAATCAAGAATCAGCAAGTCCAAATGTTGAAATAAATCCAGATGTCTCTGAGAATGTTGAGACACCAAATGACAACATTCAGAAATCATCTGAAAATCTTGATGATCTCTAGAACCCTTCAGAGAAGGATGTTGAACCCCCAGTTATTGATGTGGATGAAGACTACTCTAACAATGACCTAATTGCAAATATCAACCCTAGCATAGCTAGGAGAATGATGAACAGAAAAGGCAAGCAGGATGCTGCAAAATGTCTGACCAAAGAGAAGACTGCTGATGTTGCTCACAAGAAAACCATGTCTGAAGGCAAGACTGGTGTAGAAACTGTGAAGACTGGATTTTCCAAAGAGAAGGTGAAAACCCGAGTACATGCTGGTAGTCTCTCAAGGCCTGTGAGACAACCAATAGCAAAGAAAAGGAAAGAGCCTGAACCTTCTGATTCTGATGAGGAATCAGAATTTGAAGTTGATGCTGAAGACATTCCTATCAGAAGGAAACTCCCTTCAAGAAAAATGACTAAAGTTCCTGAAGTCCCCACTGATAACATTTCTTTTCACCACCCTGAAAATGCCAACAGATGGAAGTATGTTTGCTTGAAAAGAATAGCCTTGGAAAGAGAACTAAACAATGGTGCCATGGAATGTAAGGAGATCATGGACCTAATCAAAGTTGCTGGACTAATGAATACTGTGGTAAAGTTTACCAACTGCTATGAAAATCTTGTCAAAGAATTCATAGTGAATTTATCTGATGGATGTGCTGATGGAAGGTCAGCTGACTTTAAATGTGTCTATGTGAGAGGAAGAAAGGTTAATTTCTCTCCCTCTGAAATAAACAAATTCCTTGGAAGACCAGATGAGGCTTGCCCTGAACTAGAGGTGACTGACAATCAAGTATGCCAAACCATCACTGCAAATCAAGTCAAGTGCTGGCCCTTAAAAGGCAAGCTGAATGCTAGCAAGCTAAGCATGAAATTTGCCATCCTGCACAAGATTGGTGCAGCCAACTGGGTTCCTACCAACCATAAATCAACCATCTCCACGGGATTGGGAAGATTCATTTTTGCTGTTGGAACCCGGACAGAATTTGACTATGGCAGGTATATCTTTGAACAAACTTTAAAACATGCTGGAAGCTATGCTGTTAAAGGCCCTATTGCCTTTCCCTCCCTCCTATGTGGTATTGTCCTTGCTCAGTATCCTGACATTCTAGTGGAAAGAGATAATGTATGCAAAAGAGCCCCTGCTCTTGGGTTGCACTATAAGCTATTTCAGGGAACTCATGTTCCTGACATTGTCATGACATCAGCTGAGACATCAACTGTCAAAACTCAGTCCAAGACATCTGATGTTATAGCTGTGCTGAAAGAAACCTGCAAAGAGCTGGAGACAAGGAAAAGGACTCTTGAGAACCTAATTGCCAGATTAGAACAGGAGGAGACTGAAGGACAAAGAAGGGAAGAGGATGTTGCTGAAGATCAGCTTAATGCTGAAGAAAGTGCCTCCTCTGAAGATGACAGTGCTTGAAGATCAGTGGAGTGTCAAGCTTGCTACTAATTCCTGTTGCTGCAAGTGATTTCATTTTTTTTGTTGGTTTTATTACTCATTTTGGATGATTGTATAACCTATAAGTACATGTATCTTTGGCCTATTTATGGCTAAAGAGGGAGAGAAGATTTTGTGTTAATTACTTGGTAGACATTATTTTTTTCTGCAGACATATTATTTATGCTGATCTCTATTCTCTAATTGCTTAGGGGTTTTAGCCAAAAAATTTCCAAAGGGGGAGTTTGTAAGTGTTTAGTTATTGGCATGTATTTTTGGTAAAACCAGGTGTGTGAATATCATGACTGATGTCATAACATTCTGGGTTATTAGGTACTTTATGCAGAAAAAGAATGGCATACAGTAGTTGCTATTTATGAGTGTGTATCTGAGCATTTTGCAATGATCACATTTATCACTTTCTACCAAAATCAGTAAACAGGATTTCTGTTGTCATAACAAATGTTAAGACATCCTGTACTGATCTAACAGTTATGCAGTTTGGTTAATTCTGAGATTTTTCAGGAATTTGGTTCATACTTTCCAGAACATAATCTCACGTGGACTTTAGGTTAACCTAGCTCAACCCTAATCTGGTTGATAAAGTCTTGAGGTTAACCCTAATTAACCCTAGCTTTTCATGGAAGCCCTAACTTAAGAAACAGCTGCATATATATTCAACAGGAAAGCTGTTGGAAAATCAACTCTTTGACAGAAGATCAACTAGGGGTTGTATAGTTTTAACTAATGTAATCCAAGCAAGTATCATTATGATAAGTGACTTGGAGTAGGTTTTGATTGTAAGGGTTGTGTATCACTCAAAGCTTTGAAGCAAGAGTGTTTTGTGTCTCTTGACTAAAGCTTTGAAGCAAGGTCAAGTTAGGTTTATGTATCACTCAAAGCTTTGAAGCACGAGTGTTTGTGTTACTTGATTAAAAGTTGTAAAGCATAATCAAGTGTATGTTCTGAAGAGTGCCTTCATTATTTCATTAGTCAATTGTTTAGTATCACTGCTGTGATTGAGGGGGAGTGATTAGGAACTCGGGTTTAAGTTGAACTTAGATTGAAGTTGCATTTGGTAGGTCTTAAGTGAAGGAGATAAACTGGTTGGTTTATTCCTGAATTAATATCTCTTATAGTGGATTTCCTCCCTGGCTTGGTAGCCCCCAGAGTAGGTGTTGTTTCACACTGAACTGGGTAAACAATTGACTGTGTTCTTTACTGTTTTTTTATTTACTGTCTTATAGAAAGTCAGATACAGTGTCATAACATTTACTGCGACATTGAGTATCTGCTGCCAGAATTTCAATGTGGTTACGTGTTACAGTTGAAGTCAATATTTTGCATACGTCTTATGCAACGTGTCTAAGGAAATTTAGCACAAGAGGTTCTAATTGTGACTTTATGGTTAAGCTTTGGAGGCCTTGCCTTGCTTTTGTGTGTTTCAAGTTCTGAAGGTTATGAAGACATGGTTCTTCTGAACATGTTCTGATGATCTGAAGAAAAGCAAGTTCTTACGACCAAGTGATGGAGACTCTAAAGATGAGGTTCTGATAGGACAAGTTCTGAAGATTCCAAGACTTAGGTTCTAAGACTTAAGAGAGATTCTTCTACAAGAAGCTTCAACATTCAAATTATCTGAAGCCTCTGAAGATAAGAAGAAGTTCAAAATGGTTAAAAGTGTGATGGTGTACAATAGGTACATAAAGTATATGTGATCTCTACTCTTCTAGAGTGGCGTAAGAATAGTAATTTCATATTGTATTGTCAACCACTCTCATTGTGATTGTTGGGAACAAACAACTATTTTCCATATTATCTTTCTACCCTTAACGGATCTATGTCTACAAGCTAAGTATCTATGAAATATAAGGTTAAAGTTAAACGTTGTAAAGTGACAGGTAATAAAAAGTATTACTTTGTACTATCCAAACTCTTATACCTTATTATATCAATTGGGAACTAACAGTTGGTGCAGGTAAATACATTTCTATCCTTATAACATATCTCTCTCAAGTCTATAAAAGTAGATCAAAGATTTGAAGAAAGCTTCCCTTGGCCATCAAACTGAAAAGTTGTGGATTCTGAAGATGTCAAAGCTATAATGCTAAACATGTTGAATACCATTACACACAAAAGAGAGAAAAGAAAGAAGAAAAGAAAGAAGAAAATAAAGAAGATTTTAACAAGATGTTATTCAACTATTCATCATATACATCTTGTGTGAAACGTAACAAGCAAGGAATTTTGCTCGTAGCTTTCTCAGTGAAGAAGAGGATTCTACAAGATGCTAATCAACTATTATCATATACATCTTGGTAGATCTCAGAAGAAGCAAGGAGTTGTTGCTCGGAACTTGCTTAACGAGAAGATGAAGAAGAAGAACACTACAAGATGATACTCAACTTCTGATCATATACATCTTTGTAGAACATTGTAATGTACACAAGAGTTATTGCTCGTATTGTGTTTTAGTTCTGATCTCTTCATGTAAATTGTTTTAACACTAGAGTTTTTGCTCGAAAATATGTTAAACAATATTTGCTTAAATCACTTGTGTAATCTTCTTAGAAGAAGAAATCATGTAAACACAAGACCTTATCAATTGTTGTTGGTTGATTCCTTGAGTGGCCAAGTGAAGGTCTGATCTCAAGAAGAAAATGGTTGCGGTCATTATAGGAAATCCTAATAGAAGAACTTAAGTGATCAGATTCTGTTGGGTCAATGATGATTATATTCGTTAAATCGGATCATTGAACATGTCATTGAAAGGTTCCTTGAGTGACTTGTGAAGGCCTGGTCTCAAGAAGAGAGTGGTTGCAGTCATTGTGGGAAACCCTGATAGGAGATCTTAAGTAATCAGATTCTATTAGGTCAATGAGCGTTATATTTGTTAAATCGGATCACTGAACATGTCATTGTTTGTTAGTCATTGGCGGTTGCATGTGCATTTGTAATCAGTTTGGTTATAGTGGGTTAAGTCCATGTTGAAGGAAAAATCACCTAAGGAGGGTGGACATGAGTATCCTAGTTAGTGGTGAACCTGGATAACTGAATGTGTCCTTTACTCTTCATTGTCATTATTGCTTTCATCATTCGAGTGATCATAATTATTAAAGGGGAATGTTTTCTATAAACACAATTCAAACCCTTATTTTCTTGTGTTTTCTCTACCTTCAAAAATAACCTATTTATGTTGGCTCCCTACGATTGGATAGCCTTAAGCTTTTACCCAAGAATCCCCTCACAAGGTTATCTTTAAGGATTATGGATAAACAAGGTCCCTAGAGTCATGGATCCTTTTTAAAAATATTGTCATCAATCACAAGTAAACTTGCAATCCAACAATATCCTCAAAATGGTATGCTCTAGGTGAAGTCCATGTGCAACCATCGGTTTAGAAAGCCAAGGGTTTCTAAAAGGTCCCTAGAGCCAATGATCCCATTGAAAAAATGTTATTGACAGTACACAGGTGTGTAAGCCAATAACCTCCTCAATAGAATTAACTCTAGGCAGGGTCTTTGTATCGACCCACAAGACAAGAGTCTTGCACGTCTAAGTACTACACAACACCCTTCTAATGCAAATGTTTTTCTCAGACCTGTGTATTGGGTTTCACTCATAGTAATGTATCACCCATAAAATTCCCAACATCACAGCATATAAGAATAAACACGAGATAAACATTATAACAAGAGAAAACAAGAAGAAAGAAAAATAATAAACATAAACACACAATTACACGAAGAACTAAACTAGGGTTAACTCAAAAATTATCCCCAATGAAGTTGCCAACTGTAGTGCCTCAAAACAATTATTTTATTTAATAAAGTTGCCATCTAACTTTATTTACTCCTAAAAGGAAATAGAAAATATAGAGAAAACCCAAGAAAGAAATGAAATGGTTATCATAACCAAAAGTGTTTTCGAGAGTTGGTTATGCAAAGGAAAGGTATTAGCCCCCTTCACATCCATCGTACTCAACTGAAACCATTTAGCTCATATGTGTTCATGTGATTAGTGTATAAATTTGCAATCTTCTACTTATTAGGCAAGAAAAGAGAAAAGAAAGGATAAATGTATTTTAGGTTTTCTGGAAGTGAGATCGCCTTGGTTTCGCAACCGTGTGCCAATGTATTCCCCAAGTGTCATGGGAAAGTCAAATCTTACGTAGTTCTTGGTGAACTAAAATGTTTGTTGGTTGGTTGATTTTATTTATGAAAATAGGAGCTTAATCATACTTGGATGATAAGACTTACTAAGTGATTCACATGTGAGAGAAAGAAGATCCTGTGTGAGCGAAAGATTGAAAAATGACTTGCACGTGGGAAAGGTTTGATGAGTTTGAATTGATTTTAATTTTTGTTAAAGAAGTGAGAAATCAATAAAAGTTAGGTAACTTTTCCTTGATTAACTTAGGAATAGGGAAAATATGTGTCTATCCCTTCCATTTAAGAGTGTTTTAGTCAGGTCATAATTATCCAATACAAGCCATGTGACTTTTCCTTGATTAATTTTGAGAGAATAGACATGTACCTACCCCTTACTATTCAACTATTATTTATTTGAGAATAGTCACTCGATGTTGGATCGAGGTTTGATACTTTGATTATGAAAGTTTTTTGAAGATGAGGATCACTTGGAATTGGACCAAGGTTTATTGTAAAAATGTTTGAGTGAAGTGAACAATTGCGAATAATTACAAGCAGGAAAGTAAAACAAGTAAATAAATTATTACAAGCCCATACAAGGTGGCTCACACAAGTGATAAGGCAATTAAAACCGTGTAAGTGCATACATGAAATAAATGTAATCGATTAGTTAAAAAGAAGTTTAATAAATCGACTAAATCTCAACTGTGAGCCTAAGGGGAAGTGTGGTGTATGCATTGTGTATGGATGTTGTGACGCTTAAAAGCTTTGTCGACTTAAGGTATAAAAATGACTCACAATCGAGAATTAGTTCTTTTGAAAAGGTTTATGAACATGTGATTAATAATTAAATAAAACAATAAAGCAATATAGTAAATACTAACTATTACATATCATGGGGAATGAGATACATATTTACAAATGGGATGAAGAAATTACAAGTCTATACAAGTGTAGAAATAAAATGAACAATCGATTGCAAAAAACAAAAGGTCCCATTTAATAGAACAATGTGTAGCGGGTATGCTAAAGCAAACTGGGTGTTGTTGGATGTAGTTTGGACCAGGTCAATTAAATTTCAAGGCCCAAAAGCGAAATATGAATGAAAGGGGGGTTGGGAAAACCCTAGAATCAGTGAACCGACCGCTCACACTTCCTATTCAAATTTTAATTAATATTTTTTATTGGGAGCTGACAAAAACCAATTCACGAGAAAAGAAATTCCTCTATTTCTCCAGTCGTTCATCTAGCATTCTCCGTTCTTCTCTCAATTTTAGGCTTCATCAATTTGCACAAAACAAACAACAAGAAAACCCTTAAACCTCACAAATCCAATAATCCCCAATCCACTATGATGTTTAAAGATTACAGATACATGAGGTTTTCTGCGAAAATAAAAAGAAACACAAAGAAATCGATAGAACAAAAACTACGTGAATCAAGGTGTTGCACCCCAAAACTTACTCTCTTGATTCAAGCTTATGTTCCATCATAAACATCATATTGCATTGCATTCATACATTGTGATGGGATTAAGGTATTCTGGTTATCAAGTTTTTCCTCATGATTTTGAAGATTGATGGTGTTGACAAGTTGCTCAAGTAGAGCCTTATCATCTAATCCTTTGGATCTTTCAAGCTCAAAGGTATCACATATCTCAAGATATCTTATCCATCTCATTGGGTCATCAGAAGAATGAAGATTGTGTTGATTATTAGGAGGATCACATCCTTTTGATTCATCAGTCAAAATTAGGATTTTGGTTGATCAATGCTATTGATGAATGTGGAAGTCTTGATTTTGAGGATAAAACACCTCATTTACATTTGAAATATCTTTGTGCAAGAAATTGGCCAAGATATCCAGAGGATTTGGAGTTTTGAAGATGATTCATCTTTCTCCTAAGATATTGACCAAATCTAGGGTTTGGGATTTCATCAGGATCTTTTGAGAATTTTGAGATGAAACTTTGTACATGGCCTCTACATGTTTGGAAGATCATTTGTTAGAAGTTTTGATCATCAATTTTGAAGAGAAGTGGATCAATTGATTCAAAGGGGCAAAATGGTCATTTTGGCCAAAATCAGTCAAAGTCAAAGTTGACCAAGTGAACTATTGGTCAACCATAAATTCAAGGGTGTAATTTTAATATTTCAAGTCCATTTTGCTCATTGGATCAAGAAGATTAAAGTTTGGATTGAAACTTGTTCATGAAGAAACCCTAAAAAGTTTCTAAATTTGGAAAATGAGGACTTAATTTCAAAAATTCACCATTTATTCATCCTTGATCAAAAAAATGCAAATGAGATATGCTTGGAAAGCTAAGAGGAAGATCCTTCATCCCTTTTTGGTCTCATTTCCAAATTGTCAAGGAATTAAAAGTTATGGTCTTTTAAAGTTCATGCATCAAGGTGAAATTATAGGTCATTTTCAAAAGGTGAGTTTTTTCAAGCTCAATTTTAAGAAACTTTATGGATTCATATGAAAAATCTAAAAACTACAACATTGTAGATATTTTCCAGAGCTTTCCAAATTATACTCATAGGCCTCCTAATTCAAAAGCATGAGCTCAAATCGAAGAAGTGAAGTTGAGACTTTTTTATGAATTCATGCACACCATGCAATTTGCAAATTCTTGATAACCTGATTTGTGGCCCTTTGTTTCACTTCAAACTTGGCCCATGACTCATTTGCAATGTACTAAGGCACATCATGCAAAAGTTTGAGCTTCACATGGGAAAATGCAAGGGCAATCCGTGGTTTTGCAAAAAGTGGCATGAAAATGCATAATCACCAACACTTGATTAATACAAGGAATTAAGCCTTGATCTTTTACTAATCTCTTCCTGAGATAAAAAGACCTGAGATGCACATGAAAGGAGGGATAATTCCCTAGGGATTTGAGTGCTTCATGTGCACACTTCACTTTTGCAAAAAAAGGGTGGTTCATTCTTTCTAACGGTTTTCAATGTGAAAAGCCTATCCTACCCTCCTCCTTATGCTCTATATATTGAGAGGCAAGCTTCATTGAGCCTCATTGGTGCTTCATTTTGTCCCTGAGCTTAGAAAACTCCATAGTCACTTGTTCTACAAATTTCTTTGATTCTCTCAATTTACTTGCGCGTTTTGAATACTTCTTCTTGTATTCTCTTCTCCAAGTGATAAGGATTGTAGACCCAGGCTTGGTTTGGAACTGGAGTGAAGGAGACAGTAAATTCATTTTTGCCTCAAAGGTTAGAACTCTTAACTTTGGATCTTGATTTCTAGCCGTGCATTGTGTGTTTTGAGCTCAGAATCATGTTGTTTGAGGTTCATTAAGCGTTTTTATAGCTTTAGGGCTTTTGATTTGATGAGATATGCATGTATGATGCATCTGAAATTTTCTGTTCAGTGAAATTTTGTCATTTTCATGAGATCAATTCTTGATCTATGGTTAATTATTTGATGTGATTCGAATAGCATAATGTATATGTCGTTTCTAGCTTCGCTTTGCACAAAATTTCATAAAAATTGGTGTAGAATTGAGCATGTTATGTTGATTAGAACATGAGGTGGTGTATTTAATCTTGCGCGTGTTTTTGCCCTATGCTGGAGGTTGAAGATTGTTGTACCCCAAAATTTGCCCTCCCATATTCTTCAAGATTTGCAAAGAGCATGCTTCAAAATCTCCCCAAGGGTTGCACAGTTCAAGGGCCTCCTAACAGTCAAAACTAGGGTTTTGATTCTGACAAAGAATTTGAGGTTTCCAAGGGTCCAATCAAGTCCCACATACCTACAAACATGGTCAAGCATCCATATGTCAAGTTTCAAGACTTATAGCACAAAATTGCACAGTCAAAAATCCTAATTGCCCTACAGTCAACTGCAGGGGCAAAATGGTCATTTGACAGTCAAAAGTCCAAATTTTTGGTCAACATCTTATTTTGAAGCCACAAACATCATTTGATCAATTATTGATCATGATTTTCAAGGCATGGCTCAAAAAGTCTCAAGATGCAAAAGTTTCCATATTTGGACAGTTGAAAAAGTCAACTGTAACTTGACCAAGGCATAACTTCCACATGGTTTATCAAAAAAATTCCATCCAAAGCTCATTTTGAAGAGAAAGACATTTCCTACAATTCCTCTTCACACTTCAAGTCCAAGAAATGCTCTCCCAAAAAGTTATCAATTTCAACATTATAGGTCATTTTCAAAAGTCAACAAAAAGGGACTTTAAGTCAAAGACCATAACTTGCGATTGGTAAATCAAAATGACATGGGACCAAAGGCATTGGTTAGAGGACTTCAAGACCTTTCCAAAATGTCCAAGAACATGATCAAACCTTAACAATTGAGCAAGATATGCCTTGTGGAAGTTGGAAAAGTTTTGGGAATTTTGAAAAGTCAACTTTACTTCAAATGCCTCAAAATTGCTAATGGGCCACAAATTCTTCCAAGAATCATCATCCAAAAGCTATGCACGACCCATTGACCCAAAGGGGAGTTATTTTCTTATTTTTAATTAATTAATTGAATATTTAATCTATTTAATTCATTTAATCAAAATTAATTACAAGAAAAATACTAAAATAAGGTTTTCAAATCTTTTTGTGCAGTATAATCTCTCATCAAGGCCTAAGGATTTCGTGCATGCCCAAAGAAGAAAGATTCCATGCAAATTGGATAGGTTTCATGATAAAAATATTGAAAAAGATTTCATTAAAAATCAAATATTTGATTCATCAAAACATTGATTTCTTGGCTTGAATTTTCACCCTAATTCATTCCCATACATAAACAGAAGGCAACCCTAATGCATACAACCTTCAAGCTGCGCCTCAGACCTCATACAAACTTGGCATTTTTTGTGAAAAAGTTCAAAACTGAAAACGCACTTAGAGTTGGTTTCAAGGCAAAGTGACCATTCCAATAGCTTGCCAAGGCCTCAAGGAAACTTTCTGAATCCTTTTCCACGCTGCTAACCTCAGGAATTGGTATATAGAAGTCAAATTTTCTAAAACTTTTTGCATAATCGTGTTTCATAATTCATGCCATATTTTTGATTTCTAACGCTTGATTTGTACTAGTCTAATCATTCTGAAGCTAATCGTGCCACTCAATTGAGTTTTCGTGCCCTATACATGAATCCACCATTGGAGCTCGTTAGGGTTTCAAAGCTATAAAATTGGGGTTTCTCTCGTCCGGTAAAATTGAGACACAAGACTTATGCCATTAGAATCAGAAGCTTCACACGAATTCAATACACATGTCGCGCTCAATTTATGAGCAACGGTGGCCTAATCGCTATTTTCCAGTTTCAGGATTAGTGGGGGTTTAAAACCCCCGCTATTTGATTTTCGTTGCAGGTATAACATGGAGAAGAAGCCTGCGTGTCCTCTCGTGGTTGGATCGTTTGAATTTTTAGTGTGTTTTTATCATTAGCGTGACTTATTATTTATTATATTTGTTTTGCATGATATTTACGAATGCGTTGAATGGTGTGGTGGTTGGGAACCTTGTTGGCAAGCCTTGGGACCTGGGTTCGATCCCCAGGTCCCCCATATTTCCTTCTATTTTTTCTCATAATGTGATTAGGTACTCAAAGTGTCCAGAAGTCCACCAAACATCCAGCGCTGAAGCGTGCCACGCGTCTCAGGAGATTCATCTAATGGTCAGATCACTTAGTCCACCATGCATCCTCAGTCAACCATGTGCATACAAGCCAGAAAAGTCAACGTGGCCAAACTTCAAATGGGCCAAAATTGCTGGAAAATACCTCCAAAATTGGGGTCAACACCCCCCATTGGTTTGCCTTTTATTTTCTTTCTTTTCATTTTTCTATTTATTTGTTTTATTTATTTTAGTTAATTCATCATAATTAATGGCCATAAAATATATAAAAAAACAGAAAATCACAAAAACAATAAAAAATATGTTTTGTTAATATTAATTAATATTATTTTATAAATAAATTTAATAATTAACTTAGTTTTAATTCTAACCTTTTTCTAACAAACTAAAAAATGTAGAATTAGGGTTTCTAGCTTTTTATTTTTTTTAATAATTAAAATTTCTTATTATTATTGTTAATAATTAATTGTTTTTTTTTGTAAATAAATTGCCATGTAAATAATTAATTAAAACTAGGTCAAATTTAAACATTTTTCTTAACAAATTAAAAATAGTTTAGAATTAGGGTTAATTTCATTTAATTTTCTTAATTTCATAAAATACAAAAAATATCAAAAAAATAAGTCTCTTTCCTTTATTTAACTTAATTAATTTCATGATTCCAATTTAATTTCCTTAAAAGGGTCCAACACCCTCGCATTCCCGATTTTATTTCTTTTCGCATTTACTTTTATTCCCTTTTTATATAAATTTCATGTAATTACTCCAAAGCCTTGTAATAGATTAATTAGGATATTCATTTTTCCGCATTTTTATTTTATTTCAAATCGGGTCTTGGAATTTATTTGGCGATGTAGACCCGCGCCTTTGTAATAGCGTAGGACTTTTAATTCCGCATCTTTTAACTGTTAATAACTCGCATGAAAGAATGAATGCCAAAAATAAAAGCAACGCGTAGATCACCAATGCATGAACAAGACAAACATATCTGAAAATGACACACCAATCACACGCCACCCCTAGGGTACGTCTCACTGTTGCCTTGCCCCTCGAAAAGTGGTCGTCTAGTAGAGGATGTTTTAGTAAGTCCTCGTGTCCATGAACATGGCATGGGGGTAGCTTATAAGGTATCTTCCTATTGCTCTGGTGACCACAATGTCCCGAACCCTCGAATTGACCCGAATACCTCCAACGGTGGTGCTACCTACCTCTCAATGGTGGGATGGCACTACTTTAAGGACATTTACACAGACGAATTCCTTAGGGTAGGTAGAGAACTCGTAGATACTTGCTCTAATCTCAAAACAAATAAAAAAAAAACTTCTTTTCACACCGACACCTTTCAAAAAGCTTTCAAAAGCAATTTTTCAAACACTCTTGAGGACTGATACAAGAGTCGAACTGAAATTTTAAACGAAACTTTTTTAAACCCACAGTTGAAAAGCAAACAAACAATTTTGAAAACATAAATGAGCAAGTATCTAAGAGCCCATGGATAACCATGGATAGAAAGGGTGCTAACACCTTCCCTTTCTATAAGTCTACCTCCCGAACCGAGAGCAATCTCTATAAGGAATTTTTCTGTGCTTTTGTCCTTTCCATTTGGAGAAAATAAAAGACGGTGGCGACTCTTGCTTCCGCGACATTTCGCGAACCAGCGTTAAACAGTCAGTTCCAGATCCACCGATCACAGAACTGGCGACTCTGCTGGGGACACTTATCAAGTGAGGTGTACCTTAGGATAGTTCATAACTGTGTTTTCAATTGTATTGACTTGTTTGCTTTAAATTGTGGGTTGCATGGGAGTTACATAGATCCTAACCCAGATCTGGGGAATACCCTTCTTTAGGTAGCATAAGCTGTGAGGGACCTGTCCGGCGTAGACCGACACAGGTGAAGCAGTGGCTACATTGGTGTGGCACCTTGGTCTGTACCGATATCCCTTGTGTTGCAACGAGGAGAATATGGGTCTTCTGAGGAGTCATTAAGCACCAACAGACCTTAGAACCTTAAATGACACAACTTGGCCATTAGAACAGTAGCAGTATGCTACGCCCATTGAGGCTAAACTCTCGTGATGGTTCTGGCCGCAAGAAAAGATTGCGATGCTGGAGTTATGACCGATTGAGGGTAGTCAATGATATTGGGATCCTCTAAGAACCCGGTTACTTTTGATAGGACAGGTATGAACCAACAAACTGAAAGAGGGTAATACCTAGACCTCATGCTGGCCTAAACTTTAAGGGCTTGTCTTGTGTGACTTGTGTGCCTTATCATGTTTTCCCTTGTAAATATTTGTGGTGTGCTTTATCATAACATCATAACATCATGAGCATTGCATGCATCCTGCATAAGGACTAACCCATTTCAAGGATCTCAAGGGCTTGTGATGCAGGTCATGATGAATCAAACATCTAGCAAGGGGCAAAGAGGATTTATTTTCCTCTAGCCAAGGTTGTCAGAGGCTATGACCCACTGGATATGGTGAGCCTTTGACCCTTGAAGAAGGACTCTCAACAACCGGAAGTTCCTTCAATCAAGCTACAAAATTCAAACTCTAACGGTTCCTTGTTTACCCCGCGAGATCCTTGAAAACATTGCATGCATACATACACATCATTGCATTACAGGTACCCTTGTTACAGGTCACTTACCATCTACGCTGTTGATTTCAGCAATGGCTTGCCAACAAGATAACCAGGACCTTCATGCTCAAGAGACTCGGTTCGAGGAAATCCTCCTGAATCTATCCAAGGGGCAGGAAGAGCTGAGAACCCTTCTCATGGGGACCTTGGTCAGAAACAATGCTGAAGATGAACGGCTGAAACATCTGCAAGCTGAAGTTGATGCAATGAGAGCCCAGATGCTGGGGCAGGTGACTATCATCCAAGACTTAGCCCAAAGACAAGATGAGCTCGGGATTCTCGTCAACCAACTGCTTCGGGGTAACCAACTGGGGCAAACATCTAAGGTTGAAGGGCCAGTCATCATTCAACCACCTTTGAGATAAGGAGATAAGGGGAGAGCTCCTCAAATGGCTTCAGGGTCACAAATTCAGCATCAACCTCACCAGCTTCAGCCAGACAAGCCCAGGAGGCAATTCACCCAGCTCAATATGTCACTGTTTCAAGCTCTACAATGCCTGTTGAGATTGAATCTGATCACATTAAAGGCTCATCCCCGAAACCCCAACACAGCAGCTCCTACCTATCATCCCAATAAAAGGTGTGCCTACCACTCTGCCAGTCCGGGACATGATACAAACGAGTGTTGGGCTCTGAAGAACAAGATCCAGGACCTGATTGATGAAGGAGCATTGGAGTTCACACAAGATGGTCAGGCTGAGTTTTTCTACCATCCCTCCAAGGCTCACCATTTGAAGTAACAAGCCCTGAGATGAAAAGACTTTTGTTCATTAGGATTTTCAAAGTTGTAATTTTCTTTTGTTCAAACATTTACTCATGTTAAACGTTGTTATTTCATTAATGCATCGCATATGTCTGTTTTGAATCAATATATTCGCATTCGCTATATTTAAAATTGCTTTCATTTTTTGTGATGTTCAATGCCCGATTAATAATTATAAGCCTCTTGAGGGAGGATGACGAAAACGATACCGCTATCTTTACAGTATGCTTTTGAACAGACCCCGCTGATGAAGTACAAGCATTGTTTCAAATCCCTAAACACTGGAGTTATAAGGAAGATAATCACTCGTTAACCCCTCTGAGCCAAAGAAGTAGGAGTTTTTCTTTTCGAAATTTAAAACCCTTAATCATAACCTGGGGCAGGGTAGTCTCTCAGTTGATCCAAGTGCACAACAAAATGGCACCAAAGAGGTCCTTACAAAAAAAAAGAAGACAGTGATGATTCCGAATAATCAATAAAGAAAGGCAGTCATTATCTTTCAAAATAAGAACCCATTAAGTCAAAACCTAGGAAGGAGACTTACAAAACTGGGGCATCCCGCTGACTGTAATCACAAAAGAAACAGTTCAGGCAAAAAACAGGGATAACGAAATCAAAAAAAAAGGGGAAAGAGGTCACACAAACCCTCAATAACAAAAAGGAATGACTGCCTATTCAAAATAAACTGTCAATATCCGAACCATCATTGGAATATCAGGACAAAGACTCAAACAAGGTCTAACGCACGGTCAGCTGAGTTTAGGTTTGAAGAACATCACGAAGAGCGGGTGGGTACAAATAATTTGAGCCTTTATCCTTTGTTTCTTAAACCGTGAACCAAGGCCACGTTATAACCCTCAAAAGTCCTAGCTGAAGCATGGGTTAGTTCGAAGGCATACTGTTACGAAAGGTATCCTGACTCCTTAAGGCCTACGGTAAATACGGAGTTGACATCACGTTTTACAAACATTCACTTACTTTATGAAAAAGAATGCATTTTCAAAATCTTTAAGACAGACATAAGCTTTGCATTTTTGATATAACATTGTTTGCATATGACTATTTGTTGGAATAGCAGGGAAATTCGCACAATGAAAGCCTAGTGAACAAAGGCACTTCCAATCAAGGGGCATGACATGATCATGGTCTATCATCCGGGGCAGGTAGGTCAAGATTCAGGGAATCTCTCAAAATGTCAAATAGCCAGGGGCAAATCTCCGCCTGAGTCGCTTGGGGCATTGGACATGAATTCCAGCAACGAATCTTGCCTGCTCAAACGTCTTCTGGTGGCATGACAAAACACTTCTAACAGGGGCAACTCCCTACATTCTGAGAGTGTGGATATAGTCGAAAAGAATACTACGCGTAATCAAAGACCCGCTAGGTTGACACACCTAGGAAAAAATAAGGGCTTCCCGACGAACCAAAAGGGTTCGGGCAAAAATAAGGGATGAAATGAAAAAACCTGTACACCCGGCAAGTCGAAAACCTGAAAAGGCGGCTTGGGGAAAAATGGGTATCCCTGTGGACTGAAAACCCGAAAGGGCGGTCCAGGCAAAAGTTAGGGATCAAAACGTACGACTATGTCCTGTCATCTCGTCATCGGCCTGCCAGAAGAAGGTTCGTCCATCAACAACTATCAGCACCTCACAGGTCTTCCTCTCCCACCTCAGAAACAGGGGCAATAATGAGTTGTCTAAATGATCCGGTTGCCCTGTCCACCAAGGTACTAAGATAGGTTCGGCTGAAGAACAACCAAGATATCTTAAGTCCCCAGGGAGTGAGCCATCAAGTCCATACACTCTCCCCAAGCAGAGTTATACTGTCAGCCTTAAGGAAGTTGTGTATCCCCCAGCAGATCTCAAACATTCCCCGGCATATCATACAGACATTCCTAACAAACATCCCCGGTAGTCTTGGTCTAAGACTATTCCCCGACGGTATATCAAACATTCAACGGAGTCACTTCCCAATGAAGTTCAAAATTTCCCCAGGAGATTCCAACCCAGTTTCCCCAAGAAAGTTGGAATCCATCTCCCCAAACAGTAAGCTTATTCCCAGTAGATTCTGGAAACTTCTCCCCCGCAGAGCATGAACGCGTCCCCCGGCTTTATTCAAAGGTTATTTCCCTACCAGGATATAACTGGGTTATCCTCAGCCAAAAGCCACGGAAAGATCATCATCAGCGAAGTCTTCTTATCCCCAGCGAAGTCCATTAACACTTCCAACATAACAATGGTATCCCCAGCGAAGTTACCATCAGTATCCTAGCAAAGTATCTCTCTCCCCACAGAGTATTGTTTCCCAGCAAGATCGTTAGAGTACTTTTCTCCCTGCAGAGTAATACATTCGCCAAGTTTATTCCCCAACGGAGTTATCTTCTCCTACCGGTATTCTTGCAACTATCATCCCCAGCGGAAACAATAAAGCATTGTTCTCCAACATCAGCCCAGGATGTGACTTCCCGACACCCGTCAAGGATTTATTTTCCTAAGACGAAAACATACGTTCATAAACATCACATTTCCATACATTATAGCATGCATATATGCATCATATCTTACAAATCTCATTTATGTTGAGAACATCATTGCTTGATCCATATCATGCATTGCATATGACTGACCTTTACCTTTCAGGAAAGATCCAGTTAAATTCTCAGCTATATTTCAAGACTTTAGTCTGGTTCAGTTAAATCGACCCTAAGATTTTCTTGATTCTTATCCAGTCAAAGGCCTTCTCTGGTTCAGTCAGATCGACCCTAAGATCTCCCTGATTCTTATCCAGTTGAAGATTTCAAGACCTTGTCCGGTTCAGTTAAATCGACCCTAAGATTTTCCTGATTCTTATCCAGTTAAAGGCCTTCTCTGGTTCAGTCAGATCAACCCTAAGATCTCCCTGATTCTTATCCAGTTAAAGATTCCAAGACCTTGTCCGGTTCAGTTAAATCGACCCTAAGATTTTCCTGATTCTTATCCAGTCAAAGGCCTTCTCTGGTTCAGTCAGATCGACCCTAAGATCTCCCTGATTCTTATCCAGTTGAAGATTCCAAGACCTTGTCCGGTTCAGTTAAATCGACCCTAAGATTTTCCTGATTCTTATCCAGTCAAAGGCCTTCTCTGGTTCAGTCAGATCGACCCTAAGATCTCCCTGATTCTTATCCAGTTGAAGATTCCAAGACCTTCTCCGGTTCAGTCAGATCGACCCTAAGATCTCCCTGATTCTTATCCCAGTAGAAGACATCCAAGATTCTCTCAGCGTTCCTGTTGAGGTAGTAATCGTCCCCAGATTCTCTCAGCGTTCCTGTTGAGGTAGTAATCATCCAAGATTCTCTCAGCGTTCTTGTTGAGGTAGTAATCGTCCCCAGATTCTCTCAGCGTTCCTGTTGAGGTAGTAATCATCCAAGATTCTCTCAGCGTTCCTGTTGAGGTAGTGATCGCCCAAGGTTCTCTCACCGTCCCGTTGAGGTAGTAACCATCCCTGGTTCATTCATAACCTTTTGAAGCTCCAGATTCAATTCCTGTAACCAGTCAGGGCGCATCTATACAAAGAGTTTGAAGACCAGCTCCTGCAACAGGCCAGGTAATCATTTTCTTTTTCAGTTACGCAAGTTCTCGCTAAGGAAACTCTTACGCGATCGACACCCAGATGGCATCTATAAGCCCATCCACTCATCCATCATCTCTTAGCATGGCATCTGTAAGCCCATCTTCCTATCCATCAATCTCCAAATGGCATCTGTAAACCCATTCCCATCATCACACTGCTACTATGTGAGCGCAAATTTCTGGGCACTCTAGTGTTCAATCATCTTCCACCTTCGGATTACGAAAGGCACGTCAGCCAATCTGCATCCTCAGGTCTAAGAAGATTGAACAGGGGCAACTGTTGTACCCCAAAATTTTCCCTCCCATATTCTTCAAGATTTGCAAAGAGCATGCTTCAAAATCTCCCCAAGGGTTGCACAGTTCAAGGGCCTCCTAACAGTCAAAACTAGGGTTTTGATTCTGACAAAGAATTTGAGGTTTCCAAGGGTCCAATCAAGTCCCACATACCTACAAACATGGTTAAGCATCCATATGTCAAGTTTCAAGACTTATAGCACAAAATTGCACAGTCAAAAACCCTAATTGCCCTACAGTCAACTGTAGGGGCAAAATGGTCATTTGACAGTCAAAAGTCCAAATTTTTGGTCAACATCTTATTTTGAAGCCACAAACATAATTTCATCAATTCTTGATCATGATTTTCAAGGCATGGCTCAAAAAGTCTCAAGATGCAAAAGTTTCCATATTTGGACAGTTGAAAAAGTCAACTGTAACTTGACCAAGGAATAACTTCCACATGGTTTATCATAAAAATTCCATCCAAAGCTCATTTTGAAGAGAAAGACATTTCCTACAATTCCTCTTCACACTTCAAGTCCAAGAAATGCTCTCCCAAAAAGTTATCAATTTCAACATTATAGGTCATTTTCAAAAGTCAACAAAAAGGGACTTTAAGTCAAAGACCATAACTTGAGATTGGTAAATCAAAATGACATGGGACCAAAGGCATTGGTTAGAGGACTTCAATACCTTTCCAAAATGTCCAAGAACATGATCGAAGCTTAAAAATTGAGCAAGATATGCCTTGTGGAAGTTGGGAAATTTTTGGGAATTTTGAAAAGTCAACTTTACTTCAAATGCCTCAAAATTGTTAATGGGCCACAAATTCTTCCAAGAATCATCATCCAAAAGCTATGCACGACCCATTGACCCAAAGGGGAGTTATTTTCTTATTTTTAATTAATTAATTGAATATTTAATCTATTTAATTCATTTAATCAAAATTAATTACAAGAAAAATACTAAAATAAGGTTTTCAAATCTTTTTGTGCAGTATAATCTCTCATCAAGGCCTAAGGATTTCGTGCATGCCCAAAGAAGAAAGATTCCATGCAAATTGGCTAGGTTTCATCATAAAAAGATTGAAAAAGATTTCATTAAAAATCAAATATTTGATTCATCAAAACATTAATTTCTTGGCTTGAATTTTCACCCTAATTCATTCCCATACATAAACAGAAGGAAACCCTAATGCATACAACCTTCAAGCTGCGCCTCAGACCTCATACAAACTTGGCATTTTTTGTGAAAAAGTTCAAAACTGAAAACGCACTTAGAGTTGGTTTCAAGGCAAAGTGACCATTCCAATAGCTTGCCAAGGCCTCAAGGAAACTTTCTGAATCCTTTTCCACGCTGCTAACCTCAGGAATTGGTATATAGAAGTCAAATTTTCTCAAACTTTTTGCATAATCGTGTTTCATAATTCATGCCATATTTTTTATTTCTAACGCTTGATTTGTACTAGTCTAATCATTCTGAAGCTAACCGTGCCACTCAATTGAGTTTTCGTGCCCTATACATGAATCCACCATTGGAGCTCGTTAGGGTTTCAAAGCTATAAAATTGGGGTTTCTCTCGTCCGGTAAAATTGAGACACAAGACTTATGCCATTAGAATCAGAAGCTTCACACGAATTCAATACACATGTCGCGCTCAATTTATGAGCAACGGTGGCCTAATCGCTATTTTCCAGTTTCAGGATTAGTGGGGGTTTAAAACCCCCGCTATTTGATTTTCGTTGCAGGTATAACATGGAGAAGAAGCCTGCGTGTCCTCTCGTGGTTGGATCGTTTGACTTATTATTTATTATATTTGTTTTGCATGATATTTACGAATGCGTTGAATGGTGTGGTGGTTGGGGACCTTGTTGGCAAGCCTTGGGACCTGGGTTCGATCCCCAGGTCCCCCATATTTCCTTCTATTTTTTCTCATAATGTGATTAGGTACTCAAAGTGTCCAGAAGTCCACCAAACATCCAGCGCTGAAGCGTGCCACGCGTCTCAGGAGATTCATCTAATGGTCAGATCACTTAGTCCACCATGCATCCTCAGTCAACCATGTGCATACAAGCCAGAAAAGTCAACTTGGCCAAACTTCAAATGGGCCAAAATTGCTGGAAAATACCTCCAAAATTGGGGTCAACACCCCCCATTGGTTTGCCTTTTATTTTCTTTCTTTTCATTTTTCTATTTATTTGTTTTATTTATTTTAGTTAATTCATCAAAATTAATGGCCATAAAATATATAAAAAAACAGAAAATCACAAAAACAATAAAAAAATATGTTTTGTTAATATTAATTAATATTATTTTATAAATAAATTTAATAATTAACTTAGTTTTAATTTTAGGTTTTAATTCTAACCTTTTTCTAACAAACTAAAAAATGTAGAATTAGGGTTTCTAGCTTTTTATTTTTTTTAATAATTAAAATTTCTTATTATTATTGTTAATAATTAATTGTTTTTTTTTGTAAATAAATTGCCATGTAAATAATTAATTAAAACTAGGTCAAATTTAAACATTTTTCTTAACAAATTAAAAATAGTTTAGAATTAGGGTTAATTTCATTTAATTTTCTTAATTTCATAAAATACAAAAAATATCAAAAAAATAAGTCTCTTTCCTTTATTTAACTTAATTAATTTCATAATTCCAATTTAATTTCCTTAAAAGGGTCCAACGCCCTCGCATTCCCGATTTTATTTCTTTTCGCATTTACTTTTATTCCCTTTTTATATAAATTTCATGTAATTACTCCAAAGCCTTGTAATAGATTAATTAGGATATTCATTTTTCCGCATTTTTATTTTATTTCAAATCGGGTCTTGGAATTAATTTGGCGATGTAGACTCGCGCCTTTGTAATAGCGTAGGACTTTTAATTCCGCATCTTTTAACTGTTAATAACTCGCATGAAAGAATGAATGCCAAAAATAAAAGCAACGCGTAGATCACCAATGCATGAACAAGACAAACATATCTGAAAATGACACACCAATCACACACCACCCCTAGGGTACGTCTCACTGTTGCCTTGCCCCTCGAAAAGTGGTCGTCGAGTAGAGGATGTTTTAGTAAGTCCTCGTGTCCATGAACATGGCATGGGGGTAGCTTCTAAGGTATCTTCCTATTGCTCTGGTGACCACAATGTCCCGAACCCTCGAATTGACCCGAATACCTCCAACGGTGGTGCTACCTACCTCTCAATGGTGGGATGGCACTACTTTAAGGACATTTACACAGACGAATTCCTTAGGGTAGGTAGAGAACTCGTAGATACTTGCTCTAATCTCAAAACAAATAAAAAAAAACTTCTTTTCACACCGACACCTTTCAAAAAGCTTTCAAAAGCAATTTTTCAAACACTCTTGAGGACTGATACAAGAGTCGAACTGAAATTTTAAACGAAACTTTTTTAAACCCACAGTTGAAAAGCAAACAAACAATTTTGAAAACACAAATGAGTAAGTATCTAAGAGCCCATGGATAACCATGGATAGAAAGGGTGCTAACACCTTCCCTTTCTATAAGTCTACCTCCCGAACCGAGAGCAATCTCTATAAGGAATTTTTCTGTGCTTTTGTCCTTTCCATTTGGAGAAAATAAAAGACGGTGGCGACTCTTGCTTCCGCGACATTTCGCGAACCAGCGTTAAACAGTCAGTTCCAGATCCATCGATCACAAATATGAAGTGAGGTGGCACGCCCTGATTGGATGATTTGAATTCTTAATGCATTTTATATTATTTAATTTTTAATGATTTCTTCTGATTTTATTTTGTGATCAAAACACCTTTAAAAATTCTAAAAAAATTACCATAAACTGATATTAATTTCTAGTATTTGTCTTTTTTTTTTTGGAATTTTTTATAATTGTTTGATTGGTTTAAAAATTCACGAATTGAAATAATTGTTTATTTCATGTTTATTTTTGTTTTAATACCTTCTTTGATCTAAAAATTCCACAAAAAAAATGTTTTGGACTCCTAAAATTATTTAGAACTTGATTCTGAATTTTGTTTTGGTATTTTTCCTATTTTTGATTAAAAATTTAATTTGAGAGTTTTATTTGATCCTTTTGTTTCACAATTTTTGTTTAAATGTTTCCTTGATCCAAAAAAATTCCTAAAAAAATCATAAAAGGTTGTTTTTAATCATAGTATTTGAATGTAATTTTGTTTTGGTCCTCTTTTGATTTTTTTGGTTAGTGTTTTCATTTTAGGAATTAAATAATGGTTTAATGGTTTAATTGTTTGTATTCAATTTTATTTCAATATTTTTCTTAATCCAAAAATCGACAAAAAAAATTATAGAAGTTTGTGATTAATTATAATATTTGAATATTATTTTTGGGTTAATTTTCTTCTGACTTTGGATTGGAATTTTATTATGGGATGTAATTGATTATTTAATTGATTAATTGTTTGAATTTGATTTTATTTTTGACTTTTCTTTAATGCTAAAAATGTGAAAAAAAATATTTCTTATTATATTTAGGGTTTTCTTGTGATTTTCATGATCTTGTTTGAATTTTTTGAATTTTGATCTTACCTAATTAATATTTAAGATTGAAATTCAAACAATTAGGGTTTTGTGGCTTACATTGCAAGTTTTAATTCCAAAACCAAATTTCCTTGGGTTTTCATTAGAATTAGGGTCTTGTTTAAGGTTCATGGATTTATTGAGGATCTAAAAACCATTTTTCTTGAATTATTTGGCTTGATTGAATATTTTTCTACAAATTTTTTTGAAAGCTTGCCTAGTTTGGTAGTTTTGCCAACTAGTTTGGATTCTTGAGCCTCACTTGATCCTCTCCTCCACTATCCATGAACTTAAAACTTGTTTTCTGACCTCTACACATCTCAAAAATGTTAAGGAAATTTTGGTTTGGATTATTGAAGTCCTTTTTCTATTTTTGGTGTATTTTTGAAGTGAAAGTGACCAATTGATGTTGCAATGAACTTTTGTGAGGCCTATAACTTGGCACTTGATGATCATATTGATTTTGTTTTCTCACACCAATTCAAGTCAATCCTCTTGACTTCTCATAATTGGTTGATGAGCATTTTGTGATCCATACCTCCTAAGAGTTTCTTTTTGTGAATTTTGCTTTGAGTTTTGAATTTTTTGTCTTGAATTTGAGGTCATCAAATGACCAATGATAACATGTTGGGGAATGGTACATCAAGGATAGTCTCATAAAGACTTGAGATTACTTGACCTCTAATGTTTGAATCATTTTATTCTATTTTAAAATTGATGTTCAAGCCTTCCTTTTCTTTTGTATTAGAGGTAAAGGGAATGTACTTGTACAACCTATAAGAGATTAATCTCTTTTATTTTTATCATCCTCTCCCCTGTTTTGGAGACTTGAGTTCATCATTGAACCATTCAAGTTCTTATTACTTACCTATCTTTGTCAATTTGGTTTATCATTTCTCTTTGAAATCATTAATTTGTCTGTTGAATGTGTGAGGTACTCTGAGGAAAGTTTTCCATTGTGACTTGATGATGTAGTGTTCCACTTTATTTGTGGAACACAATTGATTGTGCTTGCACCATTCTTGTGCTTTTCATATTTGATAGTCTTTGCAGGATATATGAGACTATGACTGCTATACATCACCTGTGGGATATGTTCATATTTGAAGCCTCAATGCTTACTTTTGATGGCGTGATTTCTAACTTGTTTTATTTACTGATGCTAGCTTGCTCGAATATTCTCTAGGTTTCTTTTTCTTGCTCAGTTGCTACGAACAATTATCCGTTTGGTATTGTACTACTTATGATTGTCTCTGCCATTTATTGCTTTCTAGAAATCATGTGAAGTAGGAAGCAGGAAATAAAGAGCGTGCGCTCGAAGTCGCTATTTAAAGACCTGTAGCAGGCATTCCTCACCTCACTTTCTATATGTGTTGTTCTTGTGTTTGTTTCTTTCTTGTTGATTGATGAGTCACTCAATTTAGAAATTGAGATCACGACTTCGCTCTTATTGCATGCCCCCTATATGACCTCTTTGTTTTCCTTTATTTCTTTTTGATCGATGAGTCACTCAATTTAGAAATTGAGATCACGACTTCGCTCTCATTGCATCTTCCCTATAAGATAGTTTTTGTTAGACACTCTTTGGCATATTAACCTAGATAGAATCCCTTTCGGTGTGCTCTCTCGAGCTTTTGGCTTGTTTGCTTGATTTCATTTTGTGTGTTTATTTTGAGATGATATACCCTCACCATGTTCCCTTAGGATTGCTCTTGTAGGGTTAGTCCTCGAGCTAGACATTAGGATAGATATCCATGCATGCTAACATAGGGTAGAAACTTGCCTCTTTAATCCTCAACCTTAGGGTCAATCATTGTATGATAACATTAGGGGTAGTGCTAGGCTAGTCTCCCTTAGTTATTTTTCCTTTCTTTGCATATTGCATCTCGAAACTAAAAATTTTTCTTGGCAAATCATAAAACACCTCTAATAAACTTAAATCCTTCTTCAAGGTAAAAAATACAAACCAATCTTAATTGTTTATGCACCATTCTGTTTGATGTTTTGCCATCCTTGCCATGACATGCTGTTATCTTTTAGTCGATGCTTCGCCATCACATATTTGTTTAAAGCCGATGTCTCGCCATCGCACATGTTTGTTATCCTACTTTGATTCTCCATATCATTCCTAGGTGTGATATTTTATCATTTGGTTAAGTGATGTTTCACCATCTTTGCCATGATACCCTGTTATCTTTTAGTCAATGTTTCTCCATCCCACATTTGATTGAAGCCGATGTTTCGCCATCGTACCTGTTTGTTATTCTACCTTGATTCTCAATATCATTGTTAGGTGTGATGTTTTGTTCTCTGGTTTATTGATGTTTCGCCATCTTTTCCATGTTATCTTCCTGTCTCTTAGCCAATGTTCCACCATCGCACATTTGTTTGAAGTCGATGTTTCGCCATCGCACATGTTTGTTATCCTACCTTGATTCTCAATATCATTGTTAGGTGTGATGTTTTTTTCTCTAGTTTATTGATTTTTCGCCATCTTTGCCATGTTATATTCCTGTCTCTTAGCCGATGTTTCGCCATCGCACATGTTTGTTATCCTACTTTGATTTTCAATATCATTGTTAGGTGTAATGTTTCATCGTCTTGTCTGATATTTGGCTATCATGTCGGTGTTGTATCGCCCTATCTGAGTTTGTGTTGCCATACGATGTCTTGTCATCTCTTTTTTCTATTTTATCATCATTGTTGACATTTTTGTAGTTCTATTTGATGTTTTGCCATCTTGTTTGTTGCTTTTTATCTTCTTAACTAAAAAACACAAACCAACCAAAATATATGAGCCAAACTACAGCTGCTCTAATTCTTTAAAAGGGATACATAGGCACTGGGGTAGGGCCCAAGCGAGCATAACTTTTATTTTCCCTACATTTTTTCTCCTTTCTTTTGCATGCATTCCCTGTTAAGTTTAGATATATATTTATATACCCTCAGATTAGAACAAACAAGAGTGGATACCATAGATTACTACGGGTGTGTGGGGTGCTAATACCTTCCCCTCGCGTAACAGACTCCCTTACCTGATCTCTCGGTCGCAAGACCGTGATTTCACCCTCTTCATGTTTTCTCGATGTTTACCTTTCCCTTCTTGCGGGATAAAAGACATTCGGTGGCGACTTCATTGATTTCATTATCAGATGACAGTTCATCCAGGTTGTTTCACAAGGTATGTTGTTTCTTTCCTCGCTCGCCTGCTTCTACACTTCTTCTTTGATATGTTTCTTTTGTTGCATCATTGTGGTGTCGTTCTAATATGTATCGTTGATGCATCGATGTTGCGGTTGTTATTCTGTTTGTGTGGTATAAATTTTTGTTGTTAAAATTTATGTGCTTGTTTTGTTGTGTTGGTTTTGTAGAGTATAAGTTATTTGCGACTGTGAATGTTATTTTGTCGATGTTGCAATGAGTGTGCATTGCTGATTTTTGAGGTTTGTTTGTGGTGAGGGTCTGTGAGCATAGGCTTGAGTTATGTTGAGGGTATGTTGCAAATTGGTTAGGGTGGTTATCTGTATGATGGAGGTGAATTTCTAATTATGGTGAATATGAAACTCGATTTCAACAGAGGTTTAGGGTGAAATTGTTGTTGGGTTGAAGGGTTGAGGAAGGATTTTTGCAGAGGTTTTATGTTGTGATCGTTGGTGAAAATATGAGAGGAATGATGATGTTTATATAGGAAGTGGAGAGTGAGGGTAGAATGGTGAAATTGTTTGAGGAAAGGTTAAGATCAAATAAGTTTGTTACGGTTTGAGTGAGCTGGAATTTGGGAGTGGAGGAATGGAATATGTGAGCACGATTTGTGCACTGGTTTTGTGTGGTGAACATAATTTTTATGTCTCATGTGTTTTGCAGGATGTAAGGTATTCGTATGAGGAAAGATGATGGTGAACTGATGCTATCACCTTAAGATAATAGCAGCAACAAATTTTTTTTCCTTTTTTTGATTACTATAGTACTTGTAAAATAAGCTAATGAAAATCCAATAAAATCTAGAAATACTTTTACTATTTCTTCTGTTGTTTTTTTTCTGATTAAATGATAAGGAAATTATTCTAAGCAAAAAAATTTAGTTGAAGGGAAAAATGATGCTATCTATCTACTGTTTGTACTTCTAAAGAAAAAAACTTTTTTATATTATTCTAGTATACTTTTAATTATAAAAATTGAATAATAATAAATAAAAAACTCTTAAAACAAAAAATGTATAAAAAAACTAAATGATAAAATGCAATCTTAAAAAGCAAAGATTTATTTTGTTTTTAAACCTCACTCTATGATATAATTAATCAATGCTATTTAGTAACTTAAAATTTATTTTAAATTACTAAATTGACAATATTAATCAAATAAAAAGAAATGAGAATTAAAAGGGCTAGAATTCGAAATTACTTAAAATGCAACTACTTGATAATAAAATACGCAAGGATTATTGCAATGTATCAAACAAACATGCCATGGCCAGATAATGCATATGAATTAATGGATGCAAACCCTTGGGCGAAATTTAAGGTGTGGAACTTATCAATATTGTATCAACAAAGCCATTGCTACCTCTTATCTCAGGATCAATGAGAGATGGAACTTGATATGGAATATTAAGACCTCTGTAAGGGTTAACATTTTTCTATGGCGACTTTGTAGGAACTATGGGCCTACTAGAAGGATACTTTTAAATAAAGGAGTTAATTGTCCTTATAGTTTTATTGGTTGTAAGGATGGTAAGTAAAACACTTATCACTTATTTTTTCAATGCCCAAAGAGTATTGAGTGTTGGAAAAATGTGGTTTTTTGTCCTATGTTGTAGCAGTTGAGTAATAATGGAGGTTTGTTTGCTTCTGTGATATTTTCCTTCTTACATGTCTCTAATCAAGATCAATAGGGATTTTTATCAACTATTTTATGGAGCATCTGGAAATGTAGGAACATCCTTATCTGGAATCTCATTGAATAATTGTCGGTCATTATTTGTAGTTGAGCTTCGTAGCTCTTGGCAGGATGGAGAGATGCCTAACAGTTTACGACTTCAGATCAATTGGCAATTGTTACTAAGTGGAGTAAGCCTTTGATTGGTCGTATCAAATAGAACACTGATTTTTCCTTCTCTCGGAATAATGTAGGTATAGCTGCTTGTATTAGAGATGATAAGAGTTGCTTTATTGCAGCCTGTCCAGAATGACTTTCGCCTTGTACTGAAGTTGTCATTGGAGAATCTCTAGGCCTTTTGGCATCTATTAAATGGGTACATGTGTGAGTTCACTTTCCCGTTAGATGTTTTATATGATATAAAAACTAGGATAACCTTAGCATTTATGTAGATTGGACGGTATTTATGAGTCATTATGTGCACCTTTGTATTAGGATACATAGAATGCATTTAGAACATGTTTGGAAAAGATATCTTGAATTCAAAATCAATTTATGCACACAAAAAAAGGTCTATTTATCGACACATACAAGGTATGAGTCCGCACGTGTGAGTCAAATTAAATCATGTATCCTATATTTCTATGTGTCGACATACACAACCTTTTAGGTTGACACATACTAAAAAAATATCATATATGTGTCGACACATACGATGTACAAGTTGACACATGTAGCACATTTTTAAAGCTTGTAGCTTCTAGTTTTATGTGTTGACACATGAACTTGAATAGGTCAATGCACGTTATAACATGAGTCAACACATGACTTATATGCGTTCACACATGCTGTAACTTTTTTGAAAAATTGCATTCTTTTTCAATTTCTAATTTTCCTATTTTGCTCCAACTTGCACACATATAAATACTGCATACATTCATCATTTCCAACTTGATGAAACTATAAACACATACAAATATTGCTCTTAATCTTCAACCTTCCATCTATGCATACACACAAACAAACTACAAATAATCATTTTTGTTTGGGTGTCATCTAGATAAGTGTTGATAACATCCAATTTAAGTTATTGTATCACTAAATTATGTTGAGAATTTTTGGGTATTTCATTGGGAAAAACCTTAGGTTTTTTCCTTTAAGATCATAGTGTTGATTTGGGGATTTACACAATATTTCACAAATATTGGATTCGATCGAGTGAAAGCTTCAAAGAATAGTGGGTTTTGTCAAAGGAGTAGTGTGAGACGGTGAATCATTTGGAAATATTGGGACACCATAATACACAATTGGATTCAATTGAGTTAAAGCTTTGAAGAATAGGTATTCTTGCAATGTAGTAGCGTGAGACGATGAATCAATTGGTGTTATCAGGATACTTGGTCTAGCTCAAGATCTAGGGAAGAGAAAGAGTTAGAATTAACATCAAACATTGGGTTTGTAGGGTTGTATGGCTATATTTCTCTTGTAATCAACTTTTTGCAAAGTAAAATTGATAACTCAATTCCACTTGGAATTGGGGCATATGTAGCCATAGTGAGGAGGATTGGTGAACTTCCTAAACAAATCCTTGTGTTCTCTCTCTCTCTCATTTACTTTCTATAGCAAATTGTTAAATTCGTTGATTGTGTAATTGATATGTATAGACAAATCCTTTGATTGTTGAACTTGAAATTGCTTTTTAGATTACATTACAATTAATTAGATTGAAAGTGGTATTTCATATCAATAAAGTCAAAAGGAAAATATGAAAAATCGATTTCACACCAAGTGTTCGATAATTTGCTAGATTTCATTTTTATCAATAATTTCATTGGAAATAGGTTAACGTAAATATATTTTAATAGCAAATGTTCCTTATCTGAACTTCAGTCTTCACTCCAACTTCCTTGTACATTCAGGATAAGTAAATATATTTTAATAGCAAATGTTCCTTAGCTAAACTTCAATTTTCCCATTAATGATCATTCATCCACACAACTGAGGCAGCTCATAATATTAGATGTCAAAACTTTAATCAAGGAGAAAATCATTTGGACAAGAGAATCTTGAACAATCTAGTTCTTTAGAACTTTCATCTTTGGCCACAGTACCAAAGTAACACAGCTGGTAGAATGATACAAAGTTCTCACCAGCCACTTTCTAAATTCAGACATGTGACAAGCCCAACCTATGTCAGAATTCATATCTTCTTTTGCTGAAATCTTCTGAAGAGAAAGAAAAAGGAGAAAAAGACAAAAAAGTACCTCCTTTGAATTTTAACCACTGCTTGGTTATTTCTTAGGTTGAGAAGGTCTTTTTGAGATAACCATTCAATCTTGACACATACAAATCTGGTGAAACCAAAATTTATCATAGAAGAGACATCTTCAATGCAAGACTTTCCTTTTAGCTTGAGTATTCTGATGTCTGTTATGATGATGAGACATTTTGACTTAACATCATTGACTCAACTGATTTTCTCATTCTTCCTTTTCATCCTACAGATGAGAAAGAAATATCTTCAGATTATCTTCTTTTTGACAAACTTCTTCACTTTTGATACACAATCCTTTAAAAGAAGTAGCCAGCTCAACATGATATCATAATTCTTCATCAGAAGCTCTATATCAGACTTTGCAGATCCAACAACAGGATTACCACCTTGATCAGGTCAAGGTATAGAAAGCCCTTTTTTAATGTTGATGTCAGAATCGATGTTCTAGACATTTTGACTTGACCTTCTATCCATTCTCCATATTACCTAGTATAATTACTTCCCAAGAAACACAACATCATTGGATAACTCTACATCAGCATCCAGGTCATATGCTCTTCTTTAACTACTCCCAGTTGTTGATAACTTGAGCACCTTTAGGAGAAATATCTTGAGAAGAGACACGAGGATCTACCAGCTTACCTTCTAAAAACTCTTCTTCCAAAGGGATGAAAGAATTTATTATCACAATGGAATCCATGAAAGGACATGAATTTCTTTCATCATCTTTTATCTCCATGCTTGTAAGATGAGATGTGAGCAGCTAGACATCTACACCTTAAATGTGCCTTCAAGAGAGGTCTTGAGAAATTCCCAAGCCACATAGGCCCTATCACACATCCTTATTAGACTCCAAACCTTTATCTTCTATAGATAGGGACATTCAGGTTTTGAGAAACATCTCAACCTCTCATGGATTACAAGAACAGTCCACTCCTTAGCCTTTACACCAGAAAAAAACAAATATGAACTGTCACAGTTCATACATCAGAGGCATATGGAGCATAAGAAATAAAAACAACCTTAATCCACTTCAGACAAGATATCAGGACATATGGTAGGATATCATGCACATATACAACCATTAGTAGTTATAACAACATCGGTATACAAAGAACCATTAGTATTTGTTGTATCAACAACACAACCATCAGTAGTTGTAACGTAAAGACAACCATCAGTAGTTGTTCATTGAATCCAAGGAAGTTGTAATCCTAGCCTTCCAATAGCCAAATAGTACCATAAAAATACTCCATGCAGCTAACCCAATGAAAGACAGGGTGCCTACTCTAATACCAATTGAAATTCTAGCACTAGTACACACATGTTCATACTGATGTTTCCAACATCATAACATGATGTCAGGACAGATGTTACGACATTTGTAGACAGACTGAACAACATTATCAAACTGGAATAATATGCATAATTTAAATGCAGAATGATAAAGAGTACAGTCAATTGATAACCCAATTTGGTGCAACATCACCTACATCTGAGGGCATCCAAGCCAAGAAGGAAATCCACTATGATAGTATTAGTTCAAATCCTAAATAGTCCCAGTTTACAATTTCAGTCCTAATCACTATCACATGCAACTTCTACCTAGAAATCACCATCTAGATATGAGAAATCCTATCTCACCTCCAATTACCGCGGTGATATACCTACAGCCGCAAACCTTGTAACTAGACTTAAACCAATCACAATCACAATGATGGTATAAACGAAAAACCAATAGAAGATTACACTTTAAATCAACAATACTTAGTCAAGACTCTTAACTAATAAAAAATACTTAGTTTTACTTAAAAGCTTCAACTAAGAATAATACTCAACTCATTACCTAAAGGCTTATGAGTAAGAACAATACATATACCACAAGTATCAAAAGAAACAAAGGTGACTTACAAACGCAAAAACGCGAGAGACTCTCAATACCTAAAATTTAGAATTCCCCTAATTTTACAATTGTGAAAAGTTAAATTACATTATGTTTAGAGTAGTCTTTAAATACTCCTCAATTGTCCATGGGCTTTAAAATCTTCACCCAATTATTCCTTAATCCATGCGTTGGTTTTGTATAAAATATCTCCTCAAATCTTTTAACAAATATTCAAGTTTCCTAAATTGTATCAACATCCAATTTTAGAAACTTTAATGATGTTGGAGATTTGATTCACTTGCTACATATTAAATTTTCTTGACCTGCGAAATAACTAAGATATATCCAAAAGGAATCTTAGAAAATCAAATCAAATTTATCAAGAACATACACAACAGCCACTACTGTATAACAAGCCACGATGTCAGGAAATTTGGCTTGACATCTACAAAATAGCATGACAGTAGATCCTGCCATGACAGTTGGTCAAGATGTTATGACATCTTACTCGGCATCAGTAAGAACCATGTTTTAACAAAATTTAACCAATCACAAAACCATGGATCTAATATAAACCTGCAGGATCTGGAGAAAAGGATAAAGGGTCTAAGGACAAGGAATCCAATAAAAATGATGATACATTAGATGCATCAGAATATCTGATAACACGGAAACACACTGCGTGTTTGACTCAGATTGCACATGTTTATTAGAGTTTTATTATTATTTTCTTATGTTATGTTTGCTTTTTGTCTTATTTTCAAGTATTTTGCCTTGCAATAGCCCTTCTTGAGGAAACGAAGCCAAAAGAGCAAGAAGTTGAGACTTTTATGTAAAAATACACACGTGGCATTTGGCATGGCGGCCGCCAAGGAAGGCGTCATGATGTGTAAGCTGTCAATCATTATTCAACTGCCATGCAACCAAGATCTTCTCCATGTGTTCATATGGTGGGCGCCAAGTAGGGATTGTGGACGCCATCTTCGTTAAATTTGTCCCACTCAAGAGCGGTTGGAGGGAAGCTTTGTATTTTCAAGGGATTTCAATTTTTCTATAAATAGGCATTTCTAATTTCATTTCTTTGGCATCCAACTTAGTCTGCAACACTAAGCCTAAACTCACCATTGTAAAACCGATAATTCGTCACATCGAGGGATTATCACACTGTAGTTGTAGTTAGGTTAGAGCATTGTACTATTAATCTTACCACCATTTTACTTTCTAGTCAAGTTTACTTTCAAGTGTACCAGTTTAGAGTCTACTTTCCAGTTGTATCAGATTAAAGTATCTTATTTGGAGCAAGTTTCTTATTCAAGTTTTTTTGCATTTACATTTTACTTACCTTGCACTTGCTTTATTTTATTTATTTTCTTGCTTTGTCTTTGTTTGCTTGTTTATTATCTTTCAAGATTTACTTGTTTGTTAAGTTTTACAAAAACCTTTATCTTCAAAGAATTTTCTTTACCGTTGTCTATATTTTAAAAACCATTTGCACACCTAGCACTTATTTTCAACATGATTTATTCCGCTATGTTGATTCCTATTTTCATGTCTGGCTAAAACTTTAAAGGCTAGGATGTAAGGATTGTTGGTATGATGGTACTCCACTTGTCGTATCTGTAGAAATTCTTTAGGGGCTATTTTGGTTTTAAAATTCAAGTTTTCAGTACATAGTTTGATCGGTAACTATGAAAGTAGAGCCGAGATATAGTTGGGTAAGATCGAAATTAGTTCGACTGTTAAAGATAAACTTGGTTAGTTTTAACTGGTCAAAGATAGAGAAATCACTTTATCTGGTTAATTAGGAGTTTTTAACACTATTAGAAAACAATTTTGAAACTATCTTCGGACGTGTTTATAGGTTTAAAATCCGGCTCGTTGAGCGAAAGCTCTGGATCCCTTATAAGTTAAACATTCCAAATCAAAATCACTTTTCAACTTAGTCAAGAGTTTAATTTCTTAAAAATAGTTTTACTACTTTTACGCGACAAGCGCCTTTCATAAGTGATAATGGAATGCATTAATTAGAGAGTAAACTCGGTTTTGAAATACACGAAAGCAATATTTCCTGATAAGTAGTTCTATTTAGAAACAATTAGAATATTTCCTAACTGATGCGAATTATATTCAAGCCTACATTTTATCTGAATTTATTTTCTTCATTATTTCTTTTCCTGTGCACTCAAAATACTTATTAGATTTTCCTGAGATAAAAACCTTACCAAAAGTAATTGATAGATTGACAATTGGTATTTGTGGGAACGATAATATTTTGTATTACTTTGACACTTTCCATATACTTGCAAATAGTACCCATCAATATCCATCAGTATAGAAAAGGAAAAGGCAAAGACATTCAATATCTGAAGATTTGATTCTTGGAGATAAAGCAGAACCTGTCAGAACATGATCCACATTCAGACAATCTGAGGAAATGCTTATGGGATTGGTGTCTTTGATAGAACCAGATTTTTTGTGAAGAAGCACTAAAAGGTAATGAATGGATTCTAGAAATGCAAGAAGAGCTAAATCGGTTCTCCAGAAATGATGTTTGGGATCAGGTACCTAACCTAAAGGAACTCATGTGATTGGATCCAAGTGGGTATTCAGAAACAAATTAAATGAGAAAGGTGAAGTCGTCAGAAACAAAGCACGACTAGTTACACAAGGTTATAGTCAACAAGAAGGTATTGACTACAATGAAACCTTTTCTCCAGTCGCCAGGTTAGGATCTATTTGCCTTCTTATATCATATGCAATTAATAATCATATAACCTTATATCAAATGGATGTCAAAAGCGCGTTTCTGAACGGATACATTTTTGAAGAGGTATATGTACACCAACCTATAGGCTTTAAAAATACTAAGTCTCCACAACATGTTTTTAAACTTAAAAAGTCATTGTATGGTCCGAAACAAGTTCCTAGATATCGGTATGATAGACTAAGTGCTTTTCACTTACAAAATGGTTTTTCAAGAGGCAAGGTGGACACTACCCTTTTTTGTAAAATCTTCGGAAATAATCTTCTGATTTGACCAATTTAGCTCTAAAGATTTGACTAATTTTGGTAAAACAATACTCTGAACAAGATTTTAAAATATGTGAAAAACAACATGTCAAACAAGATGTCCTACCATGGATACTTGACATCTTGGATTTCTACAACAAGATTTAAGTAAATTTGGTCTAAGATTTAAGGAGTGCTTTAGCAGTGGATCAAGGAATATTTTAAAAGAAGATTCGAAGCCCAAATCCAGTACATTTAAGATTATAAAAGGAAGGCTTATACCTAGGGCTTTTAAAACTAACATGTGTGTAACATTTCAAAAATAAGGGTTTAGTGTTTTGAGAGTCGTGTACTTTCTTGTGTTGTAAGTCACCCTTTGTATCAATTTGATGCATTTTGGTAGACCTAGTTGTTTATGCAGTTTCATAAGCCTTTATGTAATGATATGTATATTGTTCTTGGATGAAGCTTTGAATAAAATCAAAATATGTTTGTTAGTCAAGAGTCTTGGCTGAACTTTACATTAAAAGGGGTGTCTTTCACGTAGCTTGATGCAGTAAACGAAGGTTGTGGCTATTAGATATCACTGAGGTGATTTAGGAAGTAAGATGGGTTTCTCTTATCTTGGATGGGTTTCTGAGATTAATATTGCATTGGGTAGTGATTAGGTAAAACGCAGGTTGTTTACCTATAAACCTGAAGTTGTTTACATAAAATAATACTACTAATAGCGGAATCTTCTTCATGGCTTGGTAGCCCCCAGAGTAGGTGTTGTTGTGCACCGAACTGGGTCATCATATCTTTATATTATTATCATTCTTTAATTTAAAGTTAAGTATTTTTCTAGATTGATTAACATGTCGTATTAGATGTTGGAACATATGTCATAACTTTGTATTGATAAGGGTTATATAAGCATGTTTTATCATGTACTTGTTTTACTATGTAGAGATCAGTGTCTTGACATGTGTTAGGACAATAGTTATATGTACACCCGAATTTCAATTGGTATCACATCAGGCATCATGTTTTGTTCTAGGTGAGATCGGGGAAAGATACTTTCTGGTACTATGGACAAGGAATGAGAAGAGTGTTGGTTATATCTATTACTATGGTTATGATGTGACTTGTGATGCATATTCGTTTTCTTCTGCCGCATGTGCCTCTGATGTGTGAACTTGTGAAGATCAGGTTTGATTTTCCATCTGGTGTTTTAGATTTCTTTTTTGAGGAGGAAGATGAGTTATGCATGACAGAGGGAGTAATGTCAATTTACACTAATAACTCACTGATGGTTGTTATTGAAGATATCTCTTATGTATGATGTCCTATAAGATGTTTTTGACATCTTACCTGAAGCCTGTTGAGGATGTGTTTTGTTCTGCTATATATGTCTCTGATTAAAAAACTCTGGTTGACATGTGTGCTCTTTGAGCTATGGTTCATGAAAGATCTACTCTTGGTGGGTTTCTCTCTGTCCAGAGAAGTGATAAAGATAGGTAGGATGGTCAAAGTCTCTTGAGTCTCTCTCAAGACCCCTTAAGCTTACATCCAAGATTAACTAAGTAAGATGGTGATAGTCCTTAGAGAAGTACAAGACCAATTGTATGTAAGATTAAGAGAAGAGGTTGTGTTTACTCTTTCGCACTCTAATCCATGATTGGTAAATACTCATATCACGTATAAAGTGGCCAAAGATACTTTAAATTTCTCTCAAGTCCACTCATAAAGGCACTTCTAATTGTGAAAAGAGCTCAGAAGAGAAAATAATCAAGACGAAGATACTCTGGGTTTATTCTAGACAATGAACCTGAGAGTGACAAATCACTACAGAAAGACAAAGAACAATTTATTTTTGTTCTTGAAGTGCTTGATTTCTAATCTTTGATGTTCGTGATTTTTTTCCATCTCCATTCGTGTGAGACTAACTCTCTAATCTTAAAGTTTAATCAAATCGGTTAGGTACGCCTCTCTCAATGAAGGTTGGTAGGTTTTTGTCATCTAAGTCAACAAGAGAATGTCATGATAATTAAAGGCAAGTTCAGTCAAGAATTTCAGCCTTGATGTCTCAACATTATCCTTGACAATGGAGAGAATACATGACTTGTGTTCCTATAGTGTTGATATCCCCTAGAATGTGTGTATGGTTATCTGAACAAGGATTTAAAATCAATTACTATTTGTGTCATCCAACAGTATTTAATTGCTTATCCTTAAATTAGCATTCAAGATATTTGAATTCTATATATCTCACTGGGATGCAACATCATTTGTTGAGAAATTTCAAGAACTTGTTCTATGATTCTAATCAATGTATACCAAGTGAGAGTCTTGGAAGACGGATACAAGTGTATGTTCTCCTTTGGCATAAGTATCATATGTGATCCTTAACCAGTCTTGAATGAATATGTAGATATAGGGGAAGACATCATTAGTCTGATGAATATCCTTGGGTCAATTTATTTCTAATCTAATTTACAGGAGCAAGGCCTTACCTGCAAAGGTGTTTATAGAAGTGTTGAAGATTGGTTGATGTTTGTTAAGCTATATGAAGGATGTTTACTCAACTTGATATCTTGATCAAGTCTATGAGAACATGGAACTCCAATTCCGTTGGAAAAGGCATCCAAGGAAGGATGTGGCTTGGATGTCTGAAGATATTCAAGACCATATTTTGGATGTTTTCTCTAAGGTGTTGTGTGAAGTGGAGTTGAATCTTTCCGGAATATGCTGATCTTCTATGAGAATTTAACTCATGATGTTGAAAAAGGCTATTAAAGTTCTCTAGACATGTGTGAATCATTCTATAGTTGATATACTTAAGGTTATACACATGCGTTGGAGTCTCATCTAAGTCGTTTAGTATGAGTATTCTAGAATTTTGGATGGTGCAAGGAGGATTTAGAACTGAAAGATTCAGTCTTCCTGAGGGATCAGAATACCATTGATCACCTAGGTAGAAAGTTGTGACAAATAATCATAGTTATATGTATGATCAAGAGAGGTTTTGTCTAAGCATGGGTCACAAATATGTGTGTCATGTTCTTTTCAAATACTTATTCACCTTGTGGTATGGAGGATTGTACAAAAGACTAGAAGATAGAAGACTTGAGGAGAAGCTGGTTTCCTTCTTGACTTGTTGTTTATAAAATAAATCTTCTCTTAAGGTCCTTAAGGATGTTTGCAGTCTCTATAATAATCCTGTGGAAGCTTCATGAGAGGTTATTTCTTTTAGTGGGATTCTATCTTTTGCAATGACTTGCTTTTGAAGATTATGCTAATGTCCTATGTGAAGTTGCAACATCATATTTTTTTGGAAGATGAATTAGAATTATGGTGTGAAGTTTGATACTCACCAATTGATTCAGAAGTATTTAATCTAACCATGCTGGAGTATGATGTGGAGAAGGCTGTCTTTGAGGATGTTATGGATTATAATGGGTTTGTGTTGAATATCATACCTAGTACTCAGACTCATGTTAAGATCATAATGCTTGTAGAGAAGTGGTATCTTCTACTACAAGGTACTCTAGAAAGAATTAGATCAGTTTGAATCATGTAAACAAAGGTATGTTATTATGAAGAAGGTGATTGGTATCAAACAAAGTGGGAGTGACATCTTCCCTAACCAAAGAGTTGAGATACGTGGTTGAAATACTTGAAAGTTTATGCATCATATATGTCCATGATGTGTGAACAGTCCAGGGTATTCGGAAGTATTCCCAAGAAGAATAATTGTCTGCTCCATGTAAGAATGTGTCTAGCAGCTGCTGTGTTGAACAAGGTGTGTAAAGATGTGTGTTTCTCTCTATGTGATTGTAAAGATGAGTCTTGTGTTTTTGAGGTTCTTGTCATAAGAGGATTGGTCAACTATGATAGGGGGAGGTGAACTTCTGTCTGGAATGTACTACTGAAGAAGTGCAGTCTTCATATAGATTTCTTGGAGGTCAACAAAGTTGTATGTAAGTTCCTCTTGCGAGGATGTGAAGTCAGGAAAGATGTTTATACATTATGTTACTATGGAGTTCATGGGGGATTTGCCTGTTTGAGTTTGATTCTGTCATTGGGAAATCAGTGGGTTGAATCAAAACATGTTCATGCATCAAGGGAGTGATATGAGAATCATGGTTCAGAGAATTTATTTTCTCTGCATATTGAAGTCAATATCAATGGAAGTTTTATGTTGACAAATAGAAGATGTAATGCTCAAGTCTCTCTAATTCCAGCTGAAAGAAGTTCTTTGTGTATTTAGTGGAAAGCATTGTGATTATGCTTCAAACCATGAATGTCTATGAGTGTTCCCTGGAGGAATATTTTGAATCACTTTGTGGTCCTAGTTTGAAAAATATCTGGCTGAATGCAGAAAAAGATGTTGGTTCTTTTGAAGACAAGAGAGAGTAGACAATGTCTAGATGGATGTCAGGACATTGTTTAAGACATGTCTCTATGAGGATCAATAAGTTGTGATTATGGATGGTGCATCCGAATATGTGTCAGATGTGTGTGAGAAACGTACCTTGGACCATGCGTGCACATTCATTGGAACTTTAATTTTCAGAAGAAACAGTCTAGACTAACTTGGGCAATGCACATTTATTTATGTTATTGATTTTATTGATTAAGACAATTGTTACAAGAATTAGTTCCTGGATTAAGAGGTAGTAACTGGATAATCTGAAGAGTATCCTGGTTATCTTCTTACTCATGTACAAGAATAATAAAAGTAGCTTTCGGCTAAGATGACTTCGGGATTTTTGTTCCTGGATTTATTGTACAAAAGGTGTTTTAGCCAAAATTTGTCAAAAGGGGGAGACTGAAAGCTCTAAAGATTTGACTAACATTGATAAAACAAGATGTTGAACAAGATGTTAAAATATGTGAAGAAAAACATGTCAAACAAGATGTCCTACCATGAAGACTCAACATCTTGGTTTACTATAGTAGGATTTTAGTAAATATGGTCCAAGATTTAAGGAGCAATTTAGCAGTGGATCAAAGAATATTTTAACAGAAGATTCGAAGCTTAAATCCAGTACATTTAAGATTATAAAAGGAAGGTGATCTGGACTGGGCCTACGTTTTCCCTACGAAAAGAAGGCCCAAACGGCCTAAGTTAGAGATTGTGGGGCACCTCCCCATCTAACCGTTGGAGGACGTGGCCCACCACTTCTCAACGGACACATCAAACTGCCCATCGGGAATTTTGGGTTTAACCCTATTCTCGCGGAGCGGTTGACCAGGGGGGAGTCCACCTGCTGGACTCCACACTCACGTAAACCCTGGAAGTTCCCGTTATTGGGCCTCTGCGTGGCCCAATAGTGGGGACCTTGGCCCAGTGCTGGGGGCTATAAATACCCTCTCTCATGGGAAGGTCAGGTATTCATTCATTCACACCTACATACTTACTTGCTTTCTCATTCCATCTCTCAGTTTGCCATCGGAGTGTCTTGAAGGTACCCCCTCATCTCCTTCAAATACAATTCAAAACCAGTTGTGACGCTCCAACTCTGATCAGGTACGATCAGTGGCGCTGTCTATGGGAATCTAAGCTCCCCCGTCTTTTCTCCGTTTAAAAAGACAAAAGTTAACACTCCTCGACTGTCATGGCTGACCAGACTCAGGACAACTAGAATGTTCGTGTTATCGAAGCTAATAATAACATTGCTGATAATAATGTCGGCCCTGACAACACCGACATCACCGGCCATAACACGGTCCCCGGCGGCAACATCCTCGGGCCTTCTAACTACCAGGAAGGAGCCACCGCTTCATCTTCATCAATCCCTCCTCGGCTTGAAGAAGATCACCCAGTTCCTATGAACTATCCAGCCGTCCAATTCCACGAAGTCCCTGTCCTTGTCAGGGCAGACGCCAAGACCAGGGCACTGTTCGTGGCGATTAACCAGACCAACTATCTCATCTTTGCCCAGGGGGAAATACTGAGAGCACTCGAAGACGACCGAAAGCCCCCTAGAAGACACAGGAGGCCTCAATATCCTCCCCTCGACAAACAGATGAACATCCCCGATCTCCCCCACGGAGACAGAATCGGAACATCTCTCGAAGCTCGTCGCCTCGACCAATTGGGCGACGACCCCCTTTGGAGAGGGAAACACTCATCGAAGCAGGAAGGCGCGACCACGGCTCTTCGCGGAAAGAACGAGGACCTCTCGGGGACAGATACGGAGGAAACCATCATCAGTCACACTGCTCGAGGAACGTTCCGCATGACCAGGGCCACCGTGACCGACAATACATCGGATCCATGTCCTGCTACCTGGAACGGAGTGACGAGGATGACCCCCGCGGTCCCTTGTCACAAGCTATCATGGAGGCGCCCATTCCCCCGGCATGGAGAAGCCTCCCCACTTAAATGAATATGACAGCATCGCCGACTTGGTCGACCACATAGACGGGTTTGAAGCCATGTTGCACTAACACAACATCAGGGGACCAATCAAATGCTAGTTGTTCCCCACGACCCTGAGGAAAGCAGCTATGGACTGGTACAAAGGTCTCGCCCCGGGGTCAATTACTGTTGTACCCCAATTTTTGCCCCTAAGATTCCCCTATCATATCTGTGATCGGTGGATCTGGAACTGACTGTTTAACGCTGGTTCGCGAAATGTCACGGAAGCAAGAGTCGCCACCGTCTTTTATTTTCTCCAAATGGAAAGGACAAAAGCACAGAAAAATTCCTTTAAAGAGATTGCTCTCGGTTCGGGAGGTAGGTTATAGAAAGGGAAGGTGTTAGCACCCTTTCTATCCATGGTTATCCATGGGCTCTCAGATACTTGCTCATTTGTGTTTTCAAAATTGTTTTCTTGCTTTTCAATGTGGGTTTAAAAAAAGTTTCTTTGAGAAAATTTCAGATCGACTCGTACGTCAGAGTGTTTGAAAAATTTGCTTTGAAAGCTTTTGAAAAGTGTCAGTGTGAAAAGTCTTTTTGAGTTTGTTTTGAGATTAGAGCAAGTATCCTTGAGAACCTACCTACCCTAAGGAATTCGTCTGTGTAAATGTCCTTTAAAGTAATGCCATCCCACCATTGAGAGGTAGGTAGCACCACCGTTGGAGGTGTTCGGGTCAATTCGAGTTTGTAGGGACATGGTGATCACCAGAGCAATAGGAAGACACCTTAGAAGCTACCCTCATGCCAGGTTCCCGGATCATGAGGACTTACTAAGACATCCTCTACTCGACGACCACCTTTCGAGGCAAGGCAACAGTGAGACGTACCCTAGAGGTGGTGTGTGCGAATTGTGTGTCATGTTTCAGTTATTTATTTGCCTTTTGTCATGTCATCGTGATCTACGCTTGATTTTATTTTGTCCATTCATTCTTGCATGCATTATTAGCAGTTAAAAAGTTTGCGGGAAAATAAATCTAAGGCTATTACAAATGGCGCGGGTCCACATCGCCAAAATTAAACCGGACCCGATTTAGCGGAAAAAATAAATAATGCGAAGAAATAAAAGTGCGAAAAGTAAATTTACAATGCTTCGGGGCAATTACATAATTATAATAAGCGATAAAAGATAAATGCGCAATATTAATAATTGAAACGACGGGCGTTGGACCCTTTTGCAAATAATTAAAGGTTAATGAGCATTAAAAATAAAGTAATAAAAGGAATTAAATGTTTTTTTGATATTTTGTATTTTTTAAGATTTAAAAGAAAAAGGAAGTATTAATCAAAATTAAACTAAACGGCAAACCCTAAATTCTAATATTTTTTTATTTATTAAGAAAGAATTAAAATATGACCTAAATTAACCTAAAATTTATTATATACAATTTTTAATTATAAAAATAAAAATAATAAATAAACAGTATTGTGAGAAATAAAAATTAAAAAGACATTAAAACTATTAATTAACCTAACTCTACATGATTTGGATTTTTATTAAAAAAAAAAAAGAATTGGAATTAAACCCTAATTACACTAGTTTATTTACATGCTAGTTTATTTAGGAAAATAATTGTAATAAAATAAATATTATATTTTTCTTGTATTTTCTGCATTTTTTAATGTTTTTATATTTTATAGAAAAAAATAAGTTAATTAAAGCAATTAAATAAATCATACAATAATTAAAATAGAAAAAATAAAATAAAGAAAGCAAACCAGAGTGGGGGTGCTGCCCCAAATTTTGGAGGTATAAGCCTGAAAAGCCTGGCCCAATAAGGGTTGATTCATTGACTTTCTGGGATTAAGTATGATGCGTTGACTGGTGCTTAGGGTACTCCTTTGATCTTAAGCCCTTGATTTGCTTTCCAGAACACATGGCTAGTGGATATTGAGTGTGCATGGTGAACGTTCACGTTAAGCCTGCATGGGATTAGTCATTGAAAAATAATATTGAAAGTTGCAAGACCTGGGACTTGAACCCAGGTCTTGAAGGTCACAAACTCAACGCTTAACCACTGAACCAAACGTGTCAATTGGTATATTATTATAAACAAATAATCAAAAAGCAAAACTGACGCCCACTAACTAAAACGCGCGCAAGTTTAAACTAACGAACCACCAGCTGACAACTCATCATCGTCTTCATCCTTTTTTTATTTTTTCTGAAACATACGCATATGGCAACGGTTTTGCAACGTGGTTTTAGGCAAGCAATGGGAAAATAGCGACTAGCCCATATCCAAACATAAATTGGGCGCGATGGCATGGATCTTTTCGTCTCTAAGCCCTGAATTCAGCCATGGTATCCAGAAGTCCTAATTTTTCTTGTATTGAGAAACCCTCTTTTTGAGTTCCTGAAACCCTAACAACCATTCATGGTAATTTCTCATATATTGCACAAAAATAAAATCAAACACATTGGTTAGCTTTAGAACATCAAGACAAGCAATAATCCATAAAGAAAAATGCATGAGGATGTTTAAATCGTGCTATGCGAATTCAAATTTTCCTTGGTTCAGTTTGACTTCGTGATACCGTTTCAAGGTGGTTTTGTTGATGTTAATGACTGGAATGTGTCCAGGGAAGTCTCAGGATGATGATGGAACAAAGATTGAAGCTTTACTCGACCTCTAAGGCAATTTTCAGTGTTGAGTTTTTTGTGAAAAAATTCAATGTGCAATACTTGTTTTTGGCGCAGCTTGCAATCCTCTATCATTAGGGTTGTGATGTAGTATTTGTATGGAATGGTTTTAGGTCAAAAGATTGAATAAAATCTCAAGCATTCATGGATTTCAATATTTGATTTTTGAAAATCTTTTTCAATCTTTTTCATGGTGTTTTTGTGCCAAATCTGATCAATTATCATCAAAGCTTGCCTATTTGAGATATGCACGAATTATAGAGATTAGATCATGCATAAAAAGATTTTTTCATGTTAGGTTTATATTTTTCATGAATTAAAATCATTTAAATGAATATAAATTAATATTAATTCAAATAAACAATTAAAAAATATGAGAATACTTCCCTTTGGGCCTAGTGGCCGTGCATAGGCTTGGCATGAAGAAATTTGGAAGAAAATTGGGCCCATTTGCATTTTTAGGCCTTTTGCATCAATGTTGACTTTCAAAAATTTCCAAAAATTTCCCAACTTCTACAAGGCATAACTTGGTCAATTTTTAAGCTTTTCACATGTTCTTGGACATTTTGGAAAGGTCTTTGAGTCCTTTAACCAATGCCTTTGGTCCCATGTCATTTTGATTTACCAATCTCAAGTTATGGCCTTTGACTTAAAGTCACTTTTTGTTGACTTTTGAAAATGACCTATAATGTTGAAATTGATAACTTTTTGTGAGAGCATTTCTTGGACTTGGAACATGAAGATGAATTGTAGGAAATGTCTTTCTCTTCAAAATGAGCTTTGGATGGAATTTTTCTGATAATCCATGTGAAAGTTATGCCCTGGTCAATTTCAGTTGACTTTTTCAGCTGTCCAAATATAGCAACTTTTGCATCTTTGATGATTTCTGAGCCCAATTTTGAGAATCATGATCAAGCATTGATCAAATGATGTTTGTGGCTTCAAAATGATATATTGACCAAAAATTTGAACTTTTGACTGCCAAATGACCATTTTGCCCCTACAGTTGACTGTAGTGCAATCTAGGGTTTTGACTGTGCAATCTTGAGCTGAATGCCTTGAAACTTGACATGAAGGTGCTTGACCACATTTGTAGGCATATGAGACTTGATTGGGCCTTTGAGAAGTTCATTTGCTTGACCAGAACTCAAACCCTAGTTTTGACTGTCTAGGAGACAGTTGAGCTGCACAACCCTTGGGGCATTTTGTGACCTTGACTTTGATAATTCTTGATGAATATGGGAGGGCAAATTTTGGGGTACAACAGTTGCCCCTGTTCAATCTTCTTAGACCTGAGGATGCAGATTGGCTGACGTGCCTTTCGTAATCCGAGGGTAGAAGATGATTGAACACTAAAGTGCCCAGAAATTTGCGCTCACATAGTGACAGTGATGGGGAATGGGCTTATAGATGCCATTTAGAGATTTCTGAATAGGATGATGGGCTTATAGATGCCATCTGGATGCCGACTGCGTAAGAGATTCCTTCGCTAGAACCTGCATACCTGCAAAAGAGAAAATGAATATCTGACACGTTGCAGGAGTTGATTTTAGGTGCTTGGTATAGATGTGTCCTGACTGGTTGCAGGAGCTGAGTCTGGAGCTTCAAACGCTGATGAATGAACCAGGGATGGTTACTGCCTTAGCATGAAGGGTAAGAGAATCCTGAATGATCTCAACAACGCTCGTTGAGAAAATCTTGGTGAGAATTACCATCTTCGTAGTGTCAGGAAGGGAACCAAAGGACATTACAATCTCAAAGGGAGTTACCTCACTCACGTTGGAGAGGGAACTATAGGAAATTATAATCTGAAAGGAGATATCACCTCACGCTCATGCCGGAGAGGGGAACATCTGAAAAAGGGATTACTACCTCACACACCGTTGGAGAGGGAACCATAAGAGAATATCACCTCACGCTCATGCCGGAGAGGAAAACATCTGAAGAAGGAATTACCACCTCACACGCCGTTGGAGAGGGGACCATAAGAGACTATCACCTCACGCTCATGCCGGAGAGGAGAACATCTGAAGAAGGAATTACCGCCTCACGCTCACCGTCGGAGAGGGGACCATAGGAGAATATCACCTCACGCTCATGCCGGAGAGGAGAACATCTTGAAAAAGGAATTACCACCTCACGCTCACCGTCGGAGAGGGGACCATAGGAGAATATCACCTCACGCTCATGCCGGAGAGGGGAACATCTGAAGAAGGGATTACTACCTCACGCTCACCGTCGGAGAGGGGACCATAGGAGAATATCACCTCACGCTCATGCCGGAGAGGAGAACATCTTGAAAAAGGAATTACCACCTCACGCTCACCGTCGGAGAGGGGACCATAGGAGAATATCACCTCACGCTCATGCCGGAGAGGGGAACATCTGAAGAAGGGATTACTACCTCACGCTCACCGTCGGAGAGGGGACCATAGGAGAATATCACCTCACGCTCATGCCGGAGAGGAGAACATCTTGAAAAAGGAATTACCACCTCACGCTCACCGTCGGAGAGGGGACCATAAGAGAATATCACCTCACGCTCATGCCGGAGAGGGAAACATCTGAAGAAGGAATTACCACCTCACACGCCGTTGGAGAGGGGACCATAAGAGAATATCACCTCACGCTCATGCCGGAGAGGGAAACATCTGAAGAAGGAATTACCACCTCACACGCCGTTGGAGAGGGGACCATAAGAGAATATCACCTCACGCTCATGCCGGAGAGGGAAACATCTGAAGAAGGAATTACCACCTCACACGCCGTTGGAGAGGGGACCATAAGAGAACTTCTACTGAGTCTTTATCAGAAAAATCTGCTTGGAGTCGATTTAACTGGACTAGAGAAGTCCTTGAAATATGTTTGAGAATTTCAACTGCATCTTTCCTGAAAGGTAAAGGTCAGTTATATGCAATGCATGATATGGATCAAGCGATGATGTTCTCAATATGGATGCGATTTATATGATATGATGCGTACATGCATGCTGTAATGATGTATGTGATGATTCATGTATGTTTTTTGTCTAGGAAAATAAATCCTTGACGGGTGCCGGGAAGTCACATCCTGGGCTGATGTTGAGGAAGAGATTTTGCTTCCGCTGTGGATGATTGTTGCAAGAATACCGGTAGGAGAAGATAACTCCGTTGAGGAATAAACTTGGCAAATGGAATAATTCTGCGGGAGAAAAGATATTCTAGCGATCATGCTGGGGAGTGCTACTCTGTGGGGATAGCGATGCTTTGCTGCGTTGATGAAGATAACTCCGCTGGGGATACCGTTGATGAGTCATGCTGGGGGATATCCTTGTTATGCTGGAAGTGTTGATAGACTTTGCTGGGGGTAGGAAAGATATTTTGCCGAGGACGCTATTTCCGTGGCCTTTGGCTGAGGATAACCCAGTTATATCCTGTTAAGGAAATAACTCTTTAAATAAAGCCGGACGACGCGTTCGTGCTCTGCGGGGGGATAAGCTTCCAGAATCAACTGGGGATACGCTTACTGCTTGGGGAGATGGATTCCAACTTTCCTGGGGAAGCTGGGTTGGATTCTCCTGGGGAGGTATTGAACTGTATTGGTTATGTTCTTCAACAGGACCTACCCCGGTACCTTGGAGGATAGAACAATCAGACTGCTCAGACCGCTCATTATTGCCCCTGTTTCTTGTGGGGTGCTGATAGTTGTTGATGGGCAAACCTTCTTCTGGTAGACAGATGATGAGAAGACGGGACATAGTCGTACGCTTTAATCCCTAACTTTTGCCTTGACCGCCCTTTCGGGTTTTCAGTCCACCGGGATACCCATTTTTGCCCAAGCCGCCTTTTCAGGTTTTCGACTTGCCGGGTGTACATATGTTTTTCATTTCATCCCTTCATTTTGCCCGAACCCTTTTGGTTCGCCGGGAAGCCCTTGTTTTTGCCTAGGTGTGTCAACCTAGCGGGTCTTTGATTTTGCGTAGTATTTTTTTCGACTATGTCCGTTCTCAGAAAGTAGGGAGTTGCCCCTGTTAGAAGTGTTTTGCCATGCCACCACAAGGGATTTGATCAGGCAGGATTCGTTGTTGGAATGCCCCAAGTGACTCAGGCGGAGATCTGCCCCAGGTTGTTTGGCCTTTGAGAGATTCTCCGAATCTTGATTGGATTGCCCCAGATGATGGACCATGGTCATGCCTGCCCCTTGGTTGGAGATACTCTCGTTCATTAGACTTTCATTGTGCGAATTTCCCTGCTGTTCAAACAAAAAGTCATATGCAAACAAAGTTATGTTAAAATGCAAAGCTTATGTCTGTCTTGAAGATTTTGAAAATGCATTATTTTTCATAAACAGGTAAATGTTTGTAAAACGTAATGTCAACTCCGTATTTACCGTAGGCCTTCAGGAGTCAGGATACCTTTCGTAACAGTATGCTTTCGAACTAACCCATGCTTCAGCTAGGACTTTTAAGGGTTATATCGTGGCCTGGTTCACGGTTTAAGAAACAAAGGATAAAGGCTCAAATTTATTTGTACCCACCCGCTCTTCGTGATGTTCTTCAAACCTAAACTCAGTTGATCGTGCGTTAGACCTTGTTTTGAGTCCTTGCTTTGATATTCCAATAATGGTTCAGATGTTGATGACTTATTTTGAATAGGCAGTCATTTCCTTTTTTGCTGAGGGTTTGTAGGACCTCTTTCTTGATTTTGCTATCCCTTTCTTTTTTTTGCCTGAACTGTTTCCTTTTTTGGAATTACAGTCAGCGGGATGCCCCAGTTTCATACGTCCCCTTTGTAGGTTTAGACTTTTTTGGGCTTTTTCATTTATGAATTTTGATGATGACTGCCTGTCCTTTTGATTGTTCTGAACCATCACTGTCTTTGTTCATTTTGTAAAGATCTCTTCGGTGCCATTCGTTATGCACTGGGATCAACTGAGAGACTACCCTGCCCCAGGTTATGATTAAGGGTTTTGATTTTCGAAAATAAAGACTCCTACTTCTTTGGCTCTGATGGGTTGACGAGGGATTATCATCCTTATAACTCCAGTGTTTAGGGGTTGAAACAATGCCTGTACCTCATCAGCGGGGTCTGTTCAAAAGCATACTGTAGATCATGGTATCGTTTTCGTCATCCTCCCTCAAGAGGCTTAGGATTAAAGATCAAGAGTCGACATCAGAAAAAATATGAAAACAATTTGCATATAGTGAATGCGAATATATTGATTCAAAACAGACATAAGCGATGCATTAATGAAATAACAACGTTTGACATGAATAAATGTTTAGACAATCAAAGAAAAATGCAACTTGAACATTCGAATGAACAAAAGTTTTCTAGTTTGAATTAGTCACTTCAGATGGGAGATTCTCAGCAGAAGCATTTCATTTGGCCACCCGGCATGAACTCCAGCACCCTTCCGTCGATCAAGTCTTGGATCTTGTTCTTCAAGCTCCAACAGTCATTGGTGCCATGTCCAGGACTGTCAGAATGGTAGGCACATCTTTTATCAGGGTTATAAGTAGGAGCAGAGATGTCAGGATTCTGGGGAGGACCCTTTAAAGTAATCAGATTGACCTCCAACAAGTGTTCCAGCATTAGAGATGGTGGTATGCCAGTCTCAGTGAAATGTCTTCCAGGCGTATATCGCTTACGCCGATTGCCCCGTTGATGCTGGGTTTGTGAAGTAGTAACAACTTGGGGAGGTCCATTCTTCACCATACCAGACTGTTGTCCTCTTGGTAGCTGATCAAAGACTTGGTCCTTGACTTGGACTGGTAGCTTCATGTTGGATTTGCCTAGGTGGAGTTGACTGATCATGGCTCTCAGCTCTCCTTGCTCCTGAGCTAAACCTTGAATGAGTGCCCTTTGCCCCAGCATCTGGGTTTTCAGTGTGTCTACCTCAGCTTGTAGATGTTTCAGCTGCTCGTCCTTGTCATCTTCGGGACTTTTTCTGATCAGATTCCCCATGAGGAGGGTCCTCAGCTCTTCTTGCCCCTTGGATAGACCTAGGAAGATTTCTCTGAACTGAGACTCTTGAACGTGAAGGTCCTGGTTATCTTGTTGTGAGGCCATTGCTGAAATAAACAGCGAGAAAGGTAAGTGACCTGCAGAAGGGATACCTGTAATGCGATGATGTGTATGATATGCATGCAATGTTTTCAAGGACCTCGCGGGATAAACAAGAAAATTTGTTAGCATTTGGATCCGGTAGCTTGATTGAAAGAACTTCATATTTGTTGAGAGTCTTTCTTCCAAGGGTCAAAGGCTCACCATATCAAGTGGGTCATAGCCCCTGACAACCTTGGCTAGAGGAAAATAAATCCTCTTTGCCCCTGGCTAGACAATTGGTTCATCCTGACCTGCATCACAAGCCCTTGAGATCCTTGAAATGGGTTAGGATGTATGCAATGGTATGCAATGGTATGATGTCATGCTATGCATGGGATGATGTAGGTAAACTCTGCTACGAGTCCCAATTAAGGACTATAAACAGACCCTGCAAGAAATTCGGTATACTTTGTTATGAGTCCCAATTAAGGACTATAAACAAAACCTGCAAGAAATTTGGTAAACCCTGTCATGAGTCCCAATTAAGGACTATAAACAAGACCTGCAAGAAACTTAGTACCCTGTTATGAGTCCCAATTAAGGACTATAAACAGAACCTGCAAGTGGTTAGTACACCCTGTTATAAATCCCAATTAAGAACTATGAACAAAACCTGCAAGACATCAAGGGTCAGATAACAAGCATGCAAGTAGTCAAGTACGAAGGCACGCAAGTCACACAAGAGAGAGCCCTTAGGTTTAGGCCAGCATGGGGTCTGGGTAGTACCCTCTTGAAGTTGGTGGGTTCGACCTGTCCTATCAAAGTAACTGGGTTCTTAGAGGATCCCAATATCATTGACTACCCTCAATCGGTCATAACTCCAGCATCGCAATCTTTTCTTGCGGCCAGAACCATCACGAGAGTTTAGCCTCAATGGGCGTAGCATACTGCTACTGTTTCTATTGGCCAAGTTGGGTCATTTAAGGTTCTAAGGTCTGTTGGTGCTTAATGACTCCTTAGAAGACCCATACTCTCCTCGTTGCAACACAAGGGATATCGGTACAGACTAAGGTGCCACACCAACGTAGCCACTGCTTCACCTGTGTCGGTCTACGCCGGACAGGTCCCTCACAGCTTATGCTACCTAAACAGGGTATCCCCAGATCCGGGTTAGGATCTATGTAACTCCGATACAACCCACAATAGTAAAGCAAGCAAAGAAGACAATTGAAAACACAGTGATCTTAATCCTAAGGTACACCTCACTTTATAAGATTATCCCCAGCAGAGTCGCCAGTTCTGTGATCGGTGGATCTGGAACTGACTGTTTAACGCTGGTTCGCGAAATGTCACGGAAGCAAGAGTCGCCACCGTCTTTTATTTTCTCCAAATGGAAAGGACAAAAGCACAGAAAAATTCCTTTAAAGAGATTGCTCTCGGTTCGGGAGGTAGGTTATAGAAAGGGAAGGTGTTAGCACCCTTTCTATCCATGGTTATCCATGGGCTCTCAGATACTTGCTCATTTGTGTTTTCAAAATTGTTTTCTTGCTTTTCAATGTGGGTTTAAAAAAAGTTTCTTTGAGAAAATTTCAGATCGACTCGTACGTCAGAGTGTTTGAAAAATTTGCTTTGAAAGCTTTTGAAAAGTGTCAGTGTGAAAAGTCTTTTTGAGTTTGTTTTGAGATTAGAGCAAGTATCCTTGAGAACCTACCTACCCTAAGGAATTCGTCTGTGTAAATGTCCTTTAAAGTAATGCCATCCCACCATTGAGAGGTAGGTAGCACCACCGTTGGAGGTGTTCGGGTCAATTCGAGTTTGTAGGGACATGGTGATCACCAGAGCAATAGGAAGACACCTTAGAAGCTACCCTCATGCCAGGTTCCCGGATCATGAGGACTTACTAAGACATCCTCTACTCGACGACCACCTTTCGAGGCAAGGCAACAGTGAGACGTACCCTAGAGGTGGTGTGTGCGAATTGTGTGTCATGTTTCAGTTATTTATTTGCCTTTTGTCATGTCATCGTGATCTACGCTTGATTTTATTTTGTCCATTCATTCTTGCATGCATTATTAGCAGTTAAAAAGTTTGCGGGAAAATAAATCTAAGGCTATTACAAATGGCGCGGGTCCACATCGCCAAAATTAAACCGGACCCGATTTAGCGGAAAAAATAAATAATGCGAAGAAATAAAAGTGCGAAAAGTAAATTTACAATGCTTCGGGGCAATTACATAATTATAATAAGCGATAAAAGATAAATGCGCAATATTAATAATTGAAACGACGGGCGTTGGACCCTTTTGCAAATAATTAAAGGTTAATGAGCATTAAAAATAAAGTAATAAAAGGAATTAAATGTTTTTTTGATATTTTGTATTTTTTAAGATTTAAAAGAAAAAGGAAGTATTAATCAAAATTAAACTAAACGGCAAACCCTAAATTCTAATATTTTTTTATTTATTAAGAAAGAATTAAAATATGACCTAAATTAACCTAAAATTTATTATATACAATTTTTAATTATAAAAATAAAAATAATAAATAAACAGTATTGTGAGAAATAAAAATTAAAAAGACATTAAAACTATTAATTAACCTAACTCTACATGATTTGGATTTTTATTAAAAAAAAAAAAAAGAATTGGAATTAAACCCTAATTACACTAGTTTATTTACATGCTAGTTTATTTAGGAAAATAATTGTAATAAAATAAATATTATATTTTTCTTGTATTTTCTGCATTTTTTAATGTTTTTATATTTTATAGAAAAAAATAAGTTAATTAAAGCAATTAAATAAATCATACAATAATTAAAATAGAAAAAATAAAATAAAGAAAGCAAACCAGAGTGGGGGTGCTGCCCCAAATTTTGGAGGTATAAGCCTGAAAAGCCTGGCCCAATAAGGGTTGATTCATTGACTTTCTGGGATTAAGTATGATGCGTTGACTGGTGCTTAGGGTACTCCTTTGATCTTAAGCCCTTGATTTGCTTTCCAGAACACATGGCTAGTGGATATTGAGTGTGCATGGTGAACGTTCACGTTAAGCCTGCATGGGATTAGTCATTGAAAAATAATATTGAAAGTTGCAAGACCTGGGACTTGAACCCAGGTCTTGAAGGTCACAAACTCAACGCTTAACCACTGAACCAAACGTGTCAATTGGTATATTATTATAAACAAATAATCAAAAAGCAAAACTGACGCCCACTAACTAAAACGCGCGCAAGTTTAAACTAACGAACCACCAGCTGACAACTCATCATCGTCTTCATCCTTTTTTTATTTTTTCTGAAACATACGCATATGGCAACGGTTTTGCAACGTGGTTTTAGGCAAGCAATGGGAAAATAGCGACTAGCCCATATCCAAACATAAATTGGGCGCGATGGCATGGATCTTTTCGTCTCTAAGCCCTGAATTCAGCCATGGTATCCAGAAGTCCTAATTTTTCTTGTATTGAGAAACCCTCTTTTTGAGTTCCTGAAACCCTAACAACCATTCATGGTAATTTCTCATATATTGCACAAAAATAAAATCAAACACATTGGTTAGCTTTAGAACATCAAGACAAGCAATAATCCATAAAGAAAAATGCATGAGGATGTTTAAATCGTGCTATGCGAATTCAAATTTTCCTTGGTTCAGTTTGACTTCGTGATACCGTTTCAAGGTGGTTTTGTTGATGTTAATGACTGGAATGTGTCCAGGGAAGTCTCAGGATGATGATGGAACAAAGATTGAAGCTTTACTCGACCTCTAAGGCAATTTTCAGTGTTGAGTTTTTTGTGAAAAAATTCAATGTGCAATACTTGTTTTTGGCGCAGCTTGCAATCCTCTATCATTAGGGTTGTGATGTAGTATTTGTATGGAATGGTTTTAGGTCAAAAGATTGAATAAAATCTCAAGCATTCATGGATTTCAATATTTGATTTTTGAAAATCTTTTTCAATCTTTTTCATGGTGTTTTTGTGCCAAATCTGATCAATTATCATCAAAGCTTGCCTATTTGAGATATGCACGAATTATAGAGATTAGATCATGCATAAAAAGATTTTTTCATGTTAGGTTTATATTTTTCATGAATTAAAATCATTTAAATGAATATAAATTAATATTAATTCAAATAAACAATTAAAAAATATGAGAATACTTCCCTTTGGGCCTAGTGGCCGTGCATAGGCTTGGCATGAAGAAATTTGGAAGAAAATTGGGCCCATTTGCATTTTTAGGCCTTTTGCATCAATGTTGACTTTCAAAAATTTCCAAAAATTTCCCAACTTCTACAAGGCATAACTTGGTCAATTTTTAAGCTTTTCACATGTTCTTGGACATTTTGGAAAGGTCTTTGAGTCCTTTAACCAATGCCTTTGGTCCCATGTCATTTTGATTTACCAATCTCAAGTTATGGCCTTTGACTTAAAGTCACTTTTTGTTGACTTTTGAAAATGACCTATAATGTTGAAATTGATAACTTTTTGTGAGAGCATTTCTTGGACTTGGAACATGAAGATGAATTGTAGGAAATGTCTTTCTCTTCAAAATGAGCTTTGGATGGAATTTTTCTGATAATCCATGTGAAAGTTATGCCCTGGTCAATTTCAGTTGACTTTTTCAGCTGTCCAAATATAGCAACTTTTGCATCTTTGATGATTTCTGAGCCCAATTTTGAGAATCATGATCAAGCATTGATCAAATGATGTTTGTGGCTTCAAAATGATATATTGACCAAAAATTTGAACTTTTGACTGCCAAATGACCATTTTGCCCCTACAGTTGACTGTAGTGCAATCTAGGGTTTTGACTGTGCAATCTTGAGCTGAATGCCTTGAAACTTGACATGAAGGTGCTTGACCACATTTGTAGGCATATGAGACTTGATTGGGCCTTTGAGAAGTTCATTTGCTTGACCAGAACTCAAACCCTAGTTTTGACTGTCTAGGAGACAGTTGAGCTGCACAACCCTTGGGGCATTTTGTGACCTTGACTTTGATAATTCTTGATGAATATGGGAGGGCAAATTTTGGGGTACAACAATATCATATCAACTCGATCATAACAAGATCACATTAGGGTTGGTTCTTCCTCTTTTTTCCTATCTTTAAGTTTGCTCTTGAGGAATCTCCAAGCACCTTGGTTGTGTATTTTGCATATGTGTTGTTGACTAACTTCTAATCAAAATACAAAAAATATTTGTCTTTGTCTTTGTATATTTTTGTTTTGTAGATACCGAGTCGAAGCATCTGACAAATAAGGATTTCTGGTATCATTTTCCTAAAATCTCTATTAGCAAAGAAAAAGAATTAAAAAAAAATCATTTTTTCACTGATGCAATCGATTGCTCTTAGGGTGCAATCGATTGCACATAGTGCATTTTGCGCCATTTTTGAAAAAAAATACACTGTGCAAATCGATTTGCACTATAGTGCAATCGATTGCACAGCGTGAAAATTAAAAAAAATCAGCATTTTAAACTTGTCAAATTTTGGCTCCAATTTTCCTTCACTTTTGAAAAATGTATCATTAATTCAAATTTTAGTGCCAATCTTTCATTTAAAAAAAAAAGAATTATCATTAATTCAAATTTTGGCTCTAATATTTGAAAGAATTATCATTAATTCAAATTTTGGCTCTAATATTTGAAAGAATTATCATTAATTCAAATTTTGGCTCTAATTTTTGAAAGAGTTATCATTAATTCAAATTTTGGCTCCAAGAATCAATTACCAAATCACCACTAATCCCAATCCTAAAACTCTATAAATAGAGCTCTCATTTCATTCAAATTTCAAGCTTTTGATAGCCAAATCCACCTTGCTAAAAAATCTCTCAATTCTCTCCATCTACCAAATTCACTCAAAGCTCCATTTTCAAAAAGTTAGTAAGCTTTGCATTGAAGCTTACTAATCTTTGAGCTAAACCTTCATCCAAAAACTTTTTCTCCATCAATTCTCTACATCCAAGCTTGGTCAATTGATTCTTGTGGTTGAATTGAAGCAAATTCTTGAAGTTGTTTTGATAATTCTCTAGATCTACCTCTGGTAAGTTGGATAATTCATCTTTCACAATGTGATCTCTTGGTGGTCTTTGGGATTGATTCTTTGAGCATTATCTTGTGATTTCAATGGTGTTATTTTCTCATAATTTGATGGAATTTTCGTGCTTAAGTGGATCCATGATCATAAGGTGTTTGATGGAAAGTTTGAACAAGAAATTGCCCTTTTAAAATGTTGTTTTTGCTATTGTTACTGTGTGCAATCGATTTGCACTAAGTGTAAATCGATTGCACAGAAGCAATTTCACGCGAATTTTTGAAAACTGTACTATGTAAATCGATTTACATAGTAGTGTAAATCGATTTACACCAGGACAAAATGCATTTTTTGCATTGTTTTGGGGCAGCTTTGATCCAAAATGCTTTTTCTACTCACTCTTTTTGATTGTTGGTTTGGATTGCAATTTTAAATGTCCAATTTATCTTTAAACTCAATGGACTTTGTGATGTAGATGAAGTTGGATAAATGTTCATCAATTAATATCTACCTAAGAGTGAATTATTTAATTCATTTTTGGTGCTTTGGATTAATGATATGTTTAGTGCTTTAATCCATCTAGAGGAGTGGTTGAATTTAAAGATGAAAGAATTTTGAAATGGTGATCCAAATTAGCTTATCATTTCCCTCCCTCTTCATCTTATCCCTTTCTTTTTTAATTGTGCTACATGTTAAGGGATGGTGATCTCTATATCATTTATCCAAACATGAAGTACATAGATTGCTATTGAATGGCCTCAAAATAGGTGTGGCTTCTATATAAGTCCACTTACGATTGCTTAACATAGCGCTAAATTTTATCCCGATTCGAATAAATGATCATTCGTGGCCCAAAATTATGATTGCAATCCCAAGTATGTTAATTTGATCTCTTTGATCCAATAACCTTGAGATTCATTGTGTGGAGGCTTTGGTTATACCAATCCTCTAATGGATCTACAACACCTTTGGTCAACGCGGATCACTTAAACATCGTTGATTATTACATGTTGCCTTGTGAGAATTCCAAAATGGATGATATACTTGACAAAAAGCAAATGAAACTTGTTGTGTGGAGGCTTTGGTTCTACCAATCCTCTAATGAGTTCCAAATGCAAGTTTCAAGATGGTCATCCAACTAACCACTAATTACTAACAATTAACTTTACTTTACGCTTTTATTTTCATGCTTTATGTACCATTTACTTTTAGCATTTTATATTTCATGCTATTTTCATCTTTGCTCACTTGAGCATTTACTTTTATGTCATTTTTATTTTGCTCACTTGAGCTTTTCTTTCTTTTTAAAGACACCTAATAATCAACATGAACCATAAAAATCATTAATGATACTTGGACTACATGGTTACTATCCTTTGCATTATGGAGTGATGGACTTCTTGGACTTAGGATTAGAGACCTTGGCCTATCTTGGAGACTTTGTGACTTTATTTGATATTTTGTCTGGAGTTCTTGAGGTTTACCTCAAGATATTGGGTTGTTTGTTTGTTTTGTGTGCAGGTTATTGAGATTACGATCTTTGTTTGTAATCTGGAATTCACCCGTATACAGCCGTTACTCTGCCCAATTTTTGCGAAGACTTAAAACACTTGAAGTTTGGTTCTCTCAAGAAGTCTAGTATCTTTCCTTGCTTGGTTTCAATATGAAGAATGGGAATTCTATATTGACTCATAAATTCAAGTATTGGCTTCTTGTTGGTTACATGGTTCTTATCCCTAGCTTTTACCTTATGCTTTAGGATAGCCTCTTCTTCTCCTCCCATCTTCTTTAATTTCAAAAATCTTCTCCCTCCTTTTAAAAAAAAACTCTTCTTGTTTTGAAACTTGAAACATTTTCATAATAAACTTGGACTTAGGTCCATGCATCTTCGAAACATTTTCATAAATAAATTTCAATCAATTTAATAATACCTTGACCATTTTTTTTGTGAGAAGACTAAAAGTCAATCAATCTCATTTCAAATCATTTTTCCATTTTGGCTTTTATCTTTAAACTTTTCTCAAAATATTAGACTCTTGTCAATCCTTGTAGTGATGCAAACAACTATACTTCTACAATATGTAGTGAAGTGAGATATTTTCCACTTGGGTGTTGAGTGAGGCATTGTTGATTTTAAAATACAAGCCATATCCTCCACTTTGAGATGATGCAAATTATCCTTTCTCATGATTGTGGGTAGTAAGTATGTTTTTCACACGGACAATTGCGATGATGTCTTATCTCATAAAATCAACCAACACACTTGTGTTTCAAATTTTTAAAAGAGGAACTATGTGTACCCTGATCCCCTATTGCACGAAAGGTGGTATGTAGGCACTAAAGGTTCGCAACCGCGGCGGGTGCAAAAATCATAAAAATATTTCTCTTCTCGCCTCCATCATCCATTTTTTATACAACACATTTTTATAGCCAAAATATACAGATTTTTTCAAAGAGGTTCCTGCGGAGTACCGTAGATGTTTAGGGTGCTAATACCTTCCCTTTGCATAACCAACCCCCTTACCTTGAATCTTTCCCCCTCTTTTTGGGTTATTCGCTCTTTTCCCATTCCTTTGGAAACAATAAAGCGCGGTGGCGATTTTTATTTTGATTTGTATAAAGTCTAGTCAATCCAATGGCTTAGTCTTGCACATTTCTACCGCTACAGGAAAAATGGCAACTTCACTGGGGGAAAGATTGACCTCTTTCTGGTCCATCCCTAAGTGGGTTAAACCTATCTTTGTTTTTATCTGTATATGTGCTATTGTTGTTTATGTGTTATATTTTGTATATATGTTTGTCTGGATTTTCCTGGTTTACAGGGTGCTTGGTGATTACTCATAAGTCCTATACCCGGACTTGGGCAAACTTTAAGATAGGACGGGCGGTATAGTCATGTTAACTTTGAGGGAGTAATCCCAAAAAAGGAGGCATGAGATCCCCCACTCAGTCGAGGCCCCTTTGACTGTACTATCGTTTACCGAGTAATCGGGAAGACGTACTGCTTTCGACCTGGGAGCCTGCCGAAGCTGAGGACCGTAGATTACCTAACCCCTCTTGGCCTTTTAGGTGTAGTGCGGAAGCTATAACGGAGTAATCCAGAAGTAGTTGTCACGCGATACTACGCTCGGACGAGTCTTTCTTTAGAATATTACTAATTACCGAGTTAATCAGGAAGTTGGTAATATCCAAAGGAAGGATGTAGACTCTGAGAACCTCTAGAACCTTGTTCGGCAGGTGATAACTTTTTAGACCAATACCTTATGGGTAGTACCTTCGACCTCATGCTCGTGACGTTGAACCTATGAACCCTATATGTGTGATCTTGTGTGTGATTGTTGCATCGTGCATCCATGCACTCATAAGCATCTTTTGAAAAAAAACAATATTTCAAGGGATTTAAAGGTTGACTATTTGTGAATATCTCAGGTACTTTTACACCATGGATTCTGGAAAGAGAAATACCGGGAAATACAGTTTCAAGGATCCTAAGATAGATGAGTTGATCAGTCTAATTCCCGAGATCGAGTGTTCTGCAGACTTTCGGAAGAAGTATGGATCCATTATTCCTCTCATGAAGCTGAAGATGAAGGAGGGTTTTCTCTCAACTTTGGTCCAGTTCTATGATCTGGTGTATCACTTCTTTACTTTTCCCGATTATCATTTGATGCCAACACTGGAAGAGTATTCCTATCTATTGGATTTACCTGTTACCGATCGCGTTCCTTTTACTGGTTTGGAGGGTGAGCCAAAACCACATGAGATTGCTGCTTTGATTCATCTGGGGAAGTCTGAGGTGGAAGCTCATATGACTACCAAAGGAGGGATTAGAGGATTACCAGCTCAGTTCTTATTGGAGAAAGCTCGTTACTTTGCCAGGATGAAGAGTACGGTTCCTTTTGAGGCCATCTTTGCTTTACTCGCCTATGGATTATTCTTATTTCCTAATGTGGACAAGTTTGTCGACATTAACGCTATCAAGATTTTCATGATTGGAAACCCGGTTCCTACACTGTTGGGTGATGCTTATTACTCTATTCATCTTCGGAATTCTTATCATGGGGGAATGATTATCTGTTGCACGCCTTTGTTGTATCGGTGGTTTACCTCTCACATGCCTCAGTCTGATGCTTTTTGGGATGTCAAGAAGGAACCCCGTTGGGCTCCTAAGATCATGGCAATTACTCACTCAGATATTGATTGGTATCATCGAGCTTACCAGGATGTGGAGATTATTGACAGTTGTGGTAGTTTCCCCAATGTGCCTCTTCTTGGTACAAAGGGAGGAATTAACTATAACCCTGTTCTTGCACGGCGACAACTTGGTTATCCGATGAGGGATAAACCGAACAATATTCATCTGAGTAGTTTCTTTCTGAAGGAAGGAGAAGACCACAGGGAAGCAAGGGAGCAGATTGCGAAGGCCTGGCGTCACATTCATAAGAAGAGTAGGAAGGATTCGGGACCTAGGGGTGTTGTTTCTTTGGAGCCATATCTTCAGTGGAGCCATTCAGTTGAAGATTCCGTATACTCGAGAGACACCCATGCCTGATTTGTTTGTGAAGACCACTCCTCCCTTATTAGATGATCTAGAAGAGCTGCAGCTTGCTTTGGTTAGGATGCAACAGGAAAGGGATGCTTGGAAGAACAAGTTCCAGACTTTAAAGAGTTCCTACAGAGCAGACCTGAAGGAGAAAGATGATTTGATCGAGATCCTTGAGAGTCGAGCAGTAGAGTCTATGGAGAGGCAAGGAGATTTATTTTCTCCTAAGCCTCAAACAGGTTCTGTTTGTTCACTTCCTGATTCATATGATTGGAAGGAGGTTGCCATCAGACATGTGGAAGAAAACCAGAGGTTGAGAGCTCAGATTTCCAGGCTCACAGGGAAGCGCCAGCGTATAGATTGATCTCTATTAGTTCCTCTTCTCAGGGTTTTAGATTGTATTTTCATCTTGTACTTGGGATCATTGAAACTTGTAATCCATTTTGAAATTATTATAATGAAAATTTTCAGTATTTCAAAGGCTTTATTACTTGGATGTTTGCAATGTGTCTATAAATCATAAATCCCTTGAAATATTAAATGATAAAGTAAAAATAATCATATACATTGCATATCATGCATCATATTGCACATGTTTTTGCATTTGTTATGCATATCTAGGTGCCTTACCCAGCTTCTTTACTTCATTCAGCAAGCTGACTCATCACTACAACACTCAGGCTAATTTCAAAAAGAAGATGGACAACTTAGAGCAGGAGAATCGCGAGCTGCGCGAAGAAGTTTCTGCTTTGAAGGCTGGCTTGGCCAAGTTGACTACTCTGATGGAAGCTCTGGTGGTTGCTCAGAATCAGCCACCGAGTGTTCAACCTCAACCAACAAGGGCAAATGCTGAAGTTCTGACTGTTCCTGTATCCGCTACTCCGGCTGTTGTTCAAAACCGTATGCCTCAGGGTTATCCGTGGGGAATGCCAGAGAATTTTGCACCTGAAGGTTTCAATCTGGGTCCTCAAGATGCTCCAGTGGTTCCAAATGTTGTTACTCCTGCACCTCCTGTGGTGCATATTGTTCCTGCTGCACCTCCTTCGGTGAATTTGGTTCCGTTTGTTAATGAAGATGTGTGTCGTCCTTTCCCTCCGCCGAGTTAAGACTTGGGTATTTTTGACAAAATGGATGATTTCCAAGAGCAGTTTGATAGAATGCAAAGAGAGATGAAGGCTCTTAGGGGAAAAGAGTTGTTCGAGCAGAATGTGAATGAGCTGTGTTTGGTCCCGAATGTTAAAGTGCCTACTAAGTTCAAGGTCTCGGAATTTGAGAAGTACAAGGGCAACACTTGCCCTCGTGCTCATTTGATGATGTATGTGAGAAGGATGTCTACCCATACTGATGATCAGCGTCTGCTGATTCATTTTTTCCAGGATAGTCTGACCGGTGCTGCGTTGAAATGGTACATGAGTTTAGACAACGTCAACATCCATACTTTTAATGATTTGGGAGAAGCATTCATTAAACAATACAAGTACAATGTGGACATGGCGCCTGACCGTGACCAGCTTAGGGCCATGGTTCAGAAAGACAGAGAATCATTCAAAGAGTATGCGCAGAGATGGCACGAAGTGGCTGCACAAGTGATTCTGCCCATGGAAGAGAAAGAAATGACCAAGATTTTTCTAAAGACGCTAGGAGCTTTCTACTACGAAAGAATGGTAGCAAGTGCCCCAAGTGATTTTACAGAGATGGTAGGAATGGGTGTCCGCCTAGAAGAGGCAGTAAGAGAAGGCCGTTTGACAAAGGGTGAAGGATCTGGAGGTGTGAAGAAGCCATCTTACGGGTTTACAAAGAAGAAAAAGGGGGATACAAATGTTGTTATGCAAGAGAGAAAGGTAAAAGCTCCTAGAAGGAATTATCAGCGTCATCAGCAAGTCGCCTCAGTTACTCCTGTTATGAATGCCGCTCCAACTACCGTTGCTTATCAGAGACCATCCCAGCAGGGGAATCAAGGGTATAATCAGAGAAAGGAGAACTATGATCTTATTCCCATGAGCTATGCAGAGCTATTACCAGCATTGGTTCAGAAGAAGTTGGTCCAGACGCGACCACCTCCCGATGTACCATCACCATTGTTGTGGTATTACAAAGCAGACCAGACGTGTGCCTTTCATCAAGGAGCACCAGGGCATAGTGTTGAGAATTGTTATCCTTTGAGGAATGAAGTGCAAAGGTTGTTGAAGTCTAGAATTTTATCTTTCAAAGACGTGGGATCTAATGTGAAAGACAATCCTCTACCCAAGCACTAGAGAGTGAATGCTGTGAATATGGTGGCCGGTTGTCCAGGAGACTTTCGAATTTTTGACATTAATCTGGTTAGAGGGGATTTGGTCAAGATGCATGTAGACCTCTGTGAATTCAGTTATTATACGCATGACCATGCCGGTTGTGCTGTTTGCAGTACAAACATACAGGGTTGCGAGAAGATAAAGGCTGATTTACAGGAGATGATGGATGAAGGTTTAATCTATATAATCAGGCCTAGGGTGGAATATGAAGAGGAAGTGAATATGGTTTCTGGATGTCCGGGTGAATTCAGAATTTTTGATGTGGATCATTTGAATGAGGATCTAGTGCAGTTACATGCTACCTTCTGCCATACTGTTGGTCAGGTGGAACACCAATATGGATCTTGCATAATTTGTTGTCGAAATCCCCGAGGATGTTCTGTTGTGAGGGAAGGTGTTCAGTTGTTTTTAGACAATGGAACCATCAAGATCACATGTCAGAGAGATGATTATCATGAGATTGATATGGTTGAAGTCTGTTTGATGGAAGAGTCAGAGGAAGAGTATGCCTCCGCAGATGAGTATTTCTCTTCAGACAAAGATTTGTTTGCTTGAAATGAATTTTTGATGGCTGATTGTGTTGAGGAAGGGGTGAATGTCATTGTACCTTGTTTTGGTGCACCCACTCATCTTGAGGTGGAGTACCATAGCAAACCAGTTGTTTCCCCATTGGTGATTAGTCTGCCAGGTCCTGTTCCCTATGAATCAGATAAGGTTATGCCTTACAAATACAACGCTACGATCTTAGAAGATGGGGTGGAGATTCCCATCCAGCCGATGCCATATGTTGGAAATATAGATGATAATAGAAAAGTGACCCGTAGTGGTCGTGTATTTGTGTCGGTCATTCGAAGAGATGTTGTTGCTGGAAAGAAGATTGTTGAGAATGATAAGCCTAAGAAGTCTGCAGGAGGGACTAGTGGAGCTACATTAGAGAAAGAAGTGGATGATATCTTGAAGATAATTAAGATGAGCGATTACAGAATTGTAGATCAGCTATTGTAGACTCCTTCAAAGATATCTATTCTAGCCTTATTGATGAATTCCTCTGCTCATAGAGAATCACTGATGAGATTACTAGACCAAGCTTTTGTAGAGAATGACATGCCATTAGATCAATTCAACAGCGTAACTGAAAACATTACGTCATGTAACAATTTGAGCTTCTGTGATGATGAGTTACCAGATGAAGGGAGGAATCACAACCTGGCCCTCCATATATCCATGAACTGTAAGAATGATTCGCTGTCCAATGTGCTAATTGATAACGGATCCGCGCTGAATATCATACCGAGAAGTACCCTCTTGAAGATAAAGTATCAAGGAACATCTATGCGCCCGAGTGGCATCATTGTGAAGGCTTTTGATGGGTCGAGGAAATCTGTCATCGGTGAAGTGGACCTGCCCATCCATATAGTACCACATTTGTTCTTGATAACCTTCCAGGTTATGGATATTATTCCCGCATATAGTTGTTTGCTTGGACGACCATGGATACACGAAGCAGGGGCTGTCACTTCAACTCTGCATCAGAAGCTAAAATTTGTGCGTGAAGGGAAGGTAGTGATCATAAATGGGGAGCAGGCGTTGTTCATATCCCATCTATCCTCTTTCAGTATTGTAGAAGCGGATGAGGCTTCTATTGGAACCCAGTTCCAAGCCCTATCCATTGACAACATAAGGAGGAATGGGAATTCTGTAGTTTCCCTGAAGGACGCGCAGCAGGTTATGCGCAATGGTTATAATGCAGTTTGGGGACGACTGATGGATCCACCAGTGAACAAGAACAGAACTGGTTTGGGTTTTTCTTCGAAGAATGGCAAAGGTGGAAGTTTGAAGTCAAAGTCTCCTGTGAACAGTTATCATGATATTTTCCGCATCAGAGGCTACCTCCATCCAATTGGTTCTGGAATCAATGCTGTTGAAGAAGATGAAGCAGAGCAGGAAGTACCGAATTTTGTGACGCATGGAGTCCGAGTTCAGAACTGGGTCACCATTGATGTTCCTTCTTGCATACATATTTCAAAGTAATTTGTTTTAATCTGTTTCTTTCTTTGAAAAGCTTTCACTCTGCCCAAGGTGAAAGTATTGTATGGGCTTATTGTTGTACCCCAAAATTTTCCCTCCCATATTCTTCAAAGTTTTGACAAGCATCATCTTAATTTGCTCAAGTCTACTCAAGGGTTGCACAGTCAAACCATCCTCCTAAGCCAGTCAAAATTAGGGTTTTGGTTCTTGCAAGGAAGTTGAGGTTTTCAAGGGCTCAATCAAGTCACATATGCCTATACACATTGTCAAGCATCTACATGCCAAGTTTCAAGGCTCACAAGGTCAAGTTGCACAATCAAAAACCCTAATTGCTTCACAATCAACTACAGGGGCAAAATGGTCATTTGGCAGTCAAAAGTCAAAATTTTTGGTCAACATATTATTTTAAAGCCACAATCATCATTTTATCAAGTCTTGATCATGATTCCACAAGAATGGCTCAAAAATCATCAAGATGCAAAAGTTTCCATTTTTGGACAGCTGAAAAGTCAACTGTAACTTGACCAAGGCATAACTTTTTCATGGTTCATCAGAAAAATCCCATCCAATTCTCATTTTGAAGGGGATGAAATTTCCTAAAACTCATATTCACATTCCAAGTCCAAGAAATGCTCTCACAAAAAGTTATCAATTTCAACATTATAGGTCATTTTCAAAAGTCAACAAAAAGGCACTTTAAGTCAAAGACCATAACTTGAGATTGGTAAATTAAAATGACATGGGACCAAAGGCATTGGTTATAGGACTTCAAGACCTTTCCAAAATGTCCAAGAACATGTTCATATAATCAAAATTGAGCAAGATATGCATTGAAGAAGTTGGGAAATTTTCATGAAATGGCAAAAGTCAACTATCCTTGAAACTTCAATTTTTAACAAAAGGGCCCACTTTTTTCCACTTGATTCAGCCTTGTCATGCCACCCACGTGTCCCATGATCAATTTCAAGATTAAACATTAATTTTTCTATTTTTATTTAATTTTATTTGATTTAATTCATTTTAAATCCATAAAATTCAAATAAAATCAAAAAAAATTAATTCAATAACATCTTTGGATTTGAATGGCTTTCATGTGTCATAATAAACCTACCAATTTCGTGCTAGGGCCATTTTAAGCATGAAAATTCAAATTTGAACAAAATTGGAAAATGCTTTAATGGTGGTTATGAACAAAATCCAAAAGCTTAATGGCACAAGGTTAAGGCTCTTAATGTTGACTTAATTCCCTTCATATGTACATATGAAAGCCTCTCCAACCAAAGACACGACCTAGAGTGTGCACAAACGGCCAGAGCAAAATCCAAAAAGTGTCAAAAAAAAGTGTGAGATCAAAAGGAGTGTTGCAAGCATTTTCAGGCCAAAAGGAGAACGTGGCTCTCTTCTTTGCCATACTCTGAAGCTAAAGCAACCCTTGCCACGTCCTAAGGTCCATCATACCACGCTGTAAGTTTTCCCAGGTCCCCCAAATGCTTGTTTCATTTTTTCTCTAACGTATTCCTATGCAGATTCATAACAACGTTTCACCATGAACCTTCAGTGTTCCACATGCCAAGCGGCCATGATCATCAATCCAAGGGTCAGGATGAAAGCACACCGTATTCCTGGTCAACCAGCACCCCACTCAATTCCCATAGTCAACAAGGCTTGGAGTGTTCTTGGGCCAGAATTTCTAAATCAAACCTCCATTGGGCCATCAACACCCCCTTGGTTTTGTTATTTCTTTTATTTTTCTTTTCTTTTATATTTCTTTTTTTAATTATTAGTTTTTTTTGTTATTATTGTTAATTAACCTAACAAACTAATATTTTTATAAAAAATTCAGAAAAAACAAAAAAAACATTTTATTATTCATTAACTTATTTTGTAAATAAGTGAAAATTAAATTAAATTAGTTTATTTAGTTAACTTTAATACCTTTTTACAATAAATAAAATAATTTAGACTTAGGCTTTTCTTTTGATATTTTTAATTCCTTTTTTTTATTTTATTTCATTAAAACATAAAAACACAAAAAAATATTTTCTTAATTAATTAATTAATTAGTTATTAGTTTCAATTTCATTAATTACAAAAAAAGACAAAAATTCAATTCTTATTCAAAAAAGGGTCAAAACCCTTAGGACGTTCCCGATTTAATTTTTTCGCGCGTTATTCTTATTTTGATTATTTATGTAACTGTTTCCTGATATGTAATACTAATTAGATTTTATCGCCTATTTAATTTCTCGTACTTATTTACCAAAACGAGTTTTTGTTTTTTGGCGATATATAGACCCGCGCCTTGTAATAATTAGATTTACATTTCCGCAATTTATTTTCCGCACTCCTAACTATTAAAAAATGCATGAAAGAATGTATGTAAATAAAATTAATCCGTAGCTCATAAATATCATGTACAAAACATTAACTGAAAAACAACACACAAAGCACATGCCACTCCTAGGGTACGCCTCACTGGTTGCCTCGTACGTGGTCGTCAAGTATAGGGTGTCTTAGAGGTCGCCCTCCTGTCTAAAGATCCAGTCGCCTCGAAACGGTTGCCTCGGATAAAAAGGATCTAGGACATTAGGGTTACTTCTAAGGTGTCCTACTATTGCTTCGGTGACCACACATGTCCCTTAATCGAATTGACCCGAACACCTCCAACGACGGTGCTACCTACCTCTCAATGGTGGGATAGCACTATCTAAAGGACTCTTACACAGCCTAATTCCTTAGAGTAGGTAGATTTCTCTTAAGTACTTGCTCTCTCAAAAACAAAACAAAAACAACTTTCCGCACCTACACTTTCAAAAAGTTTTCAAACAAATTGTTCATACACTCTTGAGGACAGATACAAGAGTTACTTAGAAATTTTTCAAACGAAACTTTTTCAAACCCACACACACATTTGAAAAGCAAACAAATCTTTTGAAAACATAAGAGCAAGTACCTAAGAGCCCGTGGATAACCACGGATAGAAAGGATGCTAATACCTTCCCTTTCTATAAATCTACCTCCCGAACCGAGAAACATTCTCGAATAAGGAATTTTGTTGTGCTTTTGTCCTTTCCATGTTGGAGAACATAAAAGACGGTGGCGACTCTTGCTTACCGCGACATTTCGTGAAACCAGCTTAAAAAAACAGTCAGTTCTATTTCCACCGATCACAGAACTGGCGACTCTGCTGGGGATAATAATAAAGTGAGGTGTACCTTAGGAATAGTTCATCATCATGTTTTCAATTTCTTGATCTGTTTGCTTTAATATTGTGGGCCTATTTTGGGAGTTTCATAGATCCTAACTCGGATTTGGGGGATACCTTCTTTAGAAAGTAGCAACAAACTGTGAGGGAACTGTGCGGGGTATACCGACACGGTTGAAGCAGTTTGCTACGTTGATGTGGCACTTTGGTGAGTACCGGTAACCCTTGAGTCAAGTCAAGGAGAGTACGGGGTCGCCGCGTGGTGTCGTGAAGCATCAACTGACCTTAGGAACCTTACTTGACCATCCTGGCCTCTTTAGGGGTAGTGAGATGACCGACTTTGGTGCAGTCCGAAGTTGGTAGATACTCGATACTACACTCATTGAGGGTTGTTTTCTTGGAATATTTTGATCGCCAGTTCAGTGGCTAAATCGAAACAATGAACACAGAAAACAACCCAATTATATTGAGCTCCTTAGAACCCGGTTACTTTTGATAGGACAGGTTTTTGAGCCCACCAACTTCAAGAGGGTAGTACCCCAAACTTCATGCTGGCCTAAACTCTAAGGGCTGTCTTGTGTGACTTGTGTGCCTTCAAACTTGACTACTTGCATGCTTGTTATCTAACACACGAGTTTCTTGCAGGGTTTGTTTACAGTCCTTAATCTGGGCTCATAACATGGTTTACTTACATCACTCCACGCATAGCATAACATCATGCCATCATACCATTGCATACATCCTACATAAGGACTAATCCATTTCAAGGATCTCAAGGGTTTGTGATGCAGGTCATGATGTCTAGCAAGGGGCAAAGGGGATTTATTTTCCTCTAGCCAAGGTTGATAACTTGAGTCAGGGGCTATGACCCACTAGATATGGTGAGCCTTGACTCTTGAAGAAGGACCCTCAACAACATGAAGTTCCTTCAATCAAGCTACCGAAATTCAAATTCTAACAATTTTTCTTGTTTACCCCGCGAGATCCCTGAAAACATTGCATGCATACATACATATCATTGCATTACAGGTACCCTTGTTACAGGTCACTTACCTCCTTCGCTGTTTATTTCAGCAATGGCTTTCCAACCAGACAACCAGGATCTTTATGCTCAAGAGACTCGGTTCAGGGAGATCCTCCTAAATCTATCCAAGGGGCAGGAAGAGCTGAGAACGCTCCTCATGGGGACTTTGGTCAGGAACAGTCCGAAAGACGATAAAGACGAACGGCTAAAACGTCTACAAGCTGAGGTGGATACAATGAGAACCCAGATGCTGGGGCAAATGGCTCTTATCCAAGACTTATCTCAAAGACAAGGAGAGCTCAGGGTTCTCGTCAACCAACTGCTTCGGGATAACCAACTAGAGCAAACATCTAAGGTTGAAGAGCAAGCCATCATTCAACCACCTGTGGGGCAAGAACACAAGGGAAAAGCTCCTCAGTTTGCTTCAGGGTCACAAGCCCAGCATCAACCTCACCAGCGTCAACAGGGTAATCGGCGTAAGCGAAATACGTCTGGAAGACATTTCTCGGAGACTGGTATACCATCATCACTGATACCGAGACGCTTGTTGGAGGTCAAGCTGATTGCTTTAAAGGATCCTCCTAAGAATCTCAACATAACCTCCCTAAAGTACAATCCTGATGAAAGGTGTGCCTACCATTCTGACAGTCCTGGACATGACACTGATGACTGTTGGAGCCTGAGGAACAAGATCCAAGACTTGATCGACGGAAGGGTGCTGGAGTTCATGCCGGGTGGTCGGATGAAAATCTTCTGCTGAGAATCTTCCATCTGAGATGACTAGTTCAAACCAGAAAAACTTTTGTTCATTCGAATGTTCAACTTGTATTTTTCTCTGATTGTTCAAACATTTGTTCATGTCAAACTCTTTTACTTTATCAATGCATCGCATATGTCTGTTTTGAATCAATATATTCTCATTCACTATATTCAAACTGCTTTCATTTTTTGATGTCAACTCTCAATTAATAATTCTAAGCCTCTTGAGGGAGGATGACGAAAACGATACCACAATCTACAGTATGCTTTTGAACAAACCCCGCTGATGAGGTACATGCATTTTTTCAATTCCTAAACACCGGAGTTATAAGGAAGATAATCCCTCGTCAACCCCTTTGAGCCAAAGAAGTAGGAGTTTTTCTTTTCGAAAATTAAAACCCTTAATCATAACCTAGGGCAGGGTAGTTCTCTCAGTCTGATCCAGGTGCACAATGAACGGCACCAAAGAAGTCCTTACAAAACAACAGACGATGATGGTTCTGAATAAGCATAAAGACAGGCAGTCATTATCTTTCAGAAACTAAATCCCAATAAGTCAAAACCTACGAAGGAGACTTACAAAACTGGGGCATCCCGCTGACTGCAACCACAAAGAAACAGTTCAGGCAAAAAACAGGGATAACGAAATCAAAAAAGAAAGAGGTCCTACAAACCCTCAACCAAAAAAGGAATGACTGCCTATTCAAAATAAACTGTCAATATCCGAACCATCATTGGAACATCAGGACAAAGACTCAAACAAAGTCTAACGCACGACCAGCTGAGTTTAGGTTTGAAGAACGGGTGGGTACAAATACATTTTGAGCCTTATCCTTTGTTTCTTAAACCGTGAACCAGGCCACGTTATAACCCTTAAAAAGTCCTAGCTGAAGCATGGGTTAGTTCGAAGGCATACTGTTACGAAAGGTATCCTGACTCCTTAAGGCTTGCTATAAAATACTGAGTTGACATCACATTTTACAAAATTTGCTTGTTTTACTGAAAATGCATTTTCAAAAATTTCAAGACAGACATAAGCTTTGCATTTTTAATATAACATTGCTTGCATGTGACTATTTGTTTGAACAGCATAGAAGTTCGCACGACGAATGTCTAATGAACAAAAGCACCTCCAATCAAGGGGAAGGGCATGATCATTGTCCATCATCTGGGGAAGTCCAGTCAAGATTCAGAGAATCTCTCAAATGCCTAATAGCCTGGGGCAAATCTCCGCCTGAGTCACCTGGGGCATTGGACATGAGTTCCAGCTACGAATCTTGCCTGATCAAACATCTTCTGGTCGCATGGCAACACAACAACAGGGGCATCTCCCTACATTCTGAGAGCGTGGACATAGTCGAAAAAATACTACGCATAATCAAAGACCCGCTAGGTTGACATGCCTAGGAAAAAATAAGGTCTTCCCGGCGAACCAAAAGGGTTCGGGCAAAATAAGGGATGAAAATGAAAAAAATCTGTACATCCGGCAAGTCGAAAACCTGAAAAGGCGGCTTGGGCAAAAATGGGTATCCCGTTGGATTGAAAACCCGAAAGGGCGGTCCAGGCAAAAGTTAGGGATCAAAGCGTACGACTATGTCCCGTCATCTTGTCACTTGCCTACCAGAAGAAGATTTGTCAAATCGGCAGTTATCAAGGCCTCCACAGGTACCTTCTCCCATAGAAACTGGGGAAGTAAGAACTGTCCAAGTTGCTCTGTCCTACCAGGTATAAAGGTCGATTCAGCTGAAGAATATAACCAAGATACCTTCGCTCCCTGCAGAGTAAGACAAGGCTCAGCAATATTCCCCCCGAGCAGAGTGGGTCTATCATCAGCCCTACAAAAGGCACAGTATCCCTAACAAGTCAGCAACGCTCCCCCCAAGCAGAGTTAGTCTACTGTAAGCCTTAAGGAAGTGGGGCATCCCCAGAAAATCTCAATATTCCCCAGCGGAGTATACAGATGTTCCTAAGCAAGCATCCCCGGCAGTCTTAATATCCCTCGACGGAAATGTAAGGTTGTTCCCCGGCGGAATACCAGACACCCCAGCGGAGCCACTCCCCTGTACAGTCCAAGAGTTTCCCCAGGAGAGTTGAATCAATCTCCCCAGTAGATTATGGGAGCTCATCCCCAGTAGATTTTGGAAGCTTATCACCGGCAAAGTACAAACGCTTTTCCCCGGCTTTATTTAAAGTTATTCCCCACCAGAACTTATAATTGGGTTATCCTCAGCTAATTACCACGGAAAGATCGTCCTCGGCGAAGCTCTTCCTACCCCCAGCGGAGTTCATCAGAATCCTCAACAAAACATATCAACGGAATCCCCAATGGAGTTATCATCAAAACCTCAGCAAAGTATCTCTTCCCACAGAGCACTCCCCGCAGAGTAATCTCTCCAACAAGTTTATTCCCCAACGGAGTCATCTTCTCCTACCAGTTTATTCTTGCAATCATCATCCCCAGCGGAAACGAAGAACTCTACTCTTCAACATCAGCCCAGGATTCAACCAACTCCCGGCATTCGTCAAGGATTTATTTTCCCAGACGAGAATACATTCATAAACATCACATCTTCATACATTACAGCATGCATACGCATCATACAACACAAATCTCATTTATTTTTGAGAACATCTTAAAATCATGCAGTTCATGCATCATGACATTGCATACGACTAATACTTTGCCTTTTCAGAAAAAAGTCAATCAAAAGATGATTACCATCTACCTTTACAGTTCCAGATCAACAGCGGTAACAAGCCAGGAAAATTCTGTGGACGACTGATCGTGGGTTAATATCCGAAACCAAACAGGACAATTATCTACTTGATCATCCTCAGGCAACCCTACACCGGTTCTGAAATTCTGGCTGCAGATACTCAATGTCACGTTCAATGTTATGACACCGTATCTGACTTTCTATAAGATAGTAAATACAAAAATAGTAAAGAACACAGTCAATTGCTTACCCAGTTCAGTGTGCAACAACACCTACTCTGGGGGCTACCAAGCCAGGGAGGAAATCCACTATAAGAGATATTAATTCAGGAATAAACCAACCAGTTTATCTCCTTCACTTAAGACCTACCCAATGCAACTTCAATCTAAGTACAACTTAAACCTGAGTTCCTACTCACTCCCCCTCAATCACAGCAGTGATACATAAAACAATTTGACTAATGAATTGTTGAAGACACTCTTCAAAACATACACTTGATTATGCTTCACAGCTTTTTAATCAAGCAACACAAACACTCTTGCTTCACAGCTTTGAGTGATACACAAACCTAACTTGACTTTGCTTCACAGCTTTAGTCAAGAGACATACAAACACTCTTGCTTCAAAGCTTTGAGTGTTACACAACCCTTACAATTAAAACCTATTCCAAGTCACTTATCACAATGATAATTGCTTGGATTACAATAGTAAAAACTATACAGCTTCTAAATGATCTTCTGTCAAAAAGGGATTACATTCAAAACAGCAGCCCTGTTGAATATATAGCAGCTGCAACTTCAGTTAGGGTTTCCACAAAAAGCTAGGGTTAATTCCGTTTGTCCTTAAGACTAGGTCACAGGACTTTATCAACCAGGTTGGGGTTGAGCTAGGTTAACCCAAAGAAAACACAGGATTCTGTTCTGGAAAGACTGAGTCATTTTCCTGAAAAAACTCAGAATTAACCAAACTGCATAACTGTTAGTTCAGAACAGGATGTCTTAACATTTGTTATGACATCTGAAAACCTATCTACTGATTTAGGTAAATGTGATCTTTTTGCAAAATGCTCAGATACACACTTATAAACATTAGTACCTGTATGAGAATATTTTTCTGCAAAGGTACCTAATGAATCAGTACATACTGAACTAGAATGTTATGACATCAGTCATGACATTCACACACACACTTGGGTTTTACCAAAAATGCAAGCCAATAACTAAACAACTACAGGTTCCTTTTCTTTCAGAAGAAGTCTTACACGGACTTATCTCAAGATGACCTTACCCCGGTTCATCAATAAGTTTTACACGAACTTATCCTGCAGTACCCTTACCCTGGTTCCTCCAGAAGTCTTACACGGACTTATCTCAAGATGACCTTACCCCGGTTCATCCAGAAGTTTTACACGAACTTATCCTGCAGTAACTTTACCCCGGTTCCTCCAGAAGTCTTACACGGACTTATCTCAAGATGACCTTACCCCGGTTCATCAAGAAGTTTTACACGAACTTATCCTACAGTAACCTTACCCCGGTTCCTCCAGAAGTCTTACACGGACTTATCTCAAGATGACCTTACCCCGGTTCATCAAGAAGTTTTACACGAACTTATCCTGCAGTAACCTTACCCCGGTTCCTCCAGAAGTCTTACACGGACTTATCTCAAGATGACCTTACCCCGGTTCATCAAGAAGTTTTACACGAACTTATCATGCAGTAACCTTACCCCGGTTCCTCCAGAAGTCTTACACGGACTTATCTCAAGATGACCTTACCCCGGTTCATCAAGAAGTTTTACATGAACTTATCCTGCAGTAACCTTACACCGGTTCCTCCAGAAGTCTTACACGGACTTATCTCAAGATGACCTTACCCCGATTCATCAAGAAGTTTTACACGAACTTATCCTGCAGTAACCTTACCCCGGTTCCTCCAGAAGTCTTACACAGACTTATCTCAAGATGACCTTACCCCGGTTCATCCAGAAGTTTTACACGAACTTATCCTGCAGTAACCTTACCCCGGTTCCTCCAAAAGTCTTACACGGACTTATCTCAAGATGACCTTACCCCGGTTCATCCAGAAGTTTTACACGAACTTATCCTGCAGTAACCTTACCCCGGTTCCTCCAGAAGTCTTACACAGACTTATCTCAAGATGACCTTACCCTGGTTCATCCAGAAGTTTTACACGAACTTATCCTGCAGTAACCTTACCCCGGTTCATCCAGAAGTTTTACACAAACTTATCCTGCAGTAACTTTACCCCGGTTCCTCCAGAAGTCTTACACGGACTTATCTCAAGATGACCTTACCCCGGTTCATCAAGAAGTTTTACACGAACTTATCCTGCAGTAACCTTACCCCGGTTCCTCCAGAAGTCTTACACGGACTTATCTCAAGATGACCTTACCCCGGTTCATCAAGAAGTTTTACACGAACTTATCCTGCAGTAACCTTACCCCGGTTCCTCAAGAAGTCTTACACGGACTTATCTCAAGATGACCTTACCCCAGTTCATCAAGAAGTTTTACACGAACTTATCCTGCAGTAACCTTACCCCGGTTCCTCCAGAAGTCTTACACGGACTTATCTCAAGATGACCTTACCCCGGTTCATCAAGAAGTTTTACACGAACTTATCCTGCAGTAACCTTACACCGGTTCCTCCAGAAGTCTTACACGGACTTATCTCAAGATGACCTTACCCCGGTTCATCAAGAAGTTTTACACGAACTTATCCTGCAGTAACCTTACCCCGGTTCCTCCAGAAGTCTTACACGGACTTATCTCAAGATGACCTTATCCCGGTTCATCCAGAAGTTTTACACGAACTTATCCTGCAGTAACCTTACCCCGGTTCCTCCAGAAGTCTTACACGGACTTATCTCAAGATGACCTACCCCGGTTCATCCAGAAGTTTTACACGAACTTATCCTGCAGTAACCTTACCCCGGTTCCTCTAGAAGTCTTACACGGACTTATCAACGAAGTAACCTTACCCCGGTTCCTCCAGAAATTTTACACGAACTTATCCCGAAGAAACCCTACACAGGTTCTCTCTCTCCAGACGTAGTTTTACACGGGCTCGTCGTCAAAAGAAACCCTACACAGGTTCTCTCTTTCCAAAGATGCAGTTTTACACGGACTCATCATCAGAAACCCTACCCAGGTTTTACTTCTTCTAGGATGCAGTTTTACACAGGCTCATCATCAAAGTAACCCCACATAGGTTCCCTTCTCAAACTCCAGACGTAGTTTTACACGGACTCGTCATCAGTAAACCCTACACAGGTTTCCTTCTCAGCTCTAGATGCGGTTTTACATGGACTCGTCATCAAAGTAACCCTACACAGGTTCCTTCTCCATTTCAGATGCAGTCTTATACAGACTCATTATCAGTAAAACCTACACAGGTTTCCTTCCTTCAAAGATGCAGTTTTACACGAGCTCATCATCAGTCAACCCTACACAGGTGTCCTTCTTTCCAAGATGCAGTTTTACACGAGCTCATCATCAGGAAACCCTACACAGGTTCCCTCTTTCAACTTACAAAAATTACAATTCAACAGACAACCTCCAGATGGCATCTATAAGCCCATCCACTTACCAACAGTCTCCAAATGGCATCTGTAAGCCCATTTCCGACAAGACTCTGTCACATCTCCAGATGGAATCTATAAGCCCATCCTCCTATCCATCATCTCTCCAAATGGCATCCATAAGCCCATTCCCGCCATCACATTGCTGATATTCTACTATGTGAGTGCAAATTTCTGGGCACTCTAGTGTTCAATCATCTTCCACCTTCGGATCACGAAAAGCACGCAAGCCAATCTACATCCTCAGGTCTAAGAAGATTGAACAGGGGCAACTGTTGTACCCCAAAATTTTCCCTCCCATATTCTTCAAAGTTTTGACAAGCATCATCTCAATTTGCTCAAGTCTACTCAAGGGTTGCACAGTCAAACCATCCTCCTAAGCCAGTCAAAATTAGGGTTTTGGTTCTTGCAAGGAAGTTGAGGTTTTCAAGGGCTCAATCAAGTCACATATGCCTATACACATCGTCAAGCATCTACATGCCAAGTTTCAAGGCTCACAAGGTCAAGTTGCACAGTCAAAAACCCTAATTGCTTCACAATCAACTACAGGGGCAAAATGGTCATTTGGCAGTCAAAAGTCAAAATTTTTGGTCAACATCTTATTTTGAAGCCACAATCATCATTTTATCAAGTCTTGATCATGATTCCACAAGAATGGCTCAAAAATCATCAAGATGCAAAAGTTTCCATTTTTGGACAGCTGAAAAGTCAACTGTAACTTGACCAAGGCATAACTTTTTCATGGTTCATCAGAAAAATCCCATCCAATGCTCATTTTGAGGGGGATGGCATTTCCTACAACTCATTTTCACATTCCAAGTCCAAGAAATGCTCTCACAAAAAGTTATCAATTTCAACATTATAGGTCATTTTCAAAAGTCAACAAAAAGGCACTTTAAGTCAAAGACCATAACTTGAGATTGGTAAATTAAAATGACATGGGACCAAAGGCATTGGTTATAGGACTTCAAGACCTTTCCAAAATGTCCAAGAACATGTTCATATGATCAAAATTGAGCAAGATATGCATTGGAGAAGTTGGGAAATTTTCATGAAATGGCAAAAGTCAACTATCCTTGAAACTTCAATTTTTAACAAAAGGGCCCACTTTTTTCCACTTGATTCAGCCTTGTCATGCCACCCACGTGTCCCATGATCAATTTCAAGATTAAACATTAATGTTTCTATTTTTATTTAATTTTATTTGATTTAATTCATTTTAAATCCATAAAATTCAAATAAAATCAAAAAAAATTAATTCAATAACATCTTTGGATTTGAATGGCTTTCATGTGTCATAATACACCTACCAATTTCGTGCTAGGGCCATTTTAAGCATGAAAATTCAAATTTGAACAAAATTGGAAAATGCTTTAATGATGGTTATGAACAAAATCCAAAAGCTTAATGGCACAAGGTTAAGGCTCTTAATGTTGACTTAATTCCCTTCATATGTACATATGAAAGCCTCTCCAACCAAAGACACGACCTAGAGTGTGCACAAACGGCCAGAGCAAAATCCAAAAAGTGTCAAAAAAAAGTGTGAGATTAAAAGGAGTGTTGCAAGCATTTTCAGGCCAAAAGGAGAACGTGACTCTCTTCTTTGCCATACTCTGAAGCTAAAGCAACCCTTGCCACGTCCTAAGGTCCATCATACCGCGCTGTAAGTTTTCCCAGGTCCCCAAAACGCTTGTTTCATTTTTTCTCTAATGTATTCCTATGCATATTCATAACAGCGTTTCACCATGAACCTTCAGTGTTCCACATGCCAAGTGGCCATGATCATCAATCCAAGGGTCAGGATGAAAGCACACCATATTCCTGGTCAACCAGCGCCCCACTCAATTCTTAGAGTCAACAAGGCTTGGAGTGTTCTTGGGCCAGAATTTCTAAATCAAACCTCCATTGGGCCATCAACACCCCCTTGGTTTTGTTATTTCTTTTATTTTTCTTTTCTTTTATATTTCTTTTTGTAATTATTAGTTTTTTTTATTATTATTGTTAATTAACCTAACAAACTAATATTTTTATAAAAAATTCAGAAAAAACAAAAAAAACATTTTATTATTCATTAACTTATTTTGTAAATAAGTGAAAATTAAATTAAATTAGTTTATTTAGTTAACTTTAATACCTTTTTACAATAAATAAAATAATTTAGACTTAGGCTTTTCTTTTGATATTTTTAATTCCTTTTTTTTTATTTTATTTCATTAAAACATAAAAACACAAAAAAATATTTTCTTAATTAATTAATTAATTAGTTATTAGTTTCAATTTCATTAATTGCAAAAAAAGACAAAAATTCAATTCTTATTCAAAAAAGGGTCAAAACCCTTAGGACGTTCCCGATTTAATTCTTTCGCGCGTTATTCTTATTTTGATTATTTATGTAACTGTTTCCGGATATGTAATAGTAATTAGATTTTATCGCCTATTTAATTTCTCGTACTTATTTACCAAAACGGCTTTTTGTTTTTTGGCGATGTATAGACCCGCTCCTTGTAATAATTAGATTTACATTTCCGCAATTTATTTTCCGCACTCCTAACTGTTAAAAAATGCATGAAAGAATGTATGTAAATAAAATTAATCCGTAGCTCACAAATAACATGTACAAAACATTAACTGAAAAACAACACACAAAGCACATGCCACTCCTAGGGTACGCCTCACTGGTTGCCTCGTACGTGGTCGTCAAGTATAGGGTGTCTTAGAGGTCGCCCTCCTGTCTAAAGATCCAGTCGCCTCGAAACGGTTGCCTCGGATAAAAAGGATCTAGGACATTAGGGTTACTTCTAAGGTGTCCTACTATTGCTTCGGTGACCATACATGTCCCTTAATCGAATTGACCCGAACACCTCCAACGACGGTGCTACTTTCCTCTCAATGGTGGGATAGCACTATCTAAAGGACTCTTACACAGCCTAATTTCTTAGAGTAGGTAGATTTCTCTTAAGTACTTGCTCTCTCAAAAACAAAACAAAAACAACTTTTCGCACCTACACTTTCAAAAAGTTTTCAAATAATTTTTTCATACACTCTTGAGGACAGATACAAGAGTTACTTAGAAATTTTTCAAACGAAACTTTTTCACACCCACACACACATTTGAAAAGCAAACAAATCTTTTGAAAACATAAGAGCAAGTACCTAAGAGCCCGTGGATAACCACGGATAGAAAGGGTGCTAATACCTTCCCTTTCTATAAATCTACCTCCCGAACCGAGAAACATTCTCGAATAAGGAATTTTGCTGTGCTTTTGTCCTTTCCATGTTGGAGAACATAAAAGACGGTGGCGACTCTTGCTTACCGCGACATTTCGCGAAACCAGCTTAAAAAAACAGTCAGTTCTATTTCCACCGATCACACTTATCCGTTTGCTTTGATTTTTAAGATCATTAATAAAAGTTATCTTTGCTTCCAAAAATATGTCTTTATTTTCTGCTTTTTCATGGGAAATGGTAATCAAATAAAAAACCCTTTCAAAATAAATGATAACTGAAAATTAATTTGCATGATCACTTGTTATATGTGTCAGTTTCTAAAAGCAATCATAAATCATATGTGCAGATTAATTAAAAAACCCGTTGAATACAATGACCCTCCACCCTCTCCCAACTTTGAATGTCTTGTGTTTGGGGCTGAAGAAGAAGATTATGATGAGATTCTAGAAGAGGTCTCATGGTTGCTTGAGCACGAGGATAATACCATTCAGCCATATAAGGAGCCTTTGGAAGTGATTAATTTGGGTTCAGAAGAAGATCCGAAAGAGATTAAGATTGGAGCATCGTTGCATCTTGATATGAAAAGCGGGTTGATTGAGCTATTGAAAGAGTATGTGGATATTTTTGCTTGGTCTTATCAAGGCATGCCTGGTCTAGATACAGACATTGTTGAGCATCATTTGCCATTGAAGCCAGAGTGTCCGCCAGTTAAACAAAAGTTGAGAAGAACCCATCCAGATATGGCAGTAAAGATCAAAGAGGAGGTCCTAAAGCAGATTAATGCTGGTTTTCTTGTGACGTCAGTGTATCCTCAATGGATTGCCAATATTGTCCCAGTACCGAAAAAAGACGGAAAAGTCCGCATGTGCATAGATTACAGAGATCTAAATAAAGCTAGTCCAAAAGATGATTTTCCATTGCCTCACATTGATATGTTAGTGGATAGCACAGCAAAATTCAAAGTATTCTCGTTCATGGACGGATTTTCCGGGTATAATCAAATAAGAATGGCTCCAGAGGACATGGAAAAAACAACGTTTATCACACCCTGGGGAACATTCTGTTACAGAGTGATGCCCTTCGGGTTGAAGAACGTTGGTGCAACGTACCAGAGGGCTATGACAACCCTATTCCATGATCTGATGCACAAGGAAATTGAAGTATATGTTGATGATATGATTGTCAAATCCCAAACTGAAGAAGGGCATATAAAAGATTTGTTGAAGTTGTTTCAGCGTTTGAGGAAGTTTCGTCTCCACTTGAATCCAAATAAATGCACCTTCGGAGTTAGATCGGGGAAATTGTTGGGTTTTATTGTTAGCCAGAAAGGAATTGAAGGTGATCCTGATAAAGTCAGAGCAATTCAAGAAATGCCAGCACCAAGAACTGAAAAGCAAGTCAGGGGTTTCCTCGGGCGTTTGAATTATATTTCCAGATTCATTTTCCACATGACTGCAAAGTGTGAATCGATCTTTAAGTTTTTAAAGAAAGATCAAGGTTTTGTGTGGACGGATGACTGCCAAAGGGCATTTGAGAGTATTAAAGAGTATCTGCGTGAACCTCCTATCTTGCTCCCTCCCGTAGAAGGAAGACCGCTGATTATGTATCTAACGGTGTTAGATAAATCCATGGGTTGTATTCTGGGACAACAGGATGAAACGAGAAAGAAAGAGTTCTCCATTTATTATCTTAGCAAAAATTTCATTGATTGTGAGTTGCAGTATTCCACACTAGAAAAGACATGTTGTGCTTTGGCCTGGGCGGCAAAACGTTTGCGGCAGTATATGTTGAATCATACCACTTGGTTGATCTCCAAAATGGATCCAATCAAGTATATTTTTGAGAAGCCTTCTCTTCGGGGAGAATTGCCCGCTGGCAGATGTTGTTGTCTGAATATGATATTGAGTACCGCACTCAAAAAGCTATTAAAAGTAGTGTGTTGGCAGATTACCTTGCTCACCAACCGGTGGAAGATCATCAGTCTGCAGAATTTGAATTCCCTGATGAAGATGTGATGTTCTTGAAAGTGAAAGATTGTGATGAACCATTGCCTGAGGAAGGCCCTGACCCTGAATCTCATTGGAGTATGATTTTTGATGGAGCGGTGAATGCTTATGGTAAAGGAATTGGTGTTGTGATTGTCACTCCTCATGGATCGCACATTCCTTTTACTGTGAGGCTAACATTTTATTGCACTAACAATATGGCGGAATATGAGGCTTGCATCATGGGTCTTGAGGAAGATATTGATCTCAAAATCAAAATTCTAGATGTGTATGGTGATTCAGCTTTGGTAATAAATCAGATTAAAGGAGAATGGGATACTCGTCACCCTGGCTTGATCCCTTACAAAGATTATGCTAGAAGATTGCTACCCTTCTTCAACAAAGTTAAATTCCATCACATCCCTAGAGATGAAAATCAAATGGCGGATGCTCTGGCAACTTTGGCTTCCATGTATCAATTGAATTCTTGGAATGATATACCCCGTATTACAGTTCGACGGCTGGATAGGCCCGCTCATGTGTTTGCGACAGAGGAGGTAGCAGATGAAAAACCTTGGTATTATGATATCAAGCATTTTCTTCAGACTCAGGAATACCTGATTGGTGCATCGAGGAAAGATAGAAAGACATTGAGAAGATTGGCAGGCAGTTTCTTCCTCAGTGAAAATGTGCTATACAAGAGAAATTATGACATGATCTTGCTCAGATGCGTGGATAGACACGAAGCAGACATGTTGATGCATGAGATTCATGAAGGTTCATTTTTCACTCATGCAAATGGACATTCGATGGCTAAAAAGATGCTAAGGGCAGGTTACTATTGGTTGACAATGGAATCTGATTGTTACAAATTTTCAAAGAAGTGCCATAAATGCCAGATTTATGCAGATAAGATCCATGTGCCTCCAAAACTTCTCAATGTAATTTCCTCCCCATGGCCTTTCTCTATGTGGAGTATTGACATGATCGGGATGATAGAACCCAAAGCTTCGAATGGACACCGTTTCATTTTGGTAGCGATTGACTACTTTATCAAATGGGTAGAGGCTGCTTCTTATGCCAATGTTACCAAACAAGTGGTTGTGTGTTTCATCAAAAACAATCTGATATGCCGGTATGGTGTGTCGAGTAGAATCATCACTGACAATGGCTCAAATTTGAACAACAAAATGATGACAGAACTGTGTGAAGAATTCAAGATTGTCCATCACAATTCGTCTCCATACATGCCAAAGATGAATGGGGCTGTTGAGGATGCTAATAAGAATATCAAGAGAATTATCTAGAAAATGGTTATTACTTATAAGGATTGGCATGAAATGCTCCCTTTTGCTCTGCATGGATATCGAACATATGTCTGCACTTCAACAGGAGCAACCCCGTTCTCCCTGGTATATGGAATGGAAGATGTACTCCCTGTTGAGGTAGAGATTCCCTCGTTGCGTATGATAATGGAAGCCAAGTTGACAGAGGCTGAATGGGTCCAGAACAGGTTTGACCAATTGAATTTGATTGAAGAGAAGAGGATGACAGCTTTATGTCATGGGCAGTTATACCAGAAAAGAGTGAAGAAAGCATTTGATAAAAAGGTCAAACCTCGTGAATTCAGAGAAGGCGACCTCGTGCTCATGAAGATCATGTCTTTTAACATTGATTCTAGGGGCAAGTGGACTCCCAATTTTGAAGGCCCGTATGTTGTTAAGAAAGCCTTCTCTGGTGGTGCATTAATTCTTGAAACTATGGATGGCGAGGAGTTCCCACATCCCATGAATGCTGATGCAGTCAAGAAATACTCCGCCTAAAGAAATAAAAGAACAGCTCGCTAAGTTGAAAACCTGAAAGGGCGGCTTAGGCAAAAAGGAGCGTCTCGATAGGCTGAAAACCCGAAAGGGCGGTCTAGGCAAAAATTAGAGACATAAACAGAATAAATTTCCCGCTAAGTTGAAAACCCGCAAGGGCATCTTAGGCAAAAGTTAGGGATTTTTTTCTTGGCAAGTAACTACGTCAGACAAGACTTGATCGTTGAAGCAATAATCTTCTCGGATCCTCACCATACTTCAACAAAAGCTGCTGCTCAGGACTTCGAAAGTTGTTAGGGGAATAGTGGTCATTGTATCTCAATGTATCTTTTCCATTATATATTACCATTTCCCAAACTTTGTAATCATCCATGGAGTCTCGCCATTCGCAGACTACCATTCTATTAATAAAATTCGAGCTTTTGCCCAATTCTTTGTGTTATTATTTTTATTTAGCTTGCAAAGACTTCATTTATTACTGATAATAAATTTCAAAGAAAAAAGATTAAAAAAAACAAAATTGACTTTTCAAAAAGAAAGACATCTTTACAATTCAATTTACTTTGGGATTTATGATGAAACAATGACAACAAAAATGGCGATCCCTGGAATGAACAAACTCTGGTTGTTTTAAGAATATTTACTTCCTTCGTGAAGGTTTTTCTCAGGTCATCTTGTTGGTATATGCGCAATCTTTGTGTGTTTCTCAGATAATTAAAGACGATACCAGTTGGCGTAAGGTACAATATTAGGTTTATGATCCCATGATCCCCGGCCAAGTCTTGGTTCGCTTTTGATTTTGAGTTTGCATGGTCAGAAGCCTCTGTCCCAGGTTCCCCAGCGAAGTTTTCCCTCATATGATGAAAGGTTTTATTCCCTTGGTGTGCTAAGATATCTCTCTTTTTGCAGTATTGGCATTAGTGTTGACTTCTTGATTTCCCAGGAGGACTACACCAGGGCATCTTTTGTTGGAATAGGTTTGGTTGATATGAAGACTCAATCCAGTATTTTCCAGTGAAGGCCTTGTTTATTTGATAGAAGTCCTTTTTCCCCAGTGAAGAACATATCTTGGTTTCCCCTCGATGATGTGGTGTCGACCTCCCCAATGAAGCCAGCATGAAGTCCCCGGTAGAGGTCTCGATGATGAAGTATTGTCTCCCTTAGTAAAGTATGTATGTTTTTCTTCCTTCAAAGTGGGCCTGATTTCCCCAGTGAATGTTTTGACAATTTGGTTCCCATTTGCCTTATTCATAATCAGTATCGAAATCCCCAGTAGGAGTACGGACTGTGAAACATTTGTTTTCCCCATGGAAGTCTGTGTGTTATTCCCTGGGAAGGTTATCCCAGGGCATCTCTTGTTGGAATGAGTATTCATGATGAAAAGTTTTCAATCCGTAGTTTTTTCTCCAGGGAGGTAGACTTGAATCCCCCAGTGAGGTTTGGTTGTCTCGGTGTCAGTCTGCTTTATTTGAGACTAGTTTTGCAATCTTCAGTAGGCACGTTGTTTTTGGAAAACTAGTTTCTCCGATGAAAACGGAAGAAATATGTTCTATCCCGGTATCTGTTTGATTTAGCTACATCCGGATTATGTTTCTCCTCAGTGAAGTTAGGACATACAATAGGTTTGGTTTCCACAGTTGCTTTTACCTTTCTTGGATTGATCTTTCTGGTTGAAGTTTAGACCAATGTTGTTAGTACCTGAGGCAGTTTTGTTCGATTATGTATCCTTTTACCAGCATATGCACGATATCACTCATACATTCATACATGCATCATGCATTGTTACAAATCATTTTTTATTGACATTGTGTTCAAACCTTCCTGCAGCGCTCCTTGCTTAGTTGGATTTGGTTTTCCCTCTTGACTTTATTTCTCAAAGGATGTATCTTCTTTGGCCGTCTTGCTCTAGTTTGTTTCTAATTGGATTCGTGGTTGCATGACAATATTATTTACTCTGGATTTCTGAGGACTTTGAGCTTTGATTTGTGCATTTATTTTGCACGAGAAGACTTTATCTCTTCAGCAGGGATAATGTGGCATTTCCCCAGGAAGTCATATCTCTTTCCCCGGGAAGCCACATTTATATCCCCAGAAATTCGTTTCTTTTGCAATCCTCCATGATAACAAGCAACAGGTATCTTTGTTTGAGCAACTCGTGCTTCCCTGTACAAGTCGACGTAACTCTTTGTGTTATTTCCTCTATGAGTGGTTAGCTTACAGTCCGTCGTCAGTTTACGCCAGAGGATGGCAAGACTTTCAAATTCACAAAAATTGCTTGTTGTGAAATCTTTGCAAGTGGAAGTCTCTTTATTTGAGACAGCTTACATATTACCCTTTCCAGGCGGAATTCCTTGGTTAAGGAAGAAGTTGAGACCCGTTCTAGGTGAAACACCAGAAGTTTGGGGAACATATGATATTTTCAAAATCTACCTTCAGTGAACGTTGGTAGTGCATCGGCAGTGAACGTCGGTGTTTCTTATCTTTTTGCTATCATCAGTGAACGGTGGTGGTTCCTCGTCAGTGAACGGCGATGGTATGATATTTTCAAAATCTACCTTCAGTGAATGTTGGTAGTGCATCGACAGTGAACGTCGGTGTTTCTTATCTTTTTGCTATCATCAGTGAATGGTGGTGGTTCCTCGTCAGTGAACGGCGATGGTATGATATTTTCAAAATCTACCTTCAGTGAACGTTGGTAGTGCATCGGCAGTGAACGTCGGTGTTTCTTATCTTTTTGCTATCATCAGTGAACGGTGGTGGTTCCTCGTCAGTGAACGGCGATGGTATGATATTTCAAAAATCTACCTTCAGTGAATGTTGGTAGTGCATCGGCAGTGAACGTCGGTGTTTCTTATCTTTTTTCTATCATCAGTGAACGGTGGTGGTTCCTCGTCAGTGAACGGAGATGGTATGATATTTTCAAAATCTAACTTCAGTGAACGTTGGTAGTGCATCGGCAGTGAACGTTGGTGTTTCTTATCTTTTTGCTATCATTAGTGAACGGTGATAGTTCCTCGTCAGTGAACGGAAATGGCATGATATATTTTCTCTTCTACCTTTAACTACTGAGTTGGTAGTTTACCGTCATCTGTGAGTCGGTATATCTTCTTCTCTCTACCTTCAGTGAACGTTGGTAGACATCGGCAGTGAACGTCGATGCTTGTTATCCTCCTCTCTGGTTCTATTCTTTTGGTCCACCAGTGATTTATTTTCCTGGTGGGGTCGCTCCTTTGTTTCTTAATTTTTGTGGCATCCCCAGTGTTACTTTGCGTCTCTTTTGTTCTATTCATATGCATCCATAATCATAAGCATTGCATGGCATCTTAGAGACAAAAATAGGGCTTGTTTTATATTTAAGTATCTTCAATCGCGTCGACACGAAGATTTGTAACCTTCTTATCTCCGGATAGAAGACACTTAAATAAGGGCAGCTGTTGTACCCCAATTTTTGCCCCTAAGATTCCTCTATCATATCATATCAACTCGATCATAACAAGATCACATTAGGGTTGGTTCTTCCTCTTTTTTCCTATCTTTAAGTTTGCTCTTGAGGAATCTCCAAGCACCTTGGTTGTGTATTTTGCATATGTGTTGTTGACTAACTTCTAATCAAAATACAAAAAATATTTGTCTTTGTCTTTGTATATTTTTGTTTTGTAGGTACCGAGTCGAAGCATCTGACAAATAAGGATTACTAGTATCATTTTCCTAAAATCTCTATTTGCAAAGAAAAAGAATTAAAAAAAATCATTTTTCACTGATGCAATCGATTGCTCTTAGGGTGAAATCGATTGCACATAGTGCATTTTGCGCCATTTTTGAAAAAAAACACACTGTGCAAATCGATTTGCACTATAGTGCAATCGATTGCACAGTGTGAAAATTAAAAAAAAAAACCAGCATTTTAAACTTGTCAAATTTTGGCTCCAATTTTCCTTCACTTTTGAAAAATGTATCATTAATTCAAATTTTAGTGCCAATCTTTCATTTTTAAAAAAAAGAATTATCATTAATTCAAATTTTGGCTCTAATATTTGAAAGAATTATCATTAATTCAAATTTTGGCTCTAATATTTGAAAGAATTATCATTAATTCAAATTTTGGCTCTAATTTTTGAAAGAGTTATCATTAATTCAAATTTTGGCTCCAAGAATCAATTACCAAATTACCACTAATCTCAATCCTAAAACTCTATAAATAGAGCTCTCATTTCATTCAAATTTCAAGCTTTTCATATCCAAATCCACCTTGCTAAAAAATCTCTCAATTCTCTCCATCTACCAAATTTACTCAAAGCTCCATTTTCAAAAAGTTAGTAAGTTTTGCATTGAAGCTTACTAATCTTTGAGCTAAACCTTCATCCAAACACTTTTTCTCCATCAATTCTCTACATCCAAGCTTGGTCAATTGATTCTTGTGGTTGAATTGAAGCAAATTCTTGAAGTTGTTTTGATAATTCTCTAGATCTACCTTTGGTAAGTTGGATAATTCATCTTTCACAATGTGATATCTTGGTGGTCTTTGGGATTGATTCTTTGAGCATTATTTTGTGATTTCAATGGTGTTATTTTCTCATAATTTGATGGAATTTTCGTGCTCAAGTGGATCCATGATCATAAGGTGTTTGATGGAAAGTTTGAACAAGAAATTGCCCTTTTAAAATGATGTTTTTGCTATTGTTACTGTGTGCAATCGATTTGCACTAAGTGTAAATCGATTGCACAGAAGCAATTTCACGCGAATTTTTGAAAACTGTACTATGTAAATTGATTTACATAGTAGTGTAAATCGATTTACACCAGGACAAAATGCATTTTTTGCCTTGTTTTGGGGCAGCTTTGATCCAAAATTCTTTTTCTACTCACTCCTTTTGATTGTTGGTTTGGATTGCAATTTTAAATGTCCAATTTGTCTTTAAACTCAATGGAATTTGTGATGTAGATGAAGTTGGATAAATGTTCATCAATTCAAATCTACCTAAGAGTGAATTATTTAATTCATTTTTGGTGCTTTGGATTAATATATGTTTAGTGCTTTAATCCATCTAGAGGAGTGGTTGAATTTAAAGATGAAATAATTTTGAAATGGTGATCCAAATTAGCTTATCATTTCTCTCCCTCTTCATCTTATCCCTTTCTTTTTTAATTGTGCTACATGTTAAGGGGTGGTGATCTCTATATCATTTATCCAAACATGAAGTACATAGATTGCTATTGACCAACCTCAAAATAGGTGTGACTTCTATATAAGTCCACTTACGATTGCTTAACATAGCGCTAAATTTTGTCCCGATTCGAATAAATGATCATTCGTGGCCCAAAATTATGATTGCAAGCCCAAGTATGTTAATTTGATCTCTTTGATCCAATAACCTTGAGATTCATTGTATGGAGGCTTTGGTTCTACCAATCCTCTAATGGATATACAACACCTTTGATCAACACGGATCACTTAAACATTGTTGATCATTACATGTTGCCTTGTGAGAATTCCAAAATGGATGATATACTTGACAAAAAGCAAATGCAACTTGTTGTGTGGAGGCTTTGGTTCTACCAATCCTCTAATGAGTTCCAAATGCAAGTTTCAAGATGGTCATCCAACTAACTACTAATTACTAACAATTAACTTTACTTTACACTTTTATTTTCATGCTTTATGTACCATTTACTTTTAGCATTTTACATTTCATGCTATTTTTATCTTTGCTCACTTGAGCATTTACTTTTATGTCATTTTTATTTTGCTCACTTGAGCTTTTCTTTCTTTTTAAAGACACCTAATAATCAACATGAACCATAAAAATCATTAATGATACTTGGACTACATGGTTACTATCCTTTGCATTATGGAGTGATGGACTTCTTGGACTTAGGATTAGAGACCTTGGCCTATCTTGGAGACTTTATGACTTTATTTGATATTTTGTCTGGAGTTCTTGAGGTTTACCTCAAGACATTGGGTTGTTTATTTGTTTTGTGTGCAGGTTATTGAGATTACGATCTTTGTTTGTAATCTGGAATTCACCTGTATACAGCCGTTACTCTGCCCAATTTTTGCGAAGACTTAAAACACTTGAAGTTTAGTTCTCTCAAGAGGTCTAGTATCTTTGCTTGCTTGGTTTCAATCCGAAGAATGGGAATTCTATATTGACTCATAATGTCAAGTATTGGCTTCTTATTGGTTAGATGGTTCTTATCCCTAGCTTTTACCTTATGCTTTAGGATAGCCTCTTCTTCTCCTCCAATCTTCTTTAATTTCAAAAATCTTCTCCCTCCCTTTAAAAAAAATTCTTCTTGTTTTGAAACTTGAAACATTTTCATAATAAACTTGGACTTAGGTCCATGCATCTTCGAAACATTTTCATAATTAAATTTCAATCAATTTAATAATACCTTGACCTTTTTTTTGTGAGAAGACTAAAAGTCAATCAATCTCATTTCAAACCATTTTGCCATTTTGGCTTTTATATTTAAACTTTTCTCAAAAGATTAGACTCTTGTCAATCCTTGTAGTGATGCAAACAACTATACTTCTACAATATGTAGTGAAGTGAGATATTTTCGACTTGGGTGTTGAGTGAGGCATTGTTGATTTTAAAATCCAAGCCATATCCTCCACTTTGAGATGATGCAAATTCTCCTTTCTCATGATTGTGGGTAGTAAGTATGTTTTTCACACGGACAATTGCGATGATGTCTTATCTCATAAAATCAACCAACACACTTGTGTTTCAAATTTTTAAAAGAGAAACTACGTGTACCCTGATCCCCTATTGCATGAAAGGTGGTACGTAGGCACTAAAGGTTCACAACCGCGGCGGGTGCAAAAATCATAAAAATATTTCTCTTCTCGCCTCCATCTCCATTTTTTATACAACACATTTTTATAGCCAAAATATACAGATTTTTTCAAAGAGGTTCCTGCGGAGTACCGTAGATGTTTAGGGTGCTAATACCTTCCCTTTGCATAACCAACCCCCTTACCTTGAATCTTTCCCCCTCTTTTTGGGTTATTCGCTCTTTTCCCATTTCTTTGGAAACAATAAAGCGCGGTGGCGATTTTGATTTTGATTTGTATAAAGTCTAGTCAATCCAATGGCTAAGTCTTGCACATTTCTACCGCTACAATTACCTCTTGACGAAACTTGAAGAACCAGTTCATCAACTCGTTCACTGCTTCGCAATGACACCCGAAGATCGAAGCAGCGCTTGAGGCCATCGTCCAGAAGCACGATGAGACCTTGAGGGAATTCACTAACCGCTTCAACCGGGAAGCCATCCAGGTCCCATGCACGGACCATATGAAGAGATACCTGCTGGAGAGGGGGCTCCTCCCCTGCACGGACCTCATGGTTACATTCGGCGAGGATACAGCTACGAGGCAAGTCAAGGTGTGCTTCCTCGTCATTGATTTCCCCTCCATTTACAACTGCATTCTGGGAAGGCCGACACTGGCAGAGCTGACCGTGGTGCCCTCCACCGTCCATTTAAAAATGAAGTTTTACACCAAGAGGGCACGGTTCGCCACTATCCAAGGTGACCTAGCAGCTTCCCGAAGGTGTTTTAACGTGGCATCCAAGGGACACGACACGGTCGACACCTGCACAAGGCCCGCCAAGAGAGTTGCAACTACACGACCAGAACCTCATAGGTCAGAGCCCATCAGAGCATAAGAGCAAAGAGCCCCTCCAAAGGTCGACTCGATATCCCTAGACACTCGCTTCGAACAGGATGAGCCTCCTAGCGGCGAGCAAGTCCCCCTTCGACCAATTCCGGACGGGGACTTCGAACTCGTTCGCCTCGATGAAGACCCAAGCAGAGGAGTGAAGATTGGCACCGGACTTCCCAACTTGGCGAGGAAGAAAATCAAGGCTTGCTTACGCGAGAATGCTGATTTGTTTGCATGGAGCACTGCGGAGATGCTCGGACTCGACCCTGAGGTCGCCTGTCACCAACTCGCCATCGATCCAGCCACTAGGGCAATAGTGAAACATTGACGTAGGCAGTCTCCGGAGAAAACAGAGGCTGCAGAAAAAGCTGTAAAAGACCTCTTAGAGGCAAATTTTATTTCTGAAGCCCGGTAGTCAACCTGGCTGTCAAATGTTGTACTTGTCAATAAAAATAATGGAAAATGGCGAATGTGCGTTGACTACACCGATCTTAACCGGGCATGCCTGAAAGATGCATTTCCTTTACGTAATATTGATATGCTGGTCGACAACTCGGCTGATTATAAAATAATATCGTTTATGGACGCCTATTCGGGCTATAACCAAATCCCAATGGCAATAGGCGACAAGCACTGTACCACTTTCATGACTAGCTCGGGCAACTATTACTACAACGTAATGCCCTTCGGTCTAAAAAACACAGGAGCAACGTATCAGCAGATGATGAACAAAGTCTTCTACAACCAAATCGGGGATATACTCGAGGTATACATGGACGACATGATCGTTAAGTCCCGAGAAGACACCGACCATACCGCACATCTCAAGGAAGTCTTTGCCCAAGCGAGTCAATGCAAAATGAGGTTTAACCCCGAGAAATGCATGTTCGGGGTCAAGGCGGGAAAGTTCCTCGGCTTCTACTTAATAGAACAAGGAATTGAAGCCAACCCCAACAAGTGCCAGGATTTCTCCGACCTCCCCACAACTACCTAGAAAAAATCCATACAAGTCCTAAATGGCATGCTCACCTCACTATCCCGTTTCGTTGCAAAATCCGCTCAACACGCCCTCCCTTTCTTCAAGCTTCTTCGCAAGGAAGCGGCCTTCGAATGGACCGAGGAATGCGAGCAGGCACTGCTCCATCTTAAACAAAGCCTCTCGCAGCCGCCCGTGTTATCACGACCAGTTGACGGGGAAACCTTATTTCTATACCTACCTGTCTCAGTCGAAGCCGTCAGCGCAACCCTCATTCGTGAGACGCCCGACGGGCAAAAACCCGTTTATTTCACGAGCAAATCGCTCCAAGGGCCCGAGGTTAGATACCAACAGATAGAAAAGGTAGCTCTGGCCCTTGTCAACACAGTGAGAAGGCTCAGACACTACTTCCTCGCGCACACGATCATAGTGCAAACAGACCAGCCCATAAAACAGCTCCTGGGTCGACCAGACATGGCAGATCGAATGCTGAAGTGGTCCTTGGAACTTTCTGAGTTCGAAATCCAATACGAGAGCAGGAAAGCCTTAAAGGCACAGGCTTTGGCCGATTTCGTCGCTGAGATGACCGCCCATAACCCCCCGCAGGGAAAGAGCAGAAGTGGATCATCTTCGTCGACGGAGCATCCAGCTCAACCGGGAGCGTCACCGGAATCCTCCTAGAGAACGAGGAAGGTGTGGTGGTCGAGCATTCGCTCACCCTCTCCTTTCCGACCTCGAACAATCAGGCAGAATACGAGGCGCTACTCGCGAGTCTAAGACTTGTCGAGGATTTAGGTTCCCGTGAGGTACAAATCTTCACCGACTCTCAACTTGTCGCGTCCCAAGTTCAAGGAGAATACCAGGCTAAAAACAACAGCCTCATCGAATATCTGAACTTAGTCAGGGAGCACATGAAAAAGTTTGATTGAGCATAAATTTCGCACGTACCACGCGAGCAAAACACAAGGGCCGGCATACTTTCGAAGCTCGCAAGCACGAGAAAGAAAGGCGGAAACAAATATGTCATACAAGAGTCTCTATCTCGCCCGAGCATCGAAAAGTCCACGACTCCACCTGAGGTAAATGCCATCGGAGATAGCTCATGCTGGATGACCCCGGTGTTCAACTTTCTAACGAAGTAGGAACTCCCCCCGGACAAAGAGAAGCAGACGCAACCAAACGACGAGCATGCTCCTACGTGGTGTTCGAGCACAAACTATATCGCAGGGGATTTTCTATCCCACTCTTGAAGTGCATCGACGAATCCGCGGTCCCTGAGATATTACGGGAAATACACGAAGGGATTAACGCCCATCACATGGGCGGAAAATCCCCAGCGAGGAAGGCACTACGAGCGGGGTATTACTGGCCGACAATGCAACAAGACGCCAAAGACCACGTCAAGAGATGTGACAAATGTCAAAGACACACCTACATTCACCTCGCCCCGCCACACGAGCTAAATATATTGTCATCCCCGTGGCCATTTGCCTGGTGGGGAATGGACATCCTCGGACCATTCGTGCAAGGGACGTACCAAAAAAAATTCCTCATCGTGGCCATAGATTATTTTACAAAGTAGATAGAAGCCGAAGCCCTTGCAAAAATTACCTCGCATAACATCCTCCGCTTCTACAAGCGAAACGTGCTCGCCCGATTTGGAATTTCGCAAGCGCTAATAACAGATAATGGTACCCAATTCACCGACCAAGGCTTTCAAGGTTTCATCGCCAAACTCGGTACCAAATATCATTTTACCTCAGTCGAGAATCCCCATACTAACGGGCAGGCCGAGGCCGCAAACAGGGTCATCTTGCGAGGACTCAAGCGCAGATTAGGCGAAGCAAAAAGGGGATGGGTCGAGGATCTACATAGTATTCTATGGGCGTACCGTACGATGCCCCATTCAACGACTGGTGAAACCCCGTTCCGACTGACCTACAGCACCGAGGTAGTCATCCCGGTAGAAATCACGGAGCCATCCAGGCGAACTGAGATGCACCTCACGAGGAGATGAACGATGAGGCTCTGAAATACGAGCTCGACCTTGTCAAAGAAATCAGTTCAGGAGCAACCCTATGCGAGGCCACTCTGAAATAGCAAGTAGCCATACGCCACGACAGCAAAGTTATAAGACGCGAATTTCAGGTCGACAGTCTAGTCTTACGGAGAAACCAAAAGGATTCCCGCGAAGGAAAGTTGGCCGCAAACTGGGAGGGACCTTATCGCGTCCGGGGGGCTACGGGCACTAGAGCATATTACCTCGAGAAATTAGATGGAGAGCCACTTCCTCGACCCTGGAACGCTGCAAAGCTGAAACAATATTACAGCTAAATCCCCTCACCAGCTGAGGACTTTCGCCATCGAATATTCACCTTTAGTCGACAAAGGGAAAAATCTCGACCACGTAGGCGTGTCGAGGTATGGATACCGCCTACCAACCAACGAAGGCATGATATCGCTCACATTGACGAGCGACACCCTTACCCGACAGGGGCATCTCGATCGAGCCTCATTGTCAAAGTACCCCAACACGGCAGAACACCCAGCTCGCGATGGGAAGTTCACGCCACGAGCGTAGGATCCCGATTGCGATCATGCGCCCGTCCCACGGACATCCGCTCCGCGCCCTCGATACATTTCAAAGTATGTCGAATCAATAGGGTCGAACAAGCATCTCCACGTGAACACGAACTTCGTGAAAATATTCATAATGACCACCACAATGGTCGGGAACACACATCCAAAATGTTATCAAAACGAATGAATAACGCAATTATAAATATGTCGACCACATGGGTCGATGTTATCCAAACTTACAACTTAGGCACGACGGCCTCAAAATCAAAAGAATAATATCAGACACGTAGGCCCTAAAATAATAACGGACACGCAGGGCCTGAAATAAATACATTCAAACTTCGTCTTCACCGTCACTGTCCTCCGGAGGATAGAGGATCTTCTCGTCAACGACTTGGTTGAACGGCCCCGCCCCCTCAACCACTAAGTAGACCCTGGGATTCAAGATTTTCAACTGCTCTACGGCGACGTTAAAACCGTATCCAAGAGTGTCAATGACGTCCTGCTCGAGAAAGCAGATACGAGCAATCAAACCCGCCCGAGTTGCCATATTTTTCTCCGTCTCCGTCTCGTCCTCGACCGGTGCAGTCATCCCCTCCAGCTCCAAATTACGAGCGGTCAGGCGCTCCTTCTCCCCCGTGGCCGTCTCCAATTGAGGCCTCAACTCGTTTAAATCCTTGAGAAGTCGGACTTGGGCCTCATATTTTGACTCATTGTTGAGGATGTCACCCTTTAACTTCTCATTCTTGACCTTTAACTTATGGATTTTTGCGTAGACCGCGTCGAGAGCATATTGAGTACTCGAAGACTCGTTGTTAAGTGACAGGGCCGTCTCGAGAACCCTCATCACAACGGCCATGTCCTCGACCAAGCGCTACCGGCGAAGCTCCTAGTCTTCAGCCAAAATATCCTTTCTCTCTTCCTCGTGCAAACTGAGGGAGTCCCTGTCGTGGAAGAAGTCGCGATTTAGATAACACAGAGGCAACACAAAAACCCCCACGGATGTTTTATCACCCTCGGATTGTACACCCGCAGTGCGATCCGCGCGCTTCCTCTTGGCCACGGGTTCGTTGACCGGAATCTGGGCCGGATCAGTAAAAGCGGGATTTTTCGAGGAGAAGGGGGAACCACTACCCCGACCGGTAGACTTAGCCTGCTCCTGGAGCTGGGCAACCCTGCTTCGGGGGCCAGAAGTGGGTGCATTCTTTGGCCTCAGTTTCAGCAAACGCTCGGAAAGAGATGTCATTCGACCTCCAAATCAAAGAGGATCGTTGAGTTAGAAAAATCAAAAGTAAAGCGGACACGTCCCTGCTTATAAAAGAAGCAAATAAACAACTACATCTTACCCAAGAGCCTCATGGCTTCCCCATTCGAGGCGCACTCAAGCAAGGCCTTAGTATTGATCAACCTATTGACCAAGAGATACTCCCCCTCCTCGTCAAACAATAGGGCGCCATTCACATCCACGCATTTCGCCGGGGAGAACCCTTTAACATACGCAAATAGCTTCTCGTAAGAAAGCTGATCCTGGGCATCCAAATCCTCGGGTCTCACTGCATAGTATCCGGGCCTCTACTCGTAATGTCTCCATTGCCATTCAAGCAGGAAACGGGCCATAAGTCGGGTAACTGGCCGCCTATCCTCCACCTCTTCCACCCGGGCATAAAGAGAATCTATGGCCGAGTCCATCAAGGGTTTCACGATGAAGTACCTCTCCTTGAAATTCCACACGGACTCCAGATAAGGCCGAAAGAGTTTCCCGAACTGCTTAAAAGAGACCCACGCCTGTCTCCCGTGGACAGATTGTCTCTGTAAGTGAAAGATGAGGAAGAAGAGGGGCAGCGTGGCGCCTATCCCCAGATATTGGCAGACGAGTTCGAACACCTGCATGAACGCCAACACGTTTGGATGAAGTTGAGAAGGTGCCAACTGGAGCCATTAGAAAACCCCGACCTGGAAATCATTAAAAGGCAGGCGCATCCCTGCCTCCTTGAAAGCAAACTCATACATTGGGAACCGTTTTCCCGGATACGCCGAGCATATCCTTCGACCCCCGTGAGGTATTTGAAACATCCAGTTGGTTGGATCCCCCTCTGCGCGTTCCTCCGGGAAGTTAAACGCGTCTGTTGCATCCTGCGAGAAGCACGATCTTTTGTCCCGGGGCTCCGGAGAAACCCAAGCCAAAGGATCCTCCTCGTCACTATGGGGTTCGTCATCGTGATGGGTGGCCGGAATATCGCTCCCACGGCAGCGTGCCATTGTACTTGAAAAGCAGGGGAAGTTAGTGAATTCGACATTATCAAATCCACCCTTCCACCACAGATCAAGTGAAAGGGCGACGAACTCAACCCAAGCCCTCGACATACTTAAGCGGACCATTACAGTCAGAGGACATGACGTCAAGGAATAGTTTACCGAGCACGAGCCCAGATACGTACTAACCTAAGGATCCCCCGACACCATAACACGAACATTCATAGGTGCCCAACACATTCATGTCTGCTCGACACTAAATACATTAACCAAGATGAATATTCGTGAATAGTCATGAAGCTCATGAATATTTATTAATAGGTTCCAGACATCTTCATGAGTTCCCGACACAAAACCCATGAATTCAGATGAACATTCATCACAAAACTCATGGATATTAATCCAATCAAGATAATTTTTTGACATTTAATCCAGATAAGCCCAAGAAAGGTGGTATTAAGAGGTTATAACTTACTTGGATGAATAACGTTGTGGAAAAAACTGGAAAGTTGAGAGGATCACCTCACACCATAAGTGAAGAAAAACTGAGAGCTTTGAGAGAACCGCTTCACACCGCGAGCAAAGGAAGGATTGAAAGGGAGATGAGAAGATGACAAATGAATCCCAAGGGCCCCCTTTTTATAGGCGACCCACGCCCCAAGGGATCCCACATGAAGGGTCATCATCTCATTGGCCCCTTTTGCTTTTTTCTTAAGGGGTGGCACCGCAAAATGCTAGCCACGTGACTCAACCATCAAACACGAAATCTTATGGACTGGCGAGCAAGCGCCCGACTCCTACGAGGACATGACGTAGGGAGGTTGACACTTGCGTGGGGAGGTTCTCGGCACTAGAGTGCGCAAAGGGGCACATTTCCTTGACTATCTCGAAGACGAGGAAGTGATCGACAAACTAACAGCTCCCAGGAGGCGGATGAACCCTCTCGAGCACAATAACTTGGGAGGGGCTCCTCACCGCCAATATGCCCTCTCGAGCAGGCGGATGAACCTTCTGATCCTGATCCTCGTCCGTCCATGGTATTCCCCGACATATTTGTGCTTGCCCCCATGGGCAACAATCCGCTCCCTTCGGGGACTTCGACCCTCTATCCCGACCAAGCCTTCGATAACAAGAACTGCACTCAAGTCATCACCCTCTAACTCGAGGACAATAACTTGGGGGGCTCCTGATCTAGACTAGGCCTATGTTTGCCCTACGAAAAGAAGGCCCAAAAAGCCCAAGTTAGAGATTGTGGGGCACCTCCCCATCTAACCGTTGGGGGATGTGGCCCACCACTTCTCAATGAACACATCAAACTTCCCACCGGGATTTTCGGGTCCAACCCATTCTCGCAGAGCGGTTGACCAGGGGGGAATACACTTGCTGGAATTCATACTCACGTAAACCATGGCAGTTCCCGTTATTGGGCCTCTGTGTGGCCCAATGGTGGGGACCTTGGTCAAGCGCTGGGGGCTATAAATACCCTCTCTCATGGGAGGGTCAGGTATTCATTCATTCACACCTACATACTTACTTGCTTGCTCATTCCGTCTCTCACTTTGCCATCGGAGTGTCTTTCAGGTACCCCCCATCTCCTTCAAATACAATTCAAAGCCAGCTGTGACGGTCCAACTCTGATCAGGTACGATCAGAAGGCTTAGACCTAGGGCTTTTAAAACTAACCTGTGTAAAACACTTCTAAAAGAATGGCTTAGTATTTTGAGAATAGTGTACTTTCTTGTGTTGTAAGTCACCATTTGTATTGATTTCATGCATTGTGGTAGACCTAGTTGTTTATGTAGTTTTAGAAGCCTTTAGGTAATGATCTGTATATTGTTCTTAGATGGATCTTTGAAGCAAATCCAAATATGTTTGTTAGACAAGAGTCTTGGCTGAAATTTACATTGAAAGGGGTGTCTTTCAAGTAGCTTGATGCAGTCAATAGAGGTTGTGGCTGTTAGATTTCAATGAGGTGCTTTGGGAAGTGAGATGGGTTTCTCTTATCTTGGATGGGTTTCTGAGATAAAGATTGCATTAGGTAGTGATTAGGAAAAATAGAGGTTGCTTATATTTAAACTTGAGGTTGTTTACATAAAATAATACTACCGATAGTGGAATCTTCTTCCTGACTTGGTAGCCCCCAGAGCAGGTGTTGTTGTACACCGAACTTGGTCATCATATCTTTGTGTTATTATCACTCTATAATTTACAGTTTAGTATTTTTCTTGATTGATTGATATGTTGTAATAGATGTTGGAACATCTGTCATGACTTTGTACTAATAAGGGTTATAGCAATATGTTTTATCTTGTCATTGTTTTACTATGCAAAGATCATTATCTTGACATGTGTAAGGACATTAGTTATATGTACACCATAATTTCACTCTATATCACAAAGATTTATTGCTCAGTTTTGTGTTATTGTCAGTGTTGTATACACAAGACATGTTGTTCATATTTGTGTGTGTTGTACCCCAAAATTTGCTCTCCCATATCCTTCAAGATTTGCTAAGAGCATGCTTCAAAATCTCCCAAAGGTTGCACAGTTCAATGGCCTCCTAACAGTCAAAAATTAGGGTTTTCGGTTCTGGCAAAGAAGTTGAAGTTTCCAAGGGTCCAATCAAGTCCCACATGCCTATAAACATTGCCAAGCATCCTCATGCCAAGTTTCAAGACTTACATCATAAAATTGCACAGTCAAAAACCCTAATTGCCCTACAGTCAACTGTAGGGGCAAAATGGTCATTTGACAGTCAAAAGTCCAAATTTTTGGTCAACATCTTATTTTGAAGCCACAAACATCATTTGATCAATGCTTGATCATGATTTTCAAGGTATGGCTCAAAATGTCTCAAGATGCAAAAGTTTCTATATTTGGACAGCTGAAAAAGTCAACTGTAACTTGACCTAGGCATAACCTCCACATGCAGCATTGAAAAGTCAAAAAGGGCCTCAATCTAATGGGCCAAATTGCTGTGAACAAACCTCCAATTTGGGTCAACACCCCCATCTGTTTGCATTTTCTTCTCTTCCTTTTTTCTTTTCTTTCATTTATTTTTATTAATTGTTTATTTAATTCCACAAATTAATTTTTTATAACATAAAAATACAAAAAAAATCAGAAACTATAAACAATAAAATATGTTCTTTTATTTTTTAATCAATATTTTGTAAATAAAATTCTAATAACTAATTAGTTTAATTTTAGGTTTAATTCTATTTTTTTTTAAATAAACTAAAAAATGTAGAAATTAGGGTTTTTATACTTTTATTCTTTTTTTCCTTTTTCACCATTATTAATTATTAATTATTTTTGTAAATAAATATGCCATTTAATTAATTAGGGTTAAATTAGGTTACAACTTAAACATTTTTTAAATAAATTAAAAACAATTTAGAACTAGGATTTTAATTAACTTTTAATTCCAATATTAATTCTCCTTAATTCCATAAATACAAAAACTCCAAAAAAAAAAGTTCTTTCTTTTATTTAATTTAATTAATTTATGATTTCGATTTAATTTCTTTAAAAGGGTCCAACGCCCTCGCATCTTCGAATTTAATTTTCTCTCCGCGCGTTTATTTTATTTTTCTTGTGGATATAATGTATTTGCCCCAAAGCCTTGTAATAGATTAATTAGGATATTTATTTTTCCGCATTTTATTTATTCAAATCGGGTCTTGGTTTAATTTGGCGGTGTAGACCCGCGCCTTTGTAATAGCGTAAGACTTTTATCTTCCCGCACCTTTTAACTGTTAATAACCACATGAAAGAATGAATGCCAAAAATAAAAACAAAGCGTAGATCACCAATGCATGACAAGATAAACATAATTGAAAATGACACACAATTCACACACCACCCCTAGGGTACGTCTCACTGTTGCCTTGCCCCTCGAAAAGTGGTCGTCGAGTAGAGGATGTTTTAGTAAGTCCTCATGTCCATGAACATGGAATGGGGGTAGCTTCTAAGGTGTCTTCCTATTACTCTGGTGACCACACTGTCCCTAATCCTCGAATTGACCCGAACACCTCCAACGGTGGTGCTACCTACCCCTCAATGGTGGGATGGCACTACCTCAAGGACATTTACACAGACTAATTCCTTAGGGTAGGTAGATGACTCGTAGATACTTGCTCTAATTCAAATCAAAAACTTCTTTTCACACCGACACTTTGCAAAAAGCTTTCAAAAACAACTTTTCAAACACTCTTGAGGACTGATACAAGAGTCGATCTGAAACTTTCAAAGAAACTTTTTCAAACCCACTCACACTTTGAAAAGCAAACACTTTTGAAAACACAAATGAGAAAGTATCTAAGAGCCCATGGATAACCATGGATAGAAAGGGTGCTAACACCTTCCCTTTCTATAAATCTACCTCCCGAACCGAGAGCAATCTCAATAAGAAATTTTTTTGTGCTTTTGTCCTTTCCATTTGGAGAAAATAAAAGACGGTGGCGACTCTTGCTTCCGTGACATTTCGCGAACCAGCGTTAAACAGTCAGTTCCAGATCCACCGATCACAGAACTGGCGACTCTGCTGGGGACTCTTTATAAAGTGAGGTGTACCTTAGGATAGTTCATAACTGTGTTTTCAATTGTTTTGACTTGTTTGCTTTAAATTGTGGGTTGCATCGGAGTTACATAGATCCTAACCCGGATCTGGGGATACCCTGTTTAGGTAGCATAAGCTGTGAGGGACCTGTCCGGCGTAGACCGACATGAGTGAAGCAGTGCCTACATTGGTGTGGCGCCTTGGTCTGTACCGATATCCCTTGTGTCGCAACGGGGAGAATATGGGTCTTCTGAGGAGTCATTAAGCACCAACAAACCTTAGAACCTTAAATGACACAACTTGGCCATTAGAACAGTAGCAGTATGCTACGCCCATTGAGGCTAAACTCTCGTGATGGTTCTGGCTGCAAGAAAAGATTGCGATGCTGGAGTTATGACCGATTGAGGGTAGTCAATGATATTGGGATCCTCTAAGAACCCGGTTACTTTTGATAGGACAAGTATGAACCAACAAACTGAAAGAGGGTAATACCTAGACCTCATGCTGGCCTAAACTTTAAGGGCTTGTCTTGTGTGACTTGTGTGCCTTACCATGTTTGCTTTTGTAAATATTTGTGGTGTGCTTTATCATAGCATCATAACATCATGAGCATTGCATGCATCCTGCATCAGGACTGACCATTTCAAAGACAAGAGGGTTTCACCTTTGCTCTGTTTTGTAGGACATCATGATGCCTATGCGAAGGAATACTATCCGGTTCAACTTTGTTCACCCACCTGAGTTACTTGAAGAGTTGGTTAGTAGAATTCCAAACACTACATCCTTCATCCAGAGGCATGGTTCTCTTCTCAGTTTAGTCACTGCAAAGCGGGATCAACAGTTGATGAGTGTCCTGACCCAGTTCTATGACCCTATGTACCAGTGTTTCACCTTTCAAGACTTCCAGCTGGTCCCTACCCTGGAAGAGTTCTCTGATTTGCTTGGTATCCCTATCTTGGATCAGACTCCCTTCACTGGTTGGGAAAAGACCCTCAGGCTTGAGGAGGTTGCTGCAGCTCTCCCCTTGACCCACCAAGAAGTAATGGACAACTGGGTGACTAGAAGCGGAGTTAAGGGTTTCTTGGCCAAGTTTCTGATTGGTAAAGCTAACAGTTTCTGGAATGACTTGGACTTTAGGGCATATGAAGACGTCTTGGCTCTCTTAATCTATGGGCTAGTCTTGTTTCCTAATCCTGACAACTTCATCAATGTCACTGCCATAAGGATCTTCATGTCTCAGAATCCTGTGCCCACTCTCTTGGGTGACATACTGCAACAACTCTATACTCGTACTGCCCGAAGACGAGGAACCATGTGGTGTTGTATCCCTTTGTTGGTGAGGTGGTTTATTTCGCACCTCCCTAAGTCCGTGCTGAAGAACCAAGAAGGAAGAGGTTGGGCTCATAGGTTAATGTCTCTCACTGATAAGGACATCATTTGGACTCTCAGAGGTTTGGATGAGGTAGCTGTTATTGATCGTTGCGGAGAATACCCTAATGTTCCTTTGATTGGTACTCAAGGAGGAATCTCATATAATCCATGTCTAGCTCTCCGTCAGTTTGGAAGGGCCAGAAGAGCAGGGCCTCATGAGATGTTGGTGCCTCACATCAGTTTTGAGTTTCAGGTGGATAGTGACGAGTTGCGTCGTAGGTTCATCAAGGCTTGGGGCAGAGTTCATAAAGCTGACCCACAAGAGTTGGGGCCAAATACTTCTCTACCTATGGAAGCCTACTGCAAATGGGTTCGCATCTGTGCTCAGAAGTTAGGTATGCCATACGAAGCTGTCAGACCCGTCATTCTTGAGTATCCTGACAAAGATGGGGCTCCTCCAACTATCCTCCCTCCTCAGATACCCACTGATTATGAGACATTAAAGAGGTCTTGGTCGCAACTGCGAGAAGAACGGGATTCGTATCGGGAAAAGTTTAATGAGCAGGAATTGAAGATCCAGAAGCTGACAAAGCAGTTGGAGAATGAGCGAGCTCTGAATGACTACATCCGTACTGAGAAGAGGAGACCCTGGGATCAATGAGGAGCTTTGGATGTTCTTTTACAATTTTATTTCCCTTTTCAGTATTTCCATTTTATGTAACGCCTAAGGGCAACCTGCTGAACAATTTAAGTTTCAAAGTTGAATCTAATGAAGTGTGTTCCTTTTTGTTTACAAAGTTGATTCCCGATTGTCTTTGAAAACATAAATCATACGCATTCCATTCATCATGTGCATAGCAGGTATTCTTCTTTTCAGGTTGCTTACTGTTCTTCGCTGTTTATTTCAGCATCATGAACCCTGACTCATCATCAACCGAGATGTCTATCAAGGCCCTTCAGGCGCAGAACGCGCAATTTCAGGAGCTGATCATGGGTTTGGCTCAAGGCCAAGAAGAGCTGAAGGCCTTACTCCTGAAGAAAGAGAAGAAGAAGAAGAGAACTGTTCTTTTCAACACGGGCCGAAGGTTTGGCAACACTCTGCAGAATGAGGAAGCTGGTTCTTCTGTAGGCAAGAGCAGTCCCCAAGGGGGAAAAGGTCCTAGTCCGGTAGTCTCTGACAACGAGACTGACTTCAATGAGGAACAGTATCATCCGGCTGAAGACAGATACAAGCAGTTGGAAGACAGACTGAACGCCATGGAGATCCAACAAGTTCATGGGCTGGATTTCGGAGATTTGGGCTTATCTACTGGTGTGATCATTCCTCACAAGTTTAAGGCACCATCTTTCACCAAGTATGACGGGGCGTCTTGTCCCAAGCTACACCTCAGATCTTATGTGCGGAAGATTCAGCCATACACTGTGCATAAGAATTTGTGGATCCACTTCTTCCAGGAGAGTCTTTCAGGGACTCATCTCGAATGGTTCTATCAGCTGGACGGGACCAAGGTTCGTAACTGGGAGGAGTTGGCTACTGCTTTTTATAAGCAGTATCAATATAATGCCGACCTTGCTCCTACACGTACCCAACTCCAGGGTATGTCACTAGGATCAAGCGAAGGTTTTAAAGAGTATGCACAGAAGTGGAGGGATCTGGCTGGCAGGGTGCAGCCTCCGTTAACTGACCGTGAGCTGGTAGATATGTTCTTGGGGACCCTATCTGGGCCATTTTTCAATCATCTTATTGGAAACTCATCTGCGGGGTTCACTGATCTTATCCTGATTGGGGAGAGGATAGAGGCTGGAATGAAGTCCGGTAAAATTCAGAAGGGTGCATCTTCAGGTTCTGAGAAGAAACCCTTTAAGAAGGAGGCCAGCGCTGTATATGGGCCTAGAAGACATGATAAACCAGAGCGCCACCAATCTGTCAACGCGGTGGTGATTGCTAAGCTTGCTGCCGCTCCTCGGCAAACCAATCTACAAAGGGCTGAGAGACCCAGAAGAGAGTTTACCCGGTTGAGTATGACCTTATCGCAAATCTTGCCGCAGTTTCTATCCACCAATTTGGTGACTGTTAGAGAGGCCCCGAAGGTTGTGAATACTGCCTCTCCCAAGTACAATCCAAAAGCCCGCTGTGCTTATCACTCCGATAGCTCGGGGCATTCCACTGATGACTGTTGGGCCTTGAGGAACAAGGTGCAAGACCTTATTAACGCAAAGGAGATACAATTTGAGGCGCCTGAGAGGCCAAATGTGGTGACTGCTCCTATGCCCCAGCATGGAGTGAATGCCGTTGATGAAGATGTGTATGCCGTTTCTGTGAATGATGTAGCTACTCCTCTGATGACTGTTAAGAGGAACCTACTGCGGGCCGGTTTATTTCCGGGTTGTAGTGAAGGTTGCCTTTTGTGTGCTGTTTCCCTTTCTGGTTGTCCTTTGCTGAAGTTAGGCGTCCAAAGCCTGATGGACAGCAAGGAGATTCTGTTCAAGAAGACCGCTGTTCTGTTTGTTCCTGTGGAAGAAGTATCTGTGGTTACCATTTTCAATAATCCAATCAAGGCTCCCCCGAGGAAGCCAGTTAAAATCATGACTGTCGCACCCATTGTTATTACTGTTCCAGGGCCCCTCCCCTATGAATCTGATAAGGCTGTCCCATGGCACTATGGGGCAGATGTATATGTACACGGTATAAAGCAAGAGTTCAACACTGGCACCAGTATCAACAATATCACTGGTCCAGCCAAAGTTACATGTAGTGGCAGGCTCTTCTCGCCTGACATTGCGCCACCAACTATTCGAAGACCTCTCGTTATAACACCTGCAAGTGCACCTGCTTCCACTTCTGATCAAGTTGTTTCCCCTGCCGCCGAGTCATCTAATGCTCGGGGCAAAGGGATTGAAGATGAGCCTGCCCGGATGGAGGCACCAAAGTCTGTGAATATTGAAGCCTCCCAGCAAGAAATGGAGGAAATTCTCAAAATAATCAAGAAGAGCGATTTTAATGTTGTTGAGCAGCTGGGGCATACCCCCTCCAAGATCTCTATGCTCTCCTTGCTGCTGTGCTCAGAGGCCCATGCTAAGGCCCTGATTTCATTTCTAAAGACGGCCCATGTGCCACAAGAGACATCTGCAGTCCAGTTTACTGATTGCGTAGCTAATTTGACAGCTGACAATGGTTTGGGTTTCTCGGATGCTGACCTTACTGCTAAGGGAAAGAACCACAATGATGCCCTGCACGTCTCTATAGAATGAAGGGGCACTACTCTTGCGCATGTGCTGGTGGACACCGGTTCTTCCCTGAATGTGCTACCCAAAAAGGCCTTAGACCGGTTGGATTGTGAGGGCCTGGAGCTGAAACCTAGCAACATCATTGTTAGAGCCTTTGACGGTTCTAAGAGGATGGTTCATGGAGAGGTAGACATTCCTATTCGTGTGGGTTCTCAAGTATTCGATTCAACTTTCTATGTGATGGATATCCATCCATCTTATTCCTGTTTACTGGGTCGACCTTGGATTCACAAAGCTGGGGCAGTGACCTCTACCCTACACCAAAAGCTCAAGTACCCCGTCAGAGGGAAGATTGTCACTGTGCAGGGAGAGGAGGAGTATATGGTTAGTCACTTGAATTCCTTCCGATATATTGAGATGGACGGGGAGTTTATTGAAACCCCCTTTCAGCATTTTGAAGAGGTACCTCCAACATTGGCAGCAGCAGAAGCAGTAACTGAAGAAAGCTCTCCTTTGAAGATGGCCTCCTTGAAGGACGCTCGGGCTGTAATCAAGAAAGGTGAATGTGCTAACTGGGGCAGGCTCCCTGATTTTACACCAAAAACTGACAAGTTTGGACTGGGTTTTACTGCAGAGGCTCAGAAGGTTGTGCGCAAAGTTAGAACCAGAAGACCTCCTGTGCTCATCACCAATCCAGGAGTGAATGCCATTGGGGATGAAGATGAAGTGGGAGAGTCAGAGTTTGATAGCTGGATTTACCCGACGACTGATGGTGGATTGACCAATTGGACTGCTAAAGATCATACTCCTGTTACTTTTACTACGCAGTAATAAACTCCTTTGTTTTTGTTATTTGTAATAAACAATGAATTAAAACTCTATGGCCCGGTGTCTTACCCGGGGCACCGTGGCTTCATTTGTGAGGGCATATTAATTGTCATTTCATATATCATGAATAAAGACCTTGGACGTTTTCTCGCATTTCAAATCTTATGCTCCTTTTCTTTCTTTCCTTTCTTTATATATTGCAAAACAGCTGTATTTACACACACTCACCCATACAGGTTTCAATCCACTCTGGATCTGACTGGTAACGACTCTGCTACCGCCAATTATGACTTCGAAAATCTGATCAACTTAGCCGAAGACGAAGGTGAAGATGATTGCGAAGTGCCTGGCGAGCTTGCAAGACTGTTACTCCAGGAAGAGAGGGCAATTCAACCACATGAAGAGCCGGTGGAAACGATAAATCTGGATACTGAGGCAGACAGGAAGGAGGTTAAGATTGGTGCCAACCTAGAGCTCAGCGTGAAGCAACGGTTGACTCAGATGTTACATGATTACATGGAAATCTTTGCCTGGTCCTACAAAGACATGCCTGGTTTAGATACTGACATTGTGGTCCATCACTTGCCTACCAAGGAAGACTGTCCTCCGGTCAAGCAAAAGGTCTGCCGTATGCATCCAGAGATGTCTGAGAAGATCAAAGCCGAGGTCATGAAACAGTTTGATGTCGGGTTCCTTGCAATGACTTCTTATCCTCAGTGGGTTGCTAATGTGGTGCCGGTACCAAAGAAAGATGGTAAGGTCAGAATGTGTGTCGACTACAGGGATCTGAACAGGGCCAGCCCCAAGGATGACTTCCCCCTACCTCACATTGACGTCCTGGTTGACAATACGGCTCAGCACAAGGTGTTCTCTTTCATGGACGGCTTTTCAGGTTATAATCAGATCAAGATGGCTCCTGAAGACATGGAAAAGACTACCTTCGTTACTCAGTGGGGCACCTTCTGCTACAAGGTCATGCCATTCGGACTGAAGAATGCTGGGGGCAACCTACCAACGTGCCATGGTTGCTTTATTTCATGACATGATCCATCATGAGATAGAAGTGTATGTCGATGATATGATTGCAAGGTCTCAGACTGAGGAGGAACACCTTGATCATCTGCAGAAGTTGTTTGACCGCCTGAAATTGTACAAGCTGAGGTTGAACCCGAACAAGTGCACCTTCGGGGTAAGATCTGGAAAGTTGCTGGGCTTCGTTGTAAGTGACAAGGGTATTCAAGTGGACCCTGCTAAGGTTAAAGCCATTCAAGAGATGCCAGTTCCTAAGACAGAGAAAGAGGTCAGAGGCTTTTTAGGACGCCTGAATTACATTGCTCGATTCATCTCCCATCTAACTGCCACCTGTGAACCAATCTTCAAATTGCTGAAGAATGATCAGGTAGTACGTTGGAACGATGAATGTCAGGCCGCTTTTGACAGAATCAAAGAGTATCTCCAAGAACCACCCATTCTTATGCCACCGGTTGAAGGGAGACCTCTGATACTATACCTAACAGTGCTTGACAATTCAATAGGGTGTGTGCTGGGGCAGCATGACGAGTCTGGCCGAAAAGAGCATGCCATTTATTACCTTAGCAAAAAGTTTACCGACTGTGAGACTCGATACTCACTGCTTGAGAAAACTTGTTGCGCTTTGGTATGGGCTGCTCGCCGGCTGAGACAGTATATGCTGACTCACACTACCTTGTTGATTTCAAAGATGGATCCAATAAAGTATATATTTGAAAAGCCTGCTCTGTCTGGGAGAATAGCAAGATGGCAAATGATCTTGACAGAATACGACATCCAGTACACAACCCAGAAAGCCATCAAGGGAAGTGTATTGGCAGACCACTTGGCACATCAGGCAGTAGACGACTATCAGTCAATGAACTTCGAGTTTCCAGACGAGAGTATCATGATAGTGACTGATTGTGAAGTACCTGGACCGGATGAAGGACCTGAGGAAGGATCCCGATGGTCTATGCACTTTGACGGAGCCTCCAACGCTTTGGGTAACGGCATCGGCGCTGTGATCATATCCCCTCAAGGCACTCATACTCCACTCATTGCCCGGCTATGTTTCAACCGCACCAACAACATGGCGGAGTATGAGGCATGCATCATGGGTCTTCAAGCTGCGATCGACCTAAGGATCAAGTATCTGAGTGTCTTCGGAGATTTCGCTCTCGTGATCAATCAGATCAAAGGAGAGTGGGATACGAAACATCCGAATCTTATTCCTTACAGAGAATGTGTGTTGACCTTGATCCCCCACTTCACAGAGATAACCTTTGAACACTTTCCGAGAGAGGAGAATCAGCTGGCGGACGCGTTAGCTACGATGTCTTCTATGTTCAAAGTCAAATGGGACAATGAGGCTCCCCGGATCATTATCTGGAAACTGGACGAACCGGCATACTGTTGTGATCTTGAGACTGAATTGGTGACCGAGAAGCCTTGGTACCATGAGGTGAAGAGATACTTGGAAGCTCAGGAATACCCTGAAGGTGCATCTGTCAACGACAAGAAGTTCCTGAGAAGGTTCGCAGCGAAGTTCTTCCTTAGCAACGGCATCCTGTACAAGCGAAACCATGATTCGACCTTACTGCGTTGTGTGGATAAGACTGAAGCAGAAAGGATCATGGCAGAGCTGCATGAGGGTACCTTCGGAACACATTCCAGTGGACACACTATGGCAAAGAAGATCCTTCGGGCAGGGTATTTCTGGTCCACAATGGAAGCCGACTGCTACCCATTCTCGGACATGTCACAAATACCATATATATGCAGATAAGGTGCATGTTCCTCCAGTTCCTCTGAATGTCTTGACAACACCTTGGCCTTTTGCAATGTGGGGCATAGATATGATCGGTGAGATTAAACCTACGGCATCCAATGGGCATCGCTTCATCCTGGTAGCGATTGATTACTTCACGAAGTGGGTTAAAGCAGCTTCCTACGCTACGGTAACTAAGAACGTTGTGGCACGGTTCATTCGGAATAATTTGATCTGTCGATACGGCGTCCCAGAAAGGATCATTACAGACAACGGTATCAATCTTAATAACAAGATGATCACTGAGCTCTGCGAGCAGTTTAAGATACAGCACCACAACTCTTCTCCTTACAGACCGAAGATAAATGGGGCTGTAGAAGCAGCAAATAAAAATATCAAGAAAATTGTGCAGAAGATGACAGTGACTTATAAAGATTGGCACGAGATGTTACCGTTTGCTCTACATGGGTACCGTACCTCAGCAAGGACGTCAACCGGGGAAACTCCTTTCTCCTTGGTCTACAGCATGGAGGCAGTCTTACCGATCGAAGTGCAGATACCCTCTCTCCGGATAATGAAGGATGCAGATCTGAGTGAAGATGATTGGATCCAGACACGACTTGATCAGCTAAATCTAATTGACGAAAAGAGACTCAATGCTATCTGTCATGGTCAGACGTATCAAAAACGGATGATCAGGGCATTTAACAAAAAGGTTAGACCACAAGAATATCAAGTTGGGGATTTGGTAATCAAGCGTATCATCCTTCCTCAGAGTGATCCAAGGGGCAAATGGACCCCTACATACGAAGGGCCATTTGTGGTTAAACATGTGTTCTCAGGAGGAGCCATGATTCTAACCAACATGGATGGTGACGACCTTCCTCACCCCGCCAATGTAGACATAGTAAAAAGATACTACGCATAATAAAGACCCGCTAGGTTGACATACCTAGGCAAAAATTAGGGCTCCCGGCGAACCAAAAGGGTTCGGGCAAAATGAAGGGATGAAATGAAAAAAATCTGTACACCCGGTAAGTCGAAAACCTGAAAAGGCGGCTTGGGCAAAAATGGGTATTCCGGTGGACTGAAAACCCGAAAGGGCGGTCCAGGCAAAAGTTAGGGATAAAGCGTAACACTATGTCTCATTGGATCACCTTGCATCCAGAATCTGGTATCAACCTCAAGTTCAGACGGCATCGATCAATCAGCTTCATCTCCAGCTAGGTCATCAAGTGATGAGACGCTCGAAGATATAAAGGAGATAGCAGAGTTGGAACTCAGTGGGATCATTCTTTTCACACAGCTGTTTATTTTCCCTTTGTACAAATTGTATAAACTCTTTTATTCGGCAGCGTTCTCTTACTAGGACGTCAGCCTCTTGTACATAAACGCCTATTTACAGGCAAATTCAAAATCAATACAAATTCACTTTTCAGCTACAAATCGCCTTTGTTTTCCTTTTTCTGTTTTGTTTTGCGAAGAACGTCCAAGGTTCAATTTGTGATATATGCATTTGACGATAATTGCTAACTCATAAATGTTTGCATACGAAACAAAGGATTAATTACAGGTAACATTAGAAACAGGGGCAATAATGAGTTGTCTAAGCGATCTAATTGCTCTGTCCATCAAGGTATCAAGGTAGGTTCAGCTGAAGAACACAACCAGTATATCTTAAATCCCCAGAGAGTGAGCCAGCAAGTCAGTATACTCTCCCCAAGCAGAGTTAGTCTACTATCAACCTCAAGGAAGTTGGATTATCCCCCACGAATCTCAACATTCCCCAGCGCAATATACGAACATCCCTAACAAGCATCCCCGACAGTCTTGATCTAAGATTGTTCCCCGGTGGTCAACCAGACATTCAGTGGAGTTACTTCTAGTACATCTCAAAATTTTCCCAGGAGAGTCCAATATAGTTCAAGATTTCCCCAGGAAAGTTTGAATCATCTCCCCAGCAGGAAGCTTATCCCCAGTAGATTCTGGAAGCTTATCCCTACAGAGCACGAACGCGTCTCCAGGCTTTATTCAAAGGTTATTTCCCTATCAGGATATAACTGGGTTATCCTCAGCCAAAAGCCACGGAAAGATCGTCCCCGACGAAGTCTTCCTATCCCCAGCGGAGTCTATTAACACTTCCAACACAACAACGGTATCCCCAGCGAAGTTACCATCAATATCTCAGCAAAATATCTCTCTCCCCACAGAGCATTTTTCCAGCAAGGTCGCTAGAGTAATTTTCTCCCCGCAGAGTGTTCTAATAGCCAAGTTTATTCCCCAACGGAGTTATCTTCTCCTACCGGTATTCTTGCAACCATCACTCCCCAGTGGAAACAGAAGCTCTACATCAGCCCAGGATTTAACTTCCCGGCACCCGTCAAGGATTTATTTTCCTAAGACGAAAACATACATTCAAAAACATCACATACATCATCATACATGCATAAACGCATCATACCTTACAATCTCATTTATGTTGAGAACATCATTGCTTGATCCATATCATGCATTGCATATGACTGACCTTTACCTTTCAGGAAAGATCCAGTTAAGTTCTCAGCTATGTCCAAGACTTTAGCCTGGTTCAGTTAAATCGACCCTAAGATTTTCCTGATTCTTATCCAGTCAAAGGCCTTCTCTGGTTCAGTCAGATCGACCCTAAGATCTCCCTGATTCTTATCCAGTTGAAGATTCCAAGACCTTGTCCGGTTCAGTTAAATCGACCCTAAGATTTTCCTGATTCTTATCCAGTCAAAGGCCTTCTCTGGTTCAGTCAGATCGACCCTAAGATCTCCCTGATTCTTATCCAGTTGAAGATTCCAAGACCTTGTCCGGTTCAGTTAAATCAACCCTAAGATTTTCCTGATTCTTATCCAGTCAAAGGCCTTCTCTGGTTCAGTCAGATCGACCCTAAGATCTCCCTGATTCTTATCCAGTTGAAGATTCCAAGACCTTGTCCGGTTCAGTTAAATCGACCCTAAGATTTTCCTGATTCTTATCCAGTCAAAGGCCTTCTCTGGTTCAGTCAGATCGACCCTAAGATCTCCCTGATTCTTATCCAATTGAAGATATTCCAAGACCTCGTCCGGTTCAGTTAAATCGACCCTAAGATTTTCCTGATTCTTATCCAGTCAAAGGCCTTCTTTGGTTCAGTCAGATCGACCCTAAGATCTCCCTGATTCTTATCCAGTTGAAGATATTCCAAGACCTTGCCCGGTTCAGTTAAATCGACCCTAAGATTTTCCTGATTCTTATCCAGTCAAAGGCCTTCTCTAGTTCAGTCAGATCGACCCTAAGATCTCCCTGATTCTTATCCTAGTAGAAGACATCCAAGATTCTCTCAGCGTTCCTGTTTGAGGTAGTAATCGTCCAAGATTCTCTCAGCGTTCCTATTGAGGTAGTAATCGCCCAAGATTCTCTCAGCGTTCCTGTTGAGGTAGTAATCGCCCCAAGATTCTCTCAGCGTTCCTGTTGAGGTAGTAATCGTCCAAGGTTCTCTCAGCGTTCCTGTTGAGGTAGTAATCGCTCGAGGTTCTCTCACCGTCCCGTTGAGGTAGTAACCATCCCTGATTCATTCATCACCGTTTGAAGCTCCAGACCCGATTCCTGTAACCAGTCAGGGCACATTTACACAAAGAGTTTAAAGACCAGCTCCTGTAGCAGGCCAGGTAATCATTTTCTTTTTCAGGTACGCAAGTTCTCGCTAAGGAATCTCATACGCGATCGACACCCAGATGGCATCTATAAGCCCATCCACCTATCCATCACCTCTCAACATGGCATCTATAAGTCCATCTTCCTATCCACCAATCTCCAAATGGCATCTGTAAGCCCATTCCCACCATCACATTACTATGTGAGCGCAAATTTCTGGGCACTCTAGTGTTCAATCATCTTCCACCTTCGGATTACGAAAGGCACGTCAGCCAATCTACATCCTCAGGTTTAAGAAGATTGAACAGGGGCAACTGTTGTACCCCAAAATTTTCCCTCCCATATCCTTCAAGATTTGCTAAGAGCATGCTTCAAAATCTCCCAAAGGTTGCACAGTTCAATGGCCTCCTAACAGTCAAAAATTAGGGTTTTGGTTCTGGCAAAGAAGTTGAAGTTTCCAAGGGTCCAATCAAGTCCCACATGCCTATAAACATTGCCAAGCATACTCATACCAAGTTTCAAGACTTACAGCACAAAATTGCACAGTCAAAAACCCTAATTGCCCTACAGTCAACTGTAGGGGCAAAATGGTCATTTGACAGTCAAAAGTCCAAATTTTTGGTCAACATCTTATTTTGAAGCCACAAACATCATTTGATCAATGCTTGATCATGATTTTCAAGGTATGGCTCAAAATGTCTCAAGATGCAAAAGTTTCTATATTTGGACAGCTGAAAAAGTCAACTGTAACTTGACCTAGGCATAACCTCCACATGCAGCATTGAAAAGTCAAAAAGGGCCTCAATCTAATGGGCCAAATTGCTGTGAACAAACCTCCAATTTGGGTCAACACCCCCATCTGTTTGCATTTTCTTCTCTTCCTTTTTTCTTTTCTTTCATTTATTTTTATTAATTGTTTATTTAATTCCACAAATTAATTTTTTATAACATAAAAATACAAAAAAAAATCAGAAACTATAAAAAATAAAATATGTTCTTTTATTTTTTAATCAATATTTTGTAAATAAAATTCTAATAACTAATTAGTTTAATTTTAGGTTTAATTCTAATTTTTTTTAAATAAACTAAAAAATGTAGAAATTAGGGTTTTTATACTTTTATTCTTTTTTTCCTTTTTCACCATTATTAATTATTAATTATTTTTGTAAATAAATATGCCATTTAATTAATTAGGGTTAAATTAGGTTACAACTTAAATATTTTTTAAATAAATTAAAAACAATTTAGAACTAGGGTTTTAATTAACTTTTAATTCCAATATTAATTCTCCTTAATTCCATAAATACAAAAACTCCAAAAAAAAAAGTTCTTTCTTTTATTTAATTTAATTAATTTATGATTTCGATTTAATTTCTTTAAAAGGGTCCAACGCCCTCGCATCTTCGAATTTAATTTTCTCTCCGCGCGTTTATTTTATTTTTCTTGTGGATATAATGTATTTGCCCCAAAGCCTTGTAATAGATTAATTAGGATATTTATTTTTCCGTATTTTATTTATTCAAATCGGGTCTTGGTTTAATTTGGCGGTGTAGATCCGCGCCTTTGTAATAGCGTAGGACTTTTATCTTCCCGCACCTTTTAACTGTTAATAACCACATGAAAGAATGAATGCCAAAAATAAAAACAAAGCGTAGATCACCAATGCATGACAAGATAAACATAATTGAAAATGACACACAATTCACACACCACCCCTAGGGTACGTCTCACTGTTGTCTTGCCCCTCGAAAAGTGGTCGTCGAGTAGAGGATGTTTTAGTAAGTCCTCATGTCCATGAACATGGCATGGGGGTAGCTTCTAAGGTGTCTTCCTATTGCTCTGGTGACCACACTGTCCCTAATCCTCGAATTGACCCGAACACCTCCAACGGTGGTGCTACCTACCCTTCAATGGTGGGATAGAACTACCTCAAGGACATTTACACAGACTAATTCCTTAGGGTATGTAGATGACTCGTAGATACTTGCTCTAATTCAAATCAAAAACTTCTTTTTACACCGACACTTTGCAAAAAGCTTTCAAAAACAACTTTTCAAACACTCTTGAGGACTGATACAAGAGTCGATCTAAAACTTTCAAAGAAACTTTTTCAAACCCACACACACTTTGAAAAGAAAACACTTTTGAAAACACAAATGAGCAAGTATCTAAGAGCCCATGGATAACCTTGGATAGAAAGGGTGCTAACACCTTCTCTTTCTATAAATCTACCTCCCGAACCGAGAGCAATCTCAATAAGGAATTTTTCTGTGCTTTTGTCCTTTCCATTTGGAGAAAATAAAAGACGGTGACGACTCTTGCTTCCGCGACATTTCGCGAACCAGCGTTAAACAGTCAGTTCCAGATCCACCGATCACAGTGTGTAAACATTTGTTCTTCATTGTAGTATTAAATCAGTTTTTCTAGAAGCATTATTGTAAATACTGTTTAATTGTAAATATTTTGAGATTTTTTTTCCTCAAGTGACTAGGTGATAGTCTATATACTTGAGAGGATTAAAGGATTAAGTCTTTTTTGATGGAAAAATCACTTTAGCGGGTGGACAAGAGTAGCCCTGTTTAAGGTGAACTTGTATAAACCAATTGTGTCACTTTTCTTTCTTAGCTTGTGTAACTTGATTGTGTGTAAGAAGCATTTCTAAAGAAAAAGTTTTGAAAACCCAATTCAAACCCCCATTTCTTGTGTTTTCTCAACTTTCACATATTGCCTTCTAAATTTTACAAGATTTTTTTCGGAGTTTTTAACACCATTCTTTCAAATTTATCGATTGTATCTCCTCACAGACAATCACATTTATTCATCATCTAAATCTTCTTCATCACAAGAATCACTATCATAAATGTGCTCACTTTTTGAGGACCTTGAACTCGAAGCCCTAAGAGCTTTTAGACTTTGTTCCTTCCTCCTTATCCGTGTCTTTATCCTTTTCTTTTCTTTTCTCAACTTTCTTTTCATGTTTTTTCAAGCAAGTGAGTTCTTGCTCGTGTTCTTCTAATTTTTCAAACAAAGTGGTGCGATAAAGTGTTTCAAGATTATTGGCTTCCTTGATCATTGTGACCTTTGATTGCCAATTTTTAGTAAGACATCTCAAAACTTTGTTAGTAGCAATGCATTGGAAATAGGATTACCTTGCAAATTTAAACGATTAATAAGATGTGAGAACCGCTTTTTCATTTGAGAAATGATTTCACTATGCTTCATGTGGAAGACTTCAAACTCTTGATTAAGTGTGTTAATTCTAGCTTGTTTGACCTCATTAGTTCTTTCATATGCAACTTGTAGAGACTCTCACATAGCCTTAGCGGTTTCACAATGAGAAATGAGATAAAACTCATTAACTCCAAGATCAGATATAATAATGTTTTTCGCTTTCCAATCGTATCCCCACTTCTTATAATCTTCCTTATTCCATAGTTCTTCCGGCTTAGGTGTGACAACACCATCAACAAGATGTGTAATCGGTGTTGAACCATTTTGAATGGCCTCCCACACACTCTTGTCAAATGAGTTAACATGAATTTACAAATAAGCTTTCCAATAACTATAGTTTTCTCCCGTAAATATTGGGGTTCTTTTGTAAGCCCCTTTAGGTTCATACGTCATTTTCTAATAAGAGTTTCAAAGCACAAAATTAACCATACTCTAATACCACATGATAGAAACCACGACTTATCTAGAGGGGGTGAATAGATCACCAAGTCAAAAGTACCAATAAAAAATTTGATATCTAAAAAATTTATTTAAAAGAGTGCAAGCGTTATATAGATCGATAAAAATCGTATATACGAACCTAGTTGTTGGAACTCGGATATGCAAAATGCATTATGGAATGAAATAGTTAATAAGAGGAATTAATGCACTTAAAACAAACAACACTTTATTACTCGTTTATTATTTATCACAATTCACTAGCAATTTATTTCTAATGTAATTAAGTAAAAATATAGAACAATACAATTTGTCGAACACTAAATGTGTGATCGAATTTTCAGATTTTTCTTTTGAGTTTTGTTTAAGTGAAAAAACACTTATAATCAAAGTGATTATAAACTTATAAACTAAAACGAATGGTTAATTTTTATTTTAAATACTCTATTTTTGTAAAAGAAATAAAATATCTTCAGTCTTTATTATAAGAAAAAAAATAGTTTTTTAATTACATATATTGATTATTTATTGTATGTCAAAAGTAACAAAAAATATTCCTATAAATAAAAATCATAACATGTATTATATTTAAATATAAATAGATACAACAATATAGATGGTAAATTTATGAGAGTGAATTTCATCATCGTTAATCGTTTTGAATATTTCAAGTTTCATTTTTCAAATAGAATCATATATTGTTTTTAGAAATACCGATGCCATTAATTCGTTGCTATACCACTAGATTCGAATTAGGTAATAATTGAAAACCATTGATAGCCTAAAAACGTACGTTACCCAAAAATAAATAAAACTCAGAAGAGCACAATTAAATAGTAGTAAAGTACTGTAGTATATATATATAATTGCCAACTGCAGAATAGCTAGGTCACTGGACCAAACATCTCCAACTAGGTATGGTAGGGCGCAACATATTTTTAGCTTTTGTTTGATATAGTATAGTGTTACTATTCTGAAACGTTTTATAAAATCCGTTATGCATGGTAGTTTCGGTATGTCGACCTACCTCGAGTGAATGACAAACGACAGATTTTGTGAATTTACTCTCAAGCTTCAGTGTCAATAAACAGTCTAGTGTTAAGACCACCTAGTGTGATACGGGAAAATATTATAGGACTGCAGCATATGTCAGAACATAATGTTGGTGTCGGTTAGAACTTGCCTGTTGGAGGACCTTCACCTGCCATAGAAAATGGTGTAGATGATTGTTCCAGACAAGTCAAACGGTTCAACAAAACCGGTTCAATCTATATCGTTACATTTAAGATTGACGATTAACAGAAATTCCCACGGTTCATAAAGATTATAATCTGGTTTGAAAACTATAAAAAGTATAATCGACTCAAACATTATAATTATTTAGACTTAACGGATCGGCTCATATATACTAATTCATTTTAAGGGCTTTTGACCTATGTCACTATATGGAAAGCTTTTGCTTCAACACATCACCCACTAATGTTAATCTCAACTTAGTGATTATTGTAAAAAAAATATTATTACTATTGTAGTAATAATGTGTATAAAATAAGGTACAATATTGAGTAGATAGAGATGCAAGGAATATCTTGCTCTTTATTAGCATGAACAGGTCTTTTTCTAAAGACTTGATATTATACCTTAAATTTATCTTATCTTTCTCAATTTTATCTGGTTTATGCTTTTTGTACAATTTATTTACTTTCTTCTAATCTAAAATATTCATTCATCCCATCAAGACTCTTTCATTTGCATATATATATATATATATATATATATATATATATATATATATATATATATATATATATATATATATATATATATATATATATATATATATATATATATATATATATATATATAGGTTCTTAGGTCTTCTAATGTAGTGGATTTTCAATCGTAAAGCTGATGGTTAGGGTTTATAAGGAATTAAGGTTTTAATGATGTTCTATTATATGATGTAATAAAATAAAGTTATTTAAAATAAAGGTTTCATCTCTAAGGTGTCATATCTTAAATTTGTCCGTTTAGGTGTTACATTCGAAATTATTTTTAAATTTAGGTTTTTAAAAAATTCTTTGATTTATTTACACTAATATTTTGAGCTTTATAAATATTCGTTCTCAAGTCTATTTAAAAATATAATAGTTTACTTTTAAATTATTTGTATTTTGTAAATAGAAAATATCTGCTCACCTTTCATATACTTTCAATTAGGATTTTATTTAAAATAGATAACATAACACAACTGGTAAGAAATAAAACTTGCAAGTATGAGGTTGTGAATTTGAATCTCTTGTGTTGCACTTTAAATATTTTTTCCTATTTTTTGGTTACTAACTATTTCATTTTTTTTTAATTTTTAAAATCATAATAATCATGTTTTTTTATTATTTTATTATCATTTTTTGTTTTCTATTTTAACGGTATTTTAAAAAAAAAATTTTTTTAAATATTTGATTATATACAGTTAATAGTCAAGGGGTTAAAAATAATTGAAATCTTTCAAAATTAATTTTTATTAATCACCAAATCAATTACAATATTGAAGAAAAAAATCACAAAAGTGTCTAAGTTCATAATCTTGTCCTCCAAATTTCAATTAAGTCTCAATTGGTATAAATCTTCCCAAAAAATCACTTTTTTTATTATTAAATTATTTAATTAATAAATTTCCAAAAATAGTTTTTTTTTTTCAATTTTTAATTAAAAAATAACCAAAAAATCATGTAAAATATAAAAACAACAAAATCACATAATTTGTCACTTTCTGATTGATCACATGTTGACAAAACTGATTTCTCATTGGTCAGAGTTTGTAGACTTATTGACCAAGATAGAATCTACAAAACTTGGGCTTTTTATGTTGGATAATTTCCTTTTTGGTGTTTTTAACATAATTTCTAATTCTATAAATAGGATTCTCTTCACCATAATTTGTCATCAACACTTTTCTATCTCTCTCACAAACATTCTTTCTACACAACTCTTTTAGTTAATTTTAGGGTTTTGAACATAACACTTAAAATTTTCCCATCAACGCTCATTTGGAGAATCAACAATTATTTGGAGAATCAATAATTGTCAACAATATTTGAGTCGTTGTCTTGAACAGACAATGGCCTAAGAACAAACACTCATTTTCCCCTCACTTTGTAAGTTATTTTCAATTTTAGTTTTTGTTTGTTCTTTTTACATTATTATTATTATAGAACTTAATTATATTTATTTAATTACTTACCATAAAGAAGTTAATTAGATTCACTTAGAAATAAATTGGACTTCAAACACATTACTACTCAGGACCCAGAAATTACTATCAAATTAATTATACACCCCTCTCTACGCAATTGGGTCAAGTTCAATTTCTCAACTTGAGCCCTTATTATTTCCACCCCATGTTTTTGCTACTCAACAACAATTCGTACACCCTAGTTAATTAGGCTCAGATGTACATTTGGACTTAAATAAATACACCATCCAATTTCACTTTTACACCCCCTGAGTCTAAGTTAATTAATTTTAATTATGTTATTTTCTTATTCTCTTTATTTTATTTTTGTCACATAATCTCTTTTTTTAGCATAATTTGCATTAAAATATTTTTCTTGCATAAAAACTATTAATAAATGATTATTGGATTTTTTTATTAAAAATATTTAGTATATTTTTAATAATTAAAAAATTATTATTATTTATTAATTAAATATTTTCTAAAACACTAACCCTATTTTTCTAATTGTATTAAATCTTTTTCTCATTCTAATTTATTTTTTACATATTGCATGACATATTCTAAGACAACTACCAATCAAATACTTACATTTTTCTACTAACCTAAAAAATCAAGATATTTTCAAAAAGGATTGTGAATCTATTTTATATTAACTGCGAACTACATCTACGATTCCACTATTTTCAATCTAGACTTGGTTCAAAGGTTAATTCAAAATATTTCTATAATCCATAAAAAAACTAACCAAACACTTCAAACTACGAATTGAGACTTTAATTCCTCATAAGAGGATACGTAGACATACGACTTAAAAACTGTGGCGAGTTCCCCTAATTAAAAAAATTAAAACTCCATCCTACCCTTTTAACCTAAACCCTAGGACATCCTTGTGAACAAGGTAGATGAAGGGTGCCTAACACCTTCCCTTCGTCTAAAGTGAGTCAAGAACTTAGAATATATGTATCATTAATTAGGGTTACTTCGTTATATTCCCGACTTAGGATAAAAATTAATGGTGGCGACTCTATACTTTTTTCCGGTTATGACTGCTGGCGACTCTGTTGGGGATGCAACCCTAGGGTTTAGAAGCCTCTCTTATTTGAGTTTAGGGTTTTTGTTAGGGTTTTCTATTTTGATGTTTTTCTATATTTGCTTATTTTATTTATTTATTTGGTCTATTTATTTGTTCTTATATTATTTTCATTATCATATTTTATTTATAGTGGGATTTGATTTTGAATAACTCAAACCCTTAGAAAGAAGATTCGTCTATTGGCCAGGGGGATATATCATCCCTATGAGTTTTTGTGACGACTTCGCCTAGAGTCGGTGGAACTCCAAAAAAGAAATATGTCTCAAGAGGTATCCTCTTGGGGGATAGGACTTTGGAATGAAACTTATGACTCTTTGTATAACCCTAAACCAAAATCTCATGGTGAGATCTTGTACAACCTTAGAGACGAAAATTTTTGGTCTACAATGGGGCTCTACTTAAGGGAGGCCCTTGTGTCTTTCCCTCTAGTATTATCCATGATACCATTAAGGAAACCACCTTATAGGGAGGGTATAATATTGGTAGGCCGAAACTAGGAACCTACGTATTAAGGAAACTATTGACATTCCATCCTTCATAGGAAGCCTTCCCGCGAGGGACATTCTATTATAATTTTAAACCTACGTGAGGTTACCTCTTATCATTGTTATACCCTAAACTCGTAGGGGTATTATTTGGTTTAGCTCATAGAATTTTCTATTTAGTCATAATCCCTAGCCTATAGGGATCCCTTTTTGTCTGTTATTATCCTTAGAACCTTTATAGGATATTATTCCCCATATAGAACCTTCCCACGAAGGACGTCGTCGTTGATGCACGCCACGTGGCCTATATCAGGCCATGGGATTTGGTGATTGTTGACCGGTCACCATGTGCTCTCTTCCACGTTATTACCTTAAGTTCAATCTTCGTCTCAACTGTCAATTGGTCTATCAAAATTCCTAGCCTGTAGGAATTCTCGTCCCTCTGTTACAATCCCTAGCTTGTAGAGATTCCTCTTCGTCTTTCATTGTCCATAATTCTTAAGGAGTTCATGTATGTCTCAATCTCTGAGTCAGTGTAGGGTATCCTCATTTCCCTGTCTATTATTAAACCCGTATAGGGTACCCTTATATTTACCTTCATACTACGTCCGTGTCGCATCGTATATCCATGAAACCTTTTTTGCATACCCTTAAAGCCACAAATATTTTTGCATACCATACATTCATATATACGCATTTCCATCTCCGCCCTTGTCCAACTATCATCCAGCTAACAAATTGCCTGATACTAAAAGAACAAATTCCAAGCATACTTTAAGAAAGCTTGACGGAACTCAAGAAATTCATAAGTTATTAAAAGAGAAAGTCAACCAGTGAGCTTCGTCCTATAAATCTTTTTAAGGAGATAAGGCAACCCTTCGTCATGCAAGTCAAAAGCCTACAATGCCTCAAATGCAACTATCATTGGTGACTCCTCCATATCAAGAGCAACTGCCATATCGGCAGAATAGGTATGCCCAAGAAACGTCAAGGGTCACCCTCGTGCTGTGACAAGTCCAAGAACATCCAAAATCTCTCTTAAAGTCAAGAAGATCAACAAAGAAGCTCTTCCATAGGATCATTGGACTTTATCAATTTCAAATTGAAATTTCTATGTTGCTAAATTGTATTTGGTGTAAATTTGTATCTTTTGACTAGTGATTCAAATAAATAATCATGCATGTTTTTGAAATCAATCTATTCATATTCACTATTCTATCACTTTCCATAAAGAATCAATGACTTTCCATTTCCACTCTTCTTTTCCATTTTCATTTTTCAACTTTAACAAACTTTGAAGAATGATGAAAACTAAATAATTGAATTTTTCTAAACTATGCTTTCAATGGTAAAATCGAGCTGACGATGTAAGGCATTGTTTCATTTCTCAAACATTGGAGATATAAGGAGATAATCCGTAGTTAACCCCCTCGAGCCAGGAGTTAGAGTTTTATTTTATTTTCTAAAATGAAAAACCTTAATTTCAACCAGGGGCAAGGTAGATTTCAATTAATTCAACGATGCATTCCAATCCCAGGATAATCAGACAATCTAAGCAAAAGTTCAAGCATATCTCCTTCCTCGATAAATCATTGAGGAAACAATCTAAGCAAAGTGTGATCGGTGGATCTGGAACTGACTGTTTAACGCTGGTTCGCGAAATGTCGCGGAAGCAAGAGTCGCCACCGTCTTTTATTTTCTCCAAATGGAAAGGACAAAAGCACAGAAAAATTCCTTTTAAGAGATTGCTCTCGGTTCGGGAGGTAGGTTATAGAAAGGGAAGGTGTTAGCACCCTTTCTATCCATGGTTATCCATGGGCTCTTAGATACTTGCTCAATGTGTTTTCAAAAATGTTTGCTTGCTTTTCAATTGTGGGTTTTAAAAGTTTCTTTGAAAAATTTCAGATCGACTCATACGTCAGAGTGTTTGAAAAGTTTATTTTGAAAGCTTTTGAAAAGTGTTGGTGTGAAAAGTCTTTTTGAGTTTGTTTTGAGATTAGAGCAAGTATCCTTGAGAACCTACCTACCCTAAGGAATTCGTCTGTGTAGATGTCCTTAAAAGTAGTGCCATCCCACCATTGAGAGGTAGGTAGCACCACCGTTGGAGGTGTTCGGGTCAATTCGATTTTTAGGGACATGGTGATCACCAGAGCAATGGGAAGACACCTTAGAAGCTACCCTCATGCCAGGTTCCCGGATCATGAGGACTTACTAAGACGTCCTCTACTCGACGACCACCTTTCGAAAGGCAACAGTGAGGCGTACCCTAGGGGTGGTGTGTGCGAATTGTGTGTCATGTTTCAGTTATTTGTCTTGTCGTGTTTATTTGTGATCTACGCTTGATTTTAATTTGTCCATTCATTCTTGCATGCATATTTAACAGTTATAAAGTTTGCGGGAAAATAAATCTAAAGCTATTACAAATGGCGCGGGTCCACATCGCCAAAATTAAACCGGACCCGATTTAGCGGAAAGTAAATAATGCGAAGATATAAGGTGCGAAAAATAAAGTTACATGGCTTTGGGAGATTTACATAATTATTTAAACGATTATAAAATAAATGCGCGAAATAAAGGAATTAAAATAAAACTAGGGCGTTGGACCCTTTTACAAAATATCAAATTAATAAGGAATTAAAAAAATGAAAAAATTAAATGTTTTCGGTATTTTTGTGTTTTTTAAGATTTAAAAGAAAAAGAATTAATTAAAGCTAAAAAAGTGGAGGTAAAACCCTAATTCTAATTATTTGTTAATTATTAAGAAAATATTGAAATTTGACTAATTTAACCTAAATTAATTTTTATGTACAATTTTTAATTTATGAAAATAAATAAATAATATTATTATTCTGAAAAAAAAGGGAAAAATAAAAAGAAAATAAAAGTCATTAAACCTAAATTCTATTTTTTTGGATTTTTATTAAAAAGATTAAAACTATAACCTAATTAAACTAAATATTTACAAGCATTTGTTTAGAAAATAATTAAAATAAAAATTATATTATTTTTGGTCTTTTCTGATTTTTTGTGATGTTTTTGTATTTTGGTTAAAAATTAAATAAACAATAATTAAAATAAACACAACAATTAAAATAATAATTAAAAGATATAAGAAAAAGAAATAAAATTTGTCAAACCAGAGTGGGGTGTTGCCCCAAATGGGAGGTTCAGGCCTTAGAACATTGGCCCATTAAGCCTTGAATTTGCTGACTTTTCAAGATTCCATATGGTGCGTTGACTGGAGTTTATTGTGCTCCTGGGATCCATGCCTTTGATTTGGTCGTCTGGGACACGTGTGTGGCTTGATGATGAGAGAACATGATGTACCTGGATGTTAGCATAGCATAGGATCTTATTTTGAAAAATAACATGGAATTTTGCCAGACCTGGGACTTGAACCCAGGTCTTGAGGATTATTCACATCACATGTTACCAACTGCGCCACTGCATCTCATTTAATATATTATAGTTAATAAACAACAAAAGTCAAAACCAATGCGTGATGGTTAAAACGCGCGAAATTTCAAACGGACGTATCACTGGCTGCCACGACTTCTTCTTCTTCGCGTATCTGAAAAAAATAAAACATAATAGCAACGGTTTTAACGCGTTGCTTTAAGCATGCTATGGGAAAATAGCGAATAGGGCTATGGTGCATATAAATTGATCGCGAGGCCTGGGTTTGTTTCGTCTTGACATGACAAATTAGCCTGTACCAGTTTGGGGATCTAATTTTACGCCTTGCACAAAGCCCCAATTTTGGAACCTTGGAACCCTAGAATCTGTCAATGGTGGAATCTTATACACAATGAAACAATGCAATTAAACGTGATGGTTAGTTTAGAAACATCAATATGAACATGAATCAACAAAGAAAAATGCAAAAAGATGATGGAATCATGCTGTGCGATTTCAAAAATTTCAAGGTACAGTCCGGATTCTTGATACCAATTCAGGGCGTCTGAGTTGATGCTAATGGTTGGAATATGTCCAGGAAGTGCCAAGGAATCTATTGAGACAAGAATGGAGCCTTGAATCACCCTATAACCTTGAAATCAGATTTGAGTTTTTCAACCAATTTTTCAAGTTTGTTTGTTGATTTTCTGCGCAGCCTCTTGTCTCCTTGCATTAGGTCTTTGATTCTGATCATATAGGGAAGCTATTAGGTTAAAAATATTGAATAAAATCCAAAGCAATAATTGTTTTCAATCTTTGATTTTGGAAGATCTTTTTTGAATCTTTTTTCATGGTTTTTGGTTCAATCATCTCAAATCACACCAAAACTTGCCTATTTAAGATATGCACGAAATATTAAGAATAAACATGCATGAAAAGATTTTTTTAGGTTAAGTTTGATATTTTTCATGTATTTAATTAATTTAAATGAATTAATATTGATATAAATTCAAATAAATAATTAAAAAATGAGAAAATATTTCCCTTTGGGCCTAATGGTCGTGCATAGGCTTGGCATGAAGAAACTTGGAAGAAAAATGGGCCCAATAGCAAATTTAGGCCTTTTGCATCAATGTTGACTTTTCAAAATTCCCAAAAATTTCCCAACTTCCACAAGGCATAACTTGGTCAATTTTTAAGCTTTTCACATTTTCTTGGACATTTTGGAAAGGTCTTTGAGTCCTTTAACCAATGCCTTTGGTCCCATGTCATTTTGATTTACCAATCTCAAGTTATGGCCTTTGACTTAAAGTCCCTTTTTGTTGACTTTTGAAAATGACCTATAATGTTGAAATTGATAACTTTTTGTGAGAGCATTTCTTGGACTTGAAGTATGAAGATGAGTTGTAGGAAATGTCTTTCTCTTCAAAATGAGCTTTGGATGGAATTTTTCTTATAATCCATGTGAAAGTTATGCCTTGGTCAATTTCAGTTGACTTTTTCAGCTGTCCAAATATAGCAACTTTTGCATCTTTGATGATTTCTGAGCCAAATTTTGAGAATCATGATCAAGCATTGATCAAATGATGTTTGTGGCTTCAAAATGATATGTTGACCAAAAATTTGAACTTTTGACTGTCAAATGACCATTTTGCCCCTACAGTTGACTGTAGTGCAATCTAGGGTTTTGACTGTGCAATTTTGAGCTGAATGCCTTGAAACTTGACATGAGGATACTTGACCATCTTTGTAAGCATATGAGACTTGATTGGGCCTTTGAAAAGTTCATTTGCTTGACCAGAACTCAAACCCTAGTTTTGACTGTATAGGAGACAGTTGAGCTGCACAACCCTGGGGGAATTTTGTGACCTTGACTTGGCAATTTCTTGATGAATATGGGAGGGCAAATTTTGGGGTACAACAGTTGCCCCTGTTCAATCTTCTTAGACCTGAGGATGCAGATTGGCTGCCGTGCCTTTCGTAATCCGAGGGTAGAAGATGATTGGACACTAGAGTGCCTAGAAATTTGCGCTCACATAGTAGCAATGATGATGAGGGAATGGGCTTATAGATGCCATTTGGATGTTGCTTGGATAGGATGATGGGCTTATAGATGCCATCTGGATGTTGATCGCGTAAGAGATTCCTTAGCGAGAACCTGCATACCTGCAAGAGAGAAAATGAGTACCTGACACGCTGCAGGAGCCGATTTTAGATGCTTGGTATAGATGTGTCCTGACTGGTTACAGGAGCTGAGTCTGGAGCTTCAAACGCTGATGAATGAACCAGGGATGGTTACTGCCTTAGCATGAATGGTAAGAGAATCCTGAATGATTTCAACCTCAACAACGCTCGTTGAGAAAATCTTGGTGAGAATTACCATCTTCGTAGTGTCAGGAAGAGAACCAAAGGACATTATAATCTCAAAGGGAGTCACCTCACTCACCGTTGGAGAGGGAACTATAGGAAATTATAATCTGAAAGGAAATATCACCTCACTCGCCGTTGGAGAGGGAAACATCTTGAAAGGGAATTACCACCTCACTCGCCGTTGGAGAGGGGACCATAAGAGAATATCACCTCACGCTCATGCCGGAGAGGGGAATATCTGAAGAAGGAATTACCACCTCACTCGCCGTTGGAGAGGGGACCATAAGAGAATATCACCTCACGCTCATGCCGGAGAGGGAAACATCTGAAGAAGGAATTACCACCTCACTCGCCGTTGGAGAGGGGACCATAAGAGAATATCACCTCACGCTCATGCCGGAGAGGGAAACATCTGAAGAAGGAATTACCACCTCACTCGCCGTTGGAGAGGGGACCATAAGAGAATATCACCTCACGCTCATGCCGGAGAGGGAAACATCTGAAGAAGGAATTACCACCTCACTCGCCGTTGGAGAGGGGACCATAAGAGAATATCACCTCACGCTCATGCCGGAGAGGGAAACATCTGAAGAAGGAATTACCACCTTACTCGCCGTTGGAGAGGGGACCATAAGAGAATATCACCTCACGCTCATGCCGGAGAGGGAAACATCTGAAGAAGGAATTACCACCTCACTCGCCGTTGGAGAGGGGACCATAAGAGAATATCACCTCACGCTCATGCCGGAGAGGGGAACATCTGAAGAAGGAATTACCACCTCACTCGCCGTTGGAGAGGGGACCATAAGAGAACTTCTACTGAGTCTTTATCAGAAAAATCTGTTTGGAGTCGATTTAACTGGACTAGAGAAGTCCTTGAAATATGTTTGAGAATTTCACCTGCATCTTTCCTGCAAGGTAAAGGTCAGTTATATGCAATGCATGATATGGATCAAGCAATGATGTTCTCAATATGGATGCGATTTATATGATATGATGCGTACATGCATGCTATAATGATGTATGTGATGATTTATGTATGTTTTTGTCTAGGAAAATAAATCCTTGACGGGTGCCGGGAAGTCATATCCTGGGCTGATGTTTGAGGAAGAGTTTTTGCTTCCGCTACGGATGATCGTTGCAAGAATACCGGTAGGAGAAGATAACTCATGTTGAGGAATAAACTTGGCGAATGAAATAATTCTGCGGGAGAAAAGATACTCTAGCGATCATGCTAGGGAGTGCTACTCCGTGGGGATAGCGATGCTTTGCTGAGTTGATGAAGATAACTCCGCTGGGGATACCGTTGATGAGTTATGCTGGGAGATTTGATGAACTCCGCTGGGGATATCCTTGTTGTGCTGGAAGTGTTGATAGACTTCGCTGGGGGTAGGAAGATACTTTGCCGAGGACGCTCTTTCCGTGGCTTTTGGCTGAGGATAACCCAGTTATATCCTGTTACGGAAATAACTCTTTAAATCAAGCCGGGACGACGCGTTCGTGCTCTGCGAGGGATAAGCTTCCAGAATCTACTGAGGATAAGCTTACTGCTTGGGGAGATATGAATTCCAACTTTCCTGGGGAAACTGGATTGGACTCTCCTGGGGGAAGTTTTAGACTGCGGGGGAGTGATTCCTTTGAATGGTGGTATACCGTCGGGGAACAATCTTTAGACCAAGACTGCCGGGGATACTTGTTAAGAATATATGTATTGCTGCTGAGGAATGTTTGAGATCGGCTGGAGGATACTCAATTCCCTTGATATTTGACAATTTTGCTTGGAGAGAGACGTACTGTTTTGCTGAACTACTCTCTGGGGATTTGATACGTACTGGTTGTGTTCTTTAGCCGAACCTACCTTGGTACCTTGGAGGATAGAACAATTGGACTGCTCAAACAACTCTTTATTGCCCCTGTTTCTAGTGTCACCTGCAATTAATTCCTCTGTTTCGTATGCAAATATTTATGAGTTAGCAAATTATTGTCAATGCATACATCACAAATTGAACCTTGGACGTTCTTCGCAAAACAAAACAGAAGAAGGAAAAACATTTGGCGCGTTTAACTGAAAAATATATTTGTATTGATTTTGAATGGCCTGTGAATAGGCGTTTTGTATACAAGAGGCTAACGTCCTAGTAAGAGGTACGTCGCCGATCACAAGAGTTTATACAAGTTTTGTACAAATGAAAATAAAACAGCTGTGTGAAAGATGAATGATCCACTGGGTTTCAACTCTGCTATTGCCTTTATAACTCCGAGCGTCTCATCACTTGATGACCTTGGTTGAAGGTGAAGCTGACTGATCGATGTCGTTTGAGTTTGATGCAGATACCGGATTCTGGATGCAAAGTGATCCAATGAGACATAGTATTACGCTTTATCCCTAACTTTTGCCTGGACCGCCCTTTCGGGTTTTCAGTCCACCGGGATACCCCTTTTTGCCCAAGCCGCCTTTTCAGGTTTTCGACTTGCCGGGTGTACAGATTTTTCATTTTCATCCCTTCATTTTGCCCGAACCCTTTTGGCTCGACGGGAAGCCCTAATTTTTGCCTAGGCATGTCAGCCTAGCGGGTCTTTTTCATGCGTAGTATTTTTTAACTATGTCTGCATTGGCGGGGTGAGGAAGGTCGTCACCATCCATGTTAGTTAAGATCATTGCCCCTCCTGAGAACACATGCTTAACCACAAATGGCCCTTCGTACGTAGGGGTCCATTTGCCCCTTGGATCACTCTGAGGAAGGATGATTCTTTTGATAACCAGATCCCCGACTTGGTATTCCCGTGGCCTGACCTTTTTGTTAAATGCCCTGATCATCCGTTTCTGATACGTCTGACCATGGCAGATAGCAGCAAGTCTCTTCTCGTCAATGAGGTTGAGTTGGTCAAGTCGTGTCTGGATCCAATCATCTTCGTTCAGATTTGCATCCTTCATTATCCGGAGAGAGGGAATTTGCACTTCGATCGGCAAGACTGCCTCCATACCATAAACCAGAGAGAAAGGAGTTGCCCCGGTTGATGTCCTAGCTGAGGTACGGTACCCATGCAGAGCGAACGGTAACATCTCGTGCCAATCTTTGTACGTTACTGTCATTTTCTGCATGATCTTCTTGATGTTCTTATTCGCTGCTTCTACAGCCCCATTCATCTTCGGTCTGTAAGGAGAAGAATTGTGGTGCTGTATTTTGAACTGTTCGCAGAGCTCAGCGATCATCTTATTGTTCAGATTGGTACCGTTGTCTGTAATAATCCGCTCAGGGACGCCGTATCGACAGATCAGGTTGTGCCGAATGAACCGTGCCACAACAGTCTTGGTTACCGTAGCATAGGATGCTGCTTCAACCCACTTCGTAAAATAATCAATCGCTACTAGGATGAAGCGATGTCCATTGGATGCTGTAGGTTTTATCTCGCCGATCATGTCTATGCCCCACATCGCAAACGTCCAAGGCGCAGTCAGAACATTCAGGGGAACCGGAGGAACATGCACTTTATCTGCGTAGATCTGGCACTTGTGGCATGTCCTGGAGTGTTGGTAACAGTCAGCTTCCATTGTGGACCAGTAATATCCTGCCCGTAGGATCTTCTTAGCCATGGTATGTCCACTAGAATGTGTACCAAAGGTCCCTTCATGTAGCTCTTCCATGATTCTTTCCGCTTCAGTCTTATCCACGCAACGCAGTAAGGTTGAATCATGGTTTCGCTTGTACAAGATGCCGTTGCTTAGGAAGAACTTGGCTGCGAACCGCCTCAGGAATTTCTTATCATTGATAGAGGCACCTTCAGGGTATTCCTGAGCTTCCAGATATCTCTTCACTTCATGGTACCAAGGCTTCTCAGTCACCAATTCAGTTTCGAGATCACAACAGTATGCCGGTTCGTCCAGTTTCCAAATGATGATCCGGGGAGCTTCATTATCCCATTTAACCTTGAACATTGAAGACATTGTAGCTAACGCGTCCGCTAACTGATTCTCTTCTCTTGGAAAGTGCTCAAAGGTTATCTCCGTGAAGTGGGGAATCATGGTCAACACACATTCTCTGTAAGGGATCAAGTTTGGATGTTTCGTATCCCACTCTCCTTTGATCTGATTGATCACAAGAGCGGAATCTCCGAAGACACTTAGAAATTTGATCCTTAGGTCGATCGCAGCTTGAAGACCCATGATACACGCCTCATACTCCGCCATGTTGTTGGTACAGTTGAAACACAGCCGGGCAGTGAGTGGAGTGTGAGTACCTTGAGGGGATATGATGATGGCGCCGATACCATTTCCCAAAGCATTAGAGGCTCCGTCAAAGTGCATAGACCATCGGGATCCTGGTTCAGGTCCTTCATCCGGTCCAGGTACTTCACAATCAGTTACAATCATGATGCTTTCATCCGGAAACTCGAAGTTCATTGATTGGTAGTCATCTACAGCTTGATGAGCTAAGTGGTCTGCCAATACACTCCCCTTGATGGCTTTCTGGGTTGTGTACTGAATGTCGTATTCCGTCAAGATCATTTGCCATCTTGCAATTCTCCCAGACAGAGCAGGCTTTTCGAATATGTACTTTATAGGATCCATTTTTGAGATCAACAAAGTAGTGTGAGTCAGCATATACTGTCTCAGCCGGCGAGCAGCCCATACCAAAGCGCAACAAGTTTTCTCAAGCAGTGAGTATCGGGTCTCACAGTCGGTAAACTTTTTGCTAAGGTAATAAATGGCATGCTCTTTTCGGCCAGACTCGTCATGCTGCCCCAGCACACACCCCATTGAGTTGTCAAGTACTGTCAGATATAGGATCAGAGGTCTCCCTTCAACCGGTGGCATAAGGATGGGTGGTTCTTGGAGATACTCTTTGATTTTGTCGAAAGCAGCCTGACATTCATCGTTCCAGCGTACTACCTGATCCTTCTTCAGCAGCTTGAAGATTGGCTCACAGGTAGCAGTCAGATGAGAGATGAATCGAGCAATGTAATTCAGGCGTCCTAAAAAGCCTCTGACCTCCTTCTCTGTTTTAGGAACTGGCATCTCTTGAATAGCTTTGACCTTAGCAGGGTCCACTTGAATACCTTTATCACTGACCACGAAGCCCAGCAACTTCCCAGATCTTACCCCGAAGGTGCACTTGTTCGGGTTCAATCTTAGCTTGTACAGTTTCAACCGGTCAAATAACTTCTGCAGATGATCTAGGTGCTCTTCCTCAGTCTGGGACCTAGCGATCATGTCGTCCACATACACTTCAATCTCGTGATGGATCATATCATGAAATAAGGCAACCATGGCACGCTGGTAGGTTGCCCCAGCATTCTTTAATCCGAACGGCATGACCTTGTAACAGAAAGTGCCCCACTGAGTGACAAACGTAGTCTTTTCCATGTCTTCAGGTGCCATCTTGATCTGATTGTAGCCTGAAAAGCCATCCATGAAAGAGAATACTTTGTGTTGGGCTGTATTATCAACGAGGACATCAATGTGAGGTAAGGGGAAGTCATCCTTGGGGCTGGCCCTGTTCAGATCCCTGTAATCGACACACATTCTGACCTTACCGTCCTTCTTAGGTACCGGCACCACATTAGCAACCCACTGAGGGTAAGAAGTCACTGCAAGAAACCCGGCATCAAACTGTTTCATCACCTCGGCCTTAATCTTTTCGGACATCTCTGGACGCATCCGACGGACCTTTTGTTTAACTGGGGGGCAGTCTTCCTTAGTCGGCAAATGATGGACGACAATATCGGTATCCAACCCGGGCATGTCTTCGTAGGACCAGGCAAAGATCTCCATATAGTCATGTAACATCTTGGTTAACCGTTGCTTCACGCTGAGCTCTAGGTTGGCACCAATCTTTACCTCTTTTCTATCTGCCTCAGTACCCAGGTTTATGGTTTCCACTGGCTCTTCATGGGGTTGAATTGCCCTCTCTTCCTGAAGTAACAGTCTTGCAAGCTCGCCAGGCAATTCGCAATCATCTTCACCTTCGTCTTCGGCTAAGTTGATCGGATTTTTTCGAAGTCATAATTGGCATTAGCAGAGTTGTTGTCAGTAAGATCCAGAGTGGATTGGAACCTGTATGAGTGAGTGTGTGTGTAAATACAGCTGTTTTGAAAATTATGTAAAGGAAAGGAAAGATAGAAAAGGAACACAATATTTGCAATGCGAAAAACGTCCCAAAATTTTCATTCATGATGTATAAAATGACAGTTTGTATGCCCTCACAAATAGAACCACGGTGCCTCGGGTAAGACACTGGGCCATAGAGTTTATCATTGTTTATTACAAAATATAATGAAAACAAAGAAATTTATTACTGCGTCACAAAGGTAACAGGGGTATGATCCTTTGCGCTCCAATTGTTCAATCCTTCTTCGGCCGTCGGATAAATCCAGCTGTTGAATTCGGCTTCATCCACTTCCTGGTCTTCCCCAACAGCATTCACCTCTGAGCTTTTAATAAATACCGGAGGCCTTCCGATCTTCTCTTTCCTCATAGCTCTCTGACCTTCTGAGGTGAAACCCAGCCCAAGCTTATCAGTCTTCTGGGTGAAGTCTGGAAGTCTGCCCCAGTTGGCACCTTCACCCTTCTGCACCACAGCCCTGGCATCCTTCAGAGAGGCCATCTTCAAAGGACCACTTGCTTCTGTTGTTTCTGCCGCAATCGGAAACACCTCCTCGAAATGCTGAAAGGGAGTCTCAATGAACTCCCCATCCATCTCAATGTACCTGAAGGAGTTCAGGTGGCTCACCATGTATTCTTCCTCTCCTTGCACGGTGACAATCTTCCCTCTGACAGGGTACTTTAGCTTCTGATGCAAGGTAGAGGTCACTGCCCCAGCCTTATGTATCCAGGGTCGACCCAGCAGACAAGAGTAAGATGGACGGATATCCATCACATAAAAAGTGGAGTCGAACACCTGAGAACCCACACGAATCGGAACGTCAACCTCCCCGTGGACCATCCTCTTCGAACCGTCAAAGGCCCTGACAATGATGTTGCTGGGTTTCAAATTCAGGCCTTCACAATCTAGACGATCCAGAGCCTTCTTGGGTAGCACATTCAAAGATGACCCAGTATCAACCAACACATGTGCCAAGGTGGTGCCCCTGCATTCGATTGAGACATGCAGAGCATCATTATGATCTCTCCCCTTTGAGGTCAAATCAGCATCTGAGAAGCCCAAGCCATTATCTGCCGTCAGACTTGCCACGCAATCAGTGAACTGGACTGCAGAGGTTTCATGTGGCACATGGGCCGTCTTGAGGAATGAGATGAGGGCCTTTGCATGGGCCTCAGAGCACAGCAATAAAGAGAGCATGGAGATCTTGGAGGGCGTATGCCCCAGCTGTTCCACCACATTAAAATCGCTCTTCTTTATAATCTTCAAAATCTCCTCCATCTCTTGTGGGGAGGCCTCAGCAGCTATGGGTATGGGTGTCTCCATCTGGGCAGGCTCAGCTTCAACTCCCTTGCCCCGAGCACTGGATGACTCGGCAGCAGGAGAAACAATTGGGTCAGCAGCAGGAACAACAACTTGGTCAGCAGCAGGAATAGGTGTACTTGTGGGAATTATCAAGAGCGGTCTTCGGGAAGCAGGTGGCGCAATGTCAGGTGAGAAGAGCCTGCCACTGCGGGTAACTTTGGCCGGGCCAGTGATGTCACAGATGCTGGCGCCAGCGTTGAGCTCTTGTTTAACTCCATTTATATATACATCTGCCCCATAGTGCCAAGGGACAGCTTTGTTAGATGCATAGGGCAGGGGCCCAGGAACAGTGATAGTAATAGGTGCCACGGTCAGAATTTGGACAGGCTTCTTCTGGAGAGCCGGGATCGGATTGTTGAAGATAGTCACCACAGAAACTTCTTCCATTGGAGCCAAACGAACAGCAGACTTCTTGAATAGAATCTCCTTGCTATCCATTAAGCTTTGGATGCCTAACTTTAGCAAGGGACAACCGGATGGAGACACAACACAGAACAGGCAACCCTCACTGCAACCCGGAAATAAACCGGCCTGCAGTAGGTTCTTCTTAACGATCTTTAGAGGAGTGGCTAGATCATCCACAGAAACAGCATAAACGTCTTCATCAACAGCATTTACCCCGTGTTGAGGCATAGGGGCAGTAACTACATTCGGCTTTGCAGGCGCTTCGAATTGTATCTCTTTAGCATCGATAAGGTCTTGCACCTTATTCTTTAACGCCCAACAGTCATCAGTTGCATGCCCCGGGCTGTCTGAATGGTAAGCACAACGGGCATTCGGGTTGTACTTAGGAGAGGTAGTGTTTGAGAACTTTGGCGCCTCCTTGACAGTCACCAAATTGGTGGATAGTAACTGTGGCAGGATTTGCGATAGGGTCATGCTTAACCGGGTAAACTCTCTCCGGGGTCTATCAGCCCTTTGAGGATTGTTTGGCCGGGGAGCGGCAGCAGGCTTAACGATCATTACCGCGCTGACAGATTGGCGGCGATCAGGTCTTTCTGATTTCCTGGAGCCATACACGGCACTAGACTCCTTTTTAAACGGTTTCTTTTCTGAACTAGAGGATGATGCCCCCTTTGCAATCTTCCCAGATTTCAGCCCAGCTTCAATCCTTTCTCCAGTCAAGATCAAATCAGTGAAACCAGCAGAAGAATTCCCAATGAGATGGTTGAAGAATGGCCCAGACAGGGTCCCCAAGAACATGTCCACTAACTCTCGATCAGTCAAAGGTGGCTGCACCCTGCCAGCCAGGTCTCTCCACTTCTGCGCGTACTCTTTAAAACCTTCACTTGCACCTAACGACATACCCTGGAGTTGAGTACGTGTAGGGGCAAGGTCGGCATTATACTGATATTGCTTATAGAAAGCAGTAGCCAGCTCCTCCCAGTTACGAACTTTGGTCCCATCCAGTTGATAGAACCATTCGAGATGAGTCCCTGAAAGACTCTCCTGGAAGAAGTGGATCCATAGATTCTTGTCCGCAGAGTACGGCTGAATCTTTCGAACATAGGACCTCAAATGCAGCTTGGGACAGGACGCCCCGTCATACTTAGAAAAGGTTGGAGCTTTGAACTTGTGCGGGATAATTACACCAGTCGACAAACCCAGATCTCCGAAATCCAGCCCAGGTGCCTGTTGCACCTCCATAGCCTTCAACCTGTCCTCCAGTTGTTTGTACCTGTCATCTGCAGGAGGGTACTGCTCTTCATCAAAATCTGTCTCGTTGTCAGAGACCACTGGAGTAGGAACCTTTACTTCTGCCTGAGAAGGAGTCCTGCCAACAGAAGAACCAGCCTCTTCATGGTGCAGAGTATTACCCAACCTTCGGCCCGAGTTGAATAGAACAGTTCGTCTCTTTTTCTTCTTCTCCTTTTTCAGGAGCATAGTCTTTAATTCTTCTTGGCCTTTAGCTAGACCCATGATTAGTTCTTGAAACTGCGCATTCTGCGCCTGGAGAGCCTTGATTGATGTCTCTGTTGATTCAGATCCGGGATTCATGATGCTGAAATAAACAGCGAAGAACTGTAAGCAACCTGAAAAAGGGGAAAAACCTGCTATGCACATGATGTATGAAATGCGTATGAATTATGTTTTCAAAGACAATCGGGAATCAACTTTGTAAACAAAAAAGGAACACACTTTATTAGATTCAACTTTGCAACTGAGATTATTCAACAAGTTGCCCTTAGGCGTTTACATGAAATGAAACAACTGGAAAGGAAATAAAAACTGTAAAGGCACATTCAGAATTCCTCATTGATCCCATGGTCTCCTCTTCTCAGTACGGAGGTAGGCATTCAGAGCTCTCTCATTCTCCAACTGCTTTGTCAGCTTCTGGATCTTTGATTCCTGCTCATTGAACTTTTCCCGGTAAGAATCCCGTTCTTCTTGCAGTTGCGACCAAGATCTCTTCAATGTCTCATAATCAGTAGGTATCTGAGGAGGAAGGACAGTTGGAGGAACACCATCTTTATCAGGATACTCAAGAATGACGGGTCTGACAGCTTCATACGGCATACCTAACTTTTAAGCACGGATGCGGACCCATTTGTAGTAGGCTTCCATAGGTAAAGAAGTCTTTGGCCCTAGCTCTTGTGGGTCAGCTTTATGGACCTTGTCCCAAGCCTTGATGAACCTACGACGCAGCTCGTCACTATCCACCTGAAACTCGAAACTGATGTGAGGCACCAACATCTCATGGGGGCCTGCTCTCCTTGCTCTTCCAAACTGACGGAGTGCTAGACATGGATTGTAAGAGATCCCTCCTTGAGTACCAATCAGAGGAACATTAGGGTACTCCCCGCATCGATCAATAATAGCTATCTCATCCAAACCTCTGCAAGTCCAAATGATGTCTTTATCGGTGAGAGACATTAACCTGTGAGCCCAACCTCTTCCTTCTTGGTTCTTCAGTACGAACTTAGGGAGGTGCGAAATAAACCACCTCACCAACAAAGGGATACAACACCATAGGGTTCCTCGTCTTCGGGTAGTACGGGCATGAAGTTGTTGCAAGATGTCACCCAAGAGAGTGGGCACAGGGTTCTGAGACATAAAGATCCTAATGGAAGTGACATTGATGAAATTGTCAGGATTAGGAAACAGGACTAACCCATAGATTAGGAGAGCCAAGATGTCTTCATATGCCCTAAAGTCCAAGTCATTCCAGAAGCTGTTAGCTTTACCAATCAGAAACTTGGCCAAGAAACCCTTAACTCCGCTTCTAGTTACCCAGTTGTCTGTTACCTCTTGATGGGTCAAAGGAAGAGCTGCAGCAATGTCCTCCAGCCTGAGGGTCTTTTCCCAACCAGTAAAGGGAGTCTGATCCAAGATAGGGATACCAAGCAGATTAGAGAACTCTTCCAGGGTAGGGACCAGCTGGAAGTCTTGAAAGGTGAAGCACTGGTACTGAGGGTCATAGAATTGGGTCAGAACACTCATCAACTGTTGATCCCGCTTTGCAGTGACTAAACTGAGAAGAGAACCATGCCTCTGAATGAAGGAAGTGGTATTTGGAATTCTGCTAACCAACTCATCAATCAACTCAGGTGAACGAACAAAGTTGAACCGGATAGTATTCCTTCGCACAGGCATCATAATGTCCTACAAAACAGAGCAAAGATGAAACCCTCTTGTCTTTGAAATGGTCAGTTCTTATGCAGGATGCATGCAATGCTCATGATGCTATGATGTTATGATAAAGCACACCACATACAGATACAAAGGCAAACATAGTAAGGCACACAAGTCACACAAGGCAAGCCCCTAAAGTTTAGGCCAGCATGAGGTCTAGGTACTACCCTCTTTCAGTTTGTTGGTTCATACCTGTCCTAATCAAAAGTAATCGGGTTCTTAGAGGATCCCAATATCATTGACTACCCTCAATCGGTCATAACTCCAGCATCGCAATCTTTTCTTGCGGCCAGAACCATCACGAGAGTTTAGCCTCAATGGGCGTAGCATACTGCTACTGTTCTAAAGGCCAAGTTGTGTCAATTAAGGTTCTAAGGTTGTTGGTGCTTAATGACTCCTTAGAAGACCCATACTCTCCTCGTTGCAACACAAGGGATATCGGTACAGACTAAGGTGCCACACCAACGTAGCCACTGCTTCACCTGTGTCGGTCTACGCCGGACAGGTCCCTCACAGCTTATGCTACCTAAACAGGGTCTCCCCAGATCCGGGTTAGGATCTATGTATCTCCGATGCAACCCACAATAGTAAAGCAAGCAAAACAATACAAGTGAAAACACAATTATGACTTAGCCCTAAGGTACACCTCACTTTATAAAGGGTCCCCAGCAGAGTCGCCAGTTCTGTGATCGGTGGATCTGGAACTGACTGTTTAACGCTGGTTCGCGAAATGTCGCGGAAGCAAGAGTCGCCACCGTCTTTTATTTTCTCCAAATGGAAAGGACAAAAGCACAGAAAAATTCCTTTTAAGAGATTGCTCTCGGTTCGGGAGGTAGGTTATAGAAAGGGAAGGTGTTAGCACCCTTTCTATCCATGGTTATCCATGGGCTCTTAGATACTTGCTCAATGTGTTTTCAAAAATGTTTGCTTGCTTTTCAATTGTGGGTTTTAAAAGTTTCTTTGAAAAATTTCAGATCGACTCATACGTCAGAGTGTTTGAAAAGTTTATTTTGAAAGCTTTTGAAAAGTGTCGGTGTGAAAAGTCTTTTTGAGTTTGTTTTGAGATTAGAGCAAGTATCCTTGAGAACCTACCTACCCTAAGGAATTCGTCTGTGTAGATGTCCTTAAAAGTAGTGCCATCCCACCATTGAGAGGTAGGTAGCACCACCGTTGGAGGTGTTCGGGTCAATTCGATTTTTAGGGACATGGTGATCACCAGAGCAATGGGAAGACACCTTAGAAGCTACCCTCATGCCAGGTTCCCGGATCATGAGGACTTACTAAGACGTCCTCTACTCGACGACCACCTTTCGAAAGGCAACAGTGAGGCGTACCCTAGGGGTGGTGTGTGCGAATTGTGTGTCATGTTTCAGTTATTTGTCTTGTCGTGTTTATTTGTGATCTACGCTTGATTTTAATTTGTCCATTCATTCTTGCATGCATATTTAACAGTTATAAAGTTTGCGGGAAAATAAATCTAAAGCTATTACAAATGGCGCGGGTCCACATCGCCAAAATTAAACCGGACCCGATTTAGCGGAAAGTAAATAATGCGAAGATATAAGGTGCGAAAAATAAAGTTACATGGCTTTGGGAGATTTACATAATTATTTAAACGATTATAAAATAAATGCGCGAAATAAAGGAATTAAAATAAAACTAGGGCGTTGGACCCTTTTACAAAATATCAAATTAATAAGGAATTAAAAAAATGAAAAAATTAAATGTTTTCGGTATTTTTGTGTTTTTTAAGATTTAAAAGAAAAAGAATTAATTAAAGCTAAAAAAGTGGAGGTAAAACCCTAATTCTAATTATTTGTTAATTATTAAGAAAATATTGAAATTTGACTAATTTAACCTAAATTAATTTTTATGTACAATTTTTAATTTATGAAAATAAATAAATAATATTATTATTCTGAAAAAAAAGGGAAAAATAAAAAGAAAATAAAAGTCATTAAACCTAAATTCTATTTTTTTGGATTTTTATTAAAAAGATTAAAACTATAACCTAATTAAACTAAATATTTACAAGCATTTGTTTAGAAAATAATTAAAATAAAAATTATATTATTTTTGGTCTTTTCTGATTTTTTGTGATGTTTTTGTATTTTGGTTAAAAATTAAATAAACAATAATTAAAATAAACACAACAATTAAAATAATAATTAAAAGATATAAGAAAAAGAAATAAAATTTGTCAAACCAGAGTGGGGTGTTGCCCCAAATGGGAGGTTCAGGCCTTAGAACATTGGCCCATTAAGCCTTGAATTTGCTGACTTTTCAAGATTCCATATGGTGCGTTGACTGGAGTTTATTGTGCTCCTGGGATCCATGCCTTTGATTTGGTCGTCTGGGACACGTGTGTGGCTTGATGATGAGAGAACATGATGTACCTGGATGTTAGCATAGCATAGGATCTTATTTTGAAAAATAACATGGAATTTTGCCAGACCTGGGACTTGAACCCAGGTCTTGAGGATTATTCACATCACATGTTACCAACTGCGCCACTGCATCTCATTTAATATATTATAGTTAATAAACAACAAAAGTCAAAACCAATGCGTGATGGTTAAAACGCGCGAAATTTCAAACGGACGTATCACTGGCTGCCACGACTTCTTCTTCTTCGCGTATCTGAAAAAAATAAAACATAATAGCAACGGTTTTAACGCGTTGCTTTAAGCATGCTATGGGAGAATAGCGAATAGGGCTATGGTGCATATAAATTGATCGCGAGGCCTGGGTTTGTTTCGTCTTGACATGACAAATTAGCCTGTACCAGTTTGGGGATCTAATTTTACGCCTTGCACAAAGCCCCAATTTTGGAACCTTGGAACCCTAGAATCTGTCAATGGTGGAATCTTATACACAATGAAACAATGCAATTAAACGTGATGGTTAGTTTAGAAACATCAATATGAACATGAATCAACAAAGAAAAATGCAAAAAGATGATGGAATCATGCTGTGCGATTTCAAAAATTTCAAGGTACAGTCCGGATTCTTGATACCAATTCAGGGCGTCTGAGTTGATGCTAATGGTTGGAATATGTCCAGGAAGTGCCAAGGAATCTATTGAGACAAGAATGGAGCCTTGAATCACCCTATAACCTTGAAATCAGATTTGAGTTTTTCAACCAATTTTTCAAGTTTGTTTGTTGATTTTCTGCGCAGCCTCTTGTCTCCTTGCATTAGGTCTTTGATTCTGATCATATAGGGAAGCTATTAGGTTAAAAATATTGAATAAAATCCAAAGCAATAATTGTTTTCAATCTTTGATTTTGGAAGATCTTTTTTGAATCTTTTTTCATGGTTTTTGGTTCAATCATCTCAAATCACACCAAAACTTGCCTATTTAAGATATGCACGAAATATTAAGAATAAACATGCATGAAAAGATTTTTTTAGGTTAAGTTTGATATTTTTCATGTATTTAATTAATTTAAATGAATTAATATTGATATAAATTCAAATAAATAATTAAAAAATGAGAAAATATTTCCCTTTGGGCCTAATGGTCGTGCATAGGCTTGGCATGAAGAAACTTGGAAGAAAAATGGGCCCAATAGCAAATTTAGGCCTTTTGCATCAATGTTGACTTTTCAAAATTCCCAAAAATTTCCCAACTTCCACAAGGCATAACTTGGTCAATGTTTAAGCTTTTCACATGTTCTTGGACATTTTGGAAAGGTCTTTGAGTCCTTTAACCAATGCCTTTGGTCCCATGTCATTTTGATTTTCCAATCTCAAGTTATGGCCTTTGACTTAAAGTCCCTTTTTGTTGACTTTTGAAAATGACCTATAATGTTGAAATTGATAACTTTTTGTGAGAGCATTTCTTGGACTTGAAGTATGAAGATGAGTTGTAGGAAATGTCTTTCTCTTCAAAATGAGCTTTGGATGGAATTTTTCTGATAATCCATGTGAAAGTTATGCCTTGGTCAATTTCAGTTGACTTTTTCAGCTGTCCAAATATAGCAACTTTTGCATCTTTGATGATTTCTGAGCCAAATTTTGAGAATCATGATCAAGCATTGATCAAATGATGTTTGTGGCTTCAAAATGATATGTTGACCAAAAATTTGAACTTTTGACTGTCAAATGACCATTTTGCCCCTACAGTTGACTGTAGTGCAATCTAGGGTTTTGACTGTGCAATTTTGAGCTGAATGCCTTGAAACTTGACATGAGGATACTTGACCATCTTTGTAAGCATATGAGACTTGATTGGGCCTTTGAAAAGTTCATTTGCTTGACCAGAACTCAAACCCTAGTTTTGACTGTATAGGAGACAGTTGAGCTGCACAACCCTGGGGGAATTTTGTGACCTTGACTTGGCAATTTCTTGATGAATATGGGAGGGCAAATTTTGGGGTACAACACAAAGGTTCAAGCACATCCTTTTCCTCACATTCATCATCCAAGATTAAGGAATCAATGAAGATAAAGTCCATGACGTCTTCTTCCTCACTACATCATTCAAGATCGAGGAAATAATAAAGACGAAGCTTCAAACAAAAATAAGAAGAAATTCAAAAAATAAAGTCCTCTAAGTCAAATAAAATCGAAAAAACTTGACTTAGGCAAAAGTTAGGGCATCTCGATGGACCGCAAATTCAAAAGGATTTATCCATGCAAAAATAAGGGATTTAAAATTTTAAAAAAATCTCTATCAAGAGTCCTAATTGAAGCCAGGTTAACTATGAAATCATACTCGGCAAATATTAAACTGACTCATATGTTTGTTAAAATTATTGCTGACCACTTCGCTTCTTCGAATCTCCATCTCTAATCATCCATTTCCATTCCATAACAAACTTCAATTTCAAAACTTTCATGTGCCTCACTAAGAATTACTTTTCAAAATGTGAAATTTTATATGTGGATCAATATTTAGCATCAAGGAGATCTCAAAAATATTTAGTTTAGTAAAAAATATCCTTTCCAAGAAACTCCTAACTAGGGGAAAATCATCTAAAGAACCTTATAATCATAAGCCAAACTAATGATTGTAGGGGTATATCACATGAATATCCTATTTGTTGTACCTCAAAATTTTCCCTCCCATATTCTTCAAAGTTTGTCAAGAATCATCTTCAATTGGTTCAAGACTACTCAAGGGTTGCACAGTCCAAATGCCTCCTAAGCCAGTCAAATTAGGGTTTTGGTTCCTTCAGTGAATTTGAGGTTTTCAATGGTCCAATAAAGTCCCATAGACCTATATACATTGTCAAGCATCTACATATAAAGTATCAAGACTCACAGGGTCCAATTGTACAGTCAAAAAGCTTCATTTGCTTCACAATCAACTGTAGGGGCAAAATGGTCATTTTACAGTCAAAAGTCAAATTTTTGGTCAACATCTTATTTTGAAGCCACAATCATCATTTGATCAAGTCTTGATCATGATTCCACAAGCATGGCTCAAAAATCATCAAGATGCAAAAGTTTCTATTTTTAGACAGCTGAAAAGTCAATTGTATCTTGACCCAGGCATAACTTTTTCATGGTTCATCAGAAAAATTCCATCCAATGCTCATTTTTAAGGGGATGACATTTCCTAAAATCCATCTTCACATTCCAAGTCCAAGAAATGCTCTCACAAAAAGTTATCAATTTCTACATTATAGGTCAAATTCAAAAGTCAACAAAAATGCACTTTAAGTCAAAGACCATAACTTGAGATTGGTAAATCCAAATGAAATGGGACCAAAGGCATTGGTTAGAGGACTTCAAGACCTTTCCAAAATGTCCAAGAACATGTTCATAGGATCAACATTGAGCAAGATATGCATTGGAGAAGTTGGGAAATTTTTGGGAATTTACAAAAGTCAACTTTGCCTAAAACACCTTGTTTTTGCTAATGGGCCTCAAACTTCTTCTTGAATCTTTACCCAAAGCATATGCACGACCCATCAAGCCTATTTGAGCTTATTTTCTTATTTTTATTAATTAATTGAATTTTTTATTAATATTAATTCATTTAATTGATTTTAAATGTAGGAAAATATGAAGATATGGTTTTCAAATATTTTCATGAAGCAAATATGACCAATATGAGCTGGAGATTTCGTGTGCCAATCAAAGAGACAAGAACATCCAATTTTGGCAAGTTTTATCAATCAAAAAAGTTGAAAAAAGATTTGATTGAAATCAAATATTGAAAACATGAATACAATGGATTCTTGGCCAAGATTGTAACCTAAATCCATCATACTATGTATGATGAACCTAACCCTAATTCCAGTCACGTGCAAAACTGCTGCAGAAGCCATAACCATATTGAGTTTTTTTCAAGAAAATTGTCAAATTGTTTTCTCACTTCCAGGCCAATTCAAGGCATATTCTTGATTCTAACACATTGCATAAGTCTCTAGGAACACATTGCAATCGAAACCAAGCGTTTAACCTCAAGGAAACGTCCAAACAGAATCACGGTTTGCTTATTCTTTTTCAGAATCGAAACTCCTTTTTTATGCATCATTAACATGTTATGATCATTGCTTTGCATTGCTAACACCATTCTGTAGCTAATGGTACAGATTAATTTGATTTTGGTGCCCTGAAACGAAAACTGCCATTAAAGAAAACTAGGGTTTCGAAGCTTTGATTTTAGGGCTTTCTTGACCAAGCAAAATTAGGACTAATGATGCCCATGGTTGGACTCAGAGGATCAAGACGAATTCAATGGATATATCGCGCCCTATTTATATAACGCATAGACCTATTCGCTATTTTCCCTTTTTGCAGGTTGTGGGGGTTAAAAACCCCCGCTAATTGCTTTTGTTTTACAGGGAAACGAGGAAGAAGATAATAGGTGTAAGCGCGTGGTTGGCTGGTTCAAAAGATGGCGCGCGTTTCATTTATGTTCCAGCATAATTATTGTTTTCATATTTTAATTTCATTATCCATTATACTTACAAACGCGTTCAAGTGGTTCAGTGGTAAATATGCTGGCATATGACTATTGGGACCTGGGTTCGATTCCCAGGTCCCCCAAATGCTTGTTAATATTTTTTCTAACCTAATCCTGTGCAGGCATCCTCAAAGCATCCATCATACATCTCAAGCAATCAGCCTGCCAAGTGGCCACTAACGCCAATCTGATGGCCATGAGGCGTGGACCATGGTGTTCCCAGTCAATGAGCACGCACCTGATTCTAGAAGTCAACAAGGGCTTTGTGCTACTGGGCCTAAAATTTCCAGCAACACCTCCTATAGGGTCCATCACCCCCCTGGTTTTGTTACTTTTTTTATTTTCTTTTACTCATAATTTCCTTTTATTAATTATTATTATTATTACTATTTAATTAATACAAATAATTATTTTTCTTAATAAATTCAGATAATCAAAAGATGTAATTATTTTTATTATTTATTATTAATAATTATTTTTGTAAATAAACTCTAATTAATTAACTTAGTTTAAATTAGGTCTAATTTTAACTTTTTACAATAAATAAAACAAATTTAGAATTAGGGTTTCTTTTGACTTTTAATTTCTTATTTTTATTTTTATTAAAGACTTAAAAAACACAAAAAAAACATTTTTCTTTTAATTAATTAATTAATTAGTTTAGGGTTAATATTTAATTAATTGCAAAGGACCAATTTTCTTTCTTTTTCTCAAAAGGGTCAAAACCCTAAGGACGTCCCGATTTAATTTCTTTCGCACATTATTCTTATTTTGATTATTTATGTATCTGCTCAGAGGATGTAATAGTTAATTAGGATTTATTGCTTTCTTTTACTTTCCGTATTTATTTTCCAAAACGGGTTTTTGTTTTTTGGCGATGTATAGACCCGCGCCTTGTAATAGCGTAAATTCATATTTCCGCACTTTATTTTCCCCACTCTTAACTGTTAAAAATGCCTGCAAGACTGTATGCCAAATAAAATTAATCTGTAGCTCACAAATGCATGTTCAAAGATAACTTAACATGAAAACAACACACATACACATGCCACTCCTAGGGTACGCCTCACTGGTTGCCTCGAATGTGGTCGTCAAGTATAGGGTGTTTTAGAGGTCGCTCTCCTGTCTAAGGTCCAGTTGCCTCGAAACGGTTGCCTCGGATAAAAAAGGATCTATGACATTAGGGTTACTTCTAAGGTGTCCTACTATTGCTTCGGTGACCACACATTGTCCCTTATAATAGAATTGACCCGAACACCTCCAACGACGATGCTACCTACTTCTCAATAGTGGGATACCACTATCTAAAGGACTCTTACACAGCCTAATTCATTAGGGTAGGTAGATCTCATGGGTACTTGCTCTTTTCAAAAACAAAAAAACAATCTTTTCACACTGACACTTTCAAAAGTTTTCAAACAAATTTTTCATACACTCTTGAGGACAGATACAAGAGTTACCTAGAAATTTTCCAAACAAAACTTTTTCAAAACCCACACACACTTGAAAAGCAAACAAATTTTTGAAAACATAAGAGCAAGTACCTAAGAGCCCGTGGATAACCACGGATAGAAAGGGTGCTAACACCTTCCCTTTCTATAAATCTACCTCCTGAACCGAGAAACATCTCGAATAAGGAATTTTTTTGTGCTTTTGTCCTTTCCATGTTGGAGAACATAAAAGACGGTGGCGACTCTTGCTTACCGCGACATTTTGCGAACCAGCTTTAAACAGTCAGTTCTATTCCCACCGATCACAGAACTGGCGACTCTGTTGGAGAAATTATAAAGTGAGGTGTACCTTAGGATTAGACCACTCTTATGTTTTCAATTGAATGTTTGTTTGCTTTATATTTGTGGATATTGCATCGGAGTTTCATAGATCCTAACCCGGATCTGGGGATACCCTTTTAGGTAGCATAAGCTGTGAGGGACCTGTCCGGCGTAGACCGACACGGGTGAAGCAGTGGCTACATTGGTGTGACACCTTGGTTTGTACCGATATCCCTTGTGTTACAACAAGGAGAATATGGGTCTTCTGAGGAGTCATTAAGCACCAACCGACCTTAGAACCCTAAATTGACCCAATTTGGCCATAGAACAGTAGCAGTATGCTACACCCATTGAGGCTAAACTCTCGCGATGGTTTTGGCCGCAAGAAAAGATTGCGACGCTAGAGTTATGACCGATTGAGGGTAGTCAGTGATATTGGGATCCTCTAGAACCCGATTACTTTTGATAGGACAGGTCTTAACCAATGAAACTGAAAGAGGGTAGTACCTGAACTTCATGTTGGCCTAAACTCTAAGGGCTGTCTTGTGTGACTTGTGTGCCTTATCATGTTTGCCTTTGTGAATATTTGTGGTGTGCTTTATCATAACATCATACCATCATACCATTGCATGCATCCTGCATAAGGACTGGCCCATTTCAAAGACAAGAGGGTTTCACCTTTGCTCTGTTTTGTAGGACATCATGATGCCTGTGCGAAGGAATACTATCCGGCTCAATTTTGTTCACCCACCTGATCTGCTCAAAGAGTTGGTTGACAGAATTCCGAACACTACTTCCTTCATCCAGAGGCATGGTTCTCTTCTCGGTTTAGTAACTTCAAAGTGGGACCAACAACTGATGAGTGTCCTGACCCAGTTTTATGATCCACTATATCATTGCTTCACCTTTCAAGACTTCCATCTGGTCCTTACCCTGGAAGAATTCTCTACCTTGCTTGGTATCCCTGTTTTGGATCAGACTCCCTTCACTGGTTGGGAAAATACTCTTAGGCTTGAGGAAATTGCTGCAGCCCTTCCTTTGACCAACAAAGAGGTAATGGATAACTGGGTGACTAGAAGCGGAGTTAAGGGCTTCTTGGCTAAGTTTCTGATTGGTAAAGCTAACAGTTTCTGGAATGACTTAGACTTCAGGGCGTATGAAGACATTCTGGCTCTCTTAATCTATGGTCTGGTACTGTCTCCGAATCCTGATAACTTTATTAACATCAATGCCATAAGGATCTTCATGTCTCGGAACCCTGTGCCCACTCTCTTGGGTGATATCCTGCAACAACTCTATGCTCGTACTGCCCGAAGACGGGGAACTTTGTGGTGTTGTACTCCTTTGTTAGTGAGGTGGTTTACTTCGCACCTCCCTAAGTTCGTGCTGAAGAACAAAGAAGGAAGAGGCTGGGCTCATAGGTTAATGTCTCTTATTGATAATGACATCATTTGGACTCTCAGAGGCTTGGATGAGGTGGCTGTTATTGATCGTTGTGGGGAGTATCCTAATGTTCCATTGATCGGTACCCAGGGAGGAATCTCTTATAATCCATGTTTAGCTCTCCGTCAGTTTGGAAGAGCCAGAAGAGCGGGGCCTCATGAGATGTTGGTACCTCACATCAGTTTTGATTTTCAGGTAGATAGTGACGAGCGGCATCATAAATTCATCCGGGCTTGGGACAGAATCCATAAAGCTGACCCACATGAGTTGGGACCGAAGACTTCTCTACCTATGGAACCCTACTACAGATGGGTCCGCATCCGTGCTCAGAAGTTAGGTATGCCATACGAAGCCGTCAGACCTATCATTCTTGAATTCCCTGACAGAGACGGGGTTCCTCCAACTGTTCTCCCTCCTCAGATTCCCACTGATGTTGATACACTAAAGAGGTCTTGGGCGCAACTACAGGAAGAACGGGATTCTTATCGGGAAAAGTTCAATGAATAAGAACGGAAAATCCAGAAGCTGACAAAGCAGTTGGAGAACGAACGAACCCTGAATGACTATATTCGCTCTGAGAAAAGGAGGTCATGGGAGCACTGATGAGCCTTGGATGTTTCTTTTACATCTTTCATTTCTTTTTCAGTATTTTCATTTATGTAACACCTAAGGGCAACTTCTTGAACAATTTAAAATTTGATCTAATAAAGTGTGTTTCCTTTTTTGTCTACAAAGTTGAATCCCGATTGTCTTTGAAAACATAAATCATACGCATTCCATGCATCATATGCATAACAGGTACTCTTTTTTCTACAGGTTGCTTAATCTTCTTCGCTGTTTATTTCAGCAATCATCATGAATCCTGAACTTACCAACGAACAAGCTAGCAAGGCCCTCCAGGCCCAGAACGCCCAGTTTCAAGAGCTGGTCATGAGCTTAGCCCAAGGTCAAGAGGAATTGAAGGCTCTGCTGGTGAAGAAGAAGAAGAAGAGGACTGTGCTATTCAACACTGGACGGAGGTTTGGGAATGCACTGCAAAATGAGGCTGATCAGGCTGCTTCCTCTGTAGGGAAAGACAGTCCCCAAGGGGGAAGGGTTCCTAGTCCTGTGGTCTCCGACAACGAGACAGATTTCAACGATGAACAGTACCCTCCTGTTGAGGACAGGTACAAGCAACTAGAGGACCGGATGAGTGCTATGGAGATCCAGCATGTGCCCGGATTGGATTTTGGCGATCTAGGTTTATCTTCTGGGGTGGTGATCCCACACAAGTTCAAGGCGCCTTCTTTTGCGAAGTATGACGGAGCTTCCTGCCCTAAGTTGCACCTCCGTTCTTATGTGAGTAAGATCCAACCGTATACTGCAGACAAGAATCTATGGATCCATTTCTTCCAGGATAGCCTTTCAGGGGCTCAACTCGAGTGGTTCTATCAGTTGGATGGAGCCAGTATTCGAAACTGGGAGGACTTGGCAACTGCTTTTTATAAGCAGTATCAGTATAATGCCGACCTCGCTCCTACACGTACCCAACTCCAGGGTATGTCGCTAGGGACGGGAGAAGGTTTTAAGGAGTACGCGCAAAAGTGGAGAGACCTGGCTGGCAGGGTGCAACCACCTTTGACGGACCGTGAGCTTGTCGACATGTTCTTGGGGACCCTATCTGGTCCGTTCTTCAACCACCTGATTGGTAATTCTTCTACTGGGTTCACAGATCTGATATTGACTGGTGAAAGGATAGAAGCTGGTATCAAGTCGGGGAAGATACTGAAAGGTGCATCCTCAAGCTCTGAAAAGAAGCCCTTCAAAAAGGAAGCTAGTGTTGTTTATGGGTCAAGGAGACAAAACAAACCGGAACGCCGCCAAGCTGTCAACGCGGTGGTAATTTCAAAACCTGCTGCTGCTCCTCAGCAATACAACCAACCAAGGGGTGAGAGGCCCAAAAGGCAGTACACTCAGCTCAGTATGACCCTCTCTCAGATTTTGCCGCAACTGCTGTCAACTAATCTGGTAACTGTCAAAGAAGCTCCGAAGGTAGTGAACACCATATCTCCGAAGTACAATCCCAACGCCCGTTGTGCTTACCACTCAGACAGCCCGGGGCACTCTACTGATGATTGTTGGGCTCTAAGGAATAAGGTTCAGGACCTTATTGATACTAAAGAAATACAGTTCGAGACGCCCGAAAGGCCCAATGTTGTGACTGCTCCCATGCCCCAACATGGAGTGAATGCTGTGGAAGAAGACCGGTATATAGCCTCTGTGGATGATATTGTTACTCCGTTGTTGACCGTCAAGAGGAACCTGTTGCTAGCCGGTTTATTTCCGGGATGTAGTAAAGGTTGCCTTCTATGTTCTGTTTCACCTGCTGGTTGTTCTTTGCTGAAATCAGGTATCCAAAGCCTGATGGATAATAAAGAGATCTTGTTCGAGAAGATTGTTGTTCCTGCTACCCCTACCGAAGAAGTGTCCATTGTTACTATTTTCAACAACCCTCCTAAGGCTCCCTCAAAGAATCCTGTCAAAATCATGTCTACTCAGAAGGTTGCACCTATCATCATCACTGTTCCGGGGCCCCTCCCCTATATGTCTGACAAAGTTGTCCCTTGGCACTATGGGGCAGATGCTTATGTGCTTGGAGTTAAGCAAGAGTTTGATACTAGTGTCGGCGTCAGTAACATCATCGGGCCTGCCAAAGTCACTCGCCGTGGTAGACTGTTCTCACCTGATATCGCACCTCCAGCTATTCAGATACCTCTTTGTGATCGGTGGATCTGGAACTGACTGTTTAACGCTGGTTCGCGAAATGTCGCGGAAGCAAGAGTCGTCACCGTCTTTTATTTTCTCCAAATGGAAAGGACAAAAGCACAGAAAAATTCCTTATAGAGATTGCTCTCGGTTCGGGAGGTAGGTTATAGAAAGGGAAGGTGTTAGCACCCTTTCTATCCATGGTTATCCATGGGCTCTTAGATACTTGCTCATTGTGTTTTCAAAAATGGTTTGTTTGCTTTTCAACTGTGGGTTTTAAAAAGTTTCTTTGAAAATTTCAGTTCGACTCTTGTATCAGTCCTCAAGAGTGTTTGAAAGTTTGCTTTCGAAAGCTTTTGAAAATGTGTTGGTGTGAAAAGTATTTTGAATTTTGTTTGAAATTTAGAGCAAGTATCTACGAGAACCTACCTACCCTAAGGAATTCGTCTATGTAAGTGTCCTTTAAAGTAGTGCCATCCCACCATTGAGAGGTAGGTAGCACCACCGTTGGAGGTGTTCGGGTCAATTCGAGGTTCGGGACATGGTGATCACCAGAGCAATGGGAAGACACCTTAGAAGCTACCCTCATGCCAGGTTCCCGGATCATGAGGACTTACTAAGACATCCTCTACTCGACGATCACCTTTCGAGGTAAGGCAACAGTGAGGCGTACCCTAGGGGTGGTGTGTGATTTGTGTGTCAGATTCATTTATTTTTGTCTTGTCAGGTTATGGGTGATCTACGCGTTTGTTTTTATTTTTTATCCATTCATTCTTGCATGCCATCATTAACAGTTAAAAAAAAGTGCGAGAAAGATAAAGTTCTAAACTATTACAAAAGGCGCGGGTCCACATCGCCAAAATTTCCAGGACCCGATTTGACAGAAAATAAGTAATTGAAGTAAAGTGCGAAAGATTAAAATGTCCGAGTTTACAAGGCTTTGGGAGAGGTACATAAATAATTAAAAGAAAAAGAAATAAATACGCGAATTAAATCAAAATTAGAAACGAGGGCGTTGGACCCTTTTTAATGAAATTAAATTATTAGCCAATTAATTAAATTAAAGAAAAATAAATTATTTTTTGGTTTTTTGTATTTATGAGAATTTAATGAAATTAAAAACCTAATTCTACAATTTTTTATTTATTAAGAAATATGACAATTATCTAAAATTAAGCCTAATTAATTAATTGCAACTTGATTTATAAAAATAACGAATTAAGAATTAATAATTAATATAGTAAAATAAAAAAAGGATGAAAAATGCTTGAAACCCTAATTCTACCAATTTTAGGTTTTATTGAAAAAATGTTAAGATTAATCCTAGATTTAAAACTAAGTTAATTAATGAATTTTATTTACAAAAATATCAATTAAATAAATGTATTTTAATTTTGTCCTTTCTGATTTTTTTGTGTTTTTTATATTATTGTGAAAATAAATTAAATTAAAGAGCTAATTAAAAATAATAAGTGAATTAATAATAAAAAAAAAATGAAAAAAATATAAAAGACTTGCAAACCTTGGGGGGTTCTGTCCCCAGTAGGAGGTGAAATCCAGTAATTTTAGGCCCAATAAGTTCTAGCCTGATTGACTTTTCTATTAGCCTGCATGGGCGTTGACTGAGGTTAACCATAGTCTTTGAATCATGGCATTTGATTAAGTGCCTTGGGACGCGTGGACGACTTGATAACGTGGGTGCATGGTGTGCTTTAGTGTTGAAGCTGCATATAAGCGTTAAATGAAAAATAATATGAAAGGGGTGTGGACCTGGGGCTCGAACCCAGGTCCCAGGGGTTACCACTAAGATGCTTGGACCAACTGTGCTGCTTTGTTTATCTGTAGATAATATAACCAATAATTAATATGAAAGAAAATAACGTTAGTGGAAACTTTTAGCGCGAAATTCAAACGAGCTACTTATGCCTTGACACTTCATCGTCTTCCCCGTTTTGCTTTTTTTTTCTGAAACAAAAACAGAATGGGCAACGGTTTTGAACCGTCCCCAAAAGCAACATTCTGAAAAATAGCGATTAGGCCGTCCGGCCACATAAATTAGGCGCGAGGGTTCCATTATTTTCGTCCAAGCGCGCTGAACCCATTCCTGGCATTGTGAGGTTCTAATTTTACAGCGTTTAGAAACGCCCAATTCAAAGCTTGAGAAACCCTAAAAGATAACAATGGTGGAATCGCGTATAGTGCACAAAAACACAATTAAATTATGTGGTTAGTTCCAGAATCATCTAATTAACAAGAATCCATGAAAAAAATGCAATGAATGTGCTTGAATTTTAAAACACGATTATGCCAAAAGAATGATACAGTTTGACTTGTATCTACCAATTCTCAAGGTTTCAGGCTATGCTATTGATTCAATCTCCTTCCTTGAAGCCTCAGCAAGCCAATGGAATGGATATTTTGCCTTGAATCGCCTTGTATCCCTATTTTCAGTTTTCAATTTTTAAGCAAAAAACTCAAGTGTGGTTTTCTATGTATGGCGCAGCTTTTTGCTTCTTGGCATTAGGGTTGCACTATATATGTATGTGTGAAGGTTTTAGGTCAAAGAAATCACACAAAAACCTTTGCATTCATGATTTGCAAGATTTGATTTTCCAAGATCTTTTCAAATATTTTTTCATGCCTATTTGGTACAAATCATGGCAAATTGACTTGATTCTTTCTATATTTGGTCTTGCACGAAATCATAAGCTTATTCCTTGCATAAAAAGATTTGGAAAGTTAGGTTTAGTATTTTTCATGTATTTTAATTAATTAAATGAATTATTAATAATTAAAAATCCAAATAAATAAATAAAAATGATAAAAAACTTCCCTTTGGGCCAAATGGTCGTGCACATGCCTTGGATGATGAATTGTGGAAGAAAAAAAGGCCCATTAGCATTTTTAGGTCATTTGAATCAATGTTGACTTTTCAAAATATCCAAAAATTTCCCAACTTCCACAAGGCATAACTTGCTCAATATTTAAGCTTTGCTCATGTTCTTGGACATTTTGGAAAGATATTTGAGTCGTCTAACCAATGCCTTTGGTCCCGTGTCATTTTGATTTACCAATATCAAGTTATGGCCTTTGACTTAAAGTCCCTTTTTGTTGACTTTTGAAAATGACCTATAATGTTGAAATTGATAACTTTTTGTGAGAGCCTTTCTTGGATTTGAAGTATGAAGAGGAGTTGTAGGAAATTTCTTCCTCTTCAAAATGAGCTTTGGATGGAAATTTTCTGATAAACCATGTGGAAGTTATGCCCTGGTCAATTTACAGTTGACTTTTTCAACTGTCCAAATATGGAAACTTATGCATCTTGATGATTTTTGAGCCAAGCTTTGAGAATCATGATCAAGCATTGATCAAATGATGTTTGTGGCTTCAAAATGATATGTTGACCAAAAATTTGGACTTTTGACTGTCAAATGACCATTTTGCCCATACAGTTGACTGTAGTGCAATTAGGGTTTTTGATTGTGCAATTTTGTGCTGAAAGTCTTGAAACTTGGTATGAGGATGCTTGACCATATTTATAGGCATGTGGGACTTGATTGGACCCTTGGAAACTTCATTTTCTTTGTCAGAATCAAAACCCTAATTTTGACTGTTTAGGAGGCCCTTGAACCATGCAACCTTTGGGGAGATTTTGAAGCTTTGACTTGGCAAGTCTTGAAGAATATGGGAGGGCAAATTTTGGGGTACAATAGTTGCCCCTGTTCAATCTTCTTAGACCTGAGGATGCAGATTGGCTGATGTGCCTTTCGTAATCCGAAGGTAGAAGATGATTGAACACTAGAGTGCCCAGAAATTTGCGCTCACATAGTAGCAGTGTGATGGTGGAATGGGCTTATAGACGCCATTTGGAGATTGATGGATAGGATGATGGGCTTATAGATGCCATGCTAAGAGATGATGGAAGGTGGATGGGCTTATAGATGCCATCTGGATGTTGATCGCGTAAGAGCTTCCTTAGCGAGAACTTGCATACCTGCAAAAAAGAAAAATGATTACCTGACCTGTTACGGGAGCTGGTCTTCAAATTCTTTGTGTAGATGTGTCCTGACTGGTTACAGGAGCTGGATCTGGAGCTTCAAACGGTGATGAATGAACCAGGGATGGTTACTACCTCAACAGGAACGGTGAGAGAACCTTGGATGACTTTAACTTCAACAGCAATCGTTGAGAAAATCTTGGGATGATTACTACCTCCGCAGTATCGGGGAGAGAACCATAGGCGACTACAACCTCAACAGCAATCATTGAGAGAATCTTGGATAACTTCAACTTCAACAGCAATCGTTGAGCGAATCTTGGGATTATCACCTCCGCAGTATCGGGGAGAGAACCATAGGCGACTACAACCTCAATAGCAATCATTGAGAGAATCTTGAATAACTTCACTTCAACAGCAATCATTGAGCGAAATCTGGGATTACCACCTCCACAGTATCGGGGAGAGAACCACAGGCGACTACAACCTCAATAGCAATCATTGAGAGAATCTTGGATAACTTCACTTCAACAGCAATCATTAAGCGAAATCTGGGATTACCACCTCCGCAGTATCGGGGAGAGAACCATAGGCGACTACAACCTCAATAGCAATCATTGAGAGAATCTTGGATAACTTCACTTCAACAGCAATCATTGAGCGAAATCTGGGATTACCACCTCCGCAGTATCGGGGAGAGAACCATATGCGACTACAACCTCAATAGCAATCATTGAGAGAATCTTGGATAACTTCACTTCAACAGCAATCATTGAGCAAAATCTGGGATTACCACCTCCGCAGTATCGGGGAGAGAACCATAGGCGACTACAGCCTCAATAGCAATCATTGAGAGAATCTTGGATAACTTCACTTCAACAGCAATCATTGAGCGAAATCTGGGATTACCACCTCCGCAGTATCGGGGAGAGAACCATAGGCGACTACAACCTCAATAGCAATCATTGAGAGAATCTTGGATAACTTCACTTCAACAACAATCATTGAGCGAAATCTGGGATTACCACCTCCGCAGTATCGGGGAGAGAACCATAGGCGACTACAACCTCAATAGCAATCATTGAGAGAATCTTGGATATCTTCTACTGAGTCTTCAAAAGAAAAACCTTTAGGAGTCGGTTTAACTAGACCAGAGAAGGCCTTTGACTGGATAATAACCAGGAAAATCTTTGGGAGTCGATTTAACTGAACCAGACAAGGTCTTGGAGTCTTCAACTGAGTCTTCAAAAGAAAAACCTTTAGGAGTCGGTTTAACTGGACCAGAGAAGGCCTTTGACTGGATAATAACCGGGAAAATCTTTGGGAGTCGATTTAACTGAACCAGACAAGGTCTTGGAGTCTTCAACTGAGTCTTCAAAAGAAAAACCTTTAGGAGTCGGTTTAACTAGACCAGAGAAGGCCTTTGACTGGATAATAACCAGGAAAATCTTTGGGAGTCGATTTAACTGAACCAGACAAGGTCTTGGAATGTAGCTTGAGAACTTAACTGGATCTTTCCTGAAAGGTAAAGGTCAGTCATATGCAATGCATGATATGAATCAAGCAATGATGTTCTCAACATAAATGAGATTGTAAGATATGATGCGTATATGCATGCTATAATGTATGGGAATGCGATGTTTATGAATGTATCTTTTGTCTTAGGAAAATAAATCCTTGACGGGTGCCGGGAAGTCACTCCTGGGCTGATGTTGAAGAATGGATTTTGCTTCCGCTGGGGATGTTGGTTGCAAGAATACCGGTAGGAGAAGATAACTCCGTTGGGGAATAAACTTGGCGAATGGATTACTCTGCGGGGAGAAAAAGTACTCTAGCGATCTTGCTGGGAAGCAATACTCTGTGGAGAGAGAGGTACTTTGTTGAATTGTTGATAATAACTTGCTGGGGATACCATTGTTGTGTTGGAAGTGTTGATAGACTTCGCTGGGGATAAGAGGACTTCGTCGGGGACGATCTTTCCGTGGCTTTTGGCTGAGGATAACCCAGTTATATCCTGGTAAGGAAATAACTCTTTGAATAAAGCATGGCGACGCGTTCGTGCTCTGCGAGGATAAGCTTCCAGAATCTACTGGGGACAAGCTTACTGCTTAGGGAGATGGATTCCAACTTTCCTGGGGGAGCTGGATTGGACTCTCTTGGGGAAGTTTTGAACTGTATTGGTTATGTTCTTCCACGGAACCTACCTTGATACCTTGGAGGACAGAAACAAACAGATTTCTTAGACCACCCGTTATTGCCCCTGTTTCTATGGGGGAGGCACCTGTGGGATGCTGATAATTGTTGAGGGTCAAACTTTCTTCAGGTAGGCAGATGACAAGATGACGTGACATAGTCGTACGCTTTGATCCCTAACTTTTGCCTGGACCGCCCTTTCGGGTTTTCAGTCCACTGGGATACCCATTTTTGCCCAAGCCGCCTTTTCAGGTTTTCGACTTGCCAGGTGTACGGATTTTTTCATTTCATCCCTTCATTTTTCCCGAACCCTTTTGGTTCGCCGGGAAGCCCTTATTTTTGCCTAGGTGTGTCAACCTAGCGGGTCTTTGATTATGCGTAGTATTTTTTCGACTATGTCCGTTCTCAGAAAGTAGGGAGTTGCCCCTGTTAGAATTGTTTTGTCATGCCACCAGAAGATTTTCGTTTGATCGTCCAATGCCCCAAGTGACTTAGACGGAGATTTTCCCCAGGCTGGTTGGCCTTTTGAGAGATTCTCCGAATCTTGACTTAACTGCCCCAGATGATGGACCATGCTCATGTCATGCCCCTTGTTTGGGAGTGCTTTTGTTCATCCAATATTCGTCGTGCAAGCTTCTATGTTGTTCAAACAAATAGTCGTATGCAAACAAAGTTATGTTAAAAATGCAAAGCTTATGTCTGTTTCGAAGTTTTTGGAAATGCAGTTTTTTAATAAAACAAGTGAGTTCTTTTGTAAACTGTGATGTCAAACTCGTTATTTTACTGCGAGCCTTAAGGAGTCAGGATACCTTTGTAACAGTATGCTTTCGAACTAACCCATGCTTCAGCTAGGACTTTTTAGGGTTGTAACGTGGCCTGTTTCATGGTTTAAGAAACAAAGGATAAAGGCTCAAATTTTATTTGTACCCACCCGCTCTTCGTGATGTTCTTCAATCCTAAACTCAGCTGATCGTGCGTTAGACCTTATTTGAGTTTTTGTCCTGATATTCCCGTGATGATTCGGATATTGATAACTTATTTTGAATAGGCAGTCCTTCCTTTTTTGTTGAGGGTTTGTAAGACCTCTTTATTTTTGATTTTGTTATCCCTGAATTTTGCCTGAACTGTTTCTTTTGTGATTACAGTCAGCGGGATGCCCCAGTTTTGTAAGTCTCCTTCATGGGTTTTGACTTAATGGGTTTTTTATTTTTTGAGATAATGACTGCCTTTCTTTATTGATTATTCGGAACCATCACTGTCTTCTTTTTTGTAAGGACCTCTTTGGTGCCATTCGTTATGCACTTGGATCAACTGAGAAACTACCCTGCCCCAGGTTATGATTAAGGGTTTTAAATTTCGAAAAGAAAAACTCCTACTTCTTTGGCTCAGAGGGGTTGACGAGGGATTATCTTCCTTATAACTCCAGTGTTTAGGGATTTGAAACAATGCCTGTACTTCATCAGCGGGGTCTGTTCAAAAGCATACTGTAAAGATAGCGGTATCGTTTTCGTCATCCTCCCTCAAGAGGCTTAGAATTATTATTTAAGAGTTGATCATCAGAAAAAATATGAAAATAATTTGCGTATAGTGAATACGAATATATTGTTTCAGAACAGACATATGCGATGCATTAATGAAATAACAATGTTTAACATGAGTAAATGTTTGAACAAAAGAGAATTGCAACTTGAACATTCGAATGAACAAAAATTTCTCAATCCTAGCCATGATTTGGCAAGGGAGCAGTGATTATGTTTGGAGTCTCAGGTACTTCAAACTGAATCTCTCCAGCGTCGATCATGTCTTGAATCTTGTTTTTGAGAGGCCAGCAGTTGTCCGTAGTATGCCCCGGGCTATCAGAATGATATGCGCACCTATCGTTGGGATGATAGTTAGGAGCAGAAGTGTTCGGATTCCGGGGAGGAGCCCTTAAGGTGATCAGCCCTGCCTTCAACATTTGTTGTAGTGCTTGATCCAGCGACATGTTGATCTTGGTGAACTGCCTTTTAGGCTTGTCTGGTTGACGCTGGTGAGGTTGATGTTGAATTTGTGACACTGGAGCCATTTGAGGAGCTCTCCCCTTATCTCCTTGTCTCAAAGGTGGTTGAACAATGACTGGCTCTTTACTCTTAGATGTTGGCCCCAGTTGGTTATCCCGAAGCAGTTGGTTGATGAGAACCCCGAGCTCGTCTTGTCCTCGAGCTAAACTTTGAATGGCAGTCACCTGCCCCAGCATCTGGGTTTTCAGTACATCCACTTCAACTTGCAGATGTTTCAGCCGTTCATCCTCAGCACTGTTCCTGACCAAAGTCCCCATGAGAAGTGCTCTCAACTCCTCCTGCCCCTTGGATAGATTCAGGAGGATTTCCCCGGACCGAGTCTCTTGAGTATGAAGGTCCTGGTTATCTTGTCGGGAAGCCATTGCTGAAATAAACAGCGGAGATGGTAAGTGACTTGTCCAAAGGGTACCTGTTATGCAATGATATGTAAGATATGCATGCACTGTTTTCAAGGACCTCGTGGGGTAAACAAGAAAATTGTTAGAGTTTGCATCCGGTAGCTTGATTGAAGGAAACCCATGTTGTTGAGAATCCTTCTTCAAAGGTCAAAGGCTCACCATATCCAGTGGGTCATAGCCCCTGACTTTAGTCATCATGTCTGGTTTTAGTTTCCAAGCAACTTTGGTTAGGGGAACCTTCTTCAAGAGTCAGAGCTCACCATATCAAGTGGGTCATAGCCCCTGACAACCTTGGCTAGAGGAAAATAAATCCTCTTTGCCCCTTGCTGGGATAGTTGATTCACCATGACCTGCATCACAAGCCCTTGAGATCCTTGAAATGGATTAGGATGTATGCAATGGTATGATGTCATGTTATGCATGGGGTAATGTGGATAAACCCTGTTATGAGCCCTTATTAAGGACTGCAAACCAAAACCTGCAAGAAACTTGGTAAACCCTGTTATGAGTCCTAATTAAGGACTATAAACAAACCCTGCAAGAAATTCCGTATACTTTGTTATGAGTCCCAATTAAGGACTATAAACAAAACCTGCAAGAGACCTAGTAAATCCTGTTATGAGTCCCAGTTAAGGACTATAAACAAAACCTGCAAGTAGCTTATGTGTCAGATAACACACATGCAATTAGTCAAGTACGAAGGCACACAAGTCACACAAGAGAAGCCCTTAGAGTTTAGGCCAGCATGAGGTCTAGGTGTTACCCTCTTTCAGTTGATTGGTTCATACCTGTCCTATCAAAGTAACCGGGTTCTTAGAGGATCCCAATATCATTGACTACCCTCAATCGGTCATAACTCCAGCATCGCAATCTTTTCTTGCGGCCAGAACCATCACGAGAGTTTAGCCTCAATGGGCGTAGCATACTGCTACTGTTCTAATGGCCAAGTTGGGTCATTTAAGGTTCTAAGGTCTGTTGGTGCTTAATGACTCCTTGGAAGACCCATATTCTCCCCGTTTCAACACGAGGGATATCGGTACAGACCGAGGCGCCACACCAATGTAGCCACTGCTTCACCCATGTCGATATACGCCGGACAGGTCCCTCACAGCTTATGCTACCTAAACAGGGTACCCCCAGATCCGGGTTAGGATCTATAGAACTCCCAAGACAGTCCCACAATTTAAAGCAAACAAGGAAAGCAATTGAAAACACAGTTATGAACTAACCCTAAGGTACACCTCACTTTAAGTTAAGTCCCCAGCAGAGTCGCCAGTTCTGTGATCGGTGGATCTGGAACTGACTGTTTAACGCTGGTTCGCGAAATATCGCGGAAGCAAGAGTCGCCACCGTCTTTTATTTTCTCCAAATGGAAAGGACAAAAGCACAGAAAAATTCCTTATAGAGATTGCTCTCGGTTCGGGAGGTAGGTTATAGAAAGGGAAGGTGTTAGCACCCTTTCTATCCATGGTTATCCATGGGCTCTTAGATACTTGCTCATTGTGTTTTCAAAAATGGTTTGTTTGCTTTTCAACTGTGGGTTTTAAAAAGTTTCTTTGAAAATTTCAGTTCGACTCTTGTATCAGTCCTCAAGAGTGTTTGAAAGTTTGCTTTCGAAAGCTTTTGAAAATGTGTTGGTGTGAAAAGTATTTTGAATTTTGTTTGAAATTTAGAGCAAGTATCTACGAGAACCTACCTACCCTAAGGAATTCGTCTATGTAAGTGTCCTTTAAAGTAGTGCCATCCCACCATTAAGAGGTAGGTAGCACCACCGTTGGAGGTGTTCGGGTCAATTCGAGGTTCGGGACATGGTGATCACCAGAGCAATGGGAAGACACCTTAGAAGCTACCCTCATGCCAGGTTCCCGGATCATGAGGACTTACTAAGACATCCTCTACTCGACGATCACCTTTCGAGGCAAGGCAACAGTGAGGCGTACCCTAGGGGTGGTGTGTGATTTGTGTGTCAGATTCATTTATTTTTGTCTTGTCAGGTTATGGGTGATCTACGCGTTTGTTTTTATTTTTTGTCCATTCATTCTTGCATGTCATCATTAACAGTTAAAAAAAAGTGCGAGAAAGATAAAGTTCTAAACTATTACAAAAGGCGCGGGTCCACATCGCCAAAATTTCCAGGACCCGATTTGACAGAAAATAAGTAATTGAAGTAAAGTGCGAAAGATTAAAATGTCCGAGTTTACAAGGCTTTGGGAGAGGTACATAAATAATTAAAAGAAAAAGAAATAAATACGCGAATTAAATCAAAATTAGAAACGAGGGCGTTGGACCCTTTTTAATGAAATTAAATTATTAGCCAATTAATTAAATTAAAGAAAAAGAAATTATTTTTTGGTTTTTTGTATTTATGAGAATTTAATGAAATTAAAAACCTAATTCTACAATTTTTTATTTATTAAGAAATATGACAATTATCTAAAATTAAGCCTAATTAATTAATTGCAACTTGATTTATAAAAATAACGAATTAAGAATTAATAATTAATATAGTAAAATAAAAAAAGAATGAAAAATGCTTGAAACCCTAATTCTACCAATTTTAGGTTTTATTGAAAAAAATGTTAAGATTAATCCTAGATTTAAAACTAAGTTAATTAATGAATTTTATTTACAAAAATATCAATTAAATAAATGTATTTTAATTTTGTCCTTTCTGATTTTTTTGTGTTTTTTATATTATTGTGAAAATAAATTAAATTAAAGAGCTAATTAAAAATAATAAGTGAATTAATAATATAAAAAAATGAAAAAAATATAAAAGACAACAAACCTTGGGGGGTTCTGTCCCCAGTAGGAGGTGAAATCCAGTAATTTTAGGCCCAATAAGTTCTAGCCTGATTGACTTTTCTATTAGCCTGCATGGGCGTTGACTGAGGTTTACCATAGTCTTTGAATCATGGCCTTTGATTAAGTGCCTTGGGACGCGTGGACGGCTTGATAACGTGGGTGCATGGTGTGCTTTAGCGTTGAAGCTGCATATAAGCGTTAAATGAAAAATAATATGAAAGGGGTGTGGACCTGGGGCTCGAACCCAGGTCCCAGGGGTTACCACTAAGATGCTTGGACCAACTGCGCTGCTTTGTTTATCTGTAGATAATATAACCAACAATTAATATGAAAGAAAATAACGTTAGTGGAAACTTTTAGCGCGAAATTCAAACGAGCCACTTATGCCTTGACACTTCATCGTCTTCCCCGTTTTGCTTTTTTTTTCTGAAACAAAAACAGAATGGGTAACGGTTTTGAACCGTCCCCAAAAGCAACATTTTGAAAAATAGCGATTAGGCCATCCGGCCACATAAATTAGGCGCGAGGGTTCCATTATTTTCGTCCAAGCGCGCTGAACCCATTCCTGGCATTGTGAGGTTCTAATTTTACAGCGTTTAGAAACGCCCAATTCAAAGCTTGAGAAACCCTAAAAGATAACAATGGTGGAATCGCGTATAGTGCACAAAAACACAATTAAATTATGTGGTTAGTTCCAGAATCATCTAATTAACAAGAATCCATGAAAAAAATGCAATGAATGTGCTTGAATTTTAAAACACGATTATGCCAAAAGAATGATACAGTTTGACTTGTATCTACCAATTCTCAAGGTTTCAGGCTATGTTATTGATTCAATCTCCTTCCTTGAAGCCTCAGCAAGCGAATGGAATGGATATTTTGCCTTGAATCGCCTTGTATCCCTATTTTCAGTTTTCAATTTTTAAGCAAAAAACTCAAGTGTGGTTTTCTATGTATGGCGCAGCTTTTTGCTTCTTGGCATTAGGGTTGCACTATATATGTATGTGTGAAGGTTTTAGGTCAAAGAAATCACACAAAAACCTTTGCATTCATGATTTGCAAGATTTGATTTTCCAAGATCTTTTCAAATATTTTTTCATGCCTATTTGGTACAAATCATGGCAAATTGACTTGATTCTTTCTATATTTGGTCTTGCACGAAATCATAAGCTTATTCCTTGCATAAAAAGATTTGGAAAGTTAGGTTTAGTATTTTTCATGTATTTTAATTAATTAAATGAATTATTAATAATTAAAAATCCAAATAAATAAATAAAAATGATAAAAAACTTCCCTTTGGGCCAAATGGTCGTGCACATGCCTTGGATGATGAATTGTGGAAGAAAAAAAGGCCCATTAGCATTTTTAGGTCATTTGAATCAATGTTGACTTTTCAAAATATCCAAAAATTTCCCAACTTCCACAAGGCATAACTTGCTCAATATTTAAGCTTTGCTCATGTTCTTGGACATTTTGGAAAGATATTTGAGTCGTCTAACCAATGCCTTTGGTCCCGTGTCATTTTGATTTACCAATATCAAGTTATGGCCTTTGACTTAAAGTCCCTTTTTGTTGACTTTTGAAAATGACCTATAATGTTGAAATTGATAACTTTTTGTGAGAGCCTTTCTTGGATTTGAAGTATGAAGAGGAGTTGTAGGAAATTTCTTCCTCTTCAAAATGAGCTTTGGATGGAAATTTTCTGATAAACCATGTGGAAGTTATGCCCTGGTCAATTTACAGTTGACTTTTTCAACTGTCCAAATATGGAAACTTATGCATCTTGATGATTTTTGAGCCAAGCTTTGAGAATCATGATCAAGCATTGATCAAATGATGTTTGTGGCTTCAAAATGATATGTTGACCAAAAATTTGGACTTTTGACTGTCAAATGACCATTTTGCCCCTACAGTTGACTGTAGTGCAATTAGGGTTTTTGACTGTGCAATTTTATGCTGAAAGTCTTGAAACTTGGTATGAGGATGCTTGACCATATTTATAGGCATGTGGGACTTGATTGGACCCTTGGAAACTTCATTTTCTTTGTCAGAATCAAAACCCTAATTTTGACTGTTTAGGAGGCCCTTGAACCATGCAACCTTTGGGGAGATTTTGAAGCTTTGACTTGGCAAGTCTTGAAGAATATGGGAGGGAAAATTTTGGGGTACAACACTCTTGTCATCACACCTGCCAGTATGTCCACCTCCCTTCCTGATCAAGTTCCTATTTCTACCCCTGCTGCCGAGTCATCTAACGCTCGGGGCAAAGGGATTGCTACTGATGTGCCTGCCCAGATGGAGGCACCGAAGACCGTCAATGTTGAAGCTTCCAAGCAAGAGATGGAAGAGATCCTTAAGATTATCAAGAAGAGTGATTTCAATGTAGTTGAGCAGCTGGGGCACACTCCATCAAAGATTTCTATGCTATCACAGTTGTTGTGTTCAGAGGCTCATGCCAAGGCTCTGATCTCCTTCCTGAAGATGGCCCATGTGCCACAAGAAACGTCTGCTGATCAATTCACCGATTGCATGGCCAACTTGACTGCTGATAATGGGTTGGGTTTCTCTGACGCTGATCTGACTGCCAAGGGAAAGAACCATAACGACGCCCTGCATGTCTCCATTGAATGCAGGGGCACTACTCTTGCTCATGTGTTGGTAGACACCGGTTCTTCGTTGAACGTATTACCCAAGAAAGCTTTAGACAGGCTGGATTGTGAGGGTTTAGAGCTTAAGCCTAGTAACATTGTTGTCCGAGCCTTCGACGGGTCGAAGAGGATGGTACATGGCGAAGTTGACATTCCAATCAGGGTTGGTTCTCAAGTTTTTGATTCTACTTTCTATGTGATGGACATCCGACCATCCTATTCTTGTCTGCTGGGTCGTCCATGGATCCACAAGGCTGGAGCTGTGACCTCCACATTACATCAGAACCTTAAGTACCCGGTCAGAGGGAAGATTGTTACAGTGTAGGGGGAGGAAGAATATATGGTCAGCCACCTCAACTCGTCCCGGTACATAGAGATGGATGGGGAGTTCATTGAGACCCTCTTTCAACACTTTGAAGAGGTTCCTCGGATGCTGGCATCAGCTGAGACGGTGACTGAAGAAGATTCTCCTTTGAAGATGGCTTCCTTGAAGGATGCCCGGGCTGTGGTTAAGAAGGGTGAGTGTGCAAACTGGGGCAGACTTCCTGATTTCACTCCGAAGACTGACAAGTTTGGTTTGGGTTTCACTGTAGAGGCTCAGAGGGTTGTGCGTAAGGCAAGGATTGGAAGACCTCCCGTATTCATCACCAACCAGGGAGTAAATGCTATTAGGGATGATGACGACGTGAAGGAATCTGAATTCGACAGCTGGATCTACCCAACGACCAACGGTGGACCGAGCAACTGGACTGCCAAAGACTACATACCTATTACTTTTGTCACTCAGTAATGAACTCCTTTGTTTTAAATTTGTAACGAACAATAATTTGAAACTTTATGGCTCGGTGTCTTACCCGGGGCACCGTGGCTTCATTTGTGAGGGCTTATTATTTGTCATTTTCATATATCATGAATAAAAGCATTGGACGTTTTTTCGCATTTCAAATCTTGCGCTCCTTTTCTTTCTTTATATATTGCAAAACAGCTTTATTACACACACTCACCTATGCAGGTTCCAATCCACTCTGGATCTCACTGGTAACGACTCTGCTACTGCCAGTTATGACTTCGAAAATCCGATCAACTTAGCCGAAGACGAAGGTGAAGATGATTGCGAAGTGCCTGGTGAGCTTGCAAGACTGTTACTCCAGGAAGAGAGGGCCATTCAGCCACATGAAGAGCCAGTGGAAATGGTAAATCTAGGTACTGAGACAGACAGAAAGGAAGTCAAGATTGGTGCCAATCTAGAGCTTAGTGTGAAACAACGGTTGATTCAGATGTTGCATGATTATATGGAAATCTTCGCCTGGTCTTACGAAGACATGCATGGGTTGGATACCGACATTGTGGTTCATCACCTGCCTACCAAGGAAGAATGCCCTCCGGTAAAACAGAAGGTCCGTCGTATGCGTCCAGAGATGTCCGGGAAAATCAAAGCTAAGATTATGAAACAATTTGATGTCGGGTTTCTAGCAGTGACTTCTTACTCTCAGTGGGTTGCCAATGTGGTTCCAGTGCCGAAGAAGGATGGTAAGGTCCGAATGTGCGTTGATTACAGGGATTTGAACAGGGCGAGCCCCAAGGATGATTTCCCTCTGCCTCACATCGACGTTCTGGTTGACAATACTGCTCAGCATAAGGTATTCTCCTTCATGGATGGGTTCTCAGGTTATAATCAGATCAAGATGGCTCCTGAAGACATGGAGAAGACCACTTTTGTTACTCAGTGGGGCACCTTTTGCTACAAGGTCATGCCTTTTGGGTTGAAAAATGCTGGGGCAACATACCAACGTGCCATGGTTGCTCTATTTCATGACATGATCCATCATGAGATTGAAGTATATGTCGACGATATGATTGTAAGGTCCCAAACTGAGGAAGAACACCTTGACCATCTACAGAAGCTGTTTGACCGTCTGAAGTTGTACAAGCTGAGGTTGAACCCAAACAAGTGCACCTTTGTGGTGAGATCTGGAAAACTACTAGGCTTTGTCGTAAGTGACGAAGGTATTCAAGTGGACCCTGCAAAGGTGAAAGCCATACAAGAGATGCCAGTTCCCAAGACAGAGAAAGAAGTCAGAGGCTTTCTAGGACGGCTGAACTATATTGCCCAATTCATCTCGCATCTAACTGCTACCTGTGAACCAATCTTCAAGCTGATGAAGAAAGATCAAGTAGTACGTTGGAATGATGAATGTCAGGCCGCTTTCGACAGAATCAAAGAGTATCTCCAAGAACCACCCATTCTTATGCCACCGGTTGAAGGGAGACCTCTAATCTTATACCTGACGGTATTGGACAGCTCAATGGGGTGTGTGATGGGGCAGCATGACGAGTCTGGCCGAAAAGAGCACGCTATTTATTACCTTAGCAAAAAGTTTACCGACTGTGAGACCCGATACTCACTGCTCGAGAAAACTATTTGCGCTTTGGTATGGGTTGCTCGCCGGCTGAGACAGTATATGTTGACTCACACTACTCTGTTGATCTCAAAAATGGATCCAATAAAGTACATATTCGAAAAGCCTGCTCTGTCCGAAAGAATAGCAAGATGGTAGATGATCTTGACCGAATACGACATCCAGTACACGACTCAGAAAGCAATCAAGGGAAGTGTGTTGGCAGACCATTTGGCACACCAAGCAGTGGACGACTACCAATCTATGAACTTTGAGTTTCCAGATGAGAACATCATGGTAGTGACTGATTGTGAAGTACCTGGACCGGATGAAGGACCTGAGGAAGGATCCCGATGGTCTATGCACTTTGACGGAGCCTCAAACGCTTTGGGTAACGGTATTGGCGCTGTGATCATATCCCCTAAAGGCACTCATACTCCACTTACCGCCCGTCTATGTTTCAACTGCACCAACAACATGGCGGAGTATGAAGCGTGCATCATGGGTCTTCGAGCTTCAATTGACCTAAGGATCAAGTTTCTGAGTGTCTTCGGAGATTCCACTCTCGTGATCAGTCAGATCAAAGGTGAGTGGGATACGAAACACCCAAATCTCATTCCTTACAAAGAGTATGTGTTGACATTGATCCCCCACTTCGAGGAGATAACTTTTGAACACTTCCCAAGAGAGGAGAATCAGTTGGCGGACGCGTTAGCTACAATGTCTTCTATGTTCAAAGTCAAATGGGACAACGAGGCTCCCCGGATCATTATCTGGAAATTGGATGAACCTGCACATTGCTGCGATCTTGAGACTGAAGAGGTAACTGAAAAACCTTGGTATCATGAAGTGAAGAGGTGCTTGGAAGCTCAAGAATACCCCGAGGGTGCATCTATTAATGACAAGAAATTCCTGAGAAGGTTCGCTGCAAAGTTCTTCCTCAGCAATGGCATTCTATACAAGCAAAACCATGATTCAACTTTACTGCGTTGTATGGATAAGACTGAAGCAGAAAAGATCATGGCAGAAATACATGAAGGTACCTTCGGAACGCATTCCAGTGGACATAACATGGCAAAGAAAATCCTTCGGGCAGGATATTTCTGGTCCACAATGGAAGCTGATTGTTATCAACATTCTCGGACGTGTCATAAGTGCCAAATCTATGCTGATAAGGTGCACATTCCTCCAGTACCTCTGAATGTCTTGACAGCACCTTGGCCTTTTGCAATGTGGGGCATTGATATGATCGGCGAGATCAGACCTACGACATCCAACGGGCATCGCTTCATCCTGGTAGCGATTGATTACTTCACAAAGTGGGTTGAAGCAGCTTCCTACGCTACGGTAACCAAGAACGTCGTGGCACGGTTCATTCGGCACAACCTGATCTGTCGCTACGGTGTACCTGAGAGAATCATCACGGATAATGGTACCAATCTTAATAACAAGATGATCACTGAGCTCTGCGAGCAATTCAAGATACAACACCACAACTCTTCTCCTTACCGACCGAAGATGAACGGGGCTGTAGAAGCGACGAATAAGAATATTAAGAAGATTGTGCAGAAGATGACAGTAACCTACAAGGATTGGCACGAGATGTTACCGTTTGCTCTTCATGGGTACCGTACCTCAACACGGACGTCAACAGGGGCAACTCCCTTTTCCTTGGTCTATGGAATGGACGCAGTCTTGCCTATTGAAGTCCAGATACCCTCTCTCCGGATAATGAAGGATGCAGGTTTGAGCGAAGATGACTGGATCCAGACTCGGCTTGATCAATTAAATCTAATCGGCGAAAAGAGACTCACTGCTATTTGCCATGGTCAAACGTACCAAAAACGGATGATCAGGGCATTTAACAAGAAAGTCAGACGACAAGAGTATCAAGTCGGAGACCTGGTAATCAAGAGCATCATTCTTCCTCAAAGTGATCTCAGGGGAAAATGGACCCCCACGTACGAAGGGCCATTTGTGGTTAAACATATCTTCTCAAGAGGAGCTATGATTCTAACCACCATGGATGGTGACGACCTTCCTCACCCCGCCAATGCAGACATAGTAAAAAGATACTACGCATGATGAAAGACCCGCTAGGTTGACACACCTAGGCAAAAATAAGGGCTTCCCGGTGAACCAAAAGGGTTCGGGCAAAAATAAGGGATGAAATGAAAAAATCTGTACACCCGGCAAGTCGAAAACCGGAAAAGGCGGCTTGGGCAAAAATGGGTATCCCGGTGGACTGAAAACCCGAAAGGGAGGTCCAGGCAAAAGTTAGGGATTAAAGCGTAATACTATGTCTCATTGGATCACCTGGCATCCAGAATTTGGTATCAACTATCAGGTTCAGACGACATCGATCAGTCAGCTTCATCTTCAACCGAGCAACAAAGTGATGAGACGCTTGAAGACATAAAGGCGATAGCAGAGTTGGAACCCAGTGGGATTTTTCACATAGCTGTTTTGTTTTCCTTTTCAAAATTGTATAAACTCTATGTTATTCAGCGGCGTTCTCTTACTAGGACGTCAGCCTCTTGTACACAAACGCCTATTTACAGGCAAAATTCAAAATCAATACAAATTCACTTTTCCAGACAAATTGCCAATTGTTTTTCCTTTTTCTGTTTTGTCTTGCGAAGAACGTCCAATGTTCATTTTTGATATATGCATTTGACATTAATTGCTAACTCATAAATACCTGCATACGAAACAAAGGACTAATTACAGGTGACATCAGAAACAGGGGCAATAATGAGTTGTCTAAGCGATCTAGTTGCTTTGTCCACCAAGGTACCAAGGCAGGTTCGGCTGAAGAACGTAACCAAGATATCTCCATTCCCCGCAGAGTAGGATAAGATTCAGCCGTATTCTCCCCAAACAGAGTTGGCCTCCCATCAGCCCTAAAAAGGTACAATATCTCCAGCAAGTCAGCAATACTCTCCCCAGGCAGAGTTAGCCTACAGTCAGCCTTAAGGAAGTTGGGTATCCCCAGAAGATCTCAATATTCCCCAGCAGAGTATGCAGATGTTCCTAAGCAAGCATCCCCGGCAGTCTCAATATAAGATTGTTCCCCGGCGGAATACAGGCACCCCAGTGGAGCCACTCCCCCAGTATAGTTCAAAGTTTCCCCAGGAGAGTTGATCAATCTCCCCAGTAGGTTTTGGAAGCTTATCCCCAGTAGATTCTGGAAGCTTATCCCTGCAGAGTACGAACGCATCTCCCCAGCTCTATTCAAAGTTTATTCCCCACCAGAGCTTATAGCTGGGTTATCCTCAGCTAATTACCACGGAAAGATCGTCCTCGGCGAAATTCTTCCTACCCTCAGCGGAGTTCATCAAATTCCCCAACATAACTTATCAACGGTATCCCCAGCAGAGTTACAATCAAAATCTCAGCGAAGTATCTCTTCCCACAGAGTATTTCCCCGCAGAGTAATCTCTCCAACAAGTTTATTCCCCAACGGATTCATCTTCTCCTACCGGTTTATTCTTGCAACCATCATCCCCAGCGGAAACGAAGAACTCTACTCTTCAACATCAGCCCAGGATTCAACAAACTCCCGACATTTGTCAAGGATTTATTTTCCCAGACGAAAATACATTCATAGACATTTCACATTATCATGTACCATGACGCATGCATATACGCATCATAACACACTATCTCATCCAGTTTTGAACATCATGACATCATGCATTTCATACATCATGACGTTGCATATAACTGATATTTTACCTTTTCAGGAAAAGGTCAATCCAAAGATGATTACTATCAACTGTCGCAATTCCAGATTCGATACTTGTATCTAGCCGGGGCATATCTATGAGTAACTGATTGTAGATTCGACACCTGTATCCAGCCAGGGAATATCTGCCTGAAGAGTTTAGAGATTCGATACCTGTATCCAGCCAGGGCATATCTGTAGACAACCAATTCCAGATTCGATTCCTGTATCTAGCCAGGTCATATCTGTGAGTATGTGATTATAGATTCGACACCTGTATCCAGCCAGGGCATATCTGCATGAAGAGTTTAGAGATTCGATACCTGTATCCAGCTAGGGCATATTTGTAGACAACCAATTCAAGATTCGATTCCTGTATCCAGCCAAGGCATATCTGTGAGTAACTGATTGTAGATTCGACGCCTGTATCCAGCCAGGGCATGTCTGCATGAAGAGTTTAGAGATTCGATTCCTGTATCCAGCCAGGGCATATCTGTAGATGACTAATTCCAGATTTGATTCCTGTATCTAGCCAGGGCATATCTATGAGTATTTGATTGTAGATTAGACACCTGTATCCAGCCAGGGCATGTCTGCATGAAGAGTTTAGAGATTCGATTCCTGTATCTATCCAGGGCATATCTGTAGACGACCAATTCCAGATTCGATTCCTGTATCCATCCAGGGCATATCTGTGAGTAACTGATTGTAGATTCGATACCTGTATCCAGCCAGGGCATGTCTACATGAAGAGTTTAGAGATTCAATACCTGTATCCAGATAGGGCATATCTGTAGACGACTAATTCCAGATTCGATTCCTATATCTAGCCAGGGCATATCTGTGAGTAATTGATTGTAGATTCGATACCTGTATCCAGCCAGGGCATGTCTGCATGAAGAGTTTAGAGATTTGATACCTGTATACAGCCAGGGCACGTCTGTAAGCAACCTTTTGAAGTTCCGGATTCGATTCCTGTATCTAGCCAGGGCATATCTGTGAGCGATTGATTATGGATTCGATACCTGTATCTAGCCAGGGCATATCTACATGAAGAGTTTGAAGATCAACACCTGTAACAGGCCAGGAAATTATCTTTCTTTCTCAAAGTACACAAGTTCTCGCTAAGGAATCTCTTACGCGATCGACACACATTTCCAGATGGCATCTATAAGCCCATCCTCCTATCCATCATCTCTCCAAATGGCATCTGTAAGCCCATTCTCACCATCACACTGCTGATACTCTACTATGTGAGTGCAAATTTCTGAGCACTCTAGTGTTCAATCATCTTCTACCTTCGGATCACGAAAGGCACGCAAGCCAATCTACATCCTCAGGTCTAAGAAGATTGAACAGGGGAAACTGTTGTACCCCAAAATTTTCCCTCCCATATTCTTCAAAGTTTTTCAAGAATCATCTTCAATTGGTTCAAGACTACTCAAGGGTTGCACAGTCCAAATGCCTCCTAAGCCAGTCAAATTAGGGTTTTGGTTCCTTCAGTGAATTTGAGGTTTTCAATGGTCCAATCAAGTCCCATAGACCTATATACATTGTCAAGCATCTACATATAAAGTCTCAAGACTCACTGGGTCCAATTGCACAGTCAAAAAGCTTCATTTGCTTCACAATCAACTATAGGGGCAAAATGGTCATTTTACAGTCAAAAGTCAATTTTTTGGTCAACATCTTATTTTTAAGCCACAATCATCATTTGATCAAGTCTTGATCATGATTCCACAAGCATGGCTCAAAAATCATCAAGATGCAAAAGTTTCTATTTTTGGACAGCTGAAAAGTCAACTGTATCTTGACCCAGGCATAACTTTTTCATGGTTCATCAGAAAAATTCCATCCAATGCTCATTTTGGAGGGGATGACATTTCCTACAATCCATCTTCACATTCCAAGTCCAAGAAATGCTCTCACAAAAAGTTATCAATTTCTACATTATAGGTCAAATTCAAAAGTCAACAAAAATGCACTTTAAGTCAAAGACCATAACTTGAGATTGGTAAATCCAAATGACATGGGACCAAAGGCATTGGTTAGAGGACTTCAAGACATTTCCAAAATGTCCAAGAACATGTTCATAGGATAAACATTGAGCAAGATATGCATTGGAGAAGTTGGGAAATTTTTGGGAATTTACAAAAGTCAACTTTGCCTAAAACACCTTGTTTTTGCTAATGGGCCTCAAATTTCTTCTTGAATCTTTACCCAAAGCATATGCACGACCCATCAAGCCTATTTGAGCTTATTTTCTTATTTTTATTAATTAATTGAATTTTTTATTAATATTAATTCATTTAATTGATTTTAAATGTAGGAAAATATGAAGATATGGTTTTCAAATCTTTTCATGAAGCAAATATGACCAATATGAGCTGGAGATTTCGTGTGCCAATCAAAGAGACAAGAACATCCAATTTTGGCAAGTTTTATCAATCAAAAAAGTTGAAAAAATATTTGATTGAAATCAAATATTGAAAACATGAATACAATGGATTCTTGGCCAAGATTGTAACCTAAATCCATCATACTATATATGCTGAACCTAACCTAAATTCCAGTCACGTGCAAAACTGCTGCAGAAGCCATAACCATATTGAGTTTTTTTCAAGAAAATTGTCAAATAGTTTTCTCACTTCCAGGCCAATTCAAGGCATATTCTTGATTCTAACACATTGCATAAGTCTCCAGGAATACATTGCAATCGAAACCAAGCGTTTAACCTCAAGGAAACGTCCAAACAGAATCACGGTTTGCTTATTCTTTTTCAGAATCGAAACTCCTTTTTTATGCATCATTAACATGTTATGATCATTGCTTTGCATTGCTAACACCATTCTGAAGCTAATGGTACAGATTAATTTGATTATGATGCCCTGAAACGAAAACTGCCATTAAAGAAAACTAGGGTTTCGAAGCTTTGATTTTAGGGCTTTCTTGACCAAGCAAAATTAGGACTAATGATGCCCATGGTTGGACTCAGAGGATCAAGACGAATTCAATGGATATGTCGTGCCCTATTTATATAACGCATAGACCTATTCGCTATTTTCCCTTTTTGCAGGTTGTGGGGGTTAAAAATCCCCGCTAATTGCTTTTGTTTTACAGGGAAACGAGGAAGAAGATAATAGGTGTAAGCGCGTGGTTGGCTGGTTCAAAAGATGGCGCGCGTTTCATTTATGTTCCAGCATAATTATTGTTTTCATATTTTAATTTCATTATCCATTATACTTACAAACGCGTTCAAGTGGTTCAGTGGTAAATGTGCTGGCATATGACTATTGGGACCTGGGTTCGATTCCCAGGTCCCCCAAACGCTTGTTAATATTTTTTCTAACCTAATCCTGTCCAGGCATCCTCAAAGCATCCATCATACATCTCAAGCAATCAGCCTGCCAAGTGGCCACTAACGCCAATCTGATGGCCATGAGGCGTGGACCATGGTGTTCGTAGTCAATGAGCACGCACCTGATTCCAGAAGTCAACAAGGGCTTTGTGCTATTGGGCCTAAAATTTCCAGCAACACCTCCTATAGGGTCCATCACCCCTCTGGTTTTGTTACTTTTTTTATTTTCTTTTACTCATGATTTCCTTTTATTAATTATTATTATTATTACTATTTAATTAATACAAATAATTATTTTTCTTAATAAATTCAGATAATCAAAAGATGTAATTATTTTTATTATTTATTATTAATAATTATTTTTGTAAATAAACTCTAATTAATTAACTTAGTTTAAATTAGGTCTAATTTTAACTTTTTACAATAAATAAAACAAATTTAGAATTAGGGTTTCTTTTGACTTTTAATTTCTTATTTTTATTTTTATTAAAGACTTAAAAAACACAAAAAAAAAAACATTTTTCTTTTAATTAATTAATTAATTAGTTTAGGGTTAATATTTAATTAATTGCAAAGGACCAATTTTCTTTCTTTTTCTCAAAAGGGTCAAAACCCTAAGGACGTCCCGTTTTAATTTCTTTCGCACATTATTCTTATTTTGATTATTTATGTATCTGGTCAGAGGATGTAATAGTTAATTAGGATTTATTGCTTTCTTTTACTTTCCGTATTTATTTTCCAAAACGGGTTTTTGTTTTTTGGCGATGTATAGACCCGCGCCTTGTAATAGCGTAGATTCATATTTCCGCACTTTATTTTCCACACTCTTAACTGTTAAAAATTCCTGTAAGACTGTATGCCAAATAAAATTAATCCGTAGCTCACAAATGCATGTTCAAAGATAACTTAACATGAAAACAACACACATGCACATGCCACTCCTAGGGTACGCCTCACTGGTTGCCTCGAATGTGGTCGTCAAGTATAGGGTGTTTTAGAGGTCACTCTCCTGTCTAAGATCCAGTTGCCTCGAAACGGTTGCCTTGGATAAAAAAGGATCTATGACATTAGGGTTACTTCTAAGGTGTCCTACTATTTCTTCGGTGACCACACATTGTCCCTTATAATAGAATTGACCCGAACACCTCCAACGACGGTGCTACCTACTTCTCAATAGTGGGATAGCACTATCTAAAGGACTCTTACACAGCCTAATTCCTTAGGGTAGGTAGATCTCATGCGTACTTGCTCTTTTCAAAAACAAAAAAACAATCTTTTCACACTGACACTTTCAAAAGTTTTCAAACAAATTTTTCATACACTCTTGAGGACAGATACAAGAGTTACCTAGAAATTTTTCAAACAAAAATTTTTCAAAACCCACACACACTTGAAAAGCAAACAAATTTTTGAAAACATAAGAGCAAGTACCTAAGAGCCTGTGGATAACCACGGATAGAAAGGGTGCTAACACCTTCCCTTTCTATAAATCTACCTCCCGAACCGAGAAACATCTCGAATAAGGAATTTTGCTGTGCTTTTGTCCTTTCCATGTTGGAGAACATAAAAGACGGTGGCGACTCTTGCTTACCGCGACATTTTACGAACCAGCTTTAAACAGTCAGTTCTATTCCCACCGATCACACTATTGACAATGGGTGATCATTTCGGAATTCAATCAACTTGGATCATGTTTCAAAGCACGGATCAATCAAGGGCATACCTTTCGAAGGGGCATTCCTTAATCAAGCTCATATCACAACATGGTAGGACTCAGTTTCCTCTTTCGACAACTTCTCAAGGCCCTAATAATCAGGGGGCAACCTCCGAGACTTAAACGTTGGGGTAGTGCACATAAAGTTCATCTTACAACATGTAAAGATCCAAGGTCCCTCTCAAGTAATTTCAAGTACAAACTTTTCAAAGATTCAAATCTTAGGGCAGTCCATATCAGGTTCACATTACATCATGGTTAGGTCCAAGTTCTTTATGAGGGTACTTCCTCTAGATCCTAGAGATTGAGAGCATATCTTTCAAAATTCGAATGTTGGGGCAAACCACTACGAGACTCGATCGAAAGGAGTTGGTTCAAAATAGTTCATCAAGGGTAAATCATCCAAGAGTACCTCCTCCAAATTCCGGAGATTGAGGGCATGATGTTTCATAGTGCAAAATATTGGGGTCATTCATACTATGATCAAACTATTTCCAAGCTCATATTAAGGATAATCTCTTCCAATACTTGACATATTGGAGTAATATATCCCACAAAGAAGCCAACTCTCTATGATACCCTAGTGGATCTTTCACCTACGTCAACAGTCTTCGAGTTCAAAATAAGTATGAGGAAATCATGTTAGCATTAGGCCCTGCGATTGTGAGACAAGAAGCCTTAACAACCCCTCTACACTTTAAGCATTCACGACCCATCATAGGGGCATCAATCAAAAGCATACGATTCTGCATAAATCATTGTCATGCATTCATTAGGTCACTTAGATCCAGAATCAAGCTATACCTATCATCTCATCCATCTGATAAATTTCGATAGCATGGATCTAACAAAGAGCCCAATCTCACTTGGCGTCTACCCTTAAGCCCAATTCTCATTGGCAAGTCAAAATTCCAGCATCCATTGACGTGTATCTAAGTCCTTCATTACATGCATTGGTCAGTCACTATACGCGTTAACGCCTGCATCTGCATGCACATATGGCATACGATATACTAAGACTTATGACCCCCCGTAAAAATCTAGAGTCAGTTACCAGAGGAGTCACTAGCTAAGTCAATAACATCTATTTTTCTATCCTTCCCAGTGAGTCTGTCGTACAAGCGTTCTTCGTCAAACCGAATCGTAAGCAGCCTTACATAATTTCCAGCCATTTAAGACATGAGCATCCTCACGCAATCTGTAAGAACAAGATTTGGTTATGCAATATTATCCCTGAGTTTTGATGATGACAAATGAGTATGATTGTATGAACAATTTTGTTATACTAATGTTTTTTATTTTGGAGTACTTAATAAACAGGTTCTGCTTCTGATGGATGATGCGGCCAAGATATTAGAAGAGAAAAGATTTTGCTTAGATGCTACACAAGTTCTGTCGAACAGTAGCAAGATACTCCAGAAGACTCTAAAGTGTAAACTCTTATATTTGTCTGAAGAAACCAGTCAAAAGATCTGAAGACAGAAGTTGTTACTTATGTCCAGATGCTGAAGACTCAAGCTTCTAAAGACAACATGTTCTAAGGAAATCAGTCAGAAGATCTGAAGACAGAAGTTGTTACTTACGGCCAGATGCTGAAGACTCACGTTTCTAAAGACAACATGATTCAAGAAACAAAGTTAGAAGATTTAAAGACAAAATTTCTACTGAAGTCCAGATGCTGAAAGCTTGTGTTTCTATTTATGAAGTTCTAAATATAAGTGTTCTGAAGACCAAGTGCTGAAGACTCTAAAAGACATAAGGTCTAAAGATTCTAAATACTTGAAGTTATATAGACCCAAGGTTCGAAGAAAAGGTTCTCATAACCAAGTGCTGAAGACTCTAAAGACGCAGTTCTGAAGAATCTAAAGATTTGAAGTTCTGATGACCTGATGTTATGTTCTCGCTTCTAAACTCATGCTCGCAGAAGCCTATGAAGTGCATAAGGAAAGAAGATAACATTAATGTGGTACAAATAGTACATGGTATAATCAACGTTTCGTTCCGCTATCATAAAAGGACGGACGCGTCGCACGATCTTATCCCCTATGTTACTGTTCAAGCTGCCAATGTTTTTTGAAATTCCAAGAGTTTCCCTCAATGGATACATTATGTTAATGGCTATATAAATACTTGAAGACTGAGAAATAAAGTTGGTGAACTACAAAATATTTCACGTGGAAACATTGTTTATTGCTTTCATATTCTAAGTCGATGTTCATAAAATAGTTTACATACTCAGCTTTTTAGAAGCAATACTCTTGTAAACAAAACTTGTATTCAAACTATTGTTTGATATTCCTTAAGGGATTGGGTAAGTCTGAATCCTTAGGAAGTCTATAGCTTGTGAGTTTTAGAAGTTTTTAGTCACTTGCAGGTAGCTTGTGCGTTGTAATCATCAGGTTGACTATTAATTGATATTCCTTAAGGGACCGGGTAGGTCTGAATCCTTAAGAAGTCTAGGGCTTGCAAGTATAGAATTTGTTAGTCACTTGCGGGTAGCTTGTGCAAATTGTAATCAATTTTGTTATAGTGGATTAAGTCCTCGATTGAGTGAGGCGAAATCACCTTGGCGGGTGGACTAGACTAACTTGATAATTTTCAAGTGAACTAGTATAAACATACATTGTTCTTTACTTCCTGTTCTTACTTATTGTTATTATCAAGAGTGAAGGAAAAAGTATTTTAACTTAAAGGGGAATATTTTTAAAAGAATAGTTTTATTTTAAAAACACAATTCAACCCCCCATTTTCTTGAGTTTTTCACACCTTCAATTGGTATCAGAGCTCCGGTTCTGAGGAGATAAAAAGTTTGAATTTTTATCAACACTTAACAGTGTCCAGTACTGATCCACTGTGTGTGTGAAAAACCAATGGCTACATCCACTTCCACTGTTAATAATAGGGATAATGATATACATCATTATAGTTCAAAACCTCCTATGTTTGATGGGGACAAATTTGACTATTTGAAGGATAGAATAGAAAGTTACTTTCTAGCATATGACTTGGATCTATGGGACTTGATAGTTGATGGCTACACTCACTCAGTAGATGATAAAGGTTATAAGATTGCAAGGAGTGAAATGACTGGAGCATAGAAGAAAGTATGCAGAAATAACTACAAAGAAAGAACCATTCTTCTAAGTGCTATCTCATATAATGAATATGAGAAAATCACAGATAGAGAGACTGCATAGTCTATTTTTGATTCTCTTCAGATGACACATGAAGGCAACACACAGGTAAAAGAAACAAAATCTATGGCCTTAATTCAAAAGTATGAAGCCTTCAAGATGGAAAACAGTGAATCTCTGGAAACAATGTTTTCAAGATTCCGGACTCTTGTGGCAGGACTAAAGGTTTTGAACAAAGGTTACTCCACCGCAGATCACGTTAAAAAGATTATCAAAATCTTGCCTGTTAAATGGAGACTAATGGTAACTGCCTTAAAATTGGCAAAGGATCTGAACAACACCTCTCTTGAGGATCTAATTAGCTCTTTAAGAAGCCACGAAATAGAGCTGGAACAAGATGAACCTCAAAAGAGGGTAAAATCAGTTTCTCTAAAGTCTACTTCTTGGAAAACCAAGGCTTACCAAGCTAAGGAAGAATTAGAAGAATCTGAAGAAGATTCAGATGATGATGAACTCTCCTTAATATCTAGAAGAATAAGTTAAATCTGGAAGCACAGACAAAGCAAGTTCAAAGGTAAAAGAAGGACGTATGGAAGAGGTAAATCCACTTGCGGTCAGAGAAATGCTTCTGGAAAAGAAGTCACTTGTTTTGAATGCAGCAAACCTGGACATTAAAAAAATGATTGTCCAAAGCTTAAGATAGACAAAAAGCCTAAAAAGTCTTACAAAGCTAAGAAGGGCCTCATGGCAACATGGGATGATTCAGAACCAGAAGATGAAGATTCTGATGAAGAACATGCAAACATGGTATTCATGGCCAGGACCAATAGGGGAGAAACAAAATCACAAGACGAACTGACAATTAGTTATGAGTCAGACTCTAATGATGACAAAGCGATACTTTCTTCTTTATCTCGTTCTGAACTTGAAATTGGTTTAACTGAATTAATGAAAAGGTTCAATCTCTTCTAAGTAAACACAAAATCTTGAAAGAGATTTTTGTGGCTACTTCAGAGAACACGACTATAGATAAGCAAAGTATTTCTATTTTAAATGAAAAACTATTTGTTTTACAAAAATCAAACATTGCTCTGAAAAGTAAAGTGTCTAGATTAAAAGAAGAGATTTTATCTATAACACATTTGTTACTAACGAAGTAATCAGATATGATAGAGCTTTTCAACACTTCCTTGCTAAAAGCATAGATAGAAGCAAAATGGCTTCAATGATCTATGGTGTTAGCAGAAATGGAAGCAGAGACTTGGGGTATTCAGGACCATCAAATAAATTTGATGGGACTCTGAATGTCAAACCAAAACCACTTTATAAACATTTCGTGCCTACTGGCACAAATTTGAAATGTCCAGAACAAGGAAGTTCTAATACTTCTGTAGCACGAACACAGACACAGAAGAAAATTTTTAAACCAAAGTATCATGCATAAATTTCACATGATTATTTTGTTGCACGGAAATCCAAAGGGGTCAGAATCTCTGGAACTTCTAAAAAAAGAGGACCCATGAAATGGGTACCCAGAGATCAGATAACCTACATTGTAGATCTCCTTAATGGCGCCATTGAAACACCAGTTTTGGCACCTGGACAATGGATGCTTGCTACACATAATGGGTGAAAGGCATTTGTTCCAAGATTTGGAACTTAAATCTAGAAACATGACCAGTATCAGAAGCAACCAGAAAAGAAAAATTATTAACTCGAAAAGTTTTATAAACCAAGATGTTATTGTCAGAACAAGACCAAACCTTAAATCTTCTGAAGAAACGCTTCTGAGCTTCAATGATTTTGCTTATGCCAGCTCATCTTATGAATAAAGTCTGGATTCTGAAGATTGTCTACCAGACTTCTATGAGTAATGTTATACCTTCTTTAAATCCTATTAATGCTATTTCTTTTTAGAATCTCAGTAATCATAAGATGTTTCCGTCAGAAATATCTTTGATTAAATGGAAACTTTTTGGTTTTCCAGAACTCTGATGATATTAAATGTGTCACTTAGTTAGATGTATTGATTAACATGTGTAACCCTTAGTTATACTTAATCATCACACGCTACTTAAGCTAGGTAATGAGCAGTGTGCATATTTCTTGTAATTTGATTGATATCATAATCATTACTTTAATTTAATGCTCCTAATTATTATGTCTAATTAAAATTCTATTTTATTTTATATTCTCTCACTTCTCAAACACTATAAATCACACACGTTCACTTCACTTCCACAATTTAGAAACCCTAAACCTTCTTTTTCTCTAAACCGTTCAAAAAGTTCTCTCTGCTCATCGTCTTCATCAAAGCTCTTCACTAAAAATCATCACCCTCGTCAACAACCTTCATCATCTTCAACATGATGAATGCTCAACAAGAAGAAGCTGTTCAGTTTTCCCAATAAATGGAACAAGCCCTAAATCCTTCTGGGTCGTCTTCTTCAATTATTCCAACCAATTCTTAGTCCCCTATGGTAACTGGTTCATCTTCTCTATCAATTATTGATAAACACCATATAACTCATAAATTTGTTCAAGTTCACTATAATCTAAAACCACGTGAGTTAAATGTTCTTCATGAATATATGGTGGATTTCAATAATCTTTCAGCAAATGGTGCAAACCTAATTGACGACTTGAATGCTCAAGGATGGGAGCATTATTTCATGTGTCTTCATGGTCCTGCTTATGATTCTTTGGTTAAGGATTTCTAGATTCAAGCAGATTGTGACAATCTTCGTGTAGTTGCTCATGTGTTGGGTTTAAAAATTGTCATTACTGAAAAGTCTATTGTTGATCTTCTGGGTATACGACATCTTGAAGGAAAACAAATTTATAAGATGAATAGGAAATCCACATTTGTTAAGGAGACTATTAATAAATCCATCTTCAAGAACTACTCTCCTGAGAAAACTGAGTATAAGAGTAAAGATCTCCATGATGAACTTAGAATCTGGCACAAAATCATTCTAAATTGCATCAACCCCATACCTCCATCAAGTTCTTCTGACTATTTCAATGTTAATCAGAAGTGCATGTTGTAATATTTGATGAATCATCAGAAGATGTGTCTTCCAGCTTTTCTATTTTATTATTTGAGAGAGTCTGTTTCAAAAACCATAACCAGTGATGATTCCAAAAAGAAGGTTTCCAATTACATTCCTTTTGGATGACTCATCACTGACATCCTGGTAGAGAGTTACTTGGTGAAAACTTTGGTAGAAGAAGCTAAGTTTACAGAGGATTTGGCTTCTAGCCTTGAAGATTCCTTCAATGGACAGACTCTGAAGAATATGAGGCTAATAGAGGAAGTCATTGCTAAACCTCTACTTGTTCCCTCTAAAAGTATCGAAACCACAAGAATTCATGTGAATGACTATCATTTGTTTACCAAGGGAGATAACATATCTATAATTTCTATTTACATCAAAATGATGGAAGTAGAAGGACATCATATGTCTAGTTTCAACTACTCTGATTTACCTCCTGCTCAAGAGTATGTTGACTCTTCCAATGGTAAAAGAAAGAAGAGTTCAGAAGCTTCTGAACCCAGAAAGAAGAAGAAGAAGAAGAAGAAGAAGCCCGAAACTTCTAAAATTGAAACCCTGGCTACTTATTCAGAAACGACAAGTAAGTCGTTACTTCTACATATGTCTTAATTATTTCTCTACATCTAATTTTGTTAATGAATGCTCATCCTCAACCTCCACTTCAAAAATTAGTTCTCTTCCACCATCTACCATAATTATTTTCGTTTCTGATCCTGTTCCCTTAACTACCGAAATTTTTGTTTCAAAAAGTATATCTACAATTCTACCTGAAATAACAATTGCTTATACTCAAAAAATTACAACCACTTCCAACCTTGCAGCCTCGTCAACCACATATGTTTCCAACTTACTTTCATTAATCTCTACACCCATACAATCTCAACCCATCTCTATCTTCTCCTACCCATATGTCTCATCGTTACCTCAAAATGTCTCATCTCAACCTTCAACAGAGATTCCTATTGCTTCAAATCCTATTCCATCTCTCACTACCTTGATTCCATCATAACCAATACACACCTCTACATCTCCATTAACTCCGTCTCAATTACTTACACATATTTCTCATTTATCAACTCTTGACACCAATCCTAAAATCACCTTCTTTAACAAAGAAAACACTCTCCATGTGCTCACCGTGTTTTCTGGTGAACAACCGCTGATCTTCCAAAAAGGGTAACTTTTTGGTTACTCGCATGATCGATCAGTTTGATCCTAGGACAAATGCTAATTTTTTGATGTTGTTTGGACATTAACGTTAATGTGGGTGAAGAACTCACGTTCGACTGAGAAAGGGATTAGTTTGAGTACAGAAAGTAAATAGAATGAAGGGGTTGAGGAGAGGTTAGGTGCAGGAATTTGGGTAAAAGTGCAGATAAAGTACAAACAAGATAAAGAGGCAAGAAATGTAAAGAGAAAGATAAAAGATTTGATTGTAAAATATGGTGATTCAAACGTACATTTTTAAGTATTCTTTCTCACGCATCAGGTACTTGAATAGTATTGAATAATTTGTACGATCAGTTGAACACCCGAAAATCTACATAAAATTCCTATATTTATACTAAAACTAGGTAACTGTCGAGGAGTTGCCTTGCTCTAGGATGAAGACAAGTGTATTCTGCATGCGCTTCGATCCCTCTTTGCACACCATGTTGTTTTCCTCAACTGCTAAGCGAACTGCTTTTCCCGCCTTTCTTCAGACAAAAAATCTTTTGGGCAGATACAAAGCTTCCTTCTGGTCGAAGACCTTGGAATCCCTTTAGTCGAAGGGGTTGAGAACCTTCTGGTCGAAGACTCATTTTAACTTAGAATTTCTCTAAGTACTTTTCTACTTTGTCGAAGCTTTTCCAACTTAGACTTGTTCAATCTATTTTTGGCCCATAAGGCCAACTTGTTGTAGGTATCGAATTTAGAAGCTAACAAATTTCCCCCCAAGAATATCAGTTTCGACGCAAGGAGAGATGATTATTCTTTGAGATTCCCATTCAACATATGTCTTTATTTTTTACCACAGAAAATCGCTTGTGTGCTTTTCGCCTTCTACCAACCCCTACTGATTATTCAGGGTCATCATTACCTTTTTCCCAACACGTCGCTGTCAATCAGCCGTTACCATGCTGCCATGATGGCCATTATCCCTATAACCTAGGAAAGTATGGCAAACATTTCCATTTCTCGTACGATAATTTCTTTAACGTTCGCCACGTGCCCCATTAACTCTACAGCATTAAATGGCCTTGGGAAAAACACTCCTTTATGAACACTATAAATAGACGAATCTTCTTTTTGGAATTCTTTTACAACTCCTAGCATTCTTCACTTCCTTGTAAAGAAAAAACCTTAACAGCTTTGTCTTCTTCGCTCTTTTACTACTACTTTCAGCCATGGCCTTCCTTTCCAATGCACCCAACAATCCAAAAACTAAGAACGTTTCTGATCTTCAAAGACAACCAGAGGTTTTCTCTACTAACCTTGTACCTTTTCGATTGGGGAACGAAGGGTTGTATCTGAACCCATGGCTAAAGAGTGGAGTGATGCGTATGACTCCCAGTTGCTTATCCCCATTAGGTATTCTGGGAAAATGTATGATATTTCTGGCCCATTGTCTTCATGTTTCGAGAATCCAAAACAGAATAGCAACTTCTTCCTAACTCACCCTAGGCTCAAGCCTATAAGTTGTGTGAAGAAACTCAGGAATGATCCTGAAGATGTAACTCCTTCCATACAGCAACATCCTCAAACAAATAAGGATATCAACCTTCAGTTCATGAACAATGGAAATAGGATCTTTCGATCTTGTCCTAGTCTTACTTCAGTGTACTCAGAATGGTTGAGTAAGATGGAACAAGTACAAGCCCAAATCTGGAAAGATATGGGGATCTATGACTTGATCATGCTGTCAAAGACTGGGCTAGCATATTGCCCTCTCATGCTGGTGGCCTCATTGTATTTATGGGAAAGCACCCATTTTACCTTCCATTTGCCTTTTGGAATGGTAACTCCAACTCTCTTCGATATAGCTCCCATTACAGGTCTTCGACCAAAGGGTGACTACTTCGATCCTAAGGACCTATCTGAAGATCCCATCGGGTTTTCGGCCATGAAGCCCACGTATACCGTATTTATCAATTATTTCCATAACAAATCGAGTACCACTGTCTCTGAAGTGGAGCACATATCTTTTCTGTCTTTGTGGTTATCTCGTTTTGTTTTTTGCACTAAGTAACTTCAAGTGACTAAGAAAATGCTTACTCTTGCAACACAGCTTCACCATGGTTATCCTCTTTGTCTGGCTGAGTTGATTCTAGCCAACCTATATGAGTCCATCAGCAATGGTGTGACTCAACTTAAGTTTATTAGGGATAAGGCGAGCTTACTTCTTTCCGACCCCTTTTGGCTTCTGCAACTTTGGCTAAACGCCACTTTTGAATCTTTTCTTCCGCAGAAAAATAAGATTAATGAAAGGGCTCCAGAAGTCCTTAATAGAAGGGTCGAAGGGACTAGACTCGTCTTGTTGACTCCAACTGATGAAGGTCAACAATTCCAAAAGGCGCTCACCAGCTTTGTAATGATGTTTGCAAAGTGGAAGGAATTTGTTTCGACCATGGCTCCCTTTGCTAATAGAAAGGTTGGCTCGGAGTGGTTCATTCGACCATACCCTTCGTCTGATGAAGATGACTATGTGGATGAATATGTAGTTATTTGGGAGTCATTTCTTCGACCGAGAATCATGCCTCTGAGGTTCAAGAGTTCGAAGAATCAACTTAGCTTAATTTCTTATCAACCCAACCTTGTCTCTCGACAATTTGGTATTATCCAGTAGCTCTCTTCACCAATCTACTCTCGAGAAAAGCTTCTGTTATTTTACAATGCAGACTACTCAGAGGATGCTGCTACCAGGCATATTGGTAGGTACGTTGGTCGAACCATATTAATTTTGTTCGACTTCAATCTTAATTTCCTGTGTTCACCTCTCTTTGAGGACTGGTGGAAGCAGTACTATAACGAAGAATTTTTCGACGAAAAAGACTTCGCTGCTCACCTTCAAGAGGCGTTTTTGCTAGTCTCTGACAAGATAAAAAAGGGTAATCTTCTTTAACCAAATGTTTTTATCGTCTTCAATCTAATCATTTGGAACCTAATTTATCCTTGTTCATTTTCTAGCGGTCAAGAGGACCGTCACCAAGAAAGTCGCTGAAAGCGCAAAAGGAGGAGATCCTTATGTGAAACCTTCACCCAAGGTAAACACTTTCTGCTCGTTATGTCTTTCTTTCCGACATATTATTTTTGAAGCTAATGCTTTCGACTCCTTTCTTTCTGGTCATTTGAAATCAATCTCCATAAAAGGAAAATTCAAGAAGTTGAAATTTCCAGCGATGAAGAGGAGGAATCTCCTCATGTCCCCTTGAAAAGGAAAAAGTTAAAGAAAGCAGCCCCCGCTCCCGAGCCTCGTCCAAAGACCAAGGTCAAGGTTAAAGTCATTGGGTCGAGACCTCATCCTATCGTCATCAGAGAACCAACGAAGCAGGAGATAGCTGATAGGCTGAATAATCCTAGTGAGAGCGACAACTCAAGTCCTGGCGCTGAAATTCCACCTAAGGTAGTTACTTCGACTCATCATGATTGTTTGCTGACTTCGACTTATTTTTTCTTTTTCGATAGTTATGATAACCATCTTGTAATCTTCAGGATACTACTAGTTCTTTAAATCAGAACCTTGTAGAAGAATCAGTTACCTTGATAAACAGTGAGGGTGATCCTACTTACAGGCCCAAAGGATCTTTTGTAAGCTCTGCTAGCAAAGTGAACCAAACTTCTGGGCACGAAGCCATTGGGAAACCTACTGAAGAAGTTCCTAGTGAAGGACATGTGAATCCTGGGACTCCGCAAGCTAATGATGATGGACAGAAGGATGCAGAAGAGGAGGTGGATGATGATCTGATCGAAACGGAGAAAGAAAACACGCCAGCGGGAGGAAAACAGATTGAAGATACTCTGGTGACTGGCGAGGGAGAAAACCTTACAGGGGGAGCAGGGAACTCTGCGCATGTTGAGGATGTTCCTGTGCAGATGTCTGTCAAAGCCAATGTGACTTGTGTTGTAAACGAGAGGGTCACTTTGACAGGCTCTCATACCAAGGAAGATTTGGCATTTCTGAAACAACAAAATCCTCTTGGCTACTTGACTGCCATCCTTGAGGGTAGAGAAAGTTCTTCTGATCAGAGTGCTTCGACTGCGTCTGGTAAATCCACTTCAACATCTCCTCTTGAAGAAGCACTTCAAAAGGTTAAGGCACATCTGTTCAAAAGATATTTAATGTTGACCTTAGAGGGAGAACCTATAGCTCCTTCCTTTTTGAAGACTACTTTAAGAGTTGTCGACCTTCTTACTGCTTCGCCTGACATTTCCAGCATTATATTGGATTTGATTTCCATCATCAATCAGTTTCATCTAACTACAATCGTCTGAGGACTCTTACTCATGAAATTGAGGAGGCCAATGGCCATGTAGCTGCTGCCTGGGGTGCTGCTGCTGAATCAGCTTCAAAGCTAAAGGAGTTGTCGAAGGCGCAAGAATCTAGTAAGAAATAAGTAGAAGAACTTGATCAAAATACAAACATTATGAAGGCTCAGATCATAGATCTAGAAGCCAAGATTACTTCCAACAATAAACGAAAGGAAGAACTTCTCGCTGTCAGCACTGATTCAGAGAGTCAAGAGAAACTCAACGAGGGATTAGCATATGCCGAACGATCCCAAGCATTGGATGTCAAGATCGAGACTCTTCATCAATCGAAAGCCCTGTGCGAAAGACGCTTGGAGCTACAGAATATAAAATACCTCCAAATCAAGGCCAACCTCCCATTTTGATTTTGACTTTTTGTTGTATGTTTATAAATTTTGTAATGACTCTCAGCCATTTTGGATTTTATAATATATTTTCCTTTTTGTATTTTTTAACTCGATTAAGATCAAGTATTGGTTACTCTAACCTCTTGAAGTGTAGGTCTATATTTTTTAAGTATTTACCATTTACTCTCAAGAGCCTTTGGTCTTCATTTAACTCTGCGACCTCATATGCGCCACCAGATAATGTTTGGATGATCTTAAAAGGTCCTTCCCATTTAGGAGACCATTTTCCCATATTTCTATCCTTTCGATCCATTGGGAGGATTGCTTTCCATACCAGGTCTTCAGGCATGAATACCCTGGGTTTGACTCTTTTATTGTAAGATCTTTCCACTCTCCTCTTTTGTGACTTTAAGAGATCCAAAGCCCTAAATCTTTCTTCGTCCAAATCAATCAATTCGTCTAACATCATATTTCAATAAACTTCGGAAGGGATGTCTTGATGTTTCTGAATTCTTGTTGACTGTAAACAGATTTCTACTGGTAGTACTACGTCATGGCCATAAGTTAGTCAAAAGGGTGTTGTTCCTGTAGCTTCCTTAGGAGACGTTCAACAGGCCCATAAAATTTGATCTAAAGTCTTGTGCCAATTTTTTGGCTTATTTCCCACATGCTTCTTTATTAAGTTGATTATTACCTTGTTTGTCACTTTGACTTGACCATTGGCTTGCGCATAGTAAGGCGTAGATGTCAATAGTTTGAACCCCATTTCTGCAGTGAACTCTTGCATTTTTCGACCAATAAAGACTAACCCTTGATCAGTTGTTATTGTCTCAGGGATTCCAAACCTGTATATAATGTGCTTTTGAATGAATTCAATGACATTTTCCTGGTCTACATTGACTAAAGGAATTACTTCAATCCACTTAGTAAAATAATCAATGCCCACCAATATGTACTTCTGGCTTTTAGATGACGCTGGTCGGATCTCTCAAATAAGGTCCAAAGCCTATCCCCTAAAAGGCCAAGGTTTCACAATTGAGTGATGTTCGCTTGCAGACATGTGTTGGATACTTGTATGTACTTGACATTCCTGACATCCTTTTGCAAACTCAATATAATCTTTCAACATAGTGGGCCAATATATTCCTTGTCGAAACAATAACCATTTCATTTTATGGCCTACTTGGTGTGCTCCACATGCCCCATCATGTGTAGTTGAAAGGGCTATGTATGCCTCTGTTTCATTTAGGCATTTTAATAGCACCCCTTCAGGCGTCTTTTTAAATAACTCGTTTCCCATTAGGGTATAACTCAGTGCCCTGTACTTTATCTTTCGTTCTGTCGAAGCTGCGGGATTTTGCAAATAATCCACTATATGCTTTCTCCAATCGTGCTTTGTTAGATTATCTATGAATGAAATTTCGAAGTTTTCGTGATCAGCGTACCCCAACTTTTTTATTTTCAAATCTGTTAGAGACAACTTGGTCAATTTCACTCTTCCTCTAACTTCAATTACCTGTTGTAATTTCTCTTGCAAAATTTTGTACCCGGATGCAATCTGTGCTAAGTCATTAGCCACTTGATTCTCCAGTCTTGGTATATGTCGGATGTTGATCTTTTCAAAGTTTTTCAACAAATGATTTACTATTACAAAATACATGATAATATTTTCTCTTATGCATTTATATTCTTTTGTAACTTTTCTTATAACTAACTATGAGTCTCCCATTATTTCGACTCGAGTTGCCCCCAATTCCAACAATATTTCAAGGCCTACGATTAGTGCCTCGTATTCAGCCTCGTTGTTTGAACAAGAACCTTCGATCTTGTACTTGAATTTTGTTGGAATTTTGTTTGGAGAAATAATTAGAACCCCTACCCCTGTTCCATCTTTATGACTAGAACCGTCGAAGTATAACTTCCAAGGCTCGATCTCTAAGTAGTTGATTGATTCCACATTTATTGAGTGGTCAACAATAAAATCTGCTACCACTTGACCTTTTACAGCCTTAAGAGGCATAAAAGTTGATGAATACTCAGTTAATGCAAGTGCCCATTTGCCAATTCGACTGTGCAAGATGGGTTTCGACAACATATATTTGATAACATCAAAATGAGACGAAACAAAAACATCAACTAGTTTAATATATTGTTTGAGCTTTGTACAGGAGAAGTAAAGACATAAACATAGTTTTTCAACTTCACTATATCTATTTTCGGCATCGTTTAAATCTCTACTAAGGTAATAAATGGGTCTTTCGACACCGTTTTTGTCCTCTTGAGCTAACATGCTTCCTAAAGTTTTATCGGATGCAGCTATGTACAATCTCATATTTCTACTTCTATAAGGAGGACCGTAATGGGTGGTTTGGCGAGGTATTCTTTGATCTTGTCAAAAGCCTCTTGTTTTTCTTGCCCCCACTCGAAGCCTCCTTTGTTGAGTCAAAGTAGTGGTGAGACGGCTTGCGTTCTCCCACTTAAGTTAGAAATAAATCTCCTTAGGAAATTTATCTTACCAAGTAAAGATTGCAACTCCTTCTTGTTAGTTGGAGCTTTCGCTACCAAAATGGATTTGGTCTTGTTTTGGTTTACTTCAATTCCCTTCTTGTGGACCACAAAGCCTAAAAAATCCCCTGCTTTTATGGTGAAAGCACATTTTAGAGGATTCATCTTCAGACCATAGTGTTGCATCCTTTCGAAGGATTGTCGAAGATGGTCTATATGACTCTTCCCTGAAACAGATTTAACAACAATATCATCAATGTAAATATGCATAAAAGTGTCGATAAAATCATGGAAGATTGAGTTCATTGCTCTTTGATATGTTGCCCCTGCGTTTTTTAGACTGAAAGGCATTACTACCCATTCGTAAGTGCCTAAAGCTCCAGGGCATCGAAAGGCTATTTTCGACACATCTTCTTCAGCAATGAAAATTTGGTTATACCCTGAGTATCCATCAAGCATACTCATGTATTCGAAGCTAGCGGCAGAATCAACAAGCATTTCCGCCACAGGCATTGGATATTCATCTTTAGGTGTTGCAGCGTTTAAATCTCTAAAACCGATGCACACCCTTTGGGTACCATTTTTCTTTATACCAGGTACTATATTTGCAATCCATTCGACATACCTAGTTGTTCGGATGAATTTACATCTCAACAGTCTTTCGACTTCCGTCTTGATCTTCGACAAGACCTCAGATGCAAAACGCCTTAGAGTTTGCTTGACGGGCTTTTTCCCAGGTCTTATTGGTAGTTGAAGTTCTACCACTTCCCTGTCGAGACTAGGCATTTCATCATGATCCCATGTGAAGCAATCTTTGAATTCCTTCAATAATTGGATTATTTCAACCCTGAGCTCTGGATCTATCTTCGTGCTAATATTTGTTGTCCTTTTTGCCACTCCTTCGCCCAGATCTATTTCTTCCAAAGGATCTTGTGCTAACATTTTAACATTGTTTGCTAACGGATCCTTTTCGAAACCCAGAGGCTCGTCATCATAGATAGCATCTAGCCTCTGGTTTTGTATTTCTTTGTCCTTTGCGTCAAGTGGCTCTGGATCGAAGTCTTTCCAGGACCTTCTGGAAGAAATACTTGCTCATTGGCCTTACTGGCCATGTATTTGACTTCAGCCTCTAAGGCCGCTATTATTCTATTTTCGGCTACATATGCCGAAATCTTTTGTAAAACTTGTGATTCAATCATCATCACCAAATTCACTTCCCCAGCCTATTGGTCGTATGTCATCAACTCCTTCATAGTTGATGTTTGATAAGTCTTCTCTATTCCACTGGAAACCATGGTCATAATGGAGGTAGAGGGAGCAAAAGGCATTTGGTGCTGGCGCCAAATCGAACTCCAGAGGATTGCATGGTCCTATATGAGCCAAATTTCTATCGAAGCTATTTTTTCCAACATTATTAACTTCACCCACATAATAGCTTTGGTCGACTTCTATATTCTCTACAATGCCATCCGGGCGCCAAATCGTGACTTGTTGATGCATCGAAGATGGCACTGCACCTATGCCATGTATCCACTATCTACCTAAGAACAGATTGTAGTTGGGCTTCGCTGAAAAATGACTATGAACATAGTTGGTCGAAGTATTGTTCCCACCTTGAGGTCCAATTTTATTACCCCCATGGTAGTTCCAATACCTCCCTCATAGTTCGACAGAACCATGTTGTAGGGTTTGATATCTCCATCCCCTTTGCCCATTTTCCTTAGCATAGAATGGGGGATTATATTTATTGTGGCTCCACAATCAACCAGAATTTTGTTGATTGTTATTTCCCCTATCTTTGCTCTTATGAACAAAGATTTTAGGTGATTTTTCATCGCCTCAGTAGGTGGCTCAAAGAATGCATTTTGCTCCTCGACACAGCCATTGTTCATCACATAATAGCACATTGACTTATGTTTGGCCATCTCTTGTTCGACTTCCCAGTCGATCTCTTCAACTTCGACTTGGAGGTCGTATTCTCTGGGCAGCATTTATACTATGTTTACCATAATGTCTAAAGTAGCATCAGAGTCAGATTACCTTCATCATCTGATTCGCCTCGATCTGACCACTCCAATCTTCTGGAAGTTGGATTCCTTTCTAAAGGCTTTCGTTGTTGGAAGTTGTCCATTCTTGGTGGCACGATGGTGCTTGACTCAGGTTGAGGCTCCTTTGTGGCCTCCCTTTCCGCTTTTTGCCGTCTCTGAAATCTTCTCCACTGGAAGCGAGACATAGGGTTTTTTCCCTTATAGTTGCTCAACACATGAGCCACTTTGTTTGTAGTTTTTGTTTGTAACTCCTTCCTATATGCCAAGGATGACCCTCTTGGCACATCGAGTGTCCTCCATTTCTCTTCATTTGGCCTTTTCTTGGGTGTTGTCTTTAGCCAGATGTCCACGGAGACATTTGTCGGAGGCTTGAAAGTTGATGGCCTCTGGTTGATTGGTCCTCTTCTAGGATCGTATCGAACCTCGGAAACCATGTAAGGTTGTGCATTGGTGGCCCTTTTTTCTTTCATTACCCTTAGGCCTTGTATGTGTTCGGCAGCCTTTTTGTCGAAGATGGAGCTGCATCTTGGACATAACATAAATTCCGACTTTTTCTTCTGGCATCATTGTAGAAAGTCATCCAAATTCTCATTTTATTTTAGAAATGCAGTTTTATTCACTTCCTCTTATCTCATGGCTTCCTCTGACGCCTTGGCCTCAGATACTTTGACCATGTTGATTTGTACGTTGCTTTTGGCAGCGAGGTTCATTTTTTGCATTTTGGCTTCAGAGTCTTCTGTCGAACCCTTGACATCAACCATATAAGAACTTACAATAGTTCTTTTGTTGGAGTCTTCAGTAACTCTTTTGTTTAGGCCTTCAATAGCCTTTTGGTTTAGGCCTTCAGTGGCCTTTCTAACCGCTTCTGCAGTCTTTCTGGAGATGTTCCCGGTAAAACTTCCAAAGACCGGCATATTAATGAAGTCTTCCTAAGTTTCGACCATGTTGATGCCTACTGGTTCAGCATAGTGGGCATCGGCTCTCAATGGGTCTGCATCAATTTTCATTTGGGGTTTGTCATCAAAAATTTGAGCCTGCCTTCTTTGATCGTTCCTTGAACGAGATCCTTGAAAAGAAAACATTGTGATGTTTTATGGCCCAAAAAATTATGATATTTATAAAAAGCTCTTTTCTTTCTTTGTTCTAAGGGAGGCATTTTCGCCCCTGGGGGCACTATCATTTGGCCATCTCTTACTAATAAGTCGAATATCTCATCGCATTTTGTGACGTCGAAGCTATACGTTTTCTTTGGGAATCTATCACTGTTCTTTTCAGGCTCAGTAGGATTCTTCCCATCTGAGGGTATTAACATTCTACAAGAGTATGGAGGCCCATGTTTTAACTCTGCTAAATCTATTTCTCTCTCTTCAACAGCTATAGGATTACTAGATGTTTCTGGATCATCATCGTCCATTTCGACATAGGCTACCTTTTCTCGCCGATGAGTCTTAGTTGCTTTAGCTTTTTCAATTTTAAGACGTTCTACCTGTCGAACTCTATCGGCCAATTGGGCCATTTCCTTCATATATTGGGTATCTAGTTTCTTCCTAATAGAATAGTCTAGCCCCCTTGCTGCCATTTCGACCAATTCATGCCCGAGCACTTGTGTAAAGCATCTGGCTTTGAGCAGTCGAAAACTATTTAGATATTCGTCTATTGGCTCGATGAATCTTCTTTTCACGCTTGCCAATTCTTTTAGACTTATTTTGGTTTGACCCATGTAAAATTGTTCATGGAACAATCTCTCTAATTGATTCCAATTGTGGATCGAATTGGCTGGGAGGGTGGTAAACCAAGTAAAAGCATTTTTTGTTAGAGAACTTGGGAAGTATTTAATCCTAAGGCTCTCATTATTTGATATTTCCCCAGCTTCTATCAAATATCTCGTTATATGTTCGACGATTGATTCTGTCGTATCCCCTGAAAACTTAGTGAACTTTGGAACTTTCCACCTAGGGGGTAAATCCGTTTGCAAGATATATTCTGACAGGGGGGAAGTAAAATTTGGCCTATGAAAGCCAACATTCACTCCATTTTGTATCATGATTCTTTTGATCATGGCTGTCAGATTATTCTCTGTGCCATAATTATGGTGTCGAACTTGTTGTATTAGTCCGTCGGAATTTTGGTTCCTATTTACCATCATTACACCTTGATCACCATCTCTAAGGATCTGCGGGGGAAGTCTGGGTATTTCGACCATAGGTTGTTCGATTTCTACCTTTTGATTCCTCCTATCGAATTGTGGATTTTGGTTAATGGTTACATCTTCTTCTAAGACTACACCTTAACCTCTCTCATAGGAGCTCTCTGGGGTTGTCGAATAGGTTGAGGAACCCCAAAAAATTAAGTCATGCGTGCCATTTACGCTGTCATTTGTTGGTTTGACTGAGTAGTATTTTGTATTAGAGGGTTCAATATTGTACTTAGAGTTTGGGCCATCATTTGTACCGTGTCATGGTTGCTTTCATCCATATGTTGCCTCAAAATCATCGTGGAAGCGTTTGTGAGGCTTGGCATTGCAAGGGATATCCCTCCTAAAAGTTGGTTCCTACCCATGCCAGTTCCAGACCCCTGTAATGGCGAAGATGCACTTACCAAAGGTTTTGAAAATGTAGACGCAACATTCATAAGGCTAGCCATTTCGATAGTTGGCATGCCATAAGGCTGGTCTCAACCCATCCAGGCTGTCAAAAATCCTGGAGGAGCGTGTGGTCGAAATCCTGGATTCACCCTTGGTGGGGGTGTTTTTGTTGGACCTTTGGGACCTGCATACGAAAGTATTGGTCCTGTTTGGGTTGTTATTAATGTTGGTATCGAACCAACAGTTGACGAGACAATTTCACTAACAGTTGGTATTACCGCTGTTCCCGTAGTAATTGGTGGAGGTATTTCTCCACTATTTGGCTGATTAGTCATATTGCTTTCACTATTTATTTTTCTAGTTGCACACTCGTTGGTGGTTACTTTACCACTTCTTAATAGCATGCAAAACTTTGTAAAAGAAAGAAAATCATGCTGAGCAGTTATATTAAGACAAAATAAATAAAGCAACAATAATTAGCAAGGTCCCACTAGGTGTGCCAATTTGTTCACCGTGTTTTCTGGTGAACAACCACTGATCTTCCAAAAAGGGTAACTTTTTGGTTACTCGCAGGATCGATCAGTTTGATCCTAGGACATATGCTAATTTTTTGATGTTGTTTGGACATAAACGTTAATATGGGTGAAGAACTCACGTTCGACTGAGAAAGGGATGAGTTTGAGTGCAAAAAGTAAATAGAATGAAGGGGTTGAGGAGAGTTTAGGTGCAGGAATTTGGGTAAAATGCAGATAAAGTACAAACAAGATAAAGAGGCAAGAAATGTAAATAGAAAGATAAAAGACTTTGATTGTAAAATATGGTGATTCAAACGTACATTTTTCAATATTCTTTCTCACGCAGCGGGTACTTGAATAGTATTGAATAATTTGTACGATCAGTTGAACACCCGGAAATATACATAAACTTCCTATATTTATACTAAAACTAGGTAACCATCGAGGAGTTGCCTTGCTCTAGGATGAAGATAAGTGTCTTCTGCATGCTCTTTGACCCCTTTTTGCACGCCACGTTGTTTTCCTCAACTGCCAAGCGAACTGCTTTTCCCGCCTTTCTTCAGATTCAAAAAATCTTCTGGGTAGATACGAAGCTTCCTTCTGGTCGAAGACCTTAGAATCCCTTTAGTCGAAGGGTTGAGAACCTTTTGGTCGAAGACTCATTTTAACTTAGAATTTCTCTAATTACTTTTCTACTTTGTCGAAGCTTTTCCAACTTAGACTTGTTCAATCTATTTTTGGCCCATAAGGCCAACTTGTTGTAGGTGTCGAATTTAGGAGCTAACACCATGACGCACCCATTGTCCACCCTGATCAAATTTCTCCCTCTATTCCTAAAATATCTGAGAGAATAATCTCTGATGATTTTGAAAACTTTGCAAACCCAATAACTAAATCCTGCTCTATGTCTGATCTTTTCGATCTAACTGAAAAACTCAATCAAACTGAACCTATCACTTCTGAAGTCATTCCTTCGGAAAAAGACCTAGTCATAGTTGTCTGTGAAAAATCTATTCCAAACACCTTGTATGAATACATTAACATATTTAGAATCAAGGCTAAGAAAAGGATTGTTAAATTAAAAATAAAGGAAAGTACCAGTACTTAGCCTTAAGACATGGATGGTTCTTTGAAGAAGTCTCATAAGTTGATGTTTTCTGAAGTTGAACGAATGAGTACCTTCTCTGAAGCATCCATAATTGGGGATGTTCAAATTTTATCTGAAAGAAAGGAAGAAAGAGAGATATCTAGATATGTGGAACTAATTGTTGCTAAGCAAAGAGAAGCTGATGAACAAGCTCGGCTTATTGAAGCTGAAGCAGCATGACTAAAAGCTACAGAAGAAGCCAGATTAGTTGTAGAAGTTGCAAAGGCTGTTGAAGAAAGGGTAAGCAGCGAGCTTTGACGGTTTCAAACTTTGAGTCTGACTGCAATCTGAAGACAACCATTAATGAAATAAAGGAAGAGCAGAAATTGTTCAGGTAAAACATCAAAGCTCAGGACAAAGTCAATGAATCCGTTCAAATTATGCTCAAGATGATTTTTGCAAAAATATTTTAACCCTCATCATTAAAAGATAAAGATCTAAAAGCACAACTCAAAGCTTATGCCTAACATGTTGGCTTCAGAATGTCAAGATGTTCTTCATTCATAATTCAAGAAGTGAAACCTGGAATCAGACTCCAACATTGAGAATCTATTGAGAATCTGGAAAATGTCTAAGTCACATTAAAGTTCAAAGATTCGATAAAGAAATTGTGTGAAATTAAGATCTCAATTTGTCTATTGGAATCCAAAGTCAAGACTTTCAAGATCTCGATATCTGATATATTGGAACCAGGGGGAGTTCTTACTCTAATAATTCAGAGTCGGGATATTTGATCTTCATCAAGTCATTGACTCAAGGGGAGTATCAGAAAAAGGATAAGTATTTCTTACCCTTCTAAAATTTCACTGATTATGATTATATGTACAAAATTGTGTCATCAAAATACATAGTTTTGTCATCATCAAAAAGGGGGAGATTGTAAGAACAAGATTTGGTTCTGCAATATTATCTCTGAGTTTTGATGATAACAAATGAGTATGATTGTATGAACAATTTTGTTATACTAATGTTTGTTATTGTTGATTACTTAACAAACTGGTTCTACTTCTGATGGATGGCGTGACCAAGACATTAGAAGAAAACGATTCTGCTTTTATGCTACACAAGTTCTGTCAAACAGTAGCAAGACACTCCAGAAGACTCTGAAGTGTAAACTCTGATATTTGCATGAAGAAACCAATCAAAATATCTAAAGACAGAAGTTGTTACTTACGTCCAGATGTTAAAGACTCAAGCTTCTAAAGACAACATGTTCTAAGGAAACCAGTCAGAAGATCTGAAGACAAAAGTTGTTACTTACGTCCAGATGTTTGAGAATCACGTTTCTAAAGACAAAATGATTCAAGAAACAAAGTTAGAAGATCTGAAGACAAATTTTCTATTGAATTCCAAATGCTGAAAGCTTGTGTTTCTATTTATGAAGTTCTAAAGATAAGGGTTCTGAAGACCAAGTGCTGAAGACTCTAAAAGGCAGAAGGTCTAAAAATTCTAAAGACTTGAAGTTATAAAGACCCAAGGTTCAAAGAAAAGGTTCTCATAACCAAGTGTTGAAGACTCTAAAGACCCAGTTCTGAAGACTCTGAAGACTTGAAGTTCTGATGACCTGATGTTATGTTTTCACTTCTAAACTCATGCTCGCAGAATCCTCTGAAGTGTAGAAGGAAAGAAGATAATGTTAATATGGTATAAATAGTACATGGTACAATAAATGTTTCATTCCACTAGCATGAAAGGACAGATGCGTCGCACGATCTTGTCCCTCATGTTATTTTTCAAGCTACCAATGTTTTAGGAAATTCCAAGAGTGTCCCTCAACGGATAAATTATGTTAATTGCTATATAAGGCTTGAAGACTAATAAAGAAAGTTGACGAAGTACTAAATATTTCACGCGCAAACGTTGTTTATTGCTTTTACATTCTAAGTCACTATTCATAAAATAGTTTACATACTCAGCTTTTTAGAAGTAATACTCTTTGTTGTACCCTAATTTTTGCCCCTAAGATTATTTTATCATCTCATATCAACCCAATCACAACAAGATCGCACTAGGGTTTGGTTCTTCTCCCTATATTTAGGTTTGCTCATGAGGAATCACCAAGCACCTTGATTTGTATATTGTGATCATATTTTTTTGTATTGATTAACTTTTAAACTAATAAATGCGATGGATATTTGCTCTAATTGATGATACTATAGGTGAGGGCACAACACATTTCATCAATTTGATTCATAGGTTCATGAGTTCATTTCCATGCCTTCTTAAACAAAGCTTTATTAAGATTAAAGCTTCATAATTGAAGATTCTTTAAATTATTATCATGACAAAGTTTACTATGATTCATCATGCCTCAATTTTTCAAAGAAAGTCAAAATATGCAAGAGTTGATTGAAGAAGTTTGACCTAATTGGATAAGTTCTTGATTTCTTTATCACAAGTGCATAACTCTCTCAATTCTTAACATTTGGAAGTGGTTTTTGTTACTATGGTTTATTGTTATCATCCACAACAACTTCTATTCACATGGCAAGAGTAATTGTGCAAGAAATTTGTCTAAATTGAAAGGGGTTTCCAAGTCATTTTGGTGCACTAGGAGCTAGGGTTTTGAACTTCTAAGGGCTATATATTGCTCATCTTTTGGGATTTTTGAGTGATTCCAAATACGTGTTTCTCTTTAAAGGGTTATCAACTAATCACTTCAAGAGTTTCAAGGAAGTTTTGTATGGAAGACGCCTAATGATGAAGAAAGATTACAAGTCCTCTAAATAGGCCATAAAATTCCCTTATGTGACTTTAAAAGATCATTACTTGGTAAATTTTTATCTCCTTGAGCCTAGTATTTTTCCAAAATGATCTTAAGGATATGAACTTAAACTCTTCTTTTATGTGCAAAGCTTGAAAATGAGGGGAAGATGCCCTAAGAACCCAAAAGATTATAGGTCACCTCGTGGATTTTCACCAATTTCAGGTTTCACAATGCTCTTTAGGAAGTCTACTTCAAGCTAGCATCATTGATCAAAGTAATATTTTGGAGGAAGGCCTTGTTTGAACTCAAAACATTATAAGTCATTTTTGAAGAAAAACTTAGAATTTTTCTAAGTACAAAAAGTCAGCCTCTTTTTCTCAAGTTTGACTCATCACAACTCCTAGCTCAAGTATCCAATTGATCTCATTTTTTGCACATTGTAAAGTTTGTGACCTTATCTTTCAATTTCTTCAAGAGTCATACCCTAAGACCCCTTGAGTTGTAAACACCATGGATTCAAAGTAGGTATCTTGAAATTGAAGATTTCTCCAAAGTCGGAATTTGAAATCCATATTGTGCCCTCTAAGTACAAAGTTTTCATGCGTTTTTGCTTCTAATCATGTTTAGAAACATTCCAAAAGCATTTAGCATCATAAAACGCAAAGTTTGACTGATTTTTGATGCTAAACAAGTCACACATTATTTGTGCTTCAGGTTTACAGGAATTCACTCAATTACACTCTCATTCTCACGCTTAAGCATTGTCTCATCCTATCCTATAAATAAGCTGCATATTCCACCTATTTTTATAAGCTTTTGATAGCCAATTGACCCCTGTTCAGAACCCACGCAAACTCTGAATTTGAATTTCTGATTTCTTGCATCTCACTCCAAAACACCAAAGTCTCCATTCAGTTAGCTTCATTGAACTTTTCTTAAGCTAACCATGCTCTTACCTTCAAGAATTGTGACCTATGTTGATCTATATAAGTCCAGTTTCAGAGCCATCTATTGCGACTGGTTTTTTAATCAGAGTCGCGACTATTAGTTTTTATCCTAAGGAAGGGAATCTAATAGGAAACTATAATTTGTAAGCAGAGATTCTATGTTTCGGACATCTTTAGACGAAAGGAAGGTGTTAGGCCTCTTTCATCTACCTTATTCTTAAGGATACTAGGTTTAGGTTTAACAGTTAGGTAACAAGGGGTTTTAATTTATTTAATAGGGGAAAAGGGTTTTAATTTTTAATAGGGGAACTCGCCACGATTTTAGTCGTATGCCTACGTATCCTCTTATGAGGAATCAGAGTCCTAATTTGTAGTTCGTAGTTGGTTGGTGTTTTTTATAGATTACGCAGATATTTTAATTCCCCTCATACTTAGCCCGGGTGTGTGAATAGCGGAGATGTTAGACCAAATACGCAGTTAATCAAAATATGCTTTGTAACCCTTTTTGAAAATTAATCGTCAAATTAATTTATTTATGAAAAATAATTTGGCGTAGGTTAAATTTTATTTATATAATAATTATAAAAATTCTTATTTAAATGCATGGTAAAAGATATTTTAATGCAATATGCAAAATATATTTGAATGAATTAAAAAAATGATATTTGATTCGATAATAATTAACAGTAATAATTAATATAATACTGAAATTATAAAAATAGGAAATATATAACATAAAACTTATAAAATAAAAAGAAAACGCAGAGGGGTGTTAATTAGGTTGAGGTGGTAACATAGGAGGTGCTAACAACAAGGGCCTAAATTCAGATATTGAATTCAAGCCCAAAAGGCGGGAGGTGTGCTTTTTTGTTCACGCAGTAAAAAAGGGGGGTGCATAAGAAATAGTGCCCAAGTTTAGATATTTAATTGGGCTCAATAGGCTGAAGGTTTTAATATCTTTGTAAAATATTAATTTAATTATGAAAATGTTTAGATTTATGTATAAGATCAATGATTTGAATTATTAAATTAATTAAAAAATCCCAATAATTATGTATAAGGAATATTTTTGTTATTCACGACTTTTCACTTAACCTAATAATAAAACTAACATATTTTTGTATTTTTTTATTAAATTAAAAAGCGACAAACAAAAATAAGAGAAACAAAAACATTAGAAAATTGTAATGCAATAATTAACCTAATAATAATAATTAAAAGAAAGAACATGTATGAAAGTTGTTATTTTATTTACAAAGTGAACATGCTTCTACGTGACCCGAATCATATATACATGTTACAAATTATAATAGATATTGAAATTTTTGTTTTATTAATTAAATTGAAAAAGAATAAACATCAAGACAGCAAACACAAAGATTTTAAACAAGCAATGAATCCCAACAATAAAACACTCAATAGAAATAAAATATAAATAGTTCAAGAAATTTTACAATGAAGATTTTTAAGAGAGACCAACCTGCGGGAGCGAGGATTCCCCCGGTAAGCAAATGATAGAAATTCTTTCTTTCCTTCATCGTTCTCCTCTTTTTTCCTTCGGGGCGAGATCCTCCTTAGATAGATGTTGGAGACAACAACAAGGTTTTAAAAAAAATTGATTGAAAAATTTTAGATGTTCTGTTTAAAACCCTAAAATAAGTGACTGTTGATGGAGGCTTCAGGGTTTCTTTGTTGTTGTTCTTCGATATGAAGAACAACAATTTTATGAGAACTCTAGTGAACTATGGATGATTATGAAATTATGGATGAAAAATAGTGTGAAAGAGTGGTCTATTTATAGATTTGAAATTAGGTTAAAGACACCCCCAAAAAGGAAATAGTTCAGACCAAGAAAAACCCAAAGTTTATGATTTTTATCTTGATCAACAAGTCTACAACTTCTGACCAATGAAAAATCAGTTTTGTCAACATGTGACCAATTAGAAAGTGACAAATCATGTGGTTTTGTTGTTTTTATATTTTATATGATTTTTGGCTATCTTTTAATTAAAAATTGAAAAAGTGGAAAAAAAATATTTTTGAAAAATATTAATTAAATATTACGAAAATTATAATTTAATAATAAAAAAGTGACTTTTTGGAAAGATTTATACCAATTGAGATTTGATTGAGAATTTGGTGGGCAAGATTGTGAATCTAAACACGAATGTGATTTTTTTTCAATACTGTGATTGATTTTGTGATTAATAAAAATTGGTTTTAAAATATTTCAATTATTTTTATCATCTTGACTATTAAGTGTATAAAATCAAAAATTTTAAAAAATAAAAAAATAATTTTAAAATACCCTTAAAATAGAAAACAAAAATAATAATAAAATAATTGAAAATGACTTTTTTATCCTTTTTTATTGAAAAAACAGACAAAAGAATATAAATGCCAAAAAGTAGTGTAACGGGACTTAAACTCACAACCTTCGACTTGTAAATCTTACTCTTTTATCCACTGTGCTACGTTATTCATTTGAAATAAAAAATCAATTGAAAATATATGAAGATGATCAATTATTTTCTATTTAAAAGTATAAATAATTTGAAATAAACTATTATATATTTAAATTAACTAGAAAACGAATATTTACAAAATCCCAAAATATTTATGTAAATCATAAGAATTTTATAAAAATCAAAGTTTGAAAATAAACTTGATGGTAGCACTGAGGGCGGGAAAATTTAGGGTATGACACCATGTTTTTCTACTTTGTTCAGGTAGATTTCTTGGTCAAATCGATCCAAATAAAAGACTAATATACTCTCTTCATCCTTCTGATTCTCATGCTTTTTACAATTTGCAATTTCATTGAGATTTGAGTGAGATACTCGAGAATATCCTGCTCGCTATTATTTCTGCATTTTCTCAATTTAAGCCTTGCTCGGTTTATATAAATTTGGTGCGATGGTACCATTAGAATCGCCTTGAAGAGACAAATCCAATGGTACCAGTCTGGTTTGTTAATTTTACAGTTTGTGGAATTCGATTCGAGGTTGGCTGGAGGTTGAAGATGATGACATGTCCATCTTCAATCAACCACGTTTAGCCACGCTATTTTTTTGAAATACATTTGATGTTTCACTTTACCATGCGCGCGTGCTGTGAGCCCTCGGATTTGATTACTTTAGTGAGTCGGACTCCATCCAATATGCTACATTTTAAGTTATTTTTATTTAATAAAAAATGATTAGGTGTGATATTCAATAAAGTCCATGACATCCACCGCACGCGAGATCCATTGGATCTGTTTACTAACGCGGTTTGACAATGAATAGATGACCCATATTTTTTTGGTTTGTTATTTTATTTTCTGATTTTTATTTTAATTGATTTAAACTTCAAAAAATCATAAAAAAATTCATTTTTGACTCAAAAATTATGAAAAAATTCACAAAAATATTTTCAAATATTCTCTTTCTCGTTTTTATTTTTTCATGATTTTATTTTCAGATTGGATATTTTTCATAGTTTTTCTTTTGTTTTAACTTGTTTTATAAAAATTATTTTCCTTATTTCTTTTTTAAATTCTAAATTTTTCTTTTTTAAATTCTAAATTTTTTCTTTTTTAAATTCTAAATTTTTTTATAAAAATCATTTTCCTTATTTCTGACTTTCTAAAAATTTTCTAGAATTTTATTTTGACTTTTACTATTTTTTATCTTTTTTCACTTATTTGATTGATTTTAATTATTTTAACAATATTTTTCTGTTTTAAAAAATTACCAAAAAATTTATAAAAATACTTGAGGTCATTTTTTATTTTTTTGTGGTCTCTTTAATTTTTCTTTGATACTTTGAATATAGTTTTCTATTTTACCTTTTATTTTCATTTTAAAAAATAATTTAAAAGTCATTTTTATTTTTTTATTAAATGTAATTCATTTTTCAATATATTCTGGCTATGTGATTGTTGATCATAAACTTCATTAACATCATTGGATCTTGAGTGTAGAGTTTAACTCCACTAAAATGGATGGGAGATTTTAATGATAGTTTTGATTAAATTTTTTTATTCAAATATTTCCCCTCCCTCTTCATCTTATCCCTTTTCTCATTGTATTACTATTGTTAGAGGATGATCTACATATCATCTCTCCAAACATATGGCACATAGATTGCTATTGACCGGCCTCAAAATAGGTGTGGCTTCTATATAAGTCCACTTACGATTGCTTAACAAAGCGCTAAATTTTGTCCCGATTCGAGAAATGATCATTCATGGCACAAACCTATGTTTGCAAGCCCAAGCATGTTTAATTTGAAACCCTTAATCCAATAACCTTGAGGTTCACTGTTAGGAGGCTTTGGTCTTATCAATCCTCTAATGGACTTTCATAAATTTTTTGACTAAGTGAATCATTTAAACATTGTTGATCATTTGTTTGTTGCCTTGAGAATTTGAAGAGAATGATATACTTGACAAAAAGTAAATGAAACTTGTTGTTGAGAGACTTTGATTTTATCAATCTTCTAATGAGTTTTCAAATGCAAGTTTCAAGATCGTCATTCAACTAACCTCTAATTTCTAACTCATTAACAATTGACTTTTATTTCTATGCTTTTACTTTATGCTTTTACTTTAAGCACCATTTATCTTAGCATTTTCATTTCATGCTATTTTCATCTTTGCTCACTTGAGCATTTATCTTTATGTCATTTTGTTTTGCTCACTTTAGTTTTTCATTTTCTTTTTGAAGATACCTAATAACCAACTTGAACAATAAAAAATTTAAAGGTTACTTGGACTATTTGGTTACTATCCTCGGTATTTTGGGAGTTGTGAACTTCTTGGACTTAGGAGTAGAGACCTTTACCTACCTTGGGACCTTGTGACTTCTATTGTTATTTTGTCTGGAGTTTTTGGGGTTTATCCCGAGACATTGGATTGTTTATTTTCTTTGTGTGTAGGTTATTCTGATTATATGCTTTGTTTGTGATTGGAGATTCATTTGTATACAGTCGTTACTCTGTCCAATTTTTGTGAAGACTTAATGCATTTGAAACTTGGTTTTCTTAAGAGATTTAGTATCCTTGTTTGCTTGGTTTCAAATCCAAAGAATGGGAATTCTACACTGACTCATTGTGTCAAGTGTTGGCTTCTTGTTGGTTAGATGGTTCTTTTCCCTAGATTTTATCTTATGCTTTAGGATAGTCCCTTCATCTCCTCCTATTTTCTTTAATTTCAAAAATCGTCTCCCTCCTTTTGAAAACTCTTCTTGTTTTTAAACTTTAATCGCTTTCATAATAAACTTGGACTTAGGTCCATGCCTTTTCAAAAAATATTTTCTATAATCAAATTTTAAAATAACTTAGCAATACTTTGACATTTTTGTAAGAAGATTAAAAGTCAATCAATCTCATTCAAACCATTTTGCCAATTTGGCTTTTTACTTTAAAAAAATTTCTCAAAAGATTAAACTCTTGTCAATCTTTATAGTGATGCGAGCTACTATACTTCTATGATATATAGTAAGGTGATATATTTTCCACTTGGGTGTTGAGCGAGGCTTTGTTGATTTTAAAATCCAAGCCATATCCTCCACTTTGAGAGGACACAAATTCTCCTTTCTCATAATCGTAGGTAGTAAGTATGTTTTCCACTCAGATAAGACTATGATGTCTCATCTCTTAAAATTAACCAACACACTTGTGTTTTAAAATTTGTAAAGGTGAACTACGAGTAACTTGATCCCCTATTGCACAGAAGGTGGTACGTAGGAACTAAAGGTTCGCAACTGCGGTGGGTGCAAAAATTGTAAAAAATATATTTCTTTTCTCACCTCTACCATCTATTTTTTGTATGCAACACTTATAGCCAAAATACACAAATTTTCAAAGAGGTTCCTGCGGAGTACCACAAATGTCTAGGGTGCTAATACCTTCCCTTTGCATAACCAACCCCCTAACTTAGATTCACTCCCCTCTTTTTGGGTTATTCGCTCTTTTCCAATTCCTTTGGAAACAATAAAGTGTGGTGGCGATTTTTATTTGATTTGTGCGAGTCAAGTCAATTCAATGGCTTAGTCTCAACATTTCTACCGCTACAGGAAAAAATGGTGACTTCACTAGGGACAAATCGACCAAATGCTGGTCCATCTCTAAGTGGGTTGAGCCTATCTTTGTTTATCTGTGTATGTGCTTTTGTATGTTGTATATTATATGTTGTATAAATGTTTGTCTGGATTTTCTTGGTTTTCAGGATGGTTGGTGATTTCTCATAAGTCCTCTACCAGAACTTGGGAAAACTTAAGATAGGACGGACGGTATAGTCATGTTAACTTTGAGGGAGTAATTCCAGAAAATGAGGCATGAGATCCCCCACTCAGTGGAGGCCCCTTTGACTGTAGTGTCATTTACCGAGTAATTAAGAAGACATGCAGATTTTGACCTGGAAGCCTGCTGAAACTGAGACCGTAGAACCTTTAACCCATTTTATCCTTTAGGGTATAGTGCGGAAGCTATGATAGAGTAATCCGAAAATGGTTTTCACGCGATACTACACTCAGACGAGTTTTTCCTGAGAATATTACTAATTACTGAGTCAACCTGGACGTTGGTAATATCCGTAGGAAGGATGTAGACTCTGGGAACCTCTTAGAACCTTGTTCGGCAGGTGATAAACTGTTAGACCATACCTTATGGGTAGTACCTTCGACCTCATGCTCGTGATGTCAAACCTATGAATCCCTCATGTTTGTGATCTTGTGTGTGATTGTTGCATCATGTATTCATGCACCCATGAGCATCCTTTGAAACATGTGTTTCAAGGGACTTAAAAATTGATTTTTTGTGAATATCTCAGGTACTTTTTGACCATGGATTGTGGAAAAAGAAAGACTCGAAAGTACAATTTCAAGGATCCCAAGGTAGATGAGTTGATGAGTCTGATTCCCGAGATCGAGAGTTCTGCTGATTTTCGGAAGAAGTATGGATCCATCGTGTCTCTCATGAAGCTCGGGATGAAATAGGGTATTCTCTTGACTTTGGTCCAGTTCTATGATTCGATGTATAGATGTTTCACTTTCCCTGATTATCAGTTGATGCCTATATTGGAGGAATATTCTTACCTACTGGGTTTACCTATCATCGACCGTGTTCCTTTCATCGGTTTGGAGGGAGGGCCAAAGTCCCATGAGATAGTTGTTATGGTTCATTTGGGGAAGTCTAAGGTTGAGGCCCACATGACTACCAAAGGAGGAATTAGAGGATTATCCACTCAGTTTTTATTAGAGAAAGCTCGCTACTTTTGTAGAATGAAGAGCACAGTTGCTTTTTAGGCTATCTTTGCTCTACTTGCTTATGGGTTGTTATTATTCCCGAACGTCGACAACTTTATGGATATCAATGCCATCATGATATTTTTGATAGGGAATCCAGTCCCCACATTATTAGTATATTCTTATTACTCCATTCATCTTCGGGATTCTTATCATGGAGGGATGACCATTTGTTGCACGCCTTTGTTGTATCAGTGGTTTATTTCTCACTTACCTCGGGCCGATGCTTTCTGGGATGTCAAGAAGGAACCTCGTTGAGCTCCAAAGATTATGGCCCTCACTCATTCAGATATTGTTTTGTATCATCAGGCTTTCCATGATATGGATATTATTGATAGTTGTCGTAGTTTCCCAAATGTACCTCTTCTTGGTACAAAGGGAGGAATTAACTACAGTCTCGTTCTTGCACGATGTCAGCTTGGATATCTGATGAGAGATAAGCCAAATAATATTCATTTGAGTGGTTTCTTTCTCAAAGATGGAGGGGATCATAAGGAAGCTAAGGAAGAAATTTCAAAGGCTTGGCGCCATATTGACAGGAAGAGTGGAAAGGACTTGGGGCCTAGAGGAGCTGTTTCTTTGGAGCCTTATCTCCGGTGGGTACAAGCAAGGGCAATTCAGTTGAAGATGCCATATTCCCAGGAAGAACCTATGCTTGACATGTTTGTGAAGACCAATCCTCCCCTTTTAGATGATGTGGAAGAGCTTCAGCTTTCCCTAGTCAATATGCAGCAGGAGAAAGAGGCTTAGAAGAACAAGTCTCAGACTTTAGAGACGTCCTACCGGGCAGACTTGAAAGAGAAGGATGATCTAATTGAGATTCTTGAGAGTAGTATTGTAGAGATGATGGGGAAGCAAGAGGATTTATTTTCCTCTAAAGCTCGATTAGGACTTAGTCATTCATTTCCCGACTCTGGTGATTGGAAAGGGGTTACCGACAGGTATGCAGAAGAGAACAAGCAGTTGAAGGCTCAGATTGCAAGACTCACGGGAAAGTGTCAGTGTGTGGAGTGATCTTCATTAGATTTTCCTTTTCATGGTTTTAGATTCTATTTTCTATTGTACTTGGGATTTTTGAAACTTGTACTAAAAAAGTTGTAATCCATTTCAAGTTATTATAATGAGATTTTCAGTATTTCAAAATGTGTTAGTACTTTAGTATTTGCAAATTGTCTATAAATCTATGAGTCCCTTGAAATATTATTAAAGATAAATAAATCATGCGCATTTCATATCATACATTATCTTGCACATATTTCTTGCATTTCCATTCATACCCAGGTGTCTTATTGTGTTTCTCTTACTTTGTTAAGCAAGTTGTCTCACCGGTACAATACTCGGGCTAATTCCAGGAAGAAGATGGAGAATCTTGAATAGGAGAATCGCAAGTTGCGCAAAGAGGTTACTGCTTTAAAGGCTGATATGGTCAATCTAACTGCTTTGATGGAATCGTTGGTGGCTGCTCAGAATCAGCCACCACTTGCTCAGCTATAACAAACAACATTTGCTTCTGAAGGACCATGAGTTCACGTTTCTGTTACTCTAGCTACTACTGCTCAAAACCGTATGCCTCAGGGTTACCCCCGGGGAATGCCTGAAAACTTCATGCCAGAAGGGTACAATCTTGATGCTCCAGTCGCTCCAGTTGTTCAAGCTGCTGCTACTCTTGCACCTCCTGTGGTGCATATTACTCCTGCTGCTAGAAATGAGATCCACTATGTTGCATCTCCTTCGGTGAATGTTATGATGTTTGTTAGTGATGAAGTTTATCATCTTGTTCCTCCACCGAGTGAAAGTGTGGGTTTTTATGACCGATTGGATGACTTTCAAGACCAGTTCAATGATATGCAGAAGGAAGTGAAGGCCCTTCGAGGAAAAGAATTATTTGGACAAAACATCAGTGAACTCTGCCTAGTTCCCAATGTGAAGGTTCCAGCGAAGTTTAAAGTGCCAGAATTTGAGAGGTACAAGGGTAACTCTTGTCCTCGTGACCACCTCATGATGTATATTAGGAAAATGTCTATCCATACTGATGATCAATGTTTTCACATTCATTTCTTCCAAGACAGTTTAATTGGTGCTGCTCTGAAGTGGTATGTGAGTCTAGACAGTAGCAGTATTCGTACCTCCAATGATATGGGAGAAGCCTTTATCAAACAGTACAAGTAAAATATGTTCATGGTGCTTGACCGTGACTAGTTAAGGGCAATGGCTCAGAGAGACAAAGAGTCATTCAAAGAATATGCGCAGCGTTGGCGCGAGATAGCTGCACGGGTGGTGCCACCTATGGGAGAACAAGAAATGACCAAGGTCTTCCTGAAAACCCTTGGATGATTTTATTATGAAAGGATGGTCGTCAGTGCGCCAAGTGACTTCACCGAGATGGTGAGCATGGGTGTTCGTTTGGAAGAGGATGTCAGAGAAGGGCGCTTGACAAAAGATGAAAGGACAAGGAAGTCATCATACGGGTTCTCTCAAAAGAAAGAAAGTGAAATGAATGATGTTATTGGGGAAAGGAAGATTAAGCCACCTAGAAGACATCAACGGTACCAACAACAGGTTGCTTTTGTGACTCCAGTAGTTAATGTAGCTCCAACCACAGTTTCTTATTAGAGACCACCTCCTCAGGCGAATCAAGGGAAAAGTCAGAAGAGAGAAGCCTTTGACTCAATTCTAATGAGCTATGTAGAGTTACTCCCAGATTTTATTCAGAAGAAGTTGGTTCATACCAGGCCTCCCCCTGCTATACCCTCACCTCTACCCTGATATTATAAGGCAGACCAGACGTGTGCTTTTCATTAGGGGGCACCAGGGCACAGTATTGAGAATTGTTATCCTTTGAAATCTTAAGTACAAAAGATGGTGAGATCCGGCCTTTTACCCTTTAAAGATGTTGGCCCTAACGTGAAAGATAATCCTTTGCCTAAGCATGGAGGTGAAAATGTTGTAAACATGGTTGCTGGTTGTCCAGGGGACTTCCGGATTTTTGATATCAACCTGGTTAGAGGATATTTGATAAAGATGCATGCTGACCTCTGCGAGTTCACTTACTATACGTATGACCATGCTGGTTGTGGTATTTGTAGTACAGATGTCCAGGGATGTGATAAGATAAAAGTTAATCTTCATGAAATGATAGACAAGGGCCTCATTCATATAATCACGCATAGGGAAGAGTATGAAGAAGATGTGAATATGGTATTTGGATGTCCCGGTGAGTTCCATATTTTTACGTGAACCATATGAATGATGATTTGGTGCAGTTGCACGCTACATTCTGTCACATGGATGGTCGAGAATAACGCCATTATGGGTCTTGCCAGATTTGCTGCAGAGATTCTCGAGGTTGTTCCATTGTGAGAAAGGGTGTTCAGTTGTTATTGGATCATGGTACTATTAAAATTTCAGGCAATAGAGATGATTACTGTGGGATTAATGTGATTGAAGATTGCTCGGCCGAGACTGGGTCAGATGATGAGTATGCTTCTGTAGATGAATTATTTTCCTCATATGAATATGTGTTCTCCAGCAATGATCATGTGATGTCTAAGTATTATGAAGAAGGGGTGAATGTTATTGTGCCTTGTTTTGGTGTTCTCTCCCCTATAGAGACTGAGTATCATAATAAGCCAGTTGTTTCTCCAGTGGTGATTTTCTTACCAGGGCATGTTCCTTATGAATCAGACAAAGTCGTGCCATATAAATATAATGCTACAATCTTGGAGGATGGTGTGGAAGTTCCCATCCAACCTTTGTCTGATGTCAAGAATATTGCTAAAGCCAACCGGGTGACACGCAGTGGCCGTGTTTTCGCACCTGTCATTCGAGGGAATGTTAATGCTGATAAAAGGGTTGTTGAAAATACTGAACCTAAGAAAGCAGTGAGGGAATCTAGTGGTACTACTTTGGAAAAAGATGTGGATGATATATTGAATATTATCAAGATGAGCGACTATAGGATCGTAGATCAATTTTTGCAGACGCAATCAAAGATATCTATTTTAGCCTTACTAATGAAATCTTCTGCCCATAGGGAATCTTTGATGAGAGTATTGGATCAAGCTTTCATGGAAAGTGATATGCCTTTGGACCATTTCAGCAGTTTCGTAGGGAATATTACATCCTGAAATAACCTGAGTTTCTGTGATGACGAGCTACCTGATGAAGGGAGGAATCATAAGTTGGCTATCCATATCTCCATGAATTATAAGAACAATTCATTGTCCAATGTGTTGATTGACAATGCGTCCGTTTTAAATGTCATACTGAGGAGCACGCTCATGAAGTTGAAGTATCAAGGAACTCTCGTGCGCCCGAGTGGCATAATTGTGAAAGCTTTTGATGGATCAAGGAAGTTTGTCACCGTGGAAGTAGATTTGCCTATTCTTATAGGCCCACACTTATTTCAGATTACTTTCCAGGTTATGGATATTGTTCCCGCTTATAGTTGTTTAGTGGGACGACAATGGATCCACGAGGCAGGGGCTGTCACTTCAACTTTGCACCATACGCTGAAGTTTGTTTGTGAAGGAAAGGTGGTCATCATAAATGGATAACATGGTTTGTTAATATCTCATTTATCCTCTTTCAGTGTTGTGGAAGCGGATGAAGCTACTTTTGGAACTCAGTTCCAAGCTTTATCCATTGATAATGTAAGGGAAAATGAGAATTCTATAGCTTCGTTTAAGGATGCTCAGCAGGTAGTGCATAATGGCCTTAGCAAAGTGTGGGGGCAGATTGTTGATCCACCTGTGAATAAGAATAGAGCCGGTTTTGGATTCTCTGTGAAGAATGGTAAAGGTGATGTCATGAAGCTGAAGTCGGCTTTGGGAAAATATCAAGATATCTTTCATAGCAGAGGTTACCTTCATCCAATTGTTCCGAGGATCAATGTTATTATGGAAGGTGAAGCAGAGCAAGAGATGCCGAATTATGTGACGCATGGAGTCATAGTCCAAAACTGGATCACTATTGATGTTCCTCTTGCATTCATACTTCAAAGTAAATTGGTTTTTGTGTTAATATTTTTAAAAATATTTCACTCTTCCCAAGATGAAAGTATTGATATTGTATGGGCATATATGTTTGCTTTGATCATTAAAATCATTAATAAAAGTTGTCTTTGATTCCCAAATTATGTCCTTATTCTCTTCTTTTTCTTGGAAAATGGTAATCAGAAAATCCCTTTCAAAATAAATAATAATTGTAACTGAATCTGCATAATCACTTGCTATATGTGTCAGTTTCTAAAAGCAGTCATAAATCATATGTGCAGATTAATTAAAAAACCCATTGAATACAATGACCTTGCACCCTCTCCCAAATTTGAATATCCTGCATATGTAGCCGAAGAAGAAGAATATGATGAAATCTCAGAAGAGGTTTCACGGTTACTTGAGCGTGAGGAAAGTATCATTCAGCCATATAAAGAGTCGTTGGAGACGATTAATTTGGGTACAGAGGAAAATCCAAAAGAAGTCAAGATTGGAGCATTGCTTCATCCCGATGTGAAGGGCAGGTCAATTGAATTGTAGAAAGAGTATATGTACATCTTTGCTTGGTCATACCAAGACATGTCTGGTTTGGATACTGATATTGTGGAACATCATTTTTCGCTAAAGCCAGAATGCCCGCCAATCAAGCAGAAATTGCGAAGAACCCACCCTGATATGGCAGTGAAAATTAAAGAAGAAGTTTTAAAGAAAATTAATGTCGGTTTTCTTGTGACATCAGTGTACCCTCAGTGGATTGCCAATATTGTCCCAGTACCAAAGAAAAATAGAAAAGTTCACATGTGCGTGGATTATAGAGATTTAAACAAAGCTAGTCCAAAAAATGACTTTCAATTACCACATATTGATATGTTGGTTGATAGTACAGCAAAATTCAAAGTATTCTCGTTCATGGATAGATTTTCCGGATATAATCAAATTAGAATGGCTCCTGAGGACAGTAAAAAATAATGTTTATCACACCCTGGGGAACATTCTGTTACAGAGTGATGCCCTTTGGGTTGAAGAAAGCTGGTGCGACGACCAGAGGGCTATGACAACCCTATTCCATGATCTTATGCCCAAGGAAATTGAGGTATATGTTGATGATATGATTTCCAAATCCCAAGATGAAGAAAGGCATATAGAATATTGTTTGAAATTGTTTCAGCGTTTGAGGAAGTATCGTCTCCGCTTGAATATAAATAAATGCACCTTTGGTGTCCGATCAGGAAAAATATTAGGTTTCATTGTCAGCCAAAAAGGGATTGAAGTTGACCCAGATAAAGTTAAGGAAATTCAAGAAATGCTAGCATCAAGAACTGAAAAGCAAGTTAGAGGCTTCCTTGGGCATTTGAATTACATTTCCAGATTTATTTCCCATATGACTGCAACATGTGAGCCGATATTTAAGTTGTTAAATAAAGATCAAGGTTGTGTGTGGACAGATGATTTCCAAAGGGAATTTGAAAGTGTTAAAGAGTATATTCTTTAACCTCCTATCTTGCTGCCACCCATTGAAGGAAGACCATTGATCATGTATCTGACGGCGTTAGATAATTCTATGGGCTATATTTTGAGACAACAAGATGAAACATGGAAGAAGGAATATGCCATTTATTATCTCAGTAAGAAGTTTACTGACTGTGAGTCGCGGAATTGTATGCTGGAAAAAACATATTGTGCTTTGGCTTGGGAGGCAAAACGGTTGCGGCAATATATGTTGAACTATACTACTTGGTTGATTTCCAAAATGGGTCCGATTAAGTATATTTTTGAAAAGCCTTCTCTTACTGGAAGAATTGCCCATTGGCATATGTTGTTGTCTGAATATGACATTGAATACCGTGCTCAGAAGGCTATAAAAAGCAGTGTGTTGGTAGATTATCTTGCTCACCAAATGATTGATGATTATCAATATGTTAAATATGATTTCCCTGATGAGGATGTGATGTTTTTGAAAATAAAAGATTATGATGAACCTTTACCTGGGCAAGGTCCCGATCCTGAATCCCGGTGGGGTATGGTATTTGATGGAGTTGTGAACGCTTATGGGAAAGGAATTGGTGTCGTGATTATCACTCCACATGGATCGCAAATCCCATTTACTGCAAGGTTGGCATTTGATTGCACCAATAACATGGCAGATTATGAAGCTTGTATCATGGGTCTCGAGGATGATATTGATCTCATAATCAAAATTCTAGATATGTATGGCGATTCAGCTTTAGTATTAAATCAGATTAAAGGAGAATGGGATACTCGTCACCCTGGCTTGATTCCCTATAAAGACTATGCTAGAAGATTATTACCCTTCTTTAATAAAGTTGAATCCATCATATTCCCAGAGATCAAAATCAAATGGTGGATGCTTTAGGCAGTTTGGCTTCTATGTATCAAGTAAATACTTAGAACAATGTTCCTCGTATCACAGTTCAACGTCTGGATAGGCCGGCTCATGTGTTTGCAGTAGAGGAAACGTTAGATTAAAAGCCTTGGTATTATGATATCAAGCATTTTCTCCAAACTCTGGAATAGCTGGTTGGTGCGTCAAACAAAGATAGAAATACATTGAGAAGGTTGGCAGGTAGCTTTTTCCTCAATGAAGATGTGTTATACAAAATAAATTATGACATGGTCTTGCTCAGATGTGTGGATAGACACAAAGAAGACATGTTAGTGCATGAAGTTCATGAAGGCTCCTTTGGCACTCATGCCAATGGACATTCGACGATAAAGAAGATGCTTATGGCAGGTTACTATTGGCTGACAATGGAATCTGATTGTTATAAATTTTCAAGAAGTGCCATAAATTCCAGATTTATACTGACAAAATTCATGTGCCTCCGACACTTCTTGTTATATCTTTCTCGTGGCCTTTCTCTATGTGGGGTATTGACATGATTGGAATGATTGAACCTAAAGCGTCGAATGGATATTATTTTATCTTGGTGGGAATTGACTACTTCACCAAATGGGTAGAAGCATCTCCATATGTTAATGTTACTAAGCAGGTGGTAGTACACTTTATCAAGAACAATCTTATATGTCGGTATGGTGTGCCAAGCAGAATTATCACTAACAATGGCTCGAATCTAAATAATAAGATGATGACAGAACTTTGTTAAGAATTCAAGATTGTCCATCACAATTCATCTCCTTACAGGCCAAAGATGAATGGGGTTGTTGAAGCTACTAATAAAAACATTAAGAAGATCATCCAGAAAATGGTTGTTACTTATAAAGATTGGAATTAGATGCTCCCTTTTGTGTTTCACGGGTATTGTACATCCGTCCGCACTTCAACAGGGGCAACCCCTTTCTCTCTTGTGTATGGTATGGAAGCAGTGCTCCCCGTTGAGGTTGAGATTCCCTCTTTACGTGTGATAATGGAAACCAAGTTTTCAGAGGCTGAATGGGTCTAGAACAGGTTTGACCAATTAAATTTGATTGAAGAAAAGAGAATGACAGCCTTGTGTCATGGCTAATTATACCAGAAGATATTGAAGAAAGCTTTTGATAAGAAGGTCAAGCCTCATGAATTCATAGAAGGCGACCTCGTGCTCAGGAAGATCATGTCTTTTAATGTTGATTCTAGGGGAAAGTGGATTCCCAGTTTTGAAGGGCCGTATGTTGACAAGAAAGCTTTCTCTGACGGTGCATTGATTCTTGAAACTATGGATGGTGAGGAGTTCCCACGTCCTATGAATGCTAATGCAGTCAAGAAATACTTCACCTAAATAAATAAAAGAACAACTTGCTAAGTCGGAAACCCGAAAGGGAGGCTTAGGAAAACAAGAGTGTCTCGGTAGGCTGAAAACCCGAAAGGGCGGTCTAGGAAAAAATAAGATACACAAACAGAATAAATTCTTCCCTCTAGGTTGAAAACCCGCAAGGGAAACCTAGGCAAAAGTTAGGGATTTCTTGGTCCGTAACTGCATCAGACAAGACTTGATCATTGAAGCAACAATCTTCTTGGATCCTCACTTCAACAGAAGTCGCTGCTCAAGAATTCAAAGTTGTTAGGGAGAATATTTTTAATTGTATTTCAATGTATCTTTTCCAATATGTTACCATTTTCCAAACTTTTTAATCATCTATGGAGTCTCGCCATTCACAGACTACCATTCTATTAATAAAGTTTGATCTTTTATCCAATTCTTGGCAATTCTTATTTTATTCTGCTTACAAAGACGCCATTTATTATTGATAGTAATTTTAAAAACAAAGACATTTAATAATAAAATTGTTTTTGGAAAGAATTTACAAATTACCTTTTACTTTAGATTTTGTGACTCAAGAAAAAATATAGGTGATTCTGAGGATGGACGAGCTCTAAAACTTTGGAAGTATATGTTCCCTAGGAAAGTTCTCTCGGGTCGCTTACGCTGATATGCGTATGATCTTCTTGTTGTTTCTCAAATAGTTGGAGGTGATACCAATTGATGTATGGTGTGGTGTTGGGTTTATAATCCCAGTTTCCTCAGTCAAGTCTTGGTTCAGTTTTTCCTCCAAGTTGTTTATTTTGATTTCGAGTTTTGCATGGTCTGAAGCCTCTATCCCAGATTCCCCAGTGAGGTCTTCACTCATATGACGGAAATTCCTTCTCCCTTTGTATGCTGAGATGGAATCATTTTCAAAACAACGCCCTTTGTAGTAATGGCATTATTGTTGTTGTTTGTTTCCCAGGAAACTAGACAAGGGCAGTACCTTTTCTAACAAGTGTTAAAACGGGTGTCAATTCTTTTTAGGTTTTCTCCCGCCAAGCGATGGGTTTGATTTAAATCCCTATAATTTTGATTTCTTGCTATATTATTTATCTTCTTAGATCCCCAAGTAAAGTTGACTTATTTGTTTCTCTCAAGGAGTTATTATCCTCATGTGATTTCATAATTTCTCCCTAGAGAAGTTTGCGTAATCATCACTCTTAGTATCGAAGAATGTATTTTGGGCTCCCCTCAAAGATATGGTGTTGTACTCCCCAATGAAGACAACACGGGATCCCCAGCTGATAACTCGACGACATGGTTTTCATCTTCCCTAATGAAGTCAATATTGTAATCCCCAGTGGAAGTACATACGTTGAAGTATTGTTTCCCCATTGAAGTCTGTGTGACGTCCCCCAATGAAGCCTGAAGGAGGATATTATATCTCTGTATCTGTAATGATTTGTTGTATTGATTAGTTCCGGATTATGTTTCTTTCCAGTGAAGTTAAGCCGTGAAATAGGAATTTGTTTCCTCAGTTGGTGCTTACTTTCTTTTGAAGTTTTCCTCCTGGATGTGATTTAGCCGAGTGTTGACGTTACCCAAGCTTATTTTGTCTGGTCATCCCCAGTACTGTGTGTCTATTTTTGTTAGCATATACATGATAACATCCATACATTCATACATACATCGTGCATTTGAATTTAAAATTTATTGCTCATTTGCATTCATTAATATTTTGTTGGCATATTGCCCTATTTTGCAGAGCTATGTTACCCTCTCTCCAATAGAGTGTCAACCTTAAGCAGAAAATGTATATTCTTTCAATTTCCCCACTGAGTTGTCCCTTGTGGAAGAATTTTGCTTCAGTCTTCCTATTTAGCTCATTGTCTTGTTAGCTCCGTATTTCCCTTTTGAGTTTATTTCTCATCGGGTGCTGTCTTGATTGACTGTTCCACTCCGGTTGATTTCTGGTTTGAATCTGTGGTCCCCGGCAACATTATTATTCTGATTTTTGTAGGCTCCATACTCTGGATTGAAGGCGTGCATTTATTTTGTACATGAAGATTTTTACCCCTCATGTAATATATTGAAACTTCCCTAGAGAAGACATATTTCTTTGCCTGAAGGTTTTCTCATAACAGTAGATGACAGGTCTCTTTATTTGAGCAACATGCATACCCCAGTAAGTCTGTTAGTTCCCAGAGAAGATTCATGTTTGTTACTCCAATGGATGGTAGTCTCGTTATTATGAGAGATAGTTCATTGTTGATATTTTGTTATACCAATGAATGGTAGTCTCATCATTATGGTAGATAGCTCGTTGTTGAGATTTCGTTACTGCAATGGATGGTAGTCTCGTCATTATGGGAGATAGTTCGTTGTTTATATTTTGTTACTCCAATGGATGGTAGTCTCGTCATTACGAGAGATAGTTTGTTGTTGAGATTTTGTTACTCCAATGAATGGTAGTCTCGTCATTATGGTAGATAGTTTTTTGTTGAGATTTTGTTACTCCAATAGATGATAGTCTCGTCATTATGGGAGATAGTTCATTGTTGAGATTTTATTACTCCAATGGATGGTAGTCTCGTCATTATGGGAGATAGTTCATTGTTGAGATTTTGCTACTCCACTGAATGGTAGTCTCATCATTATGAGAGATAGTTCATTATTGAGATTTTGTTACTCCAATGAATGGTAGTATCGTCATTATGGGAGATAGTTCGCTGTTGAGATTTTGTTACTCCAGTGAATGGTATTCTCGTCATTATGAGAGATAGTTCTCTGTTGAGATTTTGTTACTCCAATAAATGGAAGTTTCATTATTATGGGAGATAGTTCGTTGTTGAGATTTTGTTACTCCAATGAATAGTAGTCTCGTCATTAGGGGATATAGTTTGTTTTGTCGAGATTTGAACTCCGATGGATGGTAGTCTCGTCATTATGGGAGATAGTTCGTCGTTGAGATTCATTTTTGCTCTGAAGACTTCATTAGTTTCCATTCATAAGTAAAGATGTTGATTATTTGTTGCCTACCCTAATAATGGCTTTTGCTGGTATTATCATACCATTTCTTTCCACTGTGGGTCAACGTTACCTTTTTTTGCTATCTTCTTAATGAGTGGATAGTTTGCAGCTATCTGTCGATCACTATTATCCTTTATTTTCTCTTCTCAATATTTGAGTTGATGTTGCTTTATCTCCTCCTTGCGCTACACCCCAATAGAGTTGAGTCTTTTGTTCACCAGTGATTTATTTTCCTGGTCGACTTTCTTCTGATCCTTTATTTCCTGCTCCCCCAGTGGTTTCCTGTGTCATCTTTGAATTTATTTATTTGCATGCACAATCATATGCATTGCATGTCATCTCAGGGCCAAAAATAGGGTTTGTTTTATATTTAAGTATCTCCAATCGCGTCGACACAAAGATTTTAATCTTCATATCTCCGGATAGAAGACACTTAAATAAAGGAAGTTATTGTACCCCAATTTTTGCCCCTAAGATTCTTCTATCATCTCATATCAACCCAATCACAACAAGATCATACTAGGGTTTGGTTCTTCTCCCTATCTTTAGGTTTGCTCATGAGGAATCACCAAGCACCTTGATTTGTATATTGTGGTCATTTTTTTGTATTAATTAACTTTTAAACTAATAAATGCAATGAATGTTTGCTCTAACTAATGATACTATAGGTGAGGGCACAACACATTTCATCAAGTTGATTCATAGGTTCATGAGTTCATTTCCATGCCTTCTTCAACAAAGCTTCATTAAGATTCAAGCTTCATCATTGAAGATGCTTTAAATTAATATCATTACAAAGTCTACTATGATTCATCATGCCTTAATTTGTCAAAGAAAGTCAAAAGATGTAAGAGTTGATAGAAGAAGTTTGACCTAATTGGACAAGTTCTTGATTTCTTTATCAAAAGTGCATAACTCTCTCAATTCTTAACATTTTGAAGTGGTTTTTGTTACTATGGTTTTATATTATAATCCATAATAACTTCTATTCACATGGCAAGAGTAATTATGCAAGAAAGTGTGTCAAAATTGAAAGGGGTTTCCAAGTCATTTTGGTGCACTAGGAGCCTGGGTTTAGAACTTCTAAGGGCTATATCTTGCTCATTTTTTTTGGATTTTTGAGTGATTCCAAATACATGCTTCTCTATAAAGGGTTATCAACTAATCACTTCAAGAGTTTCAAGGAAATTTTGCATGGAAGATGCCTAATGATGAAGAAATATTACAAGTCCTCTAAATAGGCCATCAAATTCTATTATGTGACTTCAAAAGATAATAACTTGGTCAATTTTTATCTCCTTGAGCCCATTATTTTTGAATAATGATCTTAAGGATGTGAAATTCAACTCTTCTTTTATGTGCAAAGCTTGAAAATGAGTGGAAGATGCCCTAAGAACCCAAAAGATTATAGGTCACCTCATGGATTTTCACCAATTTTACAAGTCCATCACTTTTTGAATAATTGGTATTTTTGAGTGATTCAAGTTTCACAATGCTCTTTAGGAAGTCTACTTCAAGCTAGCATCATTTATAAAAGCAAGATTTTGGAGGAAGGCATTGTTTGAACTCAAAACATTATAGGTCACTTTTGAAGAAAAACTTAGAATTTTTCTAAGTACAAAAAGTCAGCCTCTTTTTCTCAACTTTGACTCATCACAACTCCTAGCTCAAGTATCCAATTTATCTCATGCTTTGCACATTGTAATGTTTGTGACCTTATCTTTTAATTGCTTCAAGAATCATGCCCTAAGACCCCTTAAGTTATGAACACCATGGATTTAAATTAGGTACCTTGAAACTGAAGATTTCTCCAAAGTCAGAATTTGAAATCCATATTGTGCCCTCTAAACACAAAGTTTTCACGCGTTTTTTCCTCTAATCATGTTTAGCAACATTCCAAAAGCATTTAGCATCATAAAACGCAGGATTTGGCTGAGTTTTGATGCTAAACAAGTCACACATTATTCATGCTTCAGGTTCACACGAATCCACTCAATTACACTCTCATTTGCACGCTTAAGCATTTCCTCATCCTATCCTATAAATAAGATGCATATTCCACATATTTTCACAAGGTTCTGATAGCCAATTGACCCATGTTCAGATATCACACGAACTCTGAATTTGAATTTCTGATTTCTTGTATTCTCACTCTAAAATACCAAAATCTCCATTCAGTTAGCTTCATTGAACTTCTCTGAAGCTAACCATGCTCTTACCTTCAAAAATTATGACCTATGTTGATCTACAGAAGTCCAGTTTCAGAGCCATCTTTTTCTACTTTGTTCAGGTAGATTTCTTGGTCAAATCGATCCAAATAAAAGACTAATCTACTCTCTTCATCCTTTTGATTCTCATGCTTTTTATAATTTGCAATTTCATTGATATTTGAGTGAGATATTCCAGAATTTCATGCTAGCTATTATTTCTTCATTTTCTCAATTTAAGCCTTGCTCAGTTTATATAAATTTGGCGCGATGGTACCATTAGAATCGTCTTGAAAAGACGGATCTAATGGTACCATTCTGGTTTTCTAATTTTACAGTTTGTGGAATTTGATTTGAGGTTGGCTAGAGGTTGAAGATGATGACATGTCCGTCTTTAACCAATGACGTTTAGCCACGTTATTTTTTTGAAACAGATTTGGTGTTTCACTTTACCATGCGTGCGTGTTGTGAGCCCTCGAATCTGATTACTTTAATGAGTCAGACTCCATCCAACGTGCTACATTTTAAGTTATTTTTATTTAATAAAAAATAATTAGGTGTGATACTCAATAAAGTCCATGACATGCACAGCGCGCCAGATCCATCAGATCTGTTTACAAACGCGTTTTGACAATGATCAGATGGCCCATTTTTTTTGGTTTGTTATTTTATTTTCTGATTTTTATTTTAATTAATTTAAACTTCAAAATATCATAGAAAATTCATTTTTGATTCAAAAATTATGAAAAAATTCACAAAAATATTTTCAAATATTCTCTTTCTGATTTTTTTTTCATGATTTTATTTTCAGATTGGATATTTTTCATAATTTTTCTTTTGTTTTAACTTGTTTTAATTAATTAAAATTACTTTTTGATATTTTTTTAAATTCTAAATTTTTTTATAAAAATCATTTTCCTTATTTATGACTTTCTGAAATTTTTCTAGAATTTTATTTTGAATTCTATTATTTTTTATCTTTTTTCACTTATTTGAGTGACTTTAATTAGTTTAAAAATACTTTTCTGTTTTAAAAAATTACCAAAAAATTTATTAAAATATTTGAGGTCATTTCTGATTTTTCTATGGTCTCTTTAATTTTTTCTTTGATACTTTGAATAAGTTTGCTATTTTACCTTTTATTTTCATTTTAAAAAATAATTTAAAAGTCATTTTTCTTTTTTTATTAAATGCAATTTATTTTTCAATATATTCTGGCTATGTGATTGTTGATCATAAACTTCATTAATATCATTGGATCTTGACTGTAGAGTTTAACTCCACTAAAATGGATAGATGATTTTAATGATAGTTTTGATTAAAAAATTTATTCAAATATTTCTCCTCCCTCTTCATCTTATCCCTTTATCATTGTGTTACATGTTGTTAGAGGATGACCTACATATCATCTCTCCAAATATATGGCATATAGATTACTATTAACCGACCTCAAAATAGGTGCGGCTTCTACATAAGTCCACTTACGATTGCTTAACATAGCACTAAATTTTATCTCGATTCGAGAAATGATCATTTGTGGCCTAAACCTATGTTTGCAAGCCCAAGCATGTTTAATTTGAAACCCTTGATCCAATAACCTTGAGGTTCATTGTTAGGAGACTTTGGTCTTATCAATACTCTAATGGACTTTCATAAATTTTTGGACTAAGTGAATCATTTAAACATCGTTGATCATTTGTTTGTTGCCTTGAGAATTTGAAATAAATGATATACTTGACAAAAATCAAATGAAACTTATTGTTGAGAGGCTTTGATTTTATCAATCTTCTAATGAGTTTTCAAATGCAAGTTTCAAGATCGTCATTCAACTAACCTCTAATTTCTAACTCATTAGCAATTGACTTTTATTTCTAGACTTTTACTTTATGCTTTTACTTTAAGCACCATTAATCTTAGCATTTTCATTTCATGTTATTTTCGTCTTTACTCACTTGAGCATTTATCTTTATGTCATTTTGTTTTGCTCACTTGAGCTTTTCATTTTCGTTTTGAAGATACCTAATAATCAACTTGAACAATAAAAAATTTAAAGGTTACTTGGACTATTTGGTTACTATCCTCGGTATTTTGGGAGTTGTGGACTTCTTGGACTTAGGAGTAGAGACCTTGACCTACCTTGGGACCTTGTGACTTCTACTGTTATTTTGTCTAGAGTTCTTTGGGTTTATCCCGAGACATTGGGTTGTTTTTTTTCTTTGTGTGTAGGTTATTCTGGTTATATGCTTTGTCTGTGATCGGGGATTCATCTGTATATAGTCATTACTCTGCCCAATTTTTGTGAAGACTTAATGCATTTGAAGCTTGGTTTTCTTAAGAGGTTTAGTATCCTTGTTTTCTTGGTTTCAAATCCAAAGAATGAGAATTCTACATTGACTCATTGTGTCAAGTGTTGGCTTCTTGTTGGTTAGATGGTTCTTTTCCCTAGCTTTTATCTTATGCTTTAGGATAGTCCCTTCATCTCCTCCCATTTTCTTTTATTTCAAAAAAATTTCTCCCTCCTTTTGAAAACTCTTCTTGTTTTTAAACTTGAATCGCTTTCATAATAAACTTGGACTTAGGTCCATTCCTTTTCAAAAAATATTTTCTATAATCAAATTTTAAAATAACTTAACAATACTTTGACATTTTTGTGAGAAGACTAAAAGTCAATCAATCTCATTCAAACCATTTTGCCACATTGGCTTTTTACTTTAAAAACTTTTCTTAAAAGATTAAACTCTTGTCAATCTTTATAGTGATGCAAGCTACTATACTTCTATGATATGTAGTAAGGTGGGATATTTTCCACTTGGGTGTTGAGCGAGGCTTTGTTGATTTTAAAATCCAAGCCATATCCTTCACTTTGAGATGACGCAAATTCTCCTTTTTAATAATCGTGGGTAGTAAGTATGTTTTCCACTCGAATAAGACGATCATGTCTCGTCTCTTAAAGTTAACCAACACACATATGTTTTAAAATATTTAAAGGTGAACTACGAGTAACCTGATCCCCTATTGCACAGAAGGTGGTACGTAGGCACTAAAGGTTTACAACCGCGGCGGGTGCAAAATTTGTAAAAGAATATATTTCTTTTCTCACCTCCACCATCTATTTTTTGTATACAACACATATAGCCAAAATACATAAATTTTCAAAGAGGTTTCTACAGAGTATCGCAGATGTTTAGGGTGCTAATACATTCCCTTTGCATAACCAACCCCGAAACTTATATTCTCTCCCCTCTTTTTGGGTTATTCGCTCTTTTCCCATTCCTTTGGAAACAATAAAGCGCAGTGGCAATTTTTTTAATTTGTGTGAGTCAAGTCAATTCAATGGCTTAGTCTCAACATTTCTACCGCTACACTCTTGTAAACAAAACTTGTATTCAAACTGTTGTTTGATATTCCTTAAGGGATCAGGTAAATCTGAATCTCTAAGAAGTCTAGAGCTTGCGAGTTTTAATAGTTGTTAGTCACTTGCGGGTATCTTGTGCATTGTAATAATCATGTTGATTATTAGTTGATATTCCTTAAGGGACCGGGTAGGTTTGAATCCTTAAGAAGTCTAGGGCTTACGAGTCTAGAGGTTGTTAGTCACTTGCAAATAGCTTGTGCAAATTGTAATCAATTTGGTTATATTGGATTAGGTCCTCAATTGAGTGAGGAGAAATCACCTTGGTGGGTGGACTAGACTAGCTTGATAATTTTTAAGTGAACTAGTATAAACATACATTGTTCTTTACTTCCTGTTCTTACTTATTATTATTATCAAGATTTAAGGAAAAATCATTTTAACTTAAAGGGGAATATTTTTAAAATAATAGTTTTATTTTAAAAACCCAATTCAACCCCCCCCCCCCCCCCTTTCTTGAGTTTTTCACACCTTCACAGTCTTCATCATTCGTCCATATGTAAGTAGCGTTATGTAAAAGTCGTGAGCAGCCTCACACTTCCCGATCACCTGATCGACATCTTCCGGTGAACTTATCGATATTAGCGACCTTGCTGTTCGTTTCACCTTTCCAAGATTGATATTATTCCAGTAGCCTTAGTGGCGTTGGTGTAAAGCCAAGTTCCTGTCTGACACATTATTTTAAAAGCCCAGTTCTTGTCTAGCACATCATTTCAAAAGCCCAATTCCTGTTTGGCGCATCATTTTAAAAGCCCAGTTCTCTTCTGGTGGCCTAACTTAACATCCGCAGTTCAAATAACAAGGGCATTACATTTATCAATCATCGCATCAGTTCAATTCATAACATTATCATATTAAGCATACATACCGTCCATCATGCATACATCAAGCACAATCATATCAAACATGCATGAATGCCCATGAAAACTGCAGAAAATCTCAAGGCATACAGCTAAGACGCACTCAAATTTCAGATCCAAGCTCAGCACTATCCATTCTTCATATTATCACTATAGCCACCACGGTTGAGGACAGACACAACCGTCAGAGGTACCGCTGTAAAAATTTCACTAGGCATCTTACCTATGATTCATATCCAAGGCCTAGCCATCACCAGTCTCTGGGTGTTATACTTTCAATTATCAAATTTAAACTTTTCAAAATCAAACCTTTCAAAAATTCAACTTCATTTGGTTAGCAAACACCTTGGTTGAGAACAGACACAACCGGTAAAACCTCAATCTTGTCTTTGGTTTAGTTATCTAAGATTCTATTATCAAAAAACTTTTCAAATATCTACCCCCTAGGTTGTGGTAGGTATGCAAAAATTTATAGTTCATTGTGTCAGTCTCTAAGTGTGATGCGGTGGGAGAACTGACTAGATGTTTTGTGCTGCATTCGCACTTGTGCGGTTAGAAAGAGTCACCACCGAATTTTCTTTTATCCAAAAAGGAAAGGTAAAAAAGCACAGGAAAGACCTTTCGAGAATTTTCTCGGGTTCGGGGGGTAGATTATGAAAAGGGAAGGTATTAGCACCCTTTTCATCCATGGTTTTCCATGGGCTTTTAGTTACTCGTTTAGATCACTTGCTTTCGTTTGATTATGTGCTTGTGGTGTGGGATTTGAAAGTATTTTGAAAAATCTCTTTGTAATGGTTCTCGTTTCTATAAGAATGTATACAAAGTTTTGTTTCGAAAAATGGTTCAAAGGTGTGTTTGTGAATCGTGTTTCGAAAAGTGTTTTGAAAAGAGGTTTTGCAATAATTCTCGTCTCTATAAGAATATATACAAAATGTTTTATCTTTTTGAAAATGTTTTGAAATGGGAGTGTAGGTGTAAAAGTTTTTATCGTGAGCAAGCGAGTAACTAAGAGCGAATCTATCTACTCGAAAGGTCTTAAGTTGTTCTTTTCTTCTTCCTTTTAATGGTGTTATCTTACCATTGACTTGGTAAGAAGCCCTACCATTGGATGTGAAGGGACAGGCGCGGGTCAATTTTACAATCATTGAAGGCAACTTGTAAGACGCTTTAGCAATTTTTTGTAAGGGACGAGATCATTTTAACCGAAGGTGTGATACGGTGGGAGAACTGACTAGGGTTTTGCGTTTTGTTTTCGCAAATGTTTCGGTTGAGCAAGAGTCGCCACCGACTTTTTATTTTATCCTAAGGAAAGGTTTAAAAAGCACAGCAAAAACCTTTGAGATTTTTCTTGGGTTCGGGGAGTAGATTATAGAAGGGGAAGGTATTAGCACCCCTTCTATCCATGGTTATCCATGGGCTCTTAGGTACTTGCTTAGATCAATCTTGCCTTGGTTTTCAATTGTTTGAAATGGTGCTTTGTGTGTGGTTTTGAAAAGGTTTTGAAAAAGATGCCTTGTATAGGCTAACCTTTGTAACAATTCTTTACTCGAATGTTTTACAAAAGGTGTTTGTCTTTTTGAAAAGATGTTTCAAGGTTTTTGAAAGTTTGTTTTGAAAGTGCTTGTGAAGTGGGTTTTTGAAATAAGGCAAGTGTTTTTCTTGGAAAGTTGACAAGTACTTAAGAGTTCATCTACCCTAAAATTTTCTCAAAGATTTTTATCATGTTTTAAGCCTTTTTGACAATTTTGTTCCACCATTGCATTTGGTGGAAAATCTTGTCTTAGGAGATGAAAGGGACGGGCGCGGGTCATCGTTTAGACCATAGTTGCAATAGTGTTAAATATCTTTGGGCAATTTTCTTTAAAAGGGACTTGATCATTTTATTTAGGCAACATTTGGAGGGACTATGATCATTTGATTGTTTGTTTTACCCAAAGAAATTCAACATGCAATATGGCCCGTTTTTGAAAGGCAACAAAGTGGAATACCCTAGGGGGTGTATGTGTGAGATGTGTTGTTTATTTTCATGCTTGTTTGTCTTGTATTAGGTCCAACTATTTTTTGTCGTTTTTTCGCATACAAACCCTAATTCTAGCATAGTATGTTTAGAAAGCGATAAAGGTGCGAAATTCAAATTCCTACGCTATTACATCACAATAATATGGGGAGGGGGTACAATGTTCAAATGGGGATATTTAGACAAGAAGTTAAACCTACAACTATTACATCATTTTCTATAAATAATTACAAGATAAATGAATTGCATAATCAAATGGAAATTAAATAAATATGCAAAAATGCAAAAAAGAATTTTTATATGTATGAAAAATATTGTTCATGTAAGATAAAAGAAAAATAAAAAGGTATTATTTTTTTGGAGTATTTTCATATTTAGGGTAAAAACCCTAATTTTAATCAAAATAAATATTAATTAATTAATTCATATAATATTTGCTATTTACATACAAAAATAAAATAAAATATGGTATATTTGTAAAAAAGGTCATTTTTTAGTATTAAATATTAAAAATAAAATATGTACATTTTTTGGTATTTTTACTCTAAATGTATTAATATATATATATATATATATATATATATATATATATATATATATATATATATATATATATATATATATATATATATATATATATAAATAATAATATGTATTATAAATATGTATTATATGTAAATAATAATAATAGTTAATTTTTTTAGAAAATAGTATTTTTTACATGAAGTATTTCAGAGAGTAATAAAAAAAATAAAAATGAAAATGAAAATATATTTACACTATTTTTCTATTTTATTCTAAATAATAATATGTATTTATTTATGTATAAACAATAGAAATAACCAAATAAATATGCAATAAATTCAAAAAATGATGGAAAAAATATTTTTATGTTTTTAATATGCTGAGAAAAAATAAATGAACCAATCAAAAAAAGAAAAAGTCAGAAATCATTAAAATAAAGCAAATGGGCCCAGGGGGTGTAAAAATAAATGTATGGTGCAAAAAGAAAGATAACACAAGCCCAGCCCACTAAGCCTGTCATCTTCAACCTCAGAACACATCCTTGTTCAAAAAACACGCGTTTTCTAACTTCCCATTCCTTGATCTTTTGCCAAATCTTCCAACATGAAACCTGTAGAGCTTGAAACCACGGTTCTAGACATATAAAGAAGTCAAGCTAACTCTCAGAAATGAGAGAGAATTTCTTCTCTCCCAAATCCTGACCTAAATTTTTACCAATGTTCAGACATAAAATTCTCTAAGCACACGTAATATAAATGAAATCTAATCATATGAGCATGTTCAGGACTATGATTGTGACATGTTTTCTTCACAAACCTAAAGCTAACAATGCCTAATAAGAGAGATACGACCCCATGAACTTACCTGTTCAGTTGAAGTTCTATCTGACAATGGGGGGGCTTTCAGTGCAAGGTGATGATTGGAAAAGCTTCCTTGAGGTCCAGGGATGCTATTCCAATGTTTACTTTGTCTTGAAACTTCTTGTATCGAGCTGTGGAACTTCAACTGCAAAAGGAAAAAATGAAAATGGTGGAACTCGTTAGAGGGATTACAGGTCAGGTTTCAGGTCATGATTAGCTTGCATAGATGCTAGGGGATGTGTATGAACTGGTTTTGGCAAGAATGCTCGAGGGAAATGGAAGTTGGCACTCAAACTGCAGAGGCAACTCTGTTTTTGCAGTTTGAGGATGATTCTGAGATGGAGGGTGTTTTAGAGGTGCAAGGGTTGTGTATTAGCTTGGTTATGTTGTCTTGAGTGTGTTTGATAAGTTTGTTCTTGTGTTCTAATGCTGAGATGAGAGTTGTTATGAGATATGGAACTTTTCTTCACACTTAAGCAACAAAATGCAACTTGAGTTTCTAGGCATGTAGAGGGCCCCTAATGTGCTGCATAATCCCTCCTTGATCAGTGTGTTATGCTCATAAACTTGTGCCATTCAGATTTGCAATGTACTTGTTGGATTTCTAAATTGACATAAAGTGAATTTTAGCAAAAATGGATAGTTCACTTTATCTAATTTGGGATTAATCTTGCATACAATGTCCAAACTCATAGAACAACACCTTAACACAATGAATATGCATTAAATTATGGAGTGTAACTTGGTTTAAGGACCTGTAATCTAACCTAAAGCATGCTGAGTTCAAATTGCAAAGTTATGGGCATGGAACTTGGTCATGAACAAAGTGGTTTTTTGCTATATTGTGAAATTCGATTCTCTCTAACCATGAGGTTGTTTGAGAAGTTCTTGGACATTTTGGAAAGCTTGGAATGTGTAATACAATCCATCTTTGAAATGAAAATTGAAATTCCAAGTGGAAGTGTATGGAAAATGGCCTTGAAGTGGGGTAGAAAACCTTGTCAAAATAGGTTAAAATTTCACTAAGTTAAAAATGGTTTAGTGCCCTTATTCAAAAAATTGTAACTTGAGATACAAGCTTCAAATGAGAAAACTTTGTGAATCAAAGTTGTAGATTATGCAACAAGCTACAACTTTCATGTTTGGACTTTTGTTTGAATCCAAATGGATCTTGGCGAAAAAGTGGGGAAAAGTTGGGAAAAAATTAGGGTTTTTTATAACTTAGAAAAATTCTAAGTTATGAAAAATTCCATTTCTAACCCTAATTTGCATTTTGTGATTTCTTGGTGAACAAGTTTCATGATTTGGCATGTTTTGATGAAAAATGAATCTTGACTCTTGATTTTGACCAAAAAGTCAAAGTTTGACTTTTCAGTATACAGTCAAAATTGATCAATTGACTGGGAAATTCAATTGTCAATCTTGTGTACTTGGGATCTTTTGAGCTTATTGATCATGTCAAGATAATTCCATGGGGTCCTTGAGTCCATGTGTGAGCTTGGTTTGCCATTGGCTAGGTCAAACAGTCAAAAATTGCCTTTGTACAGTCAAAACCCTAAAAATGACCATTTTGCCCTTTTGGTGATCTGATCAATTTTCTTGTGGAATTGTGATCCAAACTTGATCAAATGGTTCATATGAGTTCATAATGTTGATGTGGGTCAAATTTCATGAGGTTTGACTGTCAATTGGCCACAGTTGACTTTTTCCCCAATACTGTTGATTTCTAGGTCAACTGTCCAATTGACTGGGCAAAACTTGGAATCAAGACTTGAAATTTGATATGGGTAAACTTGGGAGTCCAATATGAGGCATGAAAGTCATCTTAGGCATTTTAGGTCAAAATCTCTTTGTGCAAACACAAACCCTAATTTTGAGTCCACAATGCAAGGAGAGGTCTTGAGCAGATGAAACCCTAACTGGATCTTGAGCTTCAAAGGCTTTGTGGTGAGAAATCAATGAGAAATGGGAGGGAAAATTTTGGGGTACAACAGTTTCCCCTGTTCAATCTTCTTGAATCCGAAGAGTTAGATGGGCAAGCTTGCCTTTCGTGACTCGAGGGTGAAAGGAGATTGGACACTAGAGTGCCCGGAAATTTGCACTCGTCAAAGCAATGGATACGGGAATGGGCTTAGAGATGCCATTTGGAGATGGGCTTAATGATGCCATCTAGGAGAGTGACAGAAATCTTGTCGGGGATGGGCTTAGAGATGCCATCTGGAAGGGAATATCAGGAAGGTGTCCAGGCTTGGGACCATCTCTGAACTGGGGGGTCTGAACAAGCAATAGATTGACATCCGTTGTTGGGAGGAATCTGTAAACTGTTTTCAGTGGTTTGGAGAAGAAACTGAACAAGCGATAGGTTAACATCCGTTTACTTGGAGAACCCGTGAACTGTTTTCAGAAATCTTGAAGTTGAATAAGCAATAGAGCAGCATCCGTTGTTGGGAAGCGTCCGTAAACTGTTTTCAAAAAGTTGTATCTGAACAAGTTGATAGATTAACATCCGTTGTTGGGAAGAATCCATAAACTGTTTTCAGAAGGTCTTGAAGAAGAATCTGAACAAGTGACAGGTTAACATCCGTTTACTTGGAGAACCCGTGAATTGTTTTCAGAAATCTTGAAGTTGAATCAGTAATAGAGCCGCATCCGTTGTTGGGAAGCGTCCGTAAACTAATTTCAAAGGTTGCATCTGAACAAGCTGATAGATTAACATCCGTTACTTGGGAAGAATCCGTGAACTGTTTTCAAAAAGTCTTGAAGTTGAATAAGCAATAGAGCAGCATCCGTAAACTGTTTTCAAAAAGTCTTGAAGTTGAATAAGCAATAGAGCAGCATCCGTTGTTGGGAAGCGTCCGTAAACTGTTTTCAAAAAGTTGTATCTGAACAAGTTGATAGATTAACATCCGTTGTTGGGAAGAATCCATAAACTGTTTTCAGAAGTCTTGAGGAAGAATCTGAACAAGTGATAGGTTAACATCCGTTTACTTGGAAAACCCGTGAACTGTTTTCAGAAATCTTGAAGTTGAATGATGTTAGTCTGTCGACTGATATTTCCTGAAAAGGTAAAGAGTTAGTTGCATGCACTGTCATGATGCATGATGCAATGTATGTTATATGAAGGTAAATGATGTGAATGTGATGGATGCGCATGTAAGCTGACGAGCTGTCTTGCTGAAGATAAATGAATCCTGACTGCTGCCGGGGAAAATAAATCCTTGGCTGCTGTTGGGGGAGAAAATTCCTGATGACCTCTACTGGGGAGTATCAATCCTAATAGATTCATGCTGGGGCGGCAAGACTGAGAATCTTCATCTTGACGGGAAGCAACTCTGGTGATCTCACTGGGGAACTCAAGATTTCTCCTTCTAAGACTCTGTGGGGGGAAGGCTCATTAGTCTGGCTCCGCTGGGGGTTGATGATTTGAAATTTTAACTCGGCTGGGGATACTGAAACTTAAACTCTGAGGGGAAATGAGTTCTGGAGGATCCTCTGGCTGGGGATAACAAGGATAAGCTCCGCTGGGGATCATATTGAAGTTGTATGGGGAAACTCTTGATGAACTCCGCTGGGGATAGGAAGAATTCGGGCGAGTGCGATCTTCTGTGGCTGTTAGCTGAGGATAACCCAGTTATAAGCCTTTGTGGGGAATAATTTTGAATAAAGCTCGGGAGAGACGTTCGTGCCCTGCGGGGGAATACCTTCCAGAACTTTACTGGGGATAAGCTTCGGGAGTCTGCTGGAGATAAACCTCAGGGTTTGCTAGGGATGTGGATTACAAATCTCTTAGGGGTTTCCTTCGAAGAGGTGTCAAGATGTCCATTTGTACCTTCATCCTATCAGTAATCCTTTTTCTTAGGTTCATTTAGGAAGTGATTATGTTTCAAATGCATATGCCTATTTAACAAAACATTGGACGTTTCTCAAAATAAAACAAATAGTGCAAGCGAAAAAGAAAAGGGAAATGACACAAATTTTCGGGAAGAGTATTTGTATTGATTTTCTTTGAGTATATTTATACAGAGGAGACAATCATCCTAGTAAGAGGATTTTGTCGTAAATATTGAAAGACTTTATACAAAATAAAGGATGGCTATGTGAAATAATTCCATGGGGTTCCATTCTGCTATAGCTTTCACAACTCTGAATATCTGTCTGTTCAGTGCTTCGTTTGACGATGACTGGATTGATCAGAAGTCTGGAACTGGTTGATGAAGAGATTGTCTTTGAAGTGATCCGACGAGACATAGTCATACGCTTTAATTCCCTAATTTTTGCCTGAATCGCCCTTTCGGGTTTTCGATCCACCGGGAAACCCCTTTTTGCCCAAGCCGCCCTTTCGGGTTTTCGACTTGCCGGGTGTACAGATTTTTTTGTTTTTATCCCTAATTTTTTGCCTGAACCGCCCTTTCGGGTTTTCGGTTCACCGGGATGCCCATTTTTGCCCAAGCCGCCCTTTCGGGTTTTCGACTTGTCGGGTTATTTTATGCGTAGTATCTTTTGACTATGTTTGCGTTCGCAGGGTGCGGCAAATCGTTGCCGTCCATGGTGGTCAGAATCATTGCACCACCAGAAAATATGCTCTTGATCACAAATGGTCCTTCATATGTAGGAGTCCATTTTCCCCTGGGATCTCTTTGAGGCAAGATAATCCGCTTGATTACGAGATCCCCGACTCGATACACTTGACGTCTGACTTTCTTATTGAAGGCCTTGATCATCCGCTTTTGATACGTCTGACCATGGCATATAGCAGCAAGCCGCTTCTCGTCGATCAGATTGAGTTGATCAAGTCGGGTCTGCATCCAATCATCTTCATTCAAACCTGCATCCTTCATAATCCTCAGAGATGGGATTTGGACTTCCATAGGCAAGACAGCTTCCATGCCATAAACCAAAGAAAATGGGGTTGCCCCAGTTGAAGTACGCGTCGTTGTACGGTATCCATGCAGAGCAAACGGTAACATCTCATGCCAGTCTTTGTAAGTGACTGTCATTTTCTGAATGATCTTCTTAATATTTTTGTTCGCAGCTTCAACAGCACCGTTCATCTTCGGCCAATAGGGAGACGAATTGTGATGATAAATCTTGAATTGTTCGCATAATGCAGTGATCATTGTGTTATTTAGATTTGTACCGTTGTCCGTGATGATTCTGTCTGGAACACCATACCGACATATGAGATTTTGCTTGATAAAGCGGGCAACCACATTTTTAGTAACAGAGGCGAAGGAAGCTGCTTCGACCCATTTAGTGAAGTAGTCAATGGCAACCAGGATGAAGCGATGTCCGTTGGAAGCCGTGGGCTTGATCTCTCCAATCATATCAATACCCCACATTGCAAAGGGCCATGGAGCAGTCAGGACATTGAGGGGAACCGGAGGGATATGAACTTTGTCAGCATAGACTTGACACTTGTGACAAGTACGGGAATGTTGATGGCAGTCAGCCTCCATAGTAGACCAATAATAGCCTGCCCTTAGGATCTTCTTAGCCATTGTATGCCCGCTCAAGTGAGTGCCAAATGTGCCGCTGTGTATATCAGTCATGATCAACTCTGCTTCAACTTTATCCACACATCGGAGTAATACACAATCATGGCTTCGTTTGTAAAGGATGCCATTGCTCAGGAAGAACTTAGCAGCGAATTTCCTTAAGAACTTCTTGTCATTTACGGAGGCTCCTTCAGGATAATCCCTAGTCTCGAGATACCTTTTGATTTCATGGAACCAAGGTTGTTCCACTACTTCTTCAGTATTAATCTCGTGGCAATGTGCCGGTTCGTCCATTCGCTTGATGGTGATTTGGGGAACCTCATTATCCCATTTGAGTTTAAACATGGAGGACATTGTGGCCAGAGCATCGGCTAGCTGATTCTCTTCTCGCGGGAAATGCTCGAAGGTAATTTGCTCGAAATGCGGCAACAATGTCAGGACATGTTCTTTGTATGGGATAAGATTAGGATGCTTGGTATCCCATTCTCCTTTGATTTGGCTGATGACCAAAGCCGAGTCCCCAAATACGACCAAAGATTTGATCCCCAAGTCTATAGCAGCTTCGAGACCAAAGATGCAAGCTTCATACTCCGCCATGTTGTTTGTGCAGCTGAAACAAAGTCGGGCCGTGAAAGGAGTGTGACAACCTTCCGGAGAAATGAGTACTGCGCCAATACCATTTCCAAGGGCATTTGAAGCACCATCAAAGTACAGGGTCCATCGGGATCCCTTTTCGGGTCCGTCATACGGTCCGTCACTTTCAGCGTTGTCCAAATTCATGATGTCCTCGTCTGGGAAGTCAAATCTCATGGGTTGATAGTCTTCAATAGCCTGATGAGCCAGATGGTCAGCTAGTACACTCCCTTTTATAGCTTTTTGGGTGGTGTATTGGATGTCATACTCAGTTAAGATCATTTGCCATCTAGCTATCCTTCCAGATAAGGCGGGCTTCTCGAAGATATACTTGATAGGGTCCATCTTGGAAATTAACAAGGTAGTATGGGTCAACATATACTGTCTTAGTCGGCGAGCAGCCCATACCAAAGCACAGCAAGTTTTCTCGAGCAGTGAGTAGCGAGTCTCACAGTCGGTAAACTTTTTGCTAAGGTAATAAATAGCGTGCTCTTTTCGACCAGACTCGTCATGCTAGCCCAAAACACACCCCATTGAGTTATCCAAGACGGTTAAGTACATGATCAATGGCCTTCCTTCGACAGGTGGCATCAGAATAGGAGGTTCTAACAAATACTCCTTGATTCTATCAAAAGCGGCTTGGCAGTCGTCGTTCCATTCAACTACCTGATCTTTCTTCAAGAGTTTGAAAATTGGCTCACAGGTAGAAGTCAGATGTGAGATGAATCTGGAAATATAGTTTATGCGCCCCAAGAATCCTCTAACCTCCTTTTCCGTACGGGGAGAAGGCATCTCTTGTATTGCTTTTACTTTTGCCGGATCGACTTCAATGCCTTTGTTGCTTACAATAAATCCCAGGAGCTTACCAGACCTAACTCCAAAAGTGCATTTACTTGGATTCAGCCTGAGCTTGTACTCTTTTAACCTGGCGAACAGCTTCTCCAAATGCTCAAGGTGCTCTTCCTCCGTTTGCGACCGAGCTATCATATTGTCTACGTAGACTTCGATCTCATGATGTATCATGTCATGAAATAAAGCTACCATGGCGCGTTGATAAGTTGCCCCTGCGTTCTTTAGCCCGAATGGCATCACTTTGTAACAAAAGGTGCCCCATTGCGTGACAAAAGTTGTTTTCTCCATATCCTCGGGGGCCATTTTGATTTGATTGTAGCCCGAGAATCCGTCCATAAAGGAAAACACCTTATGCTGAGCTGTATTGTCGATCAAGATGTCAATATGAGGTAGCGGGAAATCATCTTTAGGGCTGGCCCTATTCAAATCCCGGTAGTCCACACACATTCTGACTTTGCCATCTTTCTTAGGTACTGGTACAATGTTAGCGACCCATTGAGGATAGGACGTAACAGCCAGGAAGCCAGCATCGAATTGCTTCATTACTTCTGCTTTGATTTTTTCGGACACGTCAGGCCTCATTCGACGAACTTTTTGCTTGATAGGTGGACAATCCTCTCTTGTGGGGAGACGGTGAACCACGATGTCTGTGTCTAGACCCGGCATGTCTTCATAGGACCAAGCGAAGATCTCAACATACTCATTTAACAACTGTACTAGGCGCTCCTTGACTTTTGGTTCCAGATTGGCACCTACTTGTACCTCCTTCCGGTCCTCCTCGGTTCCCAAGTTAATAGTTTCCAATGGCTCTTCATGCGGTAAGATGGCCCTTTCCTCTTGTTGCAGGAGTCTGGCTAGTTCCCCGGGTACTTCACAACCTTCGTCATCTTCATACTCGGCTAGATTGACCAGATCTTCAGAGTTATTGAAAGATACAGCAGAATTGTCACCCATGGAATCCAGAGTGGATGGGTACCTGCATTGGTGAGTGTGGGTGTGTGTAAGGGATAGCCATCCTTAAACAAAAAATGCAAAAGGAAAGAAAATGAACATAAGCAGTTTATCAAATGAAAAACGTCCAATGAATCATTAAACATGGCATATGAATATGAAAAATAGTCAAAACCCTTACAAGTGGACCTACATGCCCCGGGCAAGGCAGGAGGTGAAAAGATAGTGTACGGATTGTTTGAAAGTAAAATATTACAGACCAAATAAGAAATGTTTAATAGATAAATTACTGATGAACAAAAGTGATGGGGACAAAGTCTTTAGCCTCCCAATTGCTCAACCCTCCTACGACAGTTGGATAAATCCAATCTTCAATGTTGCTTTCCTTGTCTTCATCTTCTAAGGCGTTGATTCTGTAAGGAGAAATTTTGACCGGCGCTCTTTCAATCTTTGACTGGCGCATAGCTTTCTGACGAGCAGTTGTGAACCCTAATCCAAACTTGTCGGTTTTATGTGGAAAGTCGGGTAACTGCCCCCACGCTGAATTCTTCCCCTCTTTAACTGCAGCCCTTGCATCCTCCAGAGATGCCATCCTGGCCATCTGTCTTGGTGTCTCAGTTGCCAACTTCGCCACTGCTATCTCAGGAAGCACTTCTTCGAAATGTTGAAACGGTGTCTCAATGAACTCTCCCTCAACCTCCACATACCGGAAAGAATTTAAATGGATAATCATGTACTCTTCTTCGCCGTGGACAGTAATGATCTTTCCCTTTACAGGATACTTCAGCATCTGATGCAAGGAGGAGGTGACTGCCCCAGCATGGTGTATCCAAGGTCTACCCAGTAGGCAGGAGTATGATGGACGGATGTCCATTACATAGAAAGTGGATTTAAACACCTCAGTACCTATCTTGACAGGAATTTCAACTTCTCCATGGACCATTCTCTTTGATCCATCGAAAGCTCTGACGACAATATCACTTGGCTTCAATTCCAACCCTTCGCAATCTAGCCGGTCCAAGGCCTTCTTAGGCAAAACATTCAACGACGACCCGGTATCAACCAAAACATGTGCAAGGGTGGTTCCGCGACACTCGATTGAAATATGCAACGCATCATTGTGGTTTCGGCCCTTAGGGGTCAGGTCGGCATCAGAAAATCCTAATCCATTGTCCGCAGTCAGGCTAGCCACGCAATGTTGAAATTGATCTGCAGAGGTTTCCTGGGGCACATGAGCTGCCTTTAGAAACTTAATCAAAGCTTGAGCGTGCGCTTCTGAGTAAAGCAACAGTGCCAGCATGGAGATCTTGGAGGGGGTTTGCCCCAACTGTTCCACCACATCGTAATCACTTCTCTTGATTATCCTCAAAATCTCGTCCATTTCTTTCTTGGAGGCTTCCGGGATCACCAAGGGCTGAACCCTCGTCCTGACGGGCTCATCTTGTATTCCCTTTCCTTTATCAGCAATGGTAGGAGAGACAGCACTAGGAACGACAATTTCTTCAATCAAAGGAGTTCTAGAGGAGAGTTTTACTCGTGCAGGGATGACTTCTTTAGCTGATGAGGGTCCAAAGACTGCTCTTGGAGGGGCAATCTCTGGAGAAAATATTCTTCCGCTCCTGGTGATTTTGCTGGTGCCCGCAATGTTACTAATGTTGGCTTCTTCATCATCTGAATTTTCTTCAATTATTTCAACTTGCTTGATACCATGGTAGTAGATGTCACCACCATAGTTCCAAGGTATCTACTTCTCAGAAACATAGGGAATAGGCCCCGGCATTGTTATCTTCAAAGGTATAGACTTTGCAGCTGGTGTAATCTTAACAGGCTTTTTGACGGCCTTGGAAAGATTGGCGTGAATGGTTATGATTGAGACATTTTCAACATGAACTGGAACGGCAGGAACTTTTTCGAACAAAATTTGTCGGCTATCCATAAGGCCTTGGATGCCTTTCTTTAATAGCGGACAATCAAACGGCATAAAGTGGCAACAGTAGCAGTCTTCTTTACATCCCGGGAAGATCCCGGCCCTTAACAAATTCAACTTAATGGTTAGCAGTGGAGTAGTCAGATCACTAACGTCGGCAACATACAGATCCTCTTCAATGGCGTTGACATTCCGACCGTGCTTCGGCATAGGTGCAGATATCACATTGGGTTTCTCTGGAGCGTCGAATTCTACCTCCTTAGCCTCTATCAGGTCCTGGATCTTATGCTTGAGTGCCCAACAATCATTGGTGTCGTGTCCAACACTGTCTGAATGATAGGCGCATTTAGCATTGGCATGATAATACGGAGAAGACGTATTTACATTCTTTGGCGCCTCCTTGATGGTGGCAAGATTCAACTTCAATAGATGGGGAAGCACCTGCGCTGGAGTCATATTAATACGGGTGAACTGTCGTTGTGGCCTTTCCACCCGTTGCTGATTTGGTCTGGATTGGTTGTAGCGAGGCTGCTCACTTGGAGTGTTTTGAATCATTACGGCCCCCACAGTTGGCTGACGCTCCATCTTCCCTGCTCTTCTCTGAGAATATACCATAGCTGTCTCCTTCTTAAACGGCTTCTTCTCAACACTTGTAGCAACACCCTTCTGAATTTTTCCTGACTTGATGCCAGCTTCTATTCTTTCGCCTGTTAAGATCAAATCGGTAAACCCCGCGGAAGAGTTACCAATTAGATGATTGAAAAATGGCCCAGATAGGGTCCCAAGAAACATATCAACGAGCTCACGATCGGTTAAAGGAGGCTGCACCCTGCCAGCCAAATCCCTCCATTTTTGTGCATATTCTTTGAATCCCTCACTTGTACCTAGTGACATACCTTGAAGTTGGGTACGAGTAGGAGCAAGATCAGAATTATACTGGTATTGTTTGTAGAAAGCGGTGGCCAAATCTTCCCAATTTCTGACACTGGTTCCTTCTAACTGATAAAACCATTCCAACTGAGCTCCCGACAGGCTGTCTTGAAAGAAATGAATCCAGAGATTTTTATCTGCTGTATAGGGTTGAATTTTCCTCACGTAGGACCTGAGATGCATTTTGGGACAGGACAGCCCATCATACCTCACAAACACTGGCACTTTGAATTTTGGGGGAATCACAATTCCGGCAACCAAGCCCATGTCTTCAAAATCCAAACCCGGTACTCTTTGCAATTCCATGGCAGCCAATCTGTCTTCTAAACCTTTATATTTGTCATCAGCTGGAGGATACTGTTGGTCAGAATAATCTTCATCCTCTTCAACCTCTTCCTCCTCTGCATCAGACTCGGAAGGCACCACAACCCGATCTCTTTTACTAGTCCCTTCATCAGAAGTAGGAGGAAATTCAAGCACCCTCCGAGCTTCTCTGTCAAATCTTCTCCCCAAAGTAGCCACTCCGACCCTCTTTTTCTTCTTCACTGGGTCCTTATTCTCCAGATGAGCCTTGATATCCTCTTGACTCTTGACCAAGGTCATCAAGAGTTGCTGGAACTGTGCATTCTGGGCTTGTAGGTCTTTGACTGTTTGCTCGAGATCCATCCTACTGAAATAAACAGCAGATAGATAAGGAAACCTGGAGTGAGACCTACTTATGCACATGATGAATGGTATGCTGATGTATGTAATGCATTCAAGGATTTAGGACATTCAAAGTTGTTTCAGACAAAGAAGAACGCACGTCATATTAATAAGAAGAAATTTGTTAGTACATAAATGCCCCATGGGCCAAATGTTACAACATAAACTTCTCAAGGCAGAAAGACATTGCGCATCCTCTTTGGCGCGATGTAGGTGTTGAGGGCCTCTTGCTCGTGGAGTCGGCGGGTAAGCTCTAGAACCTTCTTTTCACTGGCGTAGTAGCTAGCTTCAAAAGTGTTACGTTCCTCCTTGAGCTGAATCCAACTTTTCTGCATTTCCTCCCACGATGTAGGCATGTCTGGATGCAGGATGGTGTAGGGAACTTCTCCTTCATTGACGGGCTCTTTAATCACTGGGAGTACGTGAGGATAAGGCATCTTTAGACTTTGGGCTCGGGCTCGTACCCACTTGAGATAGGGCTCAAGAGGGATGGAGTTCTTGTGTCCCAGAGTCTTGCTATCAACCTTGTTGAGTTTTCCCCAAGCTCTGATGAATCTTTGGCGAAGTCCTTGCGCATCGTTGTCGAAGTCAAAAACTAGGCTAGGAATCAGCATATCATGAGGGCCATCCCTCGGTGCATATCCAAATTGCCTCAAAGCTAGGCAAGGGTTGTAGGTGATACCTCCTCTAATTCCAAGTAAAGGAACATTAGGAAATTCTCCGCAACGATCGACGATGATGACATTTTCTCTGGACCGAGAACACCAATGTACATCAGAGTGAGTAAGAGTCATCAATCGTTGGGACCACCTTGAGCCTTGGTCATTCTTCAAGACAGATTGTGGAAGGTGCGAAATAAACCACCTTGCGAGGATAGGAGTACAGCACATGAGAACACCCCTCTTTCTCATTGTTCGTGTGTAAAATGAGTGAAGAATATCCCCAAGCAATGTCGGTATTGGATTTCTGGACAAGAAGATTTTGACAGCGTTGACATCTACCAATTGGTCAGGATTTGGGAACAAGACCAACCCATAGATAAGGAGTGCCACAATCTCTTCGAAGGCTTGTAGGTCCAATGAGCTCCAACATTCTTGTGCCTTCTCAAACAAGAATTTTGCTAAGAATCCTTTGACGCCGCTTCTGGTTTCCCAATGCCCCTTGATTTCAGATGGCTGCAGATGTAGTGCTCGAGCAACATCTTCAGGCTTTGGTTCCTTCTCCGTACCGTTGAAGGGTAGTTGATTAAGGATAGGGATTCTTAGGAGTTGAGAAAACTCCTCCAAAGTGGGAACCAACTGATAATCAGGGAAAGTGAAGCAGTGGTGAAGAGGGTCAAAGAACTGGAATAACACTTTCATCATGTCTTCTTCAATGTTGGTGTTGACTAGGCTGAGCAGTCTACCATGTCTTTCACTGAAGGATGAATTCTCCGGAATTCTTGAAGTGATCTCCTTGAGCTGAGGAGAGATTCTCACAAGGTTGACTTGAATGGTATTTCTGCGAGGAATTTCCATGTCCTACAAAACAAGAACAAAGCTGAAGATCCAAAACCCTTGAAATGGTTAGTGAATGCATATGATGTTTTATGATGTTTATGATGTATGCACAAAACATATGTACAAGCAAATCACACCAAACCCTAATTTCAGGCTTGCATGGGGTTTCATAGGTAAGTACCCTCTTGAGTGTAGTTGGCTTAAAAACCTGTCCTATAAATAGTAACCGGGTTCTAAAGAGCTCAATATCACTGGATTGTTTTCATTGTTCATTGTTTTGGTTTAGCCACTTAACTAGCGACCAAAATATTCCAAGAAAACAAACCTCAATGAGTGTAGTATCGAGTATCTACCAACTTCGGACTGCACCAAAGCCGGTCATCTCACTACCCCTAATAGAAGGCCAAGATGGTCAAGTAAGGTTCTAGGTCATTAGTGCTTAGTGACATCACTCAGCGGCCCCGTACTCTCCTTGATTGAACTCAAGGGTTACCGGTACTCACAAATATGTCACACTAATATAGCTATTGCTTAGGCCGTGTCGGTATACCCCGCACAGTTTCCACAACGTATTGCTATCTATGAATGTTTCCCAAAATCCGGGTGGAGGATTGTAAACCCAAACAATAGAGCCAAAGTATAAAGCAAGCAAATCAAACAATTAGTCATGCAAGAGGGTGATCTAAGCCCTAAGGTTACTCCACTTTAAAATTGTCCCCAGCAGAGTAGCCAGTTCTGTGATACGGTGGGAGAACTGACTAGGGTTTTGCGTTTTGTTTTCGCAAATGTTTCGGTTGAGCAAGAGTCGCCACCGACTTTTTATTTTATCCTAAGGAAAGGTTTAAAAAGCACAGCAAAAACCTTTGAGATTTTTCTTGGGTTCGGGGAGTAGATTATAGAAGGGGAAGGTATTAGCACCCCTTCTATCCATGGTTATCCATGGGCTCTTAGGTACTTGCTTAGATCAATCTTGCCTTGGTTTTCAATTGTTTGAAATGGTGCTTTGTGTGTGGTTTTGAAAAAGATGCCTTGTATAGGCTAACCTTTGTAACAATTCTTTACTCGAATGTTTTACAAAAGGTGTTTGTCTTTTTGAAAAGATGTTTCAAGGTTTTTGAAAGTTTGTTTTGAAAGTGCTTGTGAAGTGGGTTTTTGAAATAAGGCAAGTGTTTTTCTTGGAAAGTTGACAAGTACTTAAGAGTTCATCTACCCTAAAATTTTCTCAAAGATTTTTATCATGTTTTAAGCCTTTTTGACAATTTTGTTCCACCATTGCATTTGGTGGACAATCTTGTCTTAGGAGATGAAAGGGACGGGCGCGGGTCATCGTTTAGACCATAGTTGCAATAGTGTTAAATATCTTTGGGCAATTTTCTTTAAAAGGGACTTGATCATTTTATTTAGGCAACATTTGGAGGGACTATGATCATTTGATTGTTTGTTTTACCCAAAGAAATTCAACATGCAATATGGCCCGTTTTTGAAAGGCAACAAAGTGGAATACCCTAGGGGGTGTATGTGTGAGATGTGTTGTTTATTTTCATGCTTGTTTGTCTTGTATTAGGTCCAACTATTTTTTGTCGTTTTTTCGCATACAAACCCTAATTCTAGCATAGTATGTTTAGAAAGCGATAAAGGTGCGAAATTCAAATTCCTACGCTATTACATCACAATAATATGGGGAGGGGGTACAATGTTCAAATGGGGATATTTAGACAAGAAGTTAAACCTACAACTATTACATCATTTTCTATAAATAATTACAAGATAAATGATATGCATAATCAAATGGAAATTAAATAAATATGCAAAAATGCAAAAAAGAATTTTTATATGTATGAAAAATATTGTTCATGTAAAATAAAAGAAAAATAAAAAGGTATTATTTTTTTGGAGTATTTTCATATTTAGGGTAAAAACCCTAATTTTAATCAAAATGAATATTAATTAATTAATTCATATAATATTTGCTATTTACATACAAAAACAAAATAAAATATGGTATATTTGTAAAAAAGGTCATTTTTTAGTATTAAATATTAAAAATAAAATATGTACATTTTTTGGTATTTTTACTCTAAATGTATTAATATATATATATATATATATATATATATATATATATATATATATATATATATATATATATATATATATATATATATATATATATATATATATATATATATATATATATATATATATATGTATATTTGTATTATTTTAAATATGTATTATATGTAAATAATAATAATAGTTAATTTTTTTAGAAAATAGCATTTTTTACATGAAGTATTTCAGAGAGTAATAAAAAAAATAAAAATGAAAATGAAAATATATTTACACTATGTTTCTATTTTATTCTAAATAATAATATGTATTTATTTATGTATAAACAATAGAAATAACCAAATAAATATGCAATAAATTCAAAAAATGATGGAAAAAATATTTTTATGTTTTTAATATGCTGAGAAAAAATAAATGAATCAATCAAAAAAAGAAAAAGTCAGAAATCATTAAAAATAAAGCAAATGGGCCCAGGGGGTGTAAAAATAAATGTATGGTGCAAAAAGAAAGATAACACAAGCCCAGCCCACTAAGCCTGTCATCTTCAACCTCAGAACACATCCTTGTTCAAAAAACACGCGTTTTCTAACTTCCCATTCCTTGATCTTTTGCCAAATCTTCCAACATGAAACCTGTAGAGCTTGAAACCACGGTTCTAGACATATAAAGAAGTCAAGCTAACTCTCAGAAATGAGAGAGAATTTCTTCTCTCCCAAATCCTGACCTAAATTTTTACCAATGTTCAGACATAAAATTCTCTAAGCACACGTAATATAAATGAAATCTAATCATATGAGCATGTTCAGGACTATGATTGTGACATGTTTTCTTCACAAACCTAAAGCTAACAATGCCTAATAAGAGAGATACGACCCCATGAACTTACCTGTTCAGTTGAAGTTCTATCTGACAATGGGGGGGCTTTCAGTGCAAGGTGATGATTGGAAAAGCTTCCTTGAGGTCCAGGGATGCTATTCCAATGTTTACTTTGTCTTGAAACTTCTTGTATCGAGTTGTGGAACTTCAACTGCAAAAGGAAAAAATGAAAATGGTGGAACTCGTTAGAGGGATTACAGGTCAGGTTTCAGGTCATGGTTAGCTTGCATAGATGCTAGGGGATGTGTATGAACTGGTTTTGGCAAGAATGCTCGAGGGAAATGGAAGTTGGCACTCAAACTGCAGAGGCAACTCTGGTTTTGCAGTTTGAGGATGATTCTGAGATGGAGGGTGTTTTAGAGGTGCAAGGGTCGTGTATTAGCTTGGTTATGTTGTCTTGAGTGTGTTTGATAAGTTTGTTCTTGTGTTCTAATGCTGAGATGAGAGTTGTTATGAGATATGGAACTTTTCTTCACACTTAAGCAACAAAATGCAACTTGAGTTTCTAGGCATGTAGAGGGCCCCTAATGTGCTGCATAATCCCTCCTTGATCAGTGTGTTATGCTCATAAACTTGTGCCATTCAGATTTGCAATGTACTTGTTGGATTTCTAAATTGACATAAAGTGAATTTTAGCAAAAATGGATAGTTCACTTTATCTAATTTGGGATTAATCTTGCATACAATGTCCAAACTCATAGAACAAAACCTTAACACAATGAATATGCATTAAATTATGGAGTGTAACTTGGTTTAAGGACCTGTAATCTAACCTAAAGCATGCTGAGTTCAAATTGCAAAGTTATGGGCATGGAACTTGGTCATGAACAAAGTGGTTTTTTGCTATATTATGAAATTCGATTCTCTCTAACCATGAGGTTGTTTGAGAAGTTCTTGGACATTTTGGAAAGCTTGGAATGTGTACTACAATCCATATTTGAAATGCAAATTGAAATTCCAAGTGGAAGTGTATGGAAAATGGCCTTGAAGTGGGGTAGAAAACCTTGTCAAAATAGGTTAAAATTTCACTAAGTTAAAAATGGTTTAGTGCCCTTATTCAAAAAATTGTAACTTGATATACAAGCTTCAAATGAGAAAACTTTGTGAATCAAAGTTGTAGATTATGCAACAAGCTACAACTTTCATGTTTGGACTTTTGTTTGAATCCAAATGGATCTTGGTGAAAAAGTGAGGAAAAGTTGGGAAAAAATTAGGGTTTTTTATAACTTAGAAAAATTCTAAGTTATGAAAAAATCCATTTCTAACCCTAATTTGCATTTTGTGATTTCTTGGTGAACAAGTTTCATGATTTGGCATGTTTTGATGAAAAATGAATCTTGACTCTTGATTTTGACCAAAAAGTCAAAGTTTGACTTTTCAGTATACAGTCAAAATTGATCAATTGACTGGGAAATTCAACTGTCAATCTTGTGTACTTGGGATCTTTTGAGCTTATTGATCATGTCAAGATAATTCCATGGGGTCCTTGAGTCCATGTGTGAGATTGGTTTGCCATTAGCTAGGTCAAACAGTCAAAAATTGCCTTTGTACAGTCAAAACCCTAAAAATGACCATTTTGCCCTTTTGGTGATCTGATCAATTTTCTTGAGGATTTGTGATCCAAACTTGATCAAATGGTTCATATGAGTTCATAATGTTGATGTGGGTCAAATTTCATGAGGTTTGACTGTCAATTGGCCACAGTTGACTTTTTCCCCAATACTGTTGATTTCTAGGTCAACTGTCCAATTGACTGGGCAAAACTTGGAATCAAGACTTGAAATTTGATATGGGTAAACTTGGGAGTCCAATATGAGGCATGAAAGTCATCTTAGGCATTTTAGGCCAAAATCTCTTTGTGCAAACACAAACCCTAATTTTGAGTCCACAGTGCAAGGAGAGGTCTTGAGCAGATGAAACCCTAACTGGATCTTGAGCTTCAAAGGCTTTGTGGTGAGAAATCAATGAGAAATGGGAGGGAAAATTTTGGGGTACAACAGAAGGCAACATCGAGGGTCATCGAGGGACTACAATCTTTTTTTATTGAAGGGTCATTGCTAGAGTGTCTCATATTTGAGGGACATGATTGTATTTCCGAGGAAACGAGCGAGGTTACCCTAGAGGTGCGCATGTGAGAAAGTGTGTTGGTTTCAAGTTATTTTATTCTTTGATTAGGTCATCTAGCGATTGATTTTTGAATCTTTCCATACACGCCTAATTACTATACAGTATATAGAAAGCAATAAATTGTGGGAATTGAAATTCTAAGCTATTACAGAATGTTCGGGAATGGGGGTACAATTGTTACAAATGGGGATGAATCAAATGAGATAGCAAAATCCAAATAGCAAGCAATACAACCAAATCAAATGTTTGTGCGATTTAATATAAAGCTATGACAATTTATGAAAATAATATCAACAAAGTATGAAATGAAATGTATTTACTTGAAAAGAGAAAATAAAACCTATTCTAAAAAATTGATTAAATTATAATCTTTATTATTATTTTTTTGTATTCTTATTAATTATACAAATAAATTTAAAGAAAGAAAACAAACTAAGTTAATTCTTTTTGATGTTTTATTAAATTTAAAAAATTAATAAAAATAAGTTTATATAAAAAGAGAAAATGATAAAAAATTAATCACTAAAACCTAAATTAATTAATGAAAATGTTTTAAGTTAAATTAGTATATTGTACAATAAAAAGAAAAATAAGAAGAAAAACAAATAACAAAAGCAAATAGGCTTAAGGGAGTTTTTAAGGATGAGGCCCAAAGAAAATGGTGTCATTATTGTTAGCAAAACGAGCTAGGGGGGTGTATCTAGAAAATGTGTGGGCTTAAGGGGTTTGTAAACGAAACAGGCCCAATACTCTTAAATCAGTTTAGTTGTTGATTAGGGGAAAGCCAAACGAAATTAGGGTTTTTGACCCCTTTTGCTCACAGCGGCGTCGTTCATCTCTTTGGATCACTCTGTTCATCTCCTCATCTCTATTCATATCTAAACTTCTCTCCTCCTAGTCTCATGGTCGAAACACCCTATTCAACAACATAATCTCTCCTCATCTCACTGTGATTCGCGATTTTCTGAAAATCCTAAGTTTGGATTACCCTAAAAAACGGAGAAATTGGTTTGTCTGATCCTCCCCAACTCTTAGTCGCCGGAACTTCGCCTCTCTTGCCTCCCTAGCTTGGTTCCTAGTGGTTTTCTTGAAAAAAGGTTCTGTTCTTTCTAGAAACAATTACAAATTTTGTTCATTTTATTGTCTTATCATGTTTTTCTGTTAATTAGGTTTTAACCTCTTAGGTGCAGAAAGATGCGTTTATGAAAAATGATGAAGGAGAGAAAATCGTACCTGTTGGAGATTCTTTTTGTGCAATAGAGAGGGGAAGGACGAGATTGAAGGTGGGTTTTCGTGGTGACCGGAGACGGGGGAGGAGATGAGGATGAACAAATCGCTTTTCTGGTAACTTCCTTATGTCTTCTTTGTTGAATGATAAGGATGTTGGTTGTTGGATTTTGTGGCTCATTACTGTTTTATTTGATTATGGTTTTAGGCTTTTGGAATGATGTTACTGTGCTTTTGATTGTTGGAGTTTGTTTTAAGTCTTTGGTTATGGATTGTGACAGGTTTTGTTGATGGTGATTCTGTTACAGGTTTTTGGATATGTTTTTGGTTATGGATTTTTTTGACATGCTTTTGATGTTTTTGTTATTTTGGCCTTTTTCTGGTTTTGTGATTTGAATGTTGGTTTACAGTTTTTAGAGGTTTAATGGTGTTGAGATGGTTTGAGGTTTGGAGATTTGTGGTTTTGGATTTTGTTGATTTTTCAGCAGGTTTTGTGAGTTGGAGATTTGACAATTTTTGTGAGTTTTTTGGCTTTGAAGTGTTTAGCAGGTTTAGTTTGATGGTTTGAGGCCTTTGAAGGTTGTGGATTTGGTTCTTACTGTTGGCTTTGTAACAGTTTTGAGGTGGTTGCTATTTCTCTGGTTTTTTTGATTTGTTGGTTTAACAGGTTTGATGAGCTTTTAGATGGTTGGTGATTTTGTGAGTTTTTTGACTTGTTGACAGTTTTTTTTTTAGGTTTGGTGTTGTTGGAATTTGGTTTTGTGGATTTGTTACTATTTTGTTGATGAACAGGTTGTAGGTTAGGTTGATGGTGTTGAAATGGTTTGACAGTTTGGTTTTGAATGTTTGACAGTATTTTTGAAGGTTGTTGATTTTGTTGACAGTTTGAAGGTTTGTTTTTTGTTATACAGGTTTTGAGGGTTGGAGACTTGTTTTCAGTTTTTCTGAGTTTGATAAAATGTTTTTTTATCTCCCTTTGCTTGAGAGTTGTCTACTGTTATATTGATGTTGCTTTGGTTGAATTCATATTCAACATGTTGGAAAAACAAAGAATATGAATATTTTGGCATATTGTTCTTATGCCCTTTTTGTTGCAGTTTTTTGTTTTCTAGCAACTTCTATGCAATTGTGACAGTCAAGGCAGCAGGGATGTGCATCCCTAGGTGACTTCTTTCCTCTCTTCTCTCTCAATGACACTAAGAAAGTCCATCGCTCTTTTTGCCTTTTTCTGAAAAGTTTGCAATAAAATGGAAAATGATGAATTGGCTCCTTGAACAAGTTTTCTGCTTGTTTTTACTTAACTTATTATATTGCCATACTTCCTTTGCTGCCTGCTCTAGCTTATGTTGTTTGTTGTTTACCATATTGCTGTTTGTTTTGCTGTTTGGGCAATTTGGACAGTTTTACTCGCCTCTTGTTTGGACAATTTTGTTATTTGCTTGGTTCTGTCCAGTTTGCGCTGTTGTTTGGATAAGTTTGTTGCATTTGTTTTGTCCAGCTTGCTTGCATTTCTTTTGTTTGGACAACTTTGTGGTATTTTCTTTTGTTTAGACAGCTTATTGTAAAAATTTATACAAAGAAAGATGGCTAAGTGTAAAAATCCCATGGGGTTCCCATTCTGCTATAGCCTTCGTATCTCTGAATATATTGTCCGTCTGTTGCTTCATCCGAAGATGATTGAATTGATCAGAAGCTCCGAGTTTGTCTGTGAAGAGATTGTCCTTGAAGTGATCCGACGAGACATAGTCATACACTTTAATTCCCTAACTTTTACCTGGACCGCCCTTTCGGGTTTTCGATCCACCGGGAAACCCTTTTTTCCCAAGTCGCCCTTTCAGGTTTTCAACTTGCCGGGTGTACAGATTTTTTTTGTTTTATCCCTAATTTTTTACCCGAACCTTTTGGTTCGCAGGGATGCCCTTGTTTTTCCTAGGTGCGTCAACCTAGCGGGTCTCTTATGCGTAGTATCTTTTGACTATGTCTGCGTTTGCAGGGTGTGGAAGATCGTCGCCGTCCATGGTGGTTAAGATCATTGCCCCACCAGAAAAGATGTTCTTGATCACAAATGACCCTTCGTAGGTAGGAGTCCATTTGCCCCTGGGATCACTTTGTGGCAAGATGATGCGCTTGATCACAAGATCTCCAACTTGATACACTTGGCGTCTGACCTTCTTGTTGAAAGCCTTGATCATCCGCTTTTGATACGTCTGACCATGGCAAACAGTAGTAAGTCTCCTATCGTCAATTAAGTTTAACTGATCAAGCCTGGTTTGGATCCAATCGTCTTCACTCAAACCAACATCTTTCATGATTCTCAAGGAGGGAATCTGAACCTCGATAGGTAAAATGGCCTCCATGCCATATACCAAAGAATAAGGTGTTGCCCCAGTTGAAGTGCGAGCCGTGGTACGGTACCCATGGAGAGCAAACGGTAGCATCTCATGCCAGTCCTTGTAGGTGACTGTCATTTTTTGTATGATCTTTTTGATGTTTTTGTTCGCAGCTTCAACTGCACCATTCATCTTTGGCCAATAGGGAGACGAATTGTGATGTTGAATTTTGAACTTTTCGCACAAGGCGGTGATCATAGTATTGTTAAGGTTTGTACTATTGTCAGTGATGATCCTTTCGGGGATATCGTACCGACAGATAAGGTTCTGCTTGATGAAGCGGGCAACAACATTCTTAGTAACGGATGTGAAGGAAGCTGCTTCGACCCACTTTGTCAAATAATCAATGGCCACCAAAATGAAGTGGTGTCCATTGGATGCTGTAGGCTTGATCTCTCCAATCATGTCGATTCCCCATACAGCGAAGGGCCAAGGAGCTGTTAAGACATTTAGAGGAACCGGAGGCACGTGCACCTTGTCTGCATAGATTTAACATTTATGGCAGGTTCAGGAGTGTTGATAGCAGTATGCTTCCATGGTAAACCAGTAATAGCCTGCCCATAGAATCTTCTTTGCCATCGTATGCCCGGTAGAGTGAGTGTCGAAGGTACCTTCATGCAATTCAGCCATAATCCTTTCAGCTTCAATCTTGTCCACACAACGGAGAAGAATAGAATCATGATTGCGTTTGTACAGGATGCCATTACTCAGGAAGAACTTAGCTGAGAATCTCCTTAAGAACTTCTTGTCATTGACTGAAGCTCCTTCAGGATATTCTTGAGCCTCAATATACCTTTTGACTTCATAAAACCAAGGTTGGTCCACTACTTCTTCGGTATTAATCTCGTGATAGTGTGCGGGTTCGTCCATCCGTTCAATGGTGATCTGGGGAGCCTTGTTATGCCAATTAAGTTTAAACATGGATGACATTGTAGCTAGAGCATCTGCTAGCTAATTTTCTTCTCGCGGAAAGTGCTCGAAGGTAATCTGCTCGAAATGTGGTAGCAATGTCATAACATGTTCTTTTTAAGGGATGAGGTTTGGATGCTTAGTGTCCCGCTCTCCTTTGATTTGACTGATAACCAAAGTTGAGTCCCCAAATACAATCAATGATTTGATTCCCAAGTCTATGGCACCTTGAGTCCAAAGATGCATGCTTCATACTCTGCCATGTTGTTCGTACTGTTGAAGCAAAGTCTGGCGGTGAAAGGAGTATGGCAACCTTATGGGGATATGAGCACAACATCGATACCATTACCAAGCGCATTGGATGCCCCATCAAAGTACAGAGTCCATCGGGATCCTTGTTCAAGTCCGTCATATGGTATGAAATCTTCAACCTTGTCCAATCTCATGATGTCTTCATCGGGGAAGTCAAACTTCATGGATTGGTAATCTTCAACAACTTGATGAGCCAGATGGTCAGCTAATACACTCCCCTTTATAGCTTTTTGGGTCGTGTACTGTATATCATATTCGGTCAGGATCATCTGCCATCTAGCTATTCTTCCAGACAAAGCAGGCTTCTCAAAGATGTATTTGATCGGATCCATCTTAGATATCAGCAAAGTGGTATGAGTCAACATATACTGCCTTAGCCGGCGAGCAACCCATACCAAAGCGCAGCAAGTTTTCTCGAGCAGTGAATATCTTGTTTCACAGTCGGTAAACTTTTTTCTAAGGTAATAAATGGCATGCTCTTTTCGGCCAGACTCGTCATGCTGCCCCAATACGCACCCCATTGAATTCTCTAGGACAGTCAGATACATGATTAGCGGTCTTCCTTCGACGGGTGGCATCAAGAGTTTGAAGAATGGTTCACAAGTAGATGTTAGGTGAGAAATGAATCTAGCAATGTAGTTTAGGCGTCCCAAGAAACCTCTGACTTCCTTCTCAGTGCGAGGAGCAGGAATTTCTTGTATAGCTTTGACTTTGGCAGGATCAACCTCGATGCCTTTTTTGCTGACAATGAAACCCGAGAGTTTACTGGATCGGACTCCGAATGTGAACTTGTTAGGGTTTAACCTTAGCTTGTACTCCTTTAGTCGGACAAACAGCTTCTGCAAGTGATTAAGGTGTTCTTCTTCAGTTTGTGATCAGGCTATCATGTTATCTACGTAGACCTCTATCTCATGATGTATCATATCATGAAACAAAACTACCATGGCGCGTTGATAGGTTGCCCCGACATTCTTCAGTCTGAATGGCATCACTTTGTAGCAGAACGTACCCTGTTGTGTGACAAAAGTAGTTTTCTCCATGTCCTCAGGTGCCATTTTGATCTGGTTATAGCCTGAGAATCCATCCATGAAAGAAAATACTTTGTGATGGGTTGTGTTATCGACCAGGATGTCAATGTGTGGAAGTGGAAAATCATCTTTAGCGCTGGCCCTGTTTAAGTCTCTATAATCCACGCACATTCTTACTTTTCCATCCTTTTAGGCACGGGCACAATGTTAGCAACCCATTGAGGATAGGAAGTAACAGCCAGAAATCCTGCATTGAACTGCTTCATAATTTCTGCTTTGATCTTCTCTGACATGTTAGGTCTCATGCGGCGGACTTTTTTCTTCACTGGTGGACAGTCTTCTCTTGTGGGTAGACGGTGTACCACAATGTCTGTATCGAGTCCCGGCATGTCTTCGTATGACCAGGAAAAGATCTCAACATATTCATGCAATAGCCGAATTAGGCGCTCCTTGACACTCGGCTCTAGATTGGCACCCACTCTGATTTCCTTTCTGTCATCCTCAGTTCCCAAGTTGATTGTATCCAACTTCTCTTCATGAGGCAGAATAGCCCTTTCCTCTTGTTGTAGAAGCCTAGCCAATTCCCCGGGCACCTCACAATCTTCCTCACCTTCGTATTCGGCATGGTAGATCAGATCTTTAGAGTCACTGAAGGTTATAGCAGTATCGTTACCCATGGGATCCGGAATGGAAGAGTACATGCATTTATGAGTGTGGGTGTGTGTAAGGGTATAGCCACCTTTAAACAAATAAAATGTAAAAAGAAAGAAAATGAACACAAAAGTTTGTATGAAAAACGTCCATGATTCATTGAAATGACATATGAAAATGAAATAAGAACCCTTACAAACGGACCATTGTGCCTCGGGTAAGATACAATGTTGAAAAAGTACGAATTGTTTGTGAATTATGACAGATCCAATAGAAATGGAAAAGATAAATTACTGCGGTATGAAAGTAATCAGAACAAAGTCTTTTGCTTCCCAGTTGCACAGTCCTCCGCCGACAGTAGGAAATATCCAATCTTCCAGGCTGCCCTCTTCTTCACTGTCCTCTAGTGCATTAACCCCTTGGTGACTGATCTTCACAGATGGTCCTCCGGCACGGGCGCGGCGCACGGCCTTCTGACCAGTCGAAGTAAATCCCAAGCCGAACTTGTCTGATTTGTAAGGAAAGTCTGGAAGCTGCCCCCAGATTATGCTTCCTCCCTCTTCAACCACTGCTTTTGCATCCTTGAGAGATGACATATGAAGCGGAGGTCTGGTAATCATGGGTACAGAGGACATTGTCTTGGTTGCCGCTATTTCCTGAGCTACCTCTTCAAAATGCTGAAAAGGAGTTTCGATGAATTCGCCATCTAATTCTACATAACAGAAAGAATTCAGATGACTGATCATGTATTCCTCTTCTCCATGAACAGTTATGATTTTCCCCTGGACAGGGTACTTGAGCATTTGATGCAGAGTAGAAGTGACAGCTCCAACATGGTGGATCCAAGGTCTTCCCAACAGGTAAGAATAAGAAGGACGGATGTCCATCACATAGAATATGGAGTTGAAGGTTTCAATTCCCACCTTAATCGGGATGTCCACCTCCCCGTGGACCATCCTTTTAGAACCATCAAAGGCTCTGATAATTATATTGCTGGGTTTCAGAGTTAATCCTTCACAATCTAGTCTATCCAAGGCTTTCTTCGGTAAGACGTTCAAAGATGAACCAGTGTCTACCAGTACGTGTGCTAGGGTTATCCCTCTGTATTCCACCGAGACATGCAAAGCATCATTATGTTTTCTCCCTTTCAAAGTTAAATCTGCATCGGATAATCCTGGACCATTGTCAGCTGTTAAACTAGCCACACATTCCTGGAACTGATCAGCGGAGGTTTCTTGTAGCACGTGGGCTGTCTTCAAAAATCTTATCAGAGCCTTACAATGAGCTTCTGAACAAAGCAACAGGGACAACATGGAGATCTTTGAGGGGGTTTGCCCTAGCTGTTCCACCACATCATAATCGCTTTTCTTGATTATTTTCAAAATTTCCTCCATTTCTTTTTGAGAGGTTTCAGGGATGATCAACGGCTGAGCCCTCGTCCTGATGGGATCTTCTTGTATACCTTTCCCTCAAACATCAGTAGCAGCATAGGGGATAACCACGGGAGTTGTGACTTCTTCTATGATTTGTGTTCTTGCAGATATGTTTACCGGTGTAGAGATAACCTTAGGAGCTACTGAGGGTCCAAAAATTGCCTTTGGAGGGGAAATCTTTGGAGAAAAGATTCTTCCACTACGGGTAACTTTGCTTGTTCCAGCAATGTTACTGATGTCAGAATTGTCTTCTTCAGAACTCTCTTCCTCGGCAGTCTGTTCAATCTGTTTGACACCATGGTAGTAGATTTCCCCACCATAGTTCCATGGTACTGATTTCTCGGACTTGTACGGGACTGGCCCGGGCATGGTTATCTTCAAAGGTGCAGCCTTCGGAGCGGATGTAATCCTAACAGGTCTTTTAGGGACCTTGGAAGGATTGGCGGATATGATTATTATTGAAACATCGTTAACAGGAGTTGATAAAACAGGAGTCTTTTCAAATAGTATTTCTTGGTTATCAATTAGGCGTTGGATGCATATCTTCAACAATGGACAGTGGGTTAATGAGGATGAACAAAGGAGACAATCTACTTCACAACCTGGGAAAACCCCAGCCTTCAACAAGTTTAACTTGATTATAGGGAGCAGAGTTATCAAATCATCTACAGTAGCAAGAAACAGATCCTCCTCAACAGCATGGGCGTTGTGGTCGTGCCTTGGCATTGGAGCAGAGATAACATTGGGTTTTTCAGGTGCACCGAATTCAACTTCTTTAGCATCTATCAAATCCTGAATTTTATTTTTCAGGGCCCAACAATTGTCAGTGTCGTGCCCTGGGCTCTCTGAATGGTAAGCGCACCTGGCGTTCGGATGGTAATATGGAGAAGTAGTGTTAGGATTTTTAGGGGCTTCTTTCAGCATGGACAAATTCAACTTCAGGAGATGTGGTAGGACTTGAGCTGGAGTCATGTTTATCTTGGTGAATTGCCTTACTGGCCTTTCCACCCTTTGCTGGTTATTTCTCGGCTGATACTTTCTAGGCTGATTGTTTCTTGGTTGGTTGTTTCTTGGTTGGTCCAATGCAGACTTTTGAATCATGACGGCCCCCACCATTGATCGACGCTCGGTTCTTCCATGATTCCTCTGAGCATAGATAGCCGACACTTCCTTCTTTCTAGTGAAGGGCTTTTTTACAGTTGCAGAGGTAGACGCATCTTTCTGAATTTTCCCGCTTCTAATATCGGCTTCCACCCTCTCGCCAGTTAGAATGAACTCAGTGAATCCTGCAGAAGAACTTCCAATCAGGTGATTAAAGAAAGGACCTGATAGAGTTCCCAGGAACATGTCAACTAGCTCTCTCTCAGATAAAGGTGGTTGCACCCTTCCGGCCAAATCCCTCCACTTTTGGGCGTAGTCTTTGAATCCCTCGTTGGACACCATGGCCATACTCTGGAGTTGAGTACGGGTTGGTGCCAAGTCGGCATTGTATTAATACTGTTTATAGAAGGCGGCTGCCAAGTCTTCCCAATTATGCACATCAGACCTCTCCAACTGGTAGAACCAATCAAGCTGCGTTCCTGACAAACTGTCCTGGAAAAAGTGGACCCACAAATCTTTGTCAGCGGTATGCGGTTGAATTTTCCTGACATAAGATCGTAGCGGCATCTTGGGACAAGACACCCCATCATACTTGGAAAATAGAGGTACTTTAAACTTCAGAGTGATTACTATTCCAGACACCAAACCTAACTCCTCAAAGTCCAACCCCAGTACTCTCTGTACTTCCATAGCAGCTAGACACTCTTCCAAATTTTTGTATTTGTCATCGGCCGGAGGGTACTATTGTTCGGAGTAGTCCTCTTCCTCTTATTCTTCTGCTTCAGAATCAGAAGGCACTGCAGTCTCTTTACCTTTTCCTTCCCCTTCCTCAGAGGTTGATGGAAATTCCAAGGCCCTTTTGGCTTGTCCTTCAAACCTTCTACCCATGATAGCCACACCGGCTCGCTTCTTCTTCTTTTTCTCTTTTCCTTTCTCTAGCAGAGTCTTAAGCTCCTTCTGCCCCTTGGCCAAGGTCAAGAGTAGCTGCTGAAATTGTGAATTCTGAGCTTGCAAGTATTTAACCATTTGTTCAAGGTCCATGTTGCTGAAATAAACAGCAGAGGGATGAGGAAACTTCTTACAAAGACATGCTTATGCATATGATGAATGATATGTATTCATGTAATGCTTTCAAGGATTTGAGAAAAATTCAAATTTGTGTCAAACAAAAAGGAACAAACGTTATATTAATAAAAAAGAATTTGTTTACATCAATGCCCCTAGGGAAAAATAGTACAAAATTCTAAGATAAAAAGACGTTGCACATCCTCTTTGACGCAATGTAGGTGTTGAGAGTCTGCTCTTCGTGAAGTAACCGAGTGAATTCTAAAACCTTCTTCTCGCTTGCATAGAATTGGGCTTCAAAAGTATCGCGCTCTCCCTTGAGATGTATCCAACTCCTTTGTAGATCTTCGAGTGATGTTGGCATGTCAGGATGTAGGAGGGTGTATGGAACCTCTCCTTCCTTAACAGGCTCTATAATCACTGGGAGAATGGAGGGGTAAGGCATCATAAGACTTTGGGCGCGGGTTTGTACCCACTTGAGATAAGGCTCAAGAGGGATGGAATTCTTGTGTCCTAGGGTCTTACTGTCTACCTTATTAGGCATCCTCCAAGCTTGGATGAACCTTTGTCGGAGTCCTTGGTTGTCGGAGTCGAAGTCGAAAACCAAACCTTGAATCAGTATGTCATGTGGGCCATCCCTTCGGGCATAACCAAATTGTCTTAGAGCCAAGTATGGGTTGTAGGTGATGCCTCCCCCAATGCCAAGCAGATGGACATTAGGGAATTCCCCATAACGGTTGACGATGATAACATTCTCTTTGATTCGAGAACACCAATGAATATCTGAATGTGTAAGAGTCACCAATCGTTGTGACCACCTCAAACCTTGATCATTCTTCAAGACTGATTGGGGAAGATGAGAAATAAACCATCTTTCCAGGAGAGGAGTGCAACATATGAGAACACCTCTTTTCCTCATTGTACGAGTGTGAAAAGAGTGGAGGATATCTCCAAGCAACGTAGGCACTGGGTTGCGTGACATGAAAATCTTGACAGCACTTACATCTATAAGCTGGTCAGGGTTTGGGAACAAGACCATCCCATAGATGATAAGAGCTACGATCTTCTCAAAAGCTTGTAAGTTCAAGGAATTCCAACAGCTTTGGGCCTTCTCAAACAGGAACTTTGCCAAGAAGCCTTTGACACCACTTCTAGTTTCCCAATGACCTGTGACATCTGATGGTTGCAAGTCAGGGCTTGAGCAACATCTTCTGGCTTTGGATCTCTTTCTGTACCGTTGGAGGGTAGTTGATTGATAATAGGAATCCTCAAGAGTTGAGAAAATTCCTCCAAAGTGGGCACAAGCTGGTAGTCAGGAAATGTGAAGCAGTGATGCAAAGGGTCAAAGAACTGGAAGAGAACTTTCATCATGTCTTCCTCTGTGTTGGAAGTGACTAAGTTGAGAAGACGACCATGCCTCTCGGTGAATGGAGAATTCTCAAGAATCCTGGAAGCAAGCTCTTTGAGTTGTGGAGGAATTCTTACAAGGTTGACTTGGATAGTTTTCCTGCAAAGTGAATCCATAGCCTACAAAACAGGAACAAAGATGAACTTCCAAAAATCCTTGAAATGGTTAGTGGATGCATATGATGCTTCATGATGTTCATGATGTTATACATAAGTATGTATGTACAAGCAAATCACACAAGTTCCTAGTTTAGGCTTGCATGGGGTTTCATAGGTAAGTACCCTCTTGAAGTTTAGTTATCTCAACTTGTCCTAGAAATAGTAACTGGGTTCTAAGGAGCTCAATATCACTGGATTGTTTCCTTGTTCATTGTTTCAATTTAGCCTCTTACCGGCGATCGAAATATTCCAAGGAAACAACCCTCAATGAGTGTAGTATCGAGTATCTACCAACTTCGGACTGCACCAAAGCCGGTCATCTCACTACATCCTAAAAGGCCAAGTTGGTCAAGTAAAGGTTCTAAAAGTTCGTTAGTGCTTCATGACATCACTCAGCGGCCCCGTATTCTCTTTGATTGACCCAAAGGCTACCGGTACCCACAAATATGTCACACTAACATAGCTATTGCTTAGACCGTGTCGGTATACCCTGCACAGTTTCCATAACCTATTGCTATTTACCTTTGAATGTTTCCCAAATACGGGTAGAGGATTCAAACCCAAATAATAGAACCAAAGTGTAAAGCAAACAAGTCAAGCAAGATAAGCATGTAAAGGTGATCTAAAACCTAAGGTAATCCCACTTTTATTATTATCCCCAGCAGAGTCGCCATTTCTGTGATGCGGTGGGAGAACTGACTAGATGTTTTGCGTTTCGTTTGCACTTGTGCGGTTAGCAAGAGTCGCCACCGACTTTTCTTTTATCCAAAAAGGAAAGGTAAAAAAGCACAGGAAAGACCTTTCGAGAATTTTCTCGGGTTCGGGGGGTAGATTATGAAAAGGGAAGGTATTAGCACCCTTTTCATCCATTTTTTTCCATGGGCTCTTAGTTACTCATTTAGATCACTTGCTTTTGTTTGATTGTGTGCTTGTGGTGTGGGCTTTGAATGTATTTTGAAAAATCTCTTTGTAATGGTTCTCGTTTCTATAAGAACATATACAAAGTTTTGTTTCGAAAAGTGGTTCAAAGATGTGTTTGTGAATCGTGTTTCAAAAAGTGTTTTGAAAAGAGGTTTTGCAATGGTTCTCGTCTCTATAAGAACGTATACAAAATATTTTATCTTTTTGAAAATGTTTTGAAATGGGAGTGTAGGTGTAAAAGTTTTTGTAGTGAGCAAGCGAGTAACTAAGAGAGAATCTATCTACTCGAAAGGTCTTAAGTTTTTCTTTTCTTCTTCCTTTTAATGGTGCTATCTTACCATTGATTTGGTAAGAAGCCCCACCATTGGATGTGAAGGGACAGGCGCGGGTCAATTTTACAATCATTGAAGGCAACTTGTGAGACACTTTAGCAATTTTTTGTAAGGGACGAGATCGTTTTAACCGAAGGCAACATCGAGGGTCATCGAGGGACTACGATCTTTTTTATCGAAGGGTCATTGCTATAGTGTATCATATTTGAGGGACATGATTGTATTTTTGAGGCAACGAGCGAGGTTACCCTAGAGGTGCGAATGTGAGAAAGTGTGTTGGTTTCAAGTTATTTTATTCTTTGATTAGGTCATCTAGCGATTAATTTTTGAATCTTGCCATACACGCCTAATTACTATACAGTATATAGAAAGCAATAAATTACGGGAATTGAAATTCTAAGCTATTACAGAATGTTCGGGAATGGGGGTACAATTGTTACAAATGGGGATGAATCAAATGAGATAGCAAAATCCAAATAGCAAGCAATACAATCAAATCGAATGTTTGTGCGATTTAATATAAAGCTATGACAATTTATGAAAATAATATCAACAAAGTATGAAATGAAATGTATTTACTTGAAAAGAGAAAATAAAACCTATTCTAAAAAATTGATTAAATTATAATCTTTATTATTATTTTTTTGTATTCTTATTAATTATACAAATAAATTTAAAGAAAGAAAACAAACTAAGTTAATTCTTTTTGATGTTTTATTAAATGTAAAAAATTAATAAAAATAAGTTTATATAAAAAGAGAAAATGATAAAAATTAATCACTAAAACCTAAATTAATTACTGAAAATGTTTTAAGTTAAATTAGTATATTGTACAATAAAAAGAAAAATAAGAAGAGAAACAAATAACAAAAGTAAATGGGCTTAAGGGAGTTTTTAAAAATGAGGCCCAAAGAAAAGGGTGTCATTATTGTTAGCAAAACGAGCCAAGGGGGGTGTATCCAGAAAACGTGTGGGCTTAAGGGGTTTGTAAACGAGACATGCCTAATGCTCTTAAATCAATTTAGTTGTTGATTAGGAGAAAGCCAAACGAAATTAGGGTTTTTGACCCCTTTTACTCACAGCGGCGCCGTTCATCTCTTTGGCTCACTTTGTTCATCTCCTCATCTCTATTCATCTATAAACCCATATCCTCCTAGTCTTATGGCCGAAACGCCCTATTCAACAACATAATCTCTCCTCATCTCACCGTGATTCGCGATTTTCTGAAAACCCTAAGTTCGGATTACCCTAAAAAATGACGAAATCGGTTCGTCTGATCCTCCCCAACTCTTAGTCGCCGGAACTTCGCCTCTCTTTCCTCCCTAGCTTGGTTCCTAGTGGTTTTCTTGAAAAAAGGTTCTATTCTTTCTAGAAAAAATTACAAATTTCGTTCATTTTATTGTCTTATCATGTTTTGCTGTTAATTAGGTTTTAACCTCTTAGATGCAGAAATATGCGTTTATGAAAAATGATGAAGGAGAGAAAATCGTATATGTTGGATATTGTGATCGGTGGGAATGAGAACTGACTGTTTTTTTTTAGCTGGTTTCGCGAAATGTCGTGGAAGCAAGAGTCGCCACCGTCTTTTATGTTCTCCAACATGGAAAGGACAAAAGCACAGCAAAATTCCTTATGAGAATGTTTCTCGGTTTGAGAGGTAGATTTATAGAAAGGGAAGGTGTTAGCACCCTTTCTATCCGTGGTTATCCACGGGCTCTTAGGTACTTGCTCTTATGTTTTCAAAATTTGTTTGCTTTTCAAGTGTGTGTGGGTTTTGAAAAAAAAGTTTCGTTTGGAAAACTTCTAAGTAACTCTTGTATCAGTCCTCAAGAGTGTATGAAGTGTTTTGTTTGAAAACTTTTTGAAAGTGTGGGGTGCGAAAAGTTGTTTTTTGTTTGTTTTGAAAAGAGCAAGTACTTAAGAGATCTACCTACTCTAAGGAATTAAGTTGTGTAAGAGTCCTTTAGATAGTGCTATCCCACCATTGAGAGGTAGGTAGCACCATCGTTGGAGGTGTTCGGGTCAATTCGATTATCGGGACTATGTGGTCACCGAAGCAATGGTAGGATACCTTATAAGTAACCCTAACGTCCTAGATCCTTTTATCCGAGGCAACCGTTTCGAGGCAACTGGATCTTTAGACAAAGGGTGACCTCTAAGACGTCCTATACTTGATGACCACGTTTCGAGGTAACGAGTGAAGCGTACCCTAGGAGTGGCATGTGCATTGTGTGTTGTTTTTTCAGTTAATGTTATCTTGTACATGTTATTTGTGAGCTAACGGGTTAATTTTATTTACATACATTCTTTCATGCATTTAACAGCTAGGGGGTGCGGAAAGTAAATTGCGGAAATATAAATCCTACGCTATTACAAGGCGCGGGTCTATACATCGCCAAAAAATACAAAGACCCGTTTTCGTAAATAAGTACGAGAAATTAAATAAAGCGGTAAACCTATTTACTATTACATTCTTGAAAGCAATTACATAATAATCAAAATGAAATAAATGCGCACGAATAAAATTAATCGGGAACGTTCTAAGGGTTTTGACCCTTTTAAGAAAAGAAATTGAATTTTTTTGTCTTTTTTTTTTGTAATTAATGAAATTAAAATTAATAACTAATTAATTAATTAATTAAGAAAATATTCTTTTTTGTTTTTTTTATATTTTTAATGAAAATAAAATAAAAGGATTTAAAAGTTGAAAAGAAAAACCTAAATCTAAGCTTGATTTTATTTATTGAGAAAGAAAGATTAAAATTATTCTAATTAAACTAAGTTAATGGTATTTAGAATTTATTTACAAAAATAATGTTTAATGGTGAAATTAACAATAATAATAATAATTACATTTTTTTTGGTTTTTTATGAAAATATTAATTATGTTAATTAAATGATAATAAAACTAATAATTAAAAAAGGAAATATAAAAGAAAAGAAAAATAAAAGAAATAACAAAACCAAGGGGATGTTGATGGCCCAATGGAGGTGAAGAAGTAATTTGAGCCCATTTGCACAAAGCCATGTTTGACTTCCTGATCAGGTGTGCCAGCGTTGACTGGGGACTATTGTGGTCCTTCATCTTTTGTCGTCAGATCTAGACTCAAGGACACATGGCAACTCAATGCTTGAGGGCATGTGATGGAATACACTAGCAAGCCTGCATACAATTATATGAAGAAAAATATTATGGAAATTATGGGGGGCCTGAGAAAACTTACAGCGCGGTATGATGGACCTTAGGACGTGGCAAGGGTTGCTTTAGCTTCAGAGTATGGCAAAGAAGAGAGTCACATTCTCCTTTTGGCCTGAAAATGCTTGCAACACTCCTTTTGATCTCACACTTTTTTTTGACACTTTTTGGATTTTGCTCTGGCCGTTTGTGCACTTTTTCTAGGTTGTGAATGAGGCTTGCAAGGCTTGTATATATAGTAATGAGTGAGAATAAGTCACATTAAGGAGCTTTTAACCATTGCCATTAAGCTTTGGATTTTCTCATAACCACCATTAAAGAAACTTGCCATTTTTGTTCAAAATTTGAATTTCATGCTCATAATAGGCTTGGCACGAATTTGGTAGGTGATTCATGACATATAAAAGTCATTCAAAACTCAAAGATACCATTTAATTCATTTTTTGATTTTTATTTGAATTATTATGGATTAAAGTGAATTAAATCCATAAAAATTAAATAAAAATGAAAAAATAAATGTTTGGTCTTGTAATGGTTCATGGGACACGTGGGTGGCATGACAAGGCTGAACCAAGTGGAAAAAAGTGGGCCCTTTTGTCAAAAATTGAAGTTTCAAGGATAGTTGACTTTTGCCATTTCACAAAATTTTCCCAACTTCTCCAATGCATATCTTGCTCAATTTTGATCATATGAACATGTTCTTGGACATTTTGGAAAGGTATTGAAGTCCTCTAACCAATGCCTTTTGTCCCATGTCATTTGAATTTACCAATCTCAAGTTATGGTCTTTGACTTAAAGTGCCTTTTTGTTGACTTTTGAAAATGACCTATAATGTTGAAATTGATAACTTTTTGTGAGAGCATTTCTTGGATTTGGAATGTGAAGATGAGTTGTAGGAAATGTCCTCCCCTTAAAAATGAGCATTGGATGGGATTTTTCTGATGAACCATGAAAAAGTTATGCCTTGGTCAATTTACAGTTGACTTTTCAACTGTCCCAAAATAGAAACTTTTGACACCTTGATGATTTTTGAGCCATTCTTGTGGAATCATGATCAAGATTTGATCCAATGATGATTGTGGCTTCAAAATAAGATGTTGACCAAAAATTTTGACTTTTGACTGCCAAATGACCATTTTACCCCTACAGTTGACTGTGGAGCAATTAGGGTTTTTGACTGTGCAACTTGACCTTGTGAGCCTTGAAACTTGACATGTAGGTGCTTGACAATGTATATGAGCATATGGGACTTGATTAAGCCCTTGAAAACCTCAACTTCCTTGCCAGAACCAAAACCCTAATTTTGACTGGCTTAGGAGGATGCTTGACTGTGTAGCCCTTGAGTAGACTTTGAACCATTTGAGGTGATGCTTGTCAAAACTTTGAAGAATATTGGAGGGCAAATTTTGGGGTACAACAGTTGCCCCTGTTCAATCTTCTTAGACCTGAGGATGTAGATTGGCTTGTGTGCCTTTCGTGATCCGAGGGTGGAAGATGATTGAACACTAGAGTGCCCAGAAATTTGCACTCACATAGCAGAGTATCAGCAGTGTGGTGGCGGGAATGGGCTTACAGATGCCATTTGGAGAGATGGTGGATAGGAGGATGGGCTTATAGATGCCATCTGGAGATGTGACAGAACCTTGTCGGGAATGGGCTTATAGATGCCATTTGGAGCTGTAATGGGAGTATGGGCTTATAGATGCCATCTAGGTGTCGATCGCGTAAGAGATTCCTTAGCGAGAACTTGCGTACCTGAGAAAGAAAGATAATTACCTGGCCTGTTACAGGGGTTGATCTTCAAACTCTTTATGCAGATATGCTCTTGCTGGATAGAGGAATCGAATCTTCAAACTCTTTAGACGTGCCCTGGCTGGATACAGGAGTCGAATCTGGAAATAGTCGTCAATAGATGTGCCCTGGCTGGATGCAGGAATCGAATCTTCAAACTCTTCAGACGTGCCCTGGCTGGATACAGGAGTCAAATCTGGAAATAGTCGTCAACAGATATGCCCTGGCTGGATACAGGAATCGAATCTTCAAACTCTTCAGACGTGCCCTAGTGGGATACAGGAGTCGAATCTGGAAATAGTCGTCAATAGATATGCCCTGGCTGGATGCAGGAATCGAATCTTCAAACTCTTCAGACGTGCCCTGGCTGGATACAGGAGTCGAATCTGGAAATAGTCGTCAACAGATGTGCCCTGGCTGGATGCAGGAATTGAATCTTCAAACTCTTCAGACGTGCCCTGGCTGGATACAAAAGTCGAATCTGGAAATAGTCGTCAACAGATGTGCCCTGGCTGGATACAGGAATCGAATCTTCAAACTCTTCAAACGTGCCCTGGCTGGATACAGGAGTCGAATCTGGAAATAGTCGTCAACAGATGTGCCCTGGCTAGATACAGGAATTGAATCTTCAAACTCTTCAGACGTGCCCTGGCAGGATACAGGAATCGAGTCCGGAAAATAGTCATCAACAGATACACCCTGGTAGGATACAGGAATCGGATCTTCAAACTCTTCAGACGTGCCCTGGCAAGATACAGGAATCGAGTCCGGAAAATAGTCGTCAACAGATACACCCTGGCAGGATACAGGAATCAGATCTTCAAACTCTTCAGACGTGCCCTGGCAGGATACAGGAATCGAGTTCGGAAAATAGTCGTCAACAGATACACCCTGGCAGGATACAGGAATCGGATCTTCAAACTCTTCAGACGTGCCCTGGCAGGATACAGGAATCGAGTCCGGAAAATAGTCGTCAACAGATACACCCTGGCCGGATACAGGAATCGGATCTTCAAACTCTTCAGACGTGCCCTGGCTGGATACAAGAATCGAATCTGGAATAGTCGTCAACAGATATGCCCTGGCTGGATACAGGAATCGAATCTTCAAACTCTTCAGACGTGCCCTGGCTGGATACAGGAATCGAATCTGGAAATAGTCGTCAACAGATACACCCTGGCAGGATACAGGAATCGATATTCAAACTCTTCAGACGTGCCCTGGCAGGATACAGGAATCGAATCTGGAAATAGTCGTCAACAGATACACCCTGGCAGGATACAGGAATCGGATCTTCAAACTCTTCAGACGTGCCCTGGCAGGATACAGGAATCGAGTCCGGAAAATAGTCGTCAACAGATACACCCTGGCAGGATACAGGAATCGGATCTTCAAACTCTTCAGACGTGCCCTGGCAGGATACAGGAATCGAGTCCGGAAAATAGTCGTCAACAGATACACCCTGGCAGGATACAGGAATTGAATCTTTAAACTCTTCAGACGTGCCCTGGCAGGATACAGGAATCGAGTCCGGAAAATCTTCAAACGTGCCCTGGCTGGATACAGGAATCGAATCTGGAATTGATCGCTCACAGACATGCTCTGGCTAGATACAGGAATCGAATCTTCAAACTCTTCAGATGTGCCCTGGCTGGATACAGGAATCGAATCTGGAAATAGTCGTCAACAGATACGCCCTGGCTGGATACAGGAATCGAATCTTCAAACTTTTCAGACGTGCCCTGGCTGGATACAGGAATCGAATCTGGAATTGATCCCTCACAGACATGCCCTGGCTAGATACAGGTATCGAATCTGGAATTGCGACAGTTGATAGTAATTATCTTTGGATTGACCTTTTTCCTGAAAAGGCAAAAACATCAGTTGTATGCAATGTCATGATGTATGAAAAGCATGATGTCATGATGTTCTCAAGGAGAAATGAGATTGTGTGATATGATGCGTATGTGCATGCAATGTGTATGTAAGCAGGATGTATGAAATGTGATGTTTATGAATGTATTTTCGTCTAGGAAAGTAAATCCTTGACGAATGCCGGGAACTTGAATCCTGGGCTGGTGTTTGAAGAGTAGAGCTTTTTGTTTCCGCTGGGGATAATGGTTGCAAGAATACCGGTAGGAGAAGATGATTCCGTTGGTGAATAAACTTGTTGAAGGGATTACTCTGCGGGGAAATACTCTGTGGGAAGAGATACTACGCTGAGGTTTGATGACTTGTTGATGATAACTCCGCTGGGGATGCCGTTGATAAGTTATGTTGAGGAATTTTGATGAACTCCGCTGGGGATAGGAAGAACTTCGCCGAGGACGATCTTTTCATGGCAATTAGCTGAGGATAACCCAGTTATAAGCTCTGGTGGAGAATAACCTTTGAATAAAGCCCGGGAGACGCGTTCGTACTCTGCAGGTGATAAGCTTCCAGAATCTACTGGGGATAAACTTCTTGAATCTATTGGGGAAATTGATTGAACTCTCCTGGGGAGATCTTTTGAGATTGCACTGAGGAAGTGGCTCCACTGGATCTCTGTATTCCGCCGGGGAATAATCTTAGATCAAGACTGCCGGGGATGCTTGTTGGGAATGTTTGTGTACTCCGCTGGGGAATATCGAGATCTTCTGGGGATACCCAACTTCCTTAAGGCTGACAGTAGATTAACTCTGCTTGGGGAGAGTGTTGTTGACTTGCTGGCTCACTCTCTGGGGAATTAAGATATCTTGGTTACGTTCTTCAGCTGAAATTGCCTTGGTACCTTGGACAAAGCAACTAGATCACTTAGACAATTCTTATTGCCCCAGTTTATGTGGGAGAAGGAGGCCTGCTGATTGACAAATCTTCTTCTGGTAGGAAAGTGACGAGATGTCGGGACATAGTCGTACGCTTTGATCCCTAACTTTTGCCTGGACCGCCCTTTCGGGTTTTCAGTCCACCGGGATACCCATTTTTGCCCAAGCCGCCTTTTCAGGTTTTCGACTTGTCGGGTGTACAGATTTTTCATTTTCATCCCTTATTTTTGCCCGAACCCTTTTGGTTCACCGGGAAGCCCTTATTTTGCCTAGGTGTGTCAACCTAGCGGGTCTTTGATTACGCGCAGTATTTTTTCGACTATGTCCGTGCTCTCAGGATGTAGGGAAGTGCCCCTGTTGTTGTGTTGCCATACCAGAAGATCTTCGTTTGATCGTCCAATGCCCCAAGTGATCCAGATGGAGGTTTGCCCCAAGATGGTTGGCCTTTTGAGAGATTCTCCGAATCTTGACTGGACTGCCCCAGATGATGGACACTGATCATGCCATTCCCCTTGATTGGAAGTGTTTCTTCCACTGGAGGTGACTCTTTTGTTGAGGGGACTTTTGTTCATTAGATATTCATCGTGTGAATTTCTCTGCTGTTCAAACAAATAGTCATATGCAAACAAGGTTATTTTAAGAATGCAAAAGCTTATGTCTGTCTTGAAGTTTTTGAAAATGCATTTTTCAGTAAAACAATGTGATGTCAACTCAAGATTTTACAGCTAGCCTTCAGGATTCAGGATACTTTTGTAACAGTATGCTTTCGAACTAACCCATGCTTCAGCTAGGACTTTTGAGGGTTATAACGTGGCCTGGTTCACGGTTTAAGAAACAAACGATAAAGGCTCAAATTTATTTGTACCCACCCGCTCTTCGTAATGTTCTTCAAACCTAAACTCAGCTGATCGTGCGTTAGACCTTGTTTGAGTCTTTGCTTTGATATACCAGTGATGATTCGGATATTGACAGTTTGTTTTGAATTGGCAGTCATTTCCTTTTTTGTTGAGGGTTTGTAGGACCTCTTTCTTTTTTATTTTATTATCCCTGTTTTTTGCCTGAACTGTTTCTTTTGTGATTACAGTCAGCGGGATGCCCCAGTTTTGTAAGTCTCCTTCATAGGTTTTGACTTAATGGGCTTTTATTTTGAGAAATGATGACTGCCTGTCTTTATGGTCATTCGGAACCATCACTGTCTTTTGTTTTTGTTTTGTAAGGACTCCTTTGATACCATTCATTGTGCGCCTGGATCAACTGAGAAACTACCCTGCCCCAGGTTATGATTAAGGGTTTTAATTTTCGAAAAGAAAAACTCCTACTTCTTTGGCTCGAAGGGGTTGACGAGGGATTATCTTCCTTATAACTCCAGTGTTTGGGATTTGAAACAATGCCTGTACCTCATCAGTGGGGTCTGTTCAAGAGCATACTGTAAAGATCGTGGTATCGTTTTCGTCATCCTCCCTCAAGAGGCTTAGAATTATTAAGAGTTGACATCAAAAAAATGAAAGCAATTTGAATATAGCTGTTGTACCCCAAAATTTGCCATCCCATATTCTTCAAGAATTGTAAAGTCAAAGCTTCAAAATTCCCCAAGGGTTGCACAGTGTAAGAGCCTCCTAAACAGTCAAAATTAGGGTTTTGGTTCTGATCAAGAAATGAAGTTTCCAAGGGTTCAATCAAGTCCCACATGCCTATAAATATGGTCAAGCATCCTCATACCAAGTTTCAAGACTTTCAGCACAAAATTGCACAGTCAAAACCCTAATTGCACTACAGTCAACTGCAAGGGCAAAATGGTCATTTGACAGTCAAAAGTTCAAATTTTTGGTCAACATCTCATTTTGAAGCCACAAACATCATTTGATCAATGCTTGATCATGATTCTCAAAGCTTGGCTCAAAAATCATCAAGATGCAAAAGTTTCCTTATTTGGACAACTGAAAAAGTCAACTGTAAATTGACCAGGGCATAACTTCCACATGGATTATCAGAAAAATTCCATCCAAAGCTCATTTTGAAGATAAAGACATTTCCTACAACTCCTCTTCATACTTCAAGTCCAAGAAATTCTCTCACAAAAAGTTATCAATTTCAACATTATAGGTCATTTTCAAAAGTCAACAAAAAGGGACTTTAAGTCAAAGGCCATAACTTGGGATTGGTAAATCAAAATGACATGGGACCAAAGGAATTGGTTAGAGGACTCAAAGACCTTTCCAAAATGTCCAAGAACATGAGCAAAGCTTAAATATTGAGCAAGTTATGCCTTGTGGAAGTTGGGAAATTTTTGGATATTTTGAAAAGTCAACATTGCTTCAAATGACCTAAAATTGCTAATGGGCCTCTTTTTCTTCCACAATTCATCATCCAAGGCATGTGCACGACCACTTGGCCCAAAGGGAAGTTTTTCTTCATTTTTTATTTATTAATTTGGATTTTTATTATTAATAATTCATTTAAATTAATTAAAATACATGAAAAATATTAAACCTAATGTTTCAAATCTTTTTATGCATATAATATCTCCAAGATTTTGTGTAAGTCAGATTAGGAAAGAATTGAAGCTAATTGGACATGATTTGGTAGCAAAAACATGTGAAAAAGATTGCAAAATAATGGCTTGAAAATCAAATATTGCATAATCAATTCCTTGATTCTTTTGATCAGATTCTTGACCTAAATCATTCTCCTATACATACACAAGCAAACCCTCATGCCCATTACCAAAAAGCTACGCAGAAAAAACCATATGCAAACTTGAAATTTATCAAGAAAACTCAAATCTGAAAACTGCTTTCCAGGGCGATTCAAGCAAAGAAACTTGTTCCATCACCTTCCTGAGACTTCAAGGAAGATTTCCAAATAAAAACCATCCATCCTAACATCAAGAAACGTAAGAACGGTGACCACCTGTACAGAAAATTTCTTGCAATCGTACATCATGAATCATGCGTTTTTGGCACTTTTTAATATTTGATTCATATTCATTGTTTGATTCTAATGCTAACTGTATGGTTTAATTGTGTTTTCGTGCACCCTTGAGAATTTCACCATGAATGTGCGCTAGGGTTTCCAGGACCTTGAATTAGGGTTTTTTAATTAAGGAACAATTGGCATATGGGATCTAGACCATTCAACTCAGTGCTCTTAGACGAAAACAAAACGACCCTCGCGCCTAATTTCTAATGCAAGGATTCCTAATCGCTATTTTCTGGAATGGTTCAAAAACCGTTGCTTATGATTTTGTGTTTCAGGGAACGTAGAAGAAGAAGATGAGGTGGCCATCAAGGATTGGATTGTTTGAAATCTCGCGCGAAAAACGCACTAGCGTTTGTTTTTACTTTATTATGCTTATTGTTTATTTAATATACAGAACGCGTTGAGTGCTTCAGTGGCAAGGCTTGCTAGTGGTAATGTTCAGGACCTGGGTTCGAGCCCCAGGTCCCCACCCCCTTTCATATTATTTTTTCTTTAATATTTGTGTGCAGTTTCAACCTTAAGGAGCACCGTACGTCCACAAAATCTAGCCATCCACGTGCCCAAAGGAAACAATCAGAAGGTCATAATTGAAGAACATGGTAAACCCTGGTCAACGCCTATGCATGCTAGCTAGAAAGTCCACCAATCCAGGGATAATTGGGCCCTAAATTGCTGGGCTTCACCTCACAACTGGGGACAACACCCCCCTTAGGTTTGCAATACTTTTTTTCATTCTTTTTTATTTCAATTATTATTCTTTTTATTAATTCTTGTAATTTAATTATTTTCATAAAAAACACAAAAACAATAAAAAATCAGAAAAGAGACAAAAATTAATATTTTTATTTAATGTTATATTTTTGTAAATAAAACCTTTATTAATTAATTAGTTTTAATTTAGGAGTAAATCTTAATATTTTCTTAATTAATTTAAAATTGGTAGAACTAGGGTTTAATTAATTTTTTATCTTTTTTTCTTTTATTTCATAATAACTAAATATTTCCTATTATTACTTTTGTAATTAAATTGCACGTAAAATAATTAGGTTTAATTTTAGGTTAAAGTTTAATACTTTCTTAATAAACTAAAACAATTAGAATTAGGGTTAATCTTAATTTCATTTAATTCTTTTTTTCATTAAAATCACAAAAATACCAAAAACAATTTCTTTTCTTTAATTTAATTAATTTAACAATAGTTTAATTTAATCAAAAAGGGTCCAACGCCCTCGTTTCTAATTTAAATTTCAATGCGCGTATTTATTTCTTTTTTCTTTTAATATTTATGTACCTCTCCCAAAGCCGTGTAATTAATTTCTCGCACTTTACTTTTCATTATTTCTTTATTTTTCTATCAAATCGGGTTCTGGAAATTTTGGCGATGTGAACCCGCGCCTTTTGTAATAGCTTAGAACTTTTATTTCCCGCAATTCTTTTTTAACTGTTAAATAAATGCATGAAAGAATGAATGTCTAAATAAAAACAAAAGCGTAGATCACCCATAACATGACAAGACAAAAATAAATGAACATGACACACAAATCACATACCACCCCTAGGGTACGCCTCACTGTTGCCTTGCCCTTCGAAAGGTGATCGTCGAGTAGAGGATGTCTTAGTAAGTCCTCATGATCCGGGAACCTGGCATGAGGGTAGCTTCTAAGGTGTCTTCCTATTGCTCCGGTGATCACCATGTCCCGAACCTCGAATTGACCCGAACACCTCCAACGGTGGTGCTACCTACCTCTTAATGGTGGGATGGCACTACTTTAAAGGACATTTACACAGACGAATTCCTTAGGGTAGGTAGACGACTCTAGATACTTGCTCTAAATTTCAAAACAAATTCAAAAATACTTTTCACACCAACACATTTTCAAAAGCTTTCGAAAGCAAATTTTCAAACACTCTTGAGGACTGATACAAGAGTCGAACTGAAATTTTCAAAGAAACTTTTTAAAACCCACAATTGAAAAGCAAACAAACCATTTTTGAAAACACAATGAGCAAGTATCTAAGAGCCCGTGGATAACCATGGATAGAAAGGGTGCTAACACCTTCCCTTTCTATAACCTACCTCCCGAACCGAGAGCAATCTCTTTAAGGAATTTTTCTGTGCTTTTGTCCTTTCCATTTGGAGAAAATAAAAGACGATGGCGACTCTTGCTTCCGCGACATTTCGCGAACCAGCTTTAAAACAGTCAGTTCCAGATCCACCGATCACAGAACTGGCGACTCTGCTGGGGATTCTTTATAAAGTGAGGTGTACCTTAGGGTAGTTCATAACTGTGTTTTCAATTGTATTGACTTGTCTGCTTTAACTTTGTGGGTTGCATGGGAGTTACATAGATCCTAACCCGGATCTGGGGATACCCTGTTTAGGTAGCATAAGCTGTGAGGGACCTGTCTGGTGTAGACCGACACGGGTGAAACAGTGGCTACGTTGGTGTGGCACCTTGGTCTGTACCGATATCCCTTGTGTCGCAACGAGGAGAATATGGGTCTTCTAAGGAGTCATTAAGCACCGACAACCTTAGAACCTTAAATGACACAACTTGGCCATTAGAACAGTAGCAGTATGCTACGCCCATTGAGGCTAAACTCTCGTGATGGTTCTGGCCGCAAGAAAAGATTGCGATGCTGGAGTTATGACCGATTGAGAGTAGTCAATGATATTGGGATCCTCTAAGAACCCGGTTACTTTGATAGGACAGGTATGAACCAACAAACTGAAAGAGGATAGTACCTAGACCTCATGTTGGCCTAAACTTTAGGGGCTTACCTTGTGTGACTTGTGTGCCTTACCATGTTTGCCTTTGTATCTATTTGTGGTGTGCTTTATCATAACATCATAACATCATGAGCATCGCATGCATCCTGCATAAGGACTGACCATTTCAAAGACAAGAGGGTTTCACCTTTGCTCTGTTTTATAGGACATCATGATGCCTGTGCGAAGGAATACTATCCGGTTCAACTTTGTTCATTCACCTGAGTTGCTTGAGGAGTTGGTTAGCAGAATTCCAAATACCACTTCCTTCATTCAGAGACATGGTTCTCTTCTCAGTTTAGTCACTGCAAAGCGGGATCAACAGTTGATGAGTGTTCTGACCCAGTTCTATGACCCTCTGTACCAGTGCTTCACCTTTCAAGACTTCCAGATGGTCCCTACCCTGGAAGAGTTCTCTGATTTGCTTGGTATCCCTATCTTGGATCAGACTCCCTTTACTGGTTGGGAAAAGACCCTCAGGCTTGAGGATGTTGCTGCAGCTCTTCCCTTGACACATCAAGAGGTAGTGGACAACTGGGTGACTAGAAGCGGAGTTAAGGGTTTCTTGGCCAAGTTTCTGATCGGTAAAGCTAACAGTTTCTGGAATGACCTGGACTTTAGGGCATATGAAGACATCTTGGCTCTCTTAATCTATGGGTTAGTCTTGTTTCCTAATCCTGATAACTTCATTAATGTCACTGCCATAAGGATCTTTATGTCTCAGAATCCTGTGCCCACTCTCTTGGGTGACATCTTGCAACAACTTCATGCTCGTACTACCCGAAGACGAGGAACCCTATGGTGTTGTATCCCTTTGTTGGTAAGGTGGTTTATTTCGCACCTCCCCAAGTTCGTACTGAAGACCCGAGAAGGAAGAGGTTGGGCTCATAGGTTAATGTCTCTCACCGACAAAGACATCATTTGGACTTGCAGAGGTTTGGATGAGATAGCTGTCATTGATCGATGCGGGGAATACCCTAATGTTCCTCTGATTGGTACCCAAGGAGGGATCTCTTACAATCCATGTCTAGCGCTCCGTCAGTTTGGAAGAGCAAGAAGAGCAGGCCCCCATGAGATGTTGGTGCCTCACATCAGTTTTGAGTTTCAGGTGGATAGTGACGAGCTGCGTCGTAGGTTCATCAAGGCTTGGGACAAAGTTCATAAAGCTGACCCACAAGAGTTGGGGCCAAAGACTTCTTTACCTATGGAAGCCTACTACAAATGGGTTCGCATCCGTGCTCAGAAGTTAGGTATGCCGTATGAAGTCGTCAGACCCGTCATTCTTGAGTGTCCTGACAAAGATGGTGTTCCTCCAACTGTCCTTCCTCCTCAGATACCTACTGATTATGAGACATTGAAGAGATCTTGGTCGCAACTGCGAGAAGAGCGGGATTCTTACCGGGAAAAGTTCAACGAGCAGGAATTAAAGATCCAGAAGCTGACAAAGCAGTTGGAGAATGAGAGGGCTCTGAATGCCTACATTCGTACTGAGAAGAGGAGACCATGGGATCAATAAGGAGCTCCGGATGTTCTTTTACAATTTTATTTCCCTTTTCAGTATTTCCTTTCATGTAACGCCTAAGGGCAACCTGTTGAATAATTTCAGTTTCAAAGTTGAATCTAATGAAGTGTGTTCCTTTTTGTTTACAAAGTTGATTCCCGATTGTCTTTGAAAACATAAATCATACGCATTCCATTCATCATGTGCATAGCAGGTTTTCCTCTTTTCAGGTTGCTAACTGTTCTTCGCTGTTTATTTCAGCATCATGAATCCTGACTCGTCCTCAACTTAGATGTCCATCAAAGCTCTTCAGGCGCAGAATGCACAATTTCAGGAATTAATCATGGGCTTGGCTCAGGGCCAAGAGGAGCTGAAGGCTCTGCTCCTGAAGAAGGAAAAGAAGAAGAAGAGAAGGACTGTTCTGTTCAGCTCGGGCCGAAGGTTTGGCAACACTCTGCAAAATGAAGAGGCTGGTTCTTCTATTGGCAAGAGTACTCCTCAAGCGGAAAAAGGTCCTAGTCCGGTAGTCTCCGACAACGAGACTGATTTTGATGAAGAGCAATATCCTCCGGCAGAAGACCGTTACAAGCAGTTGGAAGACAGGTTGAATGCTATGGAGATCCAACAGGTACCTGGGCTGGATTTCGGAGATTTGGGTTTGTCTACTGGTGTAATCATTCCTCGTAAATTCAAAGCACCATCTTTCACTAAGTACGACGGGGCGTCTTGTCCCAAGCTACATCTCAGGTCCTATGTTCGGAAGATTCAACCGTACTCAGCGGATAAGAATTTGTGGATCCACTTCTTCCAGGAGAGTCTTTCAGGGACTCATCTCGAATGGTTCTATCAGCTGGATGGGACCAAGGTTCGTAACTGGGAGGAGTTGGCTACTGCTTTCTATAAGCAGTATCAATATAATGCCGACCTTGCCCCTACACGTACCCAACTCCAGGGTATGTCGTTAGGTTCAAGTGAAGGTTTTAAAGAGTACGCTCAGAAGTGGAGGGACCTGGCTGGCAGGGTGCAGCCTCCGTTGACTGATCGGGAGTTGGTAGACATGTTCTTGGGGACCCTATTTGGGCCATTTTTCAACCATCTTATCGGGAATTCGTCTGCAGGGTTCACTGATCTGATTCTGACTGGAGAGAGAATTGAGGCTGGGTTGAAGTCTGGAAAGATTCCGAAGGGTGCATCGTCTAGTTCTGAGAAGAAACCCTTCAAGAAGGAGGCTAGTGCTGTATATGGCTCCCGGAGACCAGAGAGATCTGAGCGCCGCCAATCTGTCAGTGCGGTAATGATTGCTAAGCCTGCTGCCGCTCCTCGGCCAACCAATCCTCAAAGGGCTGAAAGACCCCGGAGAGAGTTTACCCGTTTGAGCATGACCTTATCACAGATCTTGCCACAGTTGCTATCCACCAATCTAGTGACTGTTAGAGAGGCACCTAAAGGTGTAAACACTGCCTCTCCGAAATACAACCCAAATGCTCGTTATGCTTATCATTCTGATAGCTCGGGGCATTCCACTGATGACTGTTGGGCATTAAGGAATAAGGTGCAAGACCTTATCGACGCGAAGGAGATACAGTTCGAAGCGCCTGAGAGGCCGAATGTGGTGACTGCTCCTATGCCTCAGCATGGGGTAAATGCTGTTGGTGAGGAAGTGTACGCTGTTTCTGTGGATGATCTGGCTACTCCTTTAATGACTGTCAAGAAGAACCTACTGCTGGCCGGTTTATTTCCGGGTTGCAGTGAGGGTTGCCTGTTCTGTGTTGTTTCCCTATCTGGTTGTCCCTTGCTGAAGTTAGGCATCCAAAGCCTAATGGATAGCAAGGAGATTCTGTTTAAGAAGTCTGCTGTTCAGTTGGTTCCGGTAGAAGAAGTTTATGTGGTTACCATCTTCAATAATCCAATCAAGGCTCTCCCGAAGAAGCTTGTCCCAATCATGACTGTTACACCTGTGGTTATCACTGTTCCGGGGCCTCTTCCCTACGTATCTGATAAAGTTGTCCCCTGGCACTATGGGGCAGATGTGTATGTGAACGGGATCAAACAAGAGTTCAACACTGGCGCCAGTATCTGTGATATCACTGGCCCAGCCAAGGTTACCCGCAGTGGCAGGCTCTTCTCGCCTGACATTGCACCGCCTGCTACCCGAAGACCCCTCCTTATAACACCTACAAGTGTACCTGTTCCTGTTTCAGATCAAGTTGTTTCCCCTGCTGCCGAGTCATCCAATGCTCGGGGCAAGGGAGTTGAAGATGAGCCTTCCCGGATGGAGGCACCGATACCTATAAATGCTGAGGCCTCCCAACAAGAGATGGAGGAAATCCTAAAAATTATAAAGAAGAGTGACTTCAATGTTGTGGAACAGCTGGGGCACACGCCCTCCAAAATCTCCATGCTATCCTTATTGTTGTGTTCAGAGGCCCATGCTAAGGCCTTAATCTCATTTCTCAAGACGGCCCATGTGCCACAAGAGACATCTGCAGTCCAGTTCACTGATTGCGTAGCAAATCTAACAGCGGACAATGGCTTAGGTTTCTCAGATGCTGACCTGACTGCAAAAGGAAGAGACCACAATGATGCCCTGCATGTCTCTATCGAATGCAGGGGCACTACTCTGGTACATGTATTGGTGGATACTGGTTCGTCCTTGAATGTGCTACCCAAGAAGGCTTTAGACCGTTTAGATTGTGAAGGCCTGGAATTAAAACCCAGCAATATCACCGTCAGAGCCTTTGACGGTTCAAAAAGGATGGTTCATGGAGAGGTTGACATTCCTATTCGCGTGGGCTCTCAGGTGTTTGACTCTACTTTTTATGTGATGGATATCCGTCCATCGTACTCTTGTCTACTGGGTCGACCTTGGATCCATAAAGCTGGGGCAGTAACCTCTACCTTGCACCAGAAGCTGAAGTACCCCGTCAGAGGGAAGATTGTCACCGTACAGGGGGAGGAGGAGTATATGGTAAGTCATCTGAATTCCTTCAGATACATTGAGATGGACGGGGAGTTTATTGAAACCCCCTTTCAGCATTTCGAGGAGGTGCTTCCAATTTCAGCGGCAGCAGAAACAGCAGTAGAAGAGAATGTTCCTTTGAAGATGGCTTCCCTGAAGGATGCCCGGGCTGTGGTTCAAAAAGGTGAATGTGCTAACTGGGGCAGGCTTCCCGACTTCACACAGAAAACTGACAAATTTGGACTGGGTTTTACTGCAGAGGGTCAGAAAGCTATGCGGAAGGCGAAGACCAGAAGACCTTCTGTGTTCATTACAAATCCAGGAGTGAATGTTGTTGGTGAAGACAATGAAGTGGACGAAGCTGAGTTCAATAGCTGGATCTATCCAACGACTGAAGGCGGATTGACCAATTGGATTGCCAAAGACCATACTCCTGTTACTTTTGTTACGCAGTAATAAACTTCTTTGTTTTATTATTTGTAATAAACAATAAATAAACTATATGGCCCGGTGTCTTACCCGAGGCACCGTGGTTTCATTTGTGAGGGCATATAAATTGTCATTTCATATATCATAAATGAAATCTTGGACGTTTTCTCGCATTTCAAATCTTATGCTCCTTTTTTGTCTTTCCTTCCTTTACATATTTTTCAAAACAGCTGTATTTACACACACACTCACTCATACAGGTTTCAATCCACTCTGGATCTCACTGATAACGACTCTGCTACTGCCAATCATGACTTCGAAAATCCGATCAACTTAGCCGAAGACGAAGGCGAAGATGATTGCGAAGTGCCTGGCGAGCTTGCAAGACTGTTGCTTCAGGAAGAGAGGGAAATTCAACCACATGAAGAGCAAGTGGAAACAATAAACCTGGGTACTGAAGAAGACAGGAAAGAGGTAAAGATTGGTGCCAACCTAGAGCTCAGCGTGAAGCAACGGTTGACTAAGATGCTACGTGATTATATGGAGATCTTTGCCTGGTCCTACGAAGACATGCCCGGGTTGGACACTGATATCGTGGTCCATCACTTGCCTACTAAGGAAGACTGCCCTCCAGTTAAGCAAAAGGTCCGTCGTATGCGTCCAGAGATGTCTGAGAAGATCAAGGCCGAGGTTATGAAACAGTTTAATGCTGGGTTCCTTGCAGTGACTTCTTACCCTCAGTGGGTTGCTAATGTGGTGCCGGTACCAAAGAAAGATGGTAAGGTCAGAATGTGTGTTGATTACAGGGATCTGAATAGGGCCAGCCCCAAGGATGACTCCCCCTACCTCACATTGATGTCCTTGTTGATAATACAGCTCAGCATAAGGTGTTTTCTTTCATGGATGGTTTTTCAAGTTATAATCAGATCAAGATGGCACCTGAAGACATGGAAAAGACTACCTTTGTTACTCAGTGGGGCACCTTCTGCTACAAGGTCATGCCTTTTGGACTAAAGAACGCTGGGGCAACCTACCAACGTGCCATGGTCGCTTTATTTCATGACATGATCCATCATGAGATAGAAGTGTATGTTGACGACATGATCGCAAGGTCCCAGACTGAGGAAGAGCACCTAGATCATCTGCAGAAGTTGTTTGACCGGTTGAAACTGTACAAACTGAGGTTGAACCCGAACAAGTGCACCTTTGGGGTAAGATCGGGAAAGTTGCTAGGCTTCGTGGTAAGTGATAAGGGCATTCAAGTGGACTCTGCCAAGGTTAAAGCTATTCAAGAGATGCCAGTTCCTAGGACAGAGAAAGAGGTCAGAGGCTTTCTAGGACGCCTGAATTACATTGCTCGCTTCATCTCACATCTGACTGCTACCTGTGAGCCGATCTTCAAGCTACTGAAGAAAGATCAGGTAGTACGTTGGAATGATGAATGTCAGGCTGCTTTTGACAGAATCAAGGAGTATCTCCAAGAACCACCTATCCTTATGCCACCGGTTGAAGGGAGACCTCTGATACTATACCTGACAGTACTTGACAACTCAATAGGGTGCGTGCTGGGGCAGCATGACGAGTCTGGCCGAAAAGAGCATGCCATCTATTACCTTAGCAAAAAGTTTACCGACTGTGAGACCCGATACTCACTGCTTGAGAAAACTTGTTGCGCTTTGGTATGGGCTGCTCGCCGGCTGAGACAGTATATGCTGACTCATACCACCTTGTTGATCTCAAAGATGGATCCTATAAAGTACATATTCGAAAAGCCTGCTCTGTCTGGGAGAATAGCAAGATGGCAAATGATCTTGATGGAATACGACATTCAGTACACAACCCAGAAAGCCATCAAGGGAAGTGTATTGGCAGACCACTTAGCACATCAGGCAGTAGACGACTATCAGTCAATGAACTTCGAGTTTCCGGACGAAAGCATCATGATAGTGACTGATTGTGAAGTACCTGGACCGGATGAAGGACCTGAGGAAGGATCCCGATGGTCTATGCACTTTTACGGAGCCTCCAACACTTTGGGAAACGGTATCGGCGCTATAATCATATCTCCACAAGGCACTCATACTCCACTTACCTCCCGGCTATGTTTCAACTGCACCAATAACATGGCGGAGTATGAGGCGTGCATCATGGGTCTTCAAGCTGCAATCGACCTAAGGATCAAGTTTCTGAGCGTCTTCGGAGATTCCGCTCTTGTGATCAATCAGATCAAAGGAGAGTGGGATACGAAACATACGAATCTTATTCCTTACAAAGAATGTGTGTTGACCTTGATCCCCCACTTCACGAAGATAACCTTTGAACACTTTCCAAGAGAAGAGAATCAGTTGGCGGACGCGTTAGCTACAATGTCTTCTATGTTCAAGGTAAAATGGGATAATGAGGCTCCCCGGATCATCATCTGGAAACTGGACGAACCGGCATACTGTTGTGATCTCGAGACTGAATTGGTGACTGAGAAGCCTTGGTACCATGAGGTGAAGAGATATTTGGAAGCTCAGGAATACCCTGAAGGTGCATCTGTCAACGATAAGAAGTTCCTGAGAAGGTTCGCGGCAAAGTTCTTCCTTAGCAACGACATCTTGTACAAGCGAAACCATGATTCAACCTTACTGCGTTGTGTGGATAAGACTGAAGCAGAAAGGATCATGGAAGAGCTACATGAAGGGACCTTTGGTACACATTCCAGTGGGCATACAATGGCAAAGAAGATCCTTCGGGCAGGGTATTACTGGTCCACAATGGAAGCTGACTGCTACCAACATTCTAGGACATGCCATAAGTGCCAGATTTATGCAGACAAGGTGCATGTTCCTCCAGTTCCCCTGAATGTTCTGACTGCGCCCTGGCCGTTTGCAATGTGGGGCATAGACATGATTGGTGAGATTAAACCTACGGCATCCAATGGGCATCACTTCATCCTAGTGGCGATTGATTATTTTACAAAGTGGGTTGAAGCAGCTTCCTACGCTACGGTAACCAAGACTGTGGTGGCGCGGTTCATTCGACATAATCTGATATGTCGGTACGGCGTCCCAGAGAGGATCATTACAGACAACGGTACCAATCTGAATAACAAGATGATCACTGAGCTCTGCGAGCAGTTCAAAATACAGCACCACAATTCTTCTCCTTACAGACCGAAGATGAATGGGGCTGTAGAAGCAGCAAATAAAAATATCAAGAAAATCGTGCAGAAGATGACAGTGACTTATAAGGATTGGCACGAGATGTTACCGTTCGCTCTACATGGGTACCGTACCTCAGCCAGGACGTCAACCGGAGCAACTCCTTTCTCTCTGGTTTATGGTATGGAGGCAGTCTTACCGATCGAAGTGCAAATACCCTCTCTCCGGATAATGAAGGATGCAAATCTGAACGAGGATGATTGGATCCAGACACGACTTGATCAGCTCAACCTTATTGATGAAAAGAGACTTGCTGCTATCTGCCATGGTCAGACGTACCAGAAACGAATGATCAGGGCATTTAACAAAAAGGTCAGACCACAGGAATATCAAGTTGGGGATCTGGTAATCAAGCGAATCATCCTTCCTCAGAGTGATCCAAGGGGCAAGTGGACCCCTACGTACGAAGGGCCATTTGTGGTTAAACATGTGTTCTCAGGAGGAGCCATGATTCTAACCAATATGGATGGTGACGACCTTCCTCACCCCGCCAATGCAGACATAGTAAAAAGATACTACGCATGGAAAAAAAAGACCCGCTAGGCCGACATGCCTAGGCAAAAATTAGGGCTTCCCGACGAACCAAAAGGGTTTGGGCAAAATGAAGGGATGAAATGAAAAAAAATCTATACACCCGGCAAGTCGAAAACCTGAAAAGGCGGCTTGGGCAAAAATGGGTATCCCGGTGGACTGAAAACCCGAAAGGGCGGTCCAGGCAAAAATTAGGGATAAAAGCGTAATACTATGTCTCATTGGATCACCTTACGTCCAGAATCCGGTATCTACATCAAATTCAGACGGCATCGATCAGTCAGCTTCATCTTCGTTTAGGTCATCAAGTGATGAGACGCTCGGAGTTATAAAGGCAATAGCAGAATTGAAACCCAGTGGGATCGTTCATTTCACACAGCTGTTTATTTTCTCTTGTACAAATTTGTATAAACTCTTCTGTTCGGCGGCGTTCTCTTACTAGGACGTCAGCCTCTTGTACACAAAACGCCTATTTTCAGGCCATTCAAAAATCAATACAAATATATTTTTCAGTTAAAAGTGCCAATTTTTTTCTTTTTCTGTTTTGTCTTGCGAAGAACGTCCAAGGTTCAATTTGTGATATATGCATTGACAATAATTTGCTAACTCATAAATATTTGCATACGAAACAAAGAATTAACTACAGGTAACATTAGAAACAGGGGCAATAAAAGAGTTGTCTAAGCAATCTAATTGTTCTGTCCTCCAAGGTACCAAGGTAGGATCAGCTGAAGAACGCAACCCGATATCCCAATTCCCCAGAGAGTAAGTCAGCAAGACAGTATACTCTCCTCGAGCAAAGCTATAGTATCAAACTTAAGGAAGTTGAGTATCCTCCAGCAGATCTCGACATTCCCCAGCAACAATATACATATTCTTAACAAGCATCCCCGGCAGTCTTGGTCTAAAGATTGTTCCCCGGCGGCATACCAACATTCGAAGGAATCACTTCCCCCGCAGTTCAAAACTTCCCCAGGAGAGTCCAATCCGGTTCCCCAGGAAAGTTGGAATTTATCTCCCCAAGCAGTAAGCTTATCCCCAGTAGATTCTGGAAGCTCATCCTCGTAGAACACGAATACGTCTCCCGGCTTTATTCAAAGAGTTATTTCCTTACCAGGATATAACTGGGTTATCCTCAGCCAAAAGCCACGGAAAGAGCGTCCTTGGCGGAGTTTTCTTATCCCCAGCGAAGTCTATTAACACTTCCAGCACAACAAGGGTATCCCTGGCAAGTTATTATCAACGCTCAGCAAAAGCATCTCTCTCCCCACAGAGTATTGCTTCCCAGCAAGATCGTTAGAGTACTTTCCTCCCCGCGGATTTATTCCATTCGCCAAGTTTATTCCCCAACGGAGTCATCTTCTCCTACCGGTATTCTTGCAATCATCATCCCCAGCGGAAGCAAAATCTATTCTCCAACATCAGCCCAGGAGTGACTTCCCGGCACCCGTCAAGGATTTACTTTCCTAGACGAAAAATACATTCATAAACATCGCACTTCCATACATCATTATAGCATGCATAGACGCATCATACAAATCTCATTTATGTTGAGAACATCATTGCTTGGTCCATATCATGCATTGCATATGACTGACCTTTACCTTTCAGGAAAGATTCAGTTAAATTCTCAATCATATTTCAAGACTCTAAGACCTTATCTGGTTCAGTTAAATCGACTCCAAAGATTTCTCTGGTTATTATCCAGTCAAAGGCCTTCTCTGGTCCAGTTAAATCGACCCCAAACAGATTTTTCTGATAAAGACCCAGTTGAAGACATTCCAAGACCTAGACCGGTTCAGGTAATCTACTCCAAAGATTTCTTATCCAGTCCAAGGCCTTCTCTAGTCCAGCTAAATCGACCCCAAACAGATTTTTCTGATGAAGACTCAGTAGAAGTTATCTAAGGTTTTCTCAATGATTGCTATTGAGATTGTAATTGCCTGTGGTTCTCTCCCCGATACTGCGGAGACGATAATTCCATCCAAGGTTCTCTCAATGTTTGCTGTTGAGGTGGTAATCGCCTATGGTTCTCTCCCCGATACTGCGGAGATGATAATTCCATCCAAGGTTGTCTCAATGATTGCTGTTGAGGTTGTAATCGCCTATGGTTCTCTCCCTGATACTGCGGAGATGATAATTCCATCCAAGGTTGTCTCAATGATTGCTGTTGAGGTTGTAATCGCCTATGGTTCTCTCCCTGATACTGCGGAGATGGTAATTCCCACCAAGATTCTCTCAATGTTTGCTGTTGAGGTTGTAGTCGCCTATGGTTCTCTCCCCGATCCTGCGGAGGTGGTAATCCCAAGATTCGCTCAACGATTGCTGTTGAAGCTGAAGTCGTCCAAGGTTCTCTCACCGTTCCTGTTGAGGTAGTAACCATCCCTGGTTCATTCATCACCATTTGAAGCTCCAGATTTAGCTCCTGTAACCAGTCAGGACATATCTATACAAAGCATCTGAAGACCAGCTCCTGCAACATGTCAGGTACTCATTTTTCTTATGCAGGTACGCAAGTTCTCGCTAAGAAATCTCTTATGCGATCGACACCCAGATGGCATCTATAAGCCCATCCACCTTCCATCATCTCTTAGCATGGCATCTATAAGCCCATCATCCTATCCAGCAATCTCTAAATGGCATCTATAAGCCCATTCCACCATCACACTGCTACTATGTGAGCGCAAATTTCTGGGCACTCTAGTGTTCAATCATCTTCCACCCTCGGATTACGAAAGGCATGTCAGCCAATCTGCATCCTCAGGTCTAAGAAGATTGAACAGGGGCAACTGTTGTACCCCAAAATTTGCCCTCCCATATTCTTCAAGAATTGTAAAGTCAAAGCTTCAAAATTCCCCAAGGGTTGCACAGTGTAAGAGCCTCCTAAACAGTCAAAATTAGGGTTTTGGTTCTGATCAAGAAATGAAGTTTCCAAGGGTCCAATCAAGTCCCACATGCCTATAAATATGTTCAAGCATCCTCATACCAAGTTTCAAGACTTTCAGCACAAAATTGCACAGTCAAAACCCTAATTGCACTACAGTCAACTGTAAGGGCAAAATGGTCATTTGACAGTCAAAAGTTCAAATTTTTGGTCAACATCTCATTTTGAAGCCACAAACATCATTTTATCAATGCTTGATCATGATTCTCAAAGCTTGGCTCAAAAATCATCAAGATGCAAAAGTTTCCTTATTTGGACAACTGAAAAAGTCAACTGTAAATTGACCAGGGCATAACTTCCACATGGATTATCAGAAAAATTCCATCCAAAGCTCATTTTGAAGATAAAGACATTTCCTACAACTCCTCTTCATACTTCAAGTCCAATAAATGCTCTCACAAAAAGTTATCAATTTCAACATTATAGGTCATTTTCAAAAGTCAACAAAAAGGGACTTTAAGTCAAAGGCCATAACTTGGGATTGGTAAATAAAAATGACATGGGACCAAAGGCATTGGTTAGAGGACTCAAAGACCTTTCCAAAATGTCCAAGAACATGAGCAAAGCTTAAAAATTGAGCAAGTTATGCCTTGTGGAAGTTGGGAAATTTTTGGATATTTTGAAAAGTCAACATTGCTTCAAATGACCTAAAATTGCTAATGGGCCTCTTTTTCTTCCACAATTCATCATCCAAGGCATGTGCACGACCACTTGGCCCAAAGGGAAGTTTTCCTTCATTTTTTATTTATTAATTTGGATTTTTATTATTAATAATTCATTTAAATTAATTAAAATACATGAAAAATATTAAACCTAATGTTTCAAATCTTTTTATGCATATAATATCTCCAAGATTTTGTGTAAGTCAGATTAGGAAAGAATTGAAGCTAATTGGACATGATTTGGTAGCAAAAACATGTGAAAAAGATTGCAAAATAATGGCTTGAAAATCAAATATTGCATAATCAATTCCTTGATTCTTTTGATCAGATTCTTGACCTAAATCATTCTCCTATACATACACAAGCAAACCCTCATGCCCATTACCAAAAAGCTGCGCAGAAAAAACCATATGCAAACTTGAAATTTATCAAGAAAACTCAAATCTGAAAACTGCTTTCCAGGGCGATTCAAGCAAAGAAACTTGTTCCATCACCTTCCTGAGACTTCAAGGAAGATTTCCAAATAAAAACCATCCATCCTAACCTCAAGAAACGTAAGAACGGTGACCACCTGTACAGAAAATTTCTTGCAATCGTACATCATGAATCATGCGTTTTTGGCACTTTTTAATATTTGATTCATATTCATTGTTTGATTCTAATGCTAACTGTATGGTTTAATTGTGTTTTCGTGCACCCTTGAGAATTTCACCATGAATGTGCGCTAGGGTTTCCAGGACCTTGAATTAGGGTTTTTTAATTAAGGAACAATTGGCATATGGGACCTAGACCATTCAACTCAGTGCTCTTAGACGAAAACAAAACGACCCTCGCGCCTAATTTCTAATGCAAGGATTCCTAATCGCTATTTTCTGGAATGGTACATTCTGGAATGGTTCAAAAACCGTTGCTTATGATTTTGTGTTTCAGGGAACGTAGAAGAAGAAGATGAGGTGGCCATCAAGGATTGGATTGTTTGAAATCTCGCGCGAAAAACGCACTAGTGTTTGTTTTTACTTTATTTTGCTTATTGTTTATTTAATATACAGAACGCGCTGAGTGCTTCAGTGGCAAGGCTTGCTAGTGGTAATGTTCAGGACCTGGGTTCGAGCCCCAGGTCCCCACCCCCTTTCATATTTTTTTTTCTTTAATATTTGTGTGCAGTTTCAACCTTAAGGAGCACCGTACGTCCACAAAATCTAGCCATCCACGTGCCCAAAGGAAACAATCAGAAGGTCATAATTGAAGAACATGGTAAACCCTGGTCAACGCCTATGCATGCTAGCTGGAAAGTCCACCAAGCCAGGGATAATTGGGCCCTAAATTGCTGGGCTTCACCTCACAACTGGGGACAACACCCCCCTTAGGTTTGCAATACTTTTTTTCATTCTTTTTTATTTCAATTATTATTCTTTTTATTAATTCTTGTAATTTAATTATTTTCATAAAAAACACAAAAACAATAAAAAATCAGAAAAGAGACAAAAATTAATATTTTTATTTAATGTTATATTTTTGTAAATAAAACCTTTATTAATTAATTAGTTTTAATTTAGGAGTAAATCTTAATATTTTCTTAATTAATTTAAAATTGGTAGAACTAGGGTTTAATTAATTTTTTATCTTTTTTTCTTTTATTTCATAATAACTAAATATTTCCTATTATTACTTTTGTAATTAAATTGCACGTAAAATAATTAGGTTTAATTTTAGGTTAAAGTTTAATACTTTCTTAATAAACTAAAACAATTAGAATTAGGGTTAATCTTAATTTCATTTAATTCTTTTTTTCATTAAAATCACAAAAATACCAAAAACAATTTCTTTAATTTAATTTAATTAATTTAACAATAGTTTAATTTAATCAAAAAGGGTCCAACGCCCTCGTTTCTAATTTAAATTTCAATGCGCGTATTTATTTCTTTTTTCTTTTAATATTTATGTACCTCTCCCAAAGCCGTGTAATTAATTTCTCGCACTTTACTTTTCATTATTTCTTTATTTTTCTGTCAAATCGGGTTCTAGAAATTTTGGCGATGTGGACCCGTGCCTTTTGTAATAGCTTAGAACTTTTATTTCCCGCAATTCTTTTTTAACTGTTAAATAAATGCATGAAAGAATGAATGTCTAAATAAAAACAAAAGCGTAGATCACCCATAACATGACAAGACAAAAATAAATGAACATGACACACAAATCACACACCACCCCTAGGGTACGCCTCACTGTTGCCTTGCCCTTCGAAAGGTGATCGTCGAGTAGAGGATGTCTTAGTAAGTCCTCATGATCCAGGAACCTGGCATGAGGGTAGCTTCTAAGGTGTCTTCCTATTGCTCCGGTGATCACCATGTCCCGAACCTCGAATTGACCCGAACACCTCCAACGGTGGTGCTACCTACCTCTCAATGGTGGGATGGCACTAATTTAAAGGACATTTACACAGACGAATTCCTTAGGGTAGGTAGACGACTCTAGATACTTGCTCTAAATTTCAAAACAAATTCAAAAATACTTTTCACACCAACACATTTTCAAAAGCTTTCGAAAGCAAATTTTCAAACACTCTTGAGGACTGATACAAGAGTCGAACTGAAATTTTCAAAGAAACTTTTTAAAACCCACAATTGAAAAGCAAACAAACCATTTTTGAAAACACAATGAGCAAGTATCTAAGAGCCCGTGCATAACCATGGATAGAAAGGGTGCTAACACCTTCCCTTTCTATAACCCACCTCCCGAACCGAGAGCAATCTCTTTAAGGAATTTTTTTGTGCTTTTGTCCTTTCCATTTGGAGAAAATAAAAGACGGTGGCGACTCTTGCTTCCGCGACATTTCGCGAACCAGCTTTAAAACAGTCAGTTCCAGATCCACCGATCACAATAGCGAATGCAAATATATTGATTCAAAACAGACATATGCGATGCATTAATGAAATAACAACGTTTGACATGAATAAATGTTTGCCTAATCAAAAGAAAATTACAACTTGAAAAATTCTAACGAACAAGAATCTTCTAGTTTGAGATAGTCATCTCAAATGGAGAATTCTCAGCGGAGGATTTTCATCTCGCCATCCGGCATGAACTCTAGCATCCCTTCTTCAATCAAGTCTTGGATCTTATTTTTTAGAGTCCAGCAGTCATCTGTAGCATGCCCCGGGCTATCAGAATGATAAGCGCAGCGGGTGTTGGGGTTATACCTTGAAGGTGTCATATTCGGATTCTTAGGAGGGTCCCTTAGAGTGATCAGATTGACCTCTAACAAGCGCTTCAGTATAAAAGATGATGGTATATCAGTCTCAGAGAAATGTCTTCCAGGCGTATTTCGTTTACGCTGACTACCCTGTTGAGGCTGGGCTCGTGACCCTGAAGCAGGCTGAGGATATTTTCCCTTGTCTCTTTGCCCCGCATGTGGTTGAATGATGACTGGAACTTCAACCCTAGTTGTTTACCCCCACTTGATTATTTTGAAGCAGCTTGGTGACGAGGACCCTGAGCTCTTCTTGTTTTTGAGCTAAGTCCTGAATGAGAGTCATCTGGCCCATCAACTGTCCCATCATTTGGATCTTCATGGTTGCCAACTCAATTTGTAGCCCTTCCAGCTGATCGTTCCTGATACCCCCTGCATTCCCTAGGACCAAGTTCCTTGTGAGGAGAGCCTTTATTTCTTCTTGCCCCTGGGATAGGTTCAAGAACATTTCTTGCAGTTGGGCGTTTTGAGCCCGGAGATCTTGGTTGTCCGGTTGGAAAGCCATTGCTGAAATAAACAGCGACAAGGGTAAGTGACCTGCAACAAAGGTACCTGTTATGCAATGCTGGGTATGTATGCATGCAATGTTTTCAAGGATCTCGTGGGGTAAACCAGAGAAATTGTTAGAATTTGCATTTTGTAGCTTGATTGAAGGCACTGCATATTGTTGAGAGTCCTTCAAGAGTCAAGGCTCACCATATCGAGTGGGTCATAGCCCCGGACTTAAATCATCATGTCTGGTTTTGATTTCCAAACAACCTTGGTTAGGGGAACCTTCTTCAAGAGTCAAGGCTCACCATGTCAAGTGGGTCATAGCCTCTGACTCAGATCATCAACCTGGCTAGAGGAAAATAAATCCCCTTTGCCCCTTGCTAGACATTCTAATTCATCATGACCTGCATCACAAGCCCTTGAGATCCTTGAAACGGATTAGTCCTTATGCGGGATGTATGCAATGGTATGATGTTATGTATGCATGGGGTAATGTAGGCAAATCCTATTATGAGTCCCAATTAAGGACTGTAAACAAAACCTGCAAGAAAATCAAGTTTCAGATAACAAGCATGCAAATAGTCAAGTTGGAAGGCACACAAGTCACACAAGAGAAGCCCTTAGAGTTTAGGCCAGCATGGGGTCTAGGTATTACCCTCTTTCAGTTTGTTGGTTAAGACCTATCCTATCAGAAGTAACCGGATTCTAGAGGATCCCAATATCACTGACTACCCTCAATCGGTCATAACTCCAGCATCGCAATCTTTTCTTGCAGCCAGAACCATCACGAGAGTTTAGCCTCAATGGGCGTAGCATACTGCTACTGTTCTATTGGCCAAGTTGGGTCATTTAAGGTTCTAAGGTCGGTTGGTGCTTAATGACTCCTCAGAAGACCCATATTCTCCTCGTTGCGACACAAGGGATATCGGTACAGACCAAGGCGCCACACCAACGTAGCCACTGCTTCACCCATGTCGGTATACGCCGGACAAGTCCCTCACAACTTATGCTACCTAACAGGGTATCCCCAGATCCGGGTTAGGATCTATGCAACTCCGATGCAGCCCACAATAATAAAGCAAACAAACACAGCAATTGAAAACACAAGTGATCTTAGTCCTAAGGTACACCTCACTTTATAAGTGTCCCCAGCAGAGTCGCCAGTTCTGTGATCGGTGGGAATGAGAACTGACTGTTTTTTTTAGCTGGTTTCGCGAAATGTCGCGGAAGCAAGAGTCGTCACCGTCTTTTATGTTCTCCAACATGGAAAGGACAAAAGCACAGCAAAATTCCTTATGAGAATGTTTCTCGGTTCGGGAGGTAGATTTATAGAAAGGGAAGGTGTTAGCATCCTTTCTATCTGTGGTTATCCATGGACTCTTAGGTACTTGCTCTTATGTTTTCAAAATTTGTTTGCTTTTCAAGTGTGTGTGGGTTTTGAAAAAAAAGTTTCGTTTGGAAAACTTCTAAGTAACTCTTGTATCAGTCCTCAAGAGTGTATGAAGTGTTTTGTTTGAAAACTTTTTGAAAGTGTGGGGTGCGAAAAGTTATTTTTTGTTTGTTTTGAAAAGAGCAAGTACTTAAGAGATCTACCTACTCTAAGGAATTAAGTTGTGTAAGAGTCCTTTAGATAGTGCTATCCCACCATTGAGAGGTAGGTAGCACCATCGTTGGAGGTGTTCGGGTCAATTCGATTATCGGGACTGTGTGGTCACCGAAGCAATGGTAGGATACCTTAGAAGTAACCCTAACGTCCTAGATCCTTTTATCCGAGGCAACCGTTTCGAGGCAACTGGATCTTTAGACAAAGGGTGACCTCTAAGACGTCCTATACTTGATGACCACGTTTCGAGGCAACGAGTGAAGCGTACCCTAGGAGTGGCATGTGCATTGTGTGTTGTTTTTTCAGTTAATGTTATCTTGTACATGTTATTTGTGAGCTAACGGGTTAATTTTATTTACATACATTCTTTCATGCATTTAACAGTTAGGGGGTGCGGAAAGTAAATTGTGGAAATATAAATCCTACGCTATTACAAGGCGCGGGTCTATACATCGCCAAAAAATACAAAGACCCGTTTTCGTAAATAAGTACGAGAAATTAAATAAAGCGGTAAACCTATTTACTATTACATTCTTGAAAGCAATTACATAATAATCAAAATGAAATAAATGCGCACGAATAAAATTAATCGGGAACGTTCTAAGGGTTTTGACCCTTTTAAGAAAAGAAATTGAATTTTTTTGTCTTTTTTTTTTGTAATTAATGTTATTAAAATTAATAACTAATTAATTAATTAATTAAGAAAATATTCTTTTTTGTTTTTTTTATATTTTTAATGAAAATAAAATAAAAGGATTTAAAAGTTGAAAAGAAAAACCTAAATCTAAGCTTGATTTTATTTATTGAGAAAGAAAGATTAAAATTATTCTAATTAAACTAAGTTAATGGTATTTAGAATTTATTTATAAAAATAATGTTTAATGGTGAAATTAACAATAATAATAATAATTACATTTTTTTTGGTTTTTTATGAAAATATTAATTATGTTAATTAAATGATAATAAAACTAATAATTAAAAAAGGAAATATAAAAGAAAAGAAAAATAAAAGAAATAACAAAACCAAGGGGGTGTTGATGGCCCAATGGAGGTGAAGAAGTAATTTGAGCCCATTTGCACAAAGCCATGTTTGACTTCCTGATCAGGTGTGCCAGCGTTGACTGGGGACTATTGTGGTCCTTCATCTTTTGTCGTCAGATCTAGACTCAAGGACACATGGCAACTCAATGCTTGAGGGCATATGATGGAACACACTAGCAAGCCTGCACACAATTATATGAAGAAAAATATTATGGAAATTATGGGGGGCCTGAGAAAACTTACAGCGCGGTATGATGGACCTTAGGACGTGGCAAGGGTTGCTTTAGCTTCAGAGTATGGCAAAGAAGAGAGTCACGTTCTCCTTTTGGCCTGAAAATGCTTGCAACACTCCTTTTGATCTCACACTTTTTTTTGACACTTTTTGGATTTTGCTCTGGCCGTTTGTGCACTTTTTCTAGGTTGTGAATAAGGCTTGCAAGGCTTGTATATATAGTAATGAGTGAGAATAAGTGACATTAAGGAGCTTTTAACCATTGCCATTAAGCTTTGGATTTTCTCATAACCACCATTAAAGAAACTTGCCATTTTTGTTCAAAATTTGAATTTCATGCTCATAATAGGCTTGGCACGAATTTGGTAGGTGATTCATGACATATAAAAGTCATTCAAAACTCAAAGATACCATTTAATTCATTTTTTGATTTTTATTTGAATTATTATGGATTAAAGTGAATTAAATCCATAAAAATTAAATAATAATGAAAAAATAAATGTTTGGTCTTGTAATGGGTCATGGGACACGTGGGTGGCATGACAAGGCTGAACCAAGTGGAAAAAAGTGGGCCCTTTTGTCAAAAATTGAAGTTTCAAGGATAGTTGACTTTTGCCATTTCACAAATATTTCCCAACTTCTCCAATGCATATCTTGCTCAATTTTGATCATATGAACATGTACTTGGACATTTTGGAAAGGTCTTGAAGTCCTCTAACCAATGCCTTTGGTCCCATGTCATTTGAATTTACCAATCTCAAGTTATGATCTTTGACTTAAAGTGCCTTTTTGTTGACTTTTGAAAATGACCTATAATGTTGAAATTGATAACTTTTTGTGAGAGCATTTATTGGATTTGGAATGTGAAGATGAGTTGTAGGAAATTTCCTCCCCTTCAAAATGAGCATTTGATGGGATTTTTCTGATGAACCATGAAAAAGTTATGCCTTGGTCAATTTACAGTTGACTTTTCAACTGTCCCAAAATAGAAACTTTTGACACCTTGATGATTTTTGAGCCATTCTTGTGGAATCATGATCAAGATTTGATCCAATGATGATTGTGGCTTCAAAATAAGATGTTGACCAAAAATTTTGACTTTTGACTGCCAAATGACCATTTTACCCCTACAGTTGACTGTGGAGCAATTAGGGTTTTTGACTGTGCAACTTGACCTTGTGAGCCTTGAAACTTGACATGTAGGTGCTTGACAATGTATATGAGCATATGGGACTTGATTAAGCCCTTGAAAACCTCAACTTCCTTGCCAGAACCAAAACCCTAATTTTGACTGGCTTAGGAGGATGCTTGATTGTGTAGCCCTTGAGTAGACTTTGAACCATTTGAGGTGATGCTTGTCAAAACCTTGAAGAATATTGGAGGGCAAATTTTAGGGTACAACAGTTGCCCCTGTTCAATCTTCTTAGACCTGAGGATGTAGATTGGCTTGTGTGCCTTTCGTGATCCGAGGGTGGAAGATGATTGAACACTAGAGTGCCCAGAAATTTGCACTCACATAGCAGAGTATCAGCAGTGTGGTGGCGGGAATGGGCTTACAGATGCCATTTGGAGAGATGGTGGATAGGAGGATGGGCTTATAGATGCCATCTGGAGATGTGACAGAACCTTGTCGGGAATGGGCTTATAGATGCCATTTGGAGCTGTAATGGGAGGATGGGCTTATAGATGCCATCTAGGTGTCGATCGCGTAAGAGATTCCTTAGCGAGAACTTGCGTACCTGAGAAAGAAAGATAATTACCTGGCCTGTTACAGGGGTTGATCTTCAAACTCTTTATGCATATATGCTCTTGCTGGATACAGGAATCGAATCTTCAAACTCTTTAGACGTGCCCTGGCTGGATACAGGAGTCGAATCTGGAAATAGTCGTCAATAGATGTGCCCTGGCTGGATGCAGGAATCGAATCTTCAAACTCTTCAGACGTGCCCTGGCTGGATACAGGAGTCAAATCTGGAAATAGTCGTCAACAGATATGCCCTGGCTGGATACAGGAATCGAATCTTCAAACTCTTCAGACGTGCCCTGGTGGGATACAGGAGTCGAATCCGGAAATAGTCGTCAATAGATGTGCCCTGGCTGGATGCAGGAATCGAATCTTCAAACTCTTCAGACGTGCCCTGGCTGGATACAGGAGTCGAATCTGGAAATAGTCGTCAACAGATGTGCCCTGGCTGGATGCAGGAATTGAATCTTCAAACTCTTCAGACGTGCCCTGGCTGGATACAGAAGTCGAATCTGGAAATAGTCATCAACAGATGTGCCCTGACTGGATACAGGAATCGAATCTTCAAACTCTTCAGACGTGCCCTGGCTGGATACAGGAGTCGAATCTGGAAATAGTCGTCAACAGATGTGCCCTGGCTAGATACAAGAATTGAATCTTCAAACTCTTCAGACGTGCCCTGGCAGGATACAGGAATCGAGTCCGGAAAATAGTCATCAACGGATACACCCTGGTAGGATACAGGAATCGGATCTTCAAACTCTTCAGACGTGCCCTGGCAAGATACAAGAATCGAGTCCGGAAAATAGTCGTCAACAGATACACCTTGGCAGGATACAGGAATCGGATCTTCAAACTCTTCAGACGTGCTCTGGCAGGATACAGGAATCGAGTTCGGAAAATAGTCGTCAACAGATACACCCTGGCAGGATACAGGAATCGGATCTTCAAACTCTTCAGACGTGCCCTGGCAGGATACAGGAATCGAGTCCGGAAAATAGTCGTCAACAGATACACCCTGGCCGGATACAGGAATCGGATCTTCAAACTCTTCAGACGTGCCCTGGCTGGATACAAGAATCGAATCTGGAATAGTCGTCAACAGATATGCCCTGGCTGGATACAGGAATCGAATCTTCAAACTCTTCAGACGTGCCCTGGCTGGATACAGGAATCGAATCTGGAAATAGTCGTCAACAGATACACCCTGGCAGGATACAGGAATCGATATTCAAACTCTTCAGACGTGCCCTGGCAGGATACAGGAATCGAATCTGGAAATAGTCGTCAACAGATACACCCTGGCAGGATACAGGAATCGGATTTTCAAACTCTTCAGACGTACCCTGGCAGGATACAGGAATCGAGTCCGGAAAATAGTCGTCAACAGATACACCCTGGCAGGATACAGGAATCGGATTTTCAAACTCTTCAGACGTGCCCTGGCAGGATACAGGAATCGAGTCCGGAAAATAGTCGTCAACAGATACACCCTGGCAGGATACAGGAATCGGATCTTTAAACTCTTCAGACGTGCCCTGGCAGGATACAGGAATCGAGTCCGGAAAATCTTCAGACGTGCCCTGGCTGGATACAGGAATCGAATCTGGAATTGATCGCTCACAGACATGCTCTGGCTAGATACAGGAATCGAATCTTCAAACTCTTCAGACGTGCCCTGGCTGGATACAGGAATCGAATCTGGAAATAGTCGTCAACAGATACGCCCTGGCTGGATACAGGAATCGGATCTTCAAACTTTTCAGACGTGCCCTGGCTGGATACAGGAATCGAATCTGGAATTGATCGCTCATAGACATGCCCTAGCTAGATACAGGTATCGAATATGGAATTGCGACAGTTGATAGTAATTATCTTTGGATTGACCTTTTTCCTGAAAAGGCAAAAACATCAGTTGTATGCAATGTTATGATGTATGAAAAGCATGATGTCATGATGTTCTCAAGGAGAAATGAGATTGTGTGATATGATGCGTATGTGCATGCAATGTGTATGTAAGCAAGATGTATGAAATGTGATGTTTATGAATGTATTTTCGTCTAGGAAAGTAAATCCTTGACGAATGTCGGGAACTTGAATCCTGGGCTGGTGTTTGAAGAGTAGAGCTTTTTGTTTTCGCTGGGGATGATGGTTGCAAGAATACCGGTAGGAGAAGATGATTCCGTTGGTGAATAAACTTGTTGAAGGGATTACTCTGCGGGGAAATACTCTGTGGGAAGAGATACTTCGCTGAGGTTTGATGACTTGTTGATGATAACTCCGCTGGGGATGCCGTTGATAAGTTATGTTGAGGAATTTTGATGAACTCCGCTGGGGATAGGAAGAACTTCGCCGAGGACGATCTTTCCGTGGCAATTAGCTGAGGATAACCCAGTTATAAGCTCTGGTGGAGAATAACCTTTGAATAAAGCCCGGGAGACGCGTTCGTACTCTGCAGGTGATAAGCTTCCAGAATCTACTGGGGATAAACTTCTTGAATCTATTGGGGAAATTGATTGAACTCTCCTGGGGAGATCTTTTGAGATTTCACTGAGGAAGTGGCTCCACTAGATGTCTGTATTCCACCGGGGAATAATCTTAGATCAAGACTGCCGGGGATGCTTGTTGGGAATGTTTGTGTACTCCGCTGGGGAATATCGAGATCTTCTGGGGATACCCAACTTCCTTAAGGCTGACAGTAGATTAACTCTGCTTGGGGAGAGTGTTGTTAACTTGCTGGCTCACTCTCTGGGGAATTAAGATATCTTGGTTACGTTCTTCAGCTGAACTTGCCTTGGTACCTTGGACAAAGCAACTAGATCACTTAGACAATTCTTATTGCCCCAGTTTATGTGGGAGAAGGAGGCCTGTTGATTGACAAATCTTCTTCTGGTAGGAAAGTGACGAGATGTCGGGACATAGTCATACGCTTTGATCCCTAACTTTTGCCTGGACCGCCCTTTCGGGTTTTCAGTCCACCGGGATACCCATTTTTTCCCAAGCCGCCTTTTCATTTTTTCGACTTGCCGGGTGTACAGATTTTTCATTTTCATCCCTTATTTTTGCCCGAACCCTTTTGGTTCACCGGGAAGCCCTTATTTTTCCTAGGTGTGTCAACCTAGCGGGTCTTTGATTACGTGCAGTATTTTTTCGACTATGTTCGTGCTCTCAGGATGTAGGGAAGTGCCTCTGTTGTTGTGTTGCCATACCAGAAGATCTTCGTTTGATCGTCCAATGCCCCAAGTGATCCAGATGGAGGTTTGCCCCAAGCTGGTTGGCCTTTTGAGAGATTCTCTGAATCTTGACTGGACTGCCCCAGATGATGGACACTGATCATGCCATGCCCCTTGATTGGAAGTGTTTCTTCCACTGGAGGTGATTCTTTTGTTGAGGGCACTTTTGTTCATTAGATATTCGTCGTGCGAATTTCTCTGCTGTTCAAACAAATAGTCATATGCAAACAAGGTTATTTTAAGAATGCAAAAGCTTATGTCTGTCTTGAAGTTTTTGAAAATGCATTTTTCAGTAAAACAATGTGATGTCAACTCAAGATTTTACAGCTAGCCTTCAGGAGTCAGGATACTTTTGTAACAGTATGCTTTCGAACTAACCCATGCTTCAGCTAGTACTTTTGAGGGTTATAACGTGGCCTGGTTCACGGTTTAAGAAACAAAGGATAAAGGCTCACATTTATTTGTACCCACCCGCTCTTCGTAATGTTCTTCAAACCTAAACTCAGCTGGTCGTGCGTTAGACCTTGTTTGAGTCTTTGCTTTGATATACCAGTGATGATTCGGATATTGACAGTTTGTTTTGAATAGGCAGTCATTTCCTTTTTTGTTGAGGGTTTGTAGGACCTCTTTCTTTTTGATTTTATTATCCCTGTTTTTTGCCTGAACTGTTTCTTTTGTGATTACAGTCAGCGGGATGCCCCAGTTTTATAAGTCTCCTTCATAGGTTTTGACTTAATGGGCTTTTATTTTGAGAAATGATGACTGCCTGTCTTTATGGTCATTCTGAACCATCACTGTCTTTTGTTTTTGTTTTGTAAGGACTCCTTTGATACCATTCATTGTGCGCCTGGATCAACTGAGAAACTACCCTGCCCCAGGTTATGATTAAGGGTTTTAATTTTCGAAAAGAAAAACTCCTACTTCTTTGGCTCGAAGGGGTTGACGAGGGATTATCTTCCTTATAACTCCAGTGTTTGGGATTTGAAACAATGCCTGTACCTCATCAGCGGGGTCTGTTCAAGAGCATACTGTAAAGATCGTGGTATCGTTTTCGTCATCCTCCCTCAAGAGGCTTAGAATTATTAAGAGTTGACATAAAAAAAATGAAAGCAATTTGAATATAGCGAATGCGAATATATTGATTCAAAACAGACATATGTGATGCATTAATGAAATAACAACGTTTGACATGAATAAATGTTTGCATAATCAAAAGAAAATTACAACTTGAAAAATTCTAACGAACAAGAATCTTCTAGTTTGAGCTAGTCATCTCAAATGGAGAATTCTCAGCGGAGGATTTTCATCTCACCATCCGGCATGAACTCTAGCATCCCTTCTTCAATCAAGTCTTGGATCTTATTTTTCAGAGTCCAGCAGTCATCTGTAGCATGCCCCGGGCTATCAGAATGATAAGCGCAGCGGGTGTTGGGGTTATACCTTGAAGGTGTCATATTCGGATTCTTAGAAGGGTCCCTTAGAGTGATCAGATTGACCTCCAACAAGCGCTTCAGTATAAAAGATGATGGTATATCAGTCTCAGAGAAATGTCTTCCATGCGTATTTCGTTTACGCTGACTACCCCGTTGAGGCTGGGCTCGTGACCCTGAAGCAGGCTGAGGAGATTTTCCCTTGTCTCCTTGCCCCGCATGTGGTTGAATGATGACTGGAACTTCAACCCTAGTTGTTTGCCCCACTTGATTATTTTGAAGCAGCTTGGTGACGAGGACCCTGAGCTCTTCTTGTTTTTGAGCTAAGTCCTGAATGAGAGTCATCTGGCCCATCAACTGTCCCATCATTTGGATCTTCATGGTTGCCAACTCAATTTGTAGCCCTTCCAGCTGATCGTTCCTGATACCCCCTGCATTCCCTAGGACCAAGTTCCTTGTGAGGAGAGCCTTTATTTCTTCTTGCCCCTTGGATAGGTTCAAGAACATTTCTTGCAGTTGGGCGTTTTAAGCCCGGAGATCTTGGTTGTCCGGTTGGAAAGTCATTGCTGAAATAAACAGCGACAAGGGTAAGTGACCTGCAACAAAGGTACCTGTTATGCAATGCTGGGTATGTATGCATGCAATGTTTTCAAGGATCTCACGGGGTAAACCAGAGAAATTGTTAGAATTTTCATTTTGTAGCTTGATTGAAGGCACTGCATATTGTTGAGAGTCCTTCAAGAGTCAAGGCTCACCATATCGAGTGGGTCATAGCCCCGGACTTAAATCATCATGTCTGGTTTTGATTTCCAAACAACCTTGGTTAGGGGAACCTTCTTCAAGAGTCAAGGCTCACCATGTCAAGTGGGTCATAGCCTCTGACTCAGATCATCAACCTGGCTAGAGGAAAATAAATCCCCTTTGCCCCTTGCTAGACATTCTGATTCATCATGACCTGCATCACAAGCCCTTGAGATCCTTGAAACGGATTAGTCCTTATGCGGGATGTATGCAATGGTATGATGTTATGCTATGCATGGGGTAATGTAGGCAAATCCTATTATGAGTCCTAATTAAGGACTGTAAACAAAACCTGTAAGAAACTCAAGTGTCAGATAACAAGCATGCAAATAGTCAAGTTGGAAGGCACACAAGTCACACAAGAGAAGCCCTTAGAGTTTAGGCCAGCATGGGGTCTAGGTATTACCCTCTTTCAGTTTGTTGGTTAAGACCTGTCCTATCAGAAGTAACCGGGTTCTAGAGGATCCCAATATCACTGACTACCCTCAATCGGTCATAACTCCAGCATCGCAATCTTTTCTTGCGGCCAGAACCATCACGAGAGTTTAGCCTCAATGGGCGTAGCATACTGCTACTGTTCTATTGGCCAAGTTGGGTCATTTAAGGTTCTAAGGTCGGTTGGTGCTTAATGACTCCTCAGAAGACCCATATTCTCCTCGTTGCGACACAAGGGATATCGGTACAGACCAAGGCGCCACACCAACGTATCCACTGCTTCACCCATGTCGGTCTATGCCGGACAGGTCCCTCACAACTTATGCTACCTAATAGGGTATCCCCAGATCCGGGTTAGGATCTATGTAACTCCGATGCATCCCACAATAATAAAGCAAACAAACACAGCAATTGAAAACACAAGTGATCTTAGTCCTAAGGTACACCTCACTTTATAAGTGTCCCCAGCAGAGTCTCCAGTTCTGTGATCGGTGGGAATGAGAACTGACTGTTTTTTTTTAGCTGGTTTTGCGAAATGTCGCGGAAGCAAGATTCGCCACTGTCTTTTATGTTCTCCAACATGGAAAGGACAAAAGCACAGCAAAATTCCTTATGAGAATGTTTCTCGGTTCGGGAGGTAGATTTATAGAAAGGGAAGGTGTTAGCACCCTTTCTATCCGTGGTTATCCACGGGCTCTTAGGTACTTGCTCTTATGTTTTCAAAATTTGTTTGCTTTTCAAGTGTGTGTGGGTTTTGAAAAAAAAGTTTCGTTTGGAAAACTTCTAAGTAACTCTTGTATCAGTCCTCAAGAGTGTATGAAGTGTTTTGTTTGAAAACTTTTTGAAAGTGTGGGGTGCGAAAAGTTGTTTTTTGTTTGTTTTGAAAAGAGCAAGTACTTAAGAGATCTACCTACTCTAAGGAATTAAGCTGTGTAAGAGTCCTTTAGATAGTTCTATCCCACCATTGAGAGGTAGGTAGCACCATCGTTGGAGGTGTTCGGGTCAATTCGATTATCGGGACTATGTGGTCACCGAAGCAATGGTAGGATACCTTAGAAGTAACCCTAACGTCCTAGATCCTTTTATCTGAGGCAACCGTTTCGAGGCAACTGGATCTTTAGACAAAGGGTGACCTCTAAGACGTCCTATACTTGATGACCACGTTTCGAGGCAACGAGTGAAGCGTACCCTAGGAGTGGCATGTGCATTGTGTGTTGTTTTTTCAGTTAATGTTATCTTGTACATGTTATTTGTGAGCTAACGGGTTAATTTTATTTACATACATTCTTTCATGCATTTAACAGTTAGGGGGTGCGGAAAGTAAATTGCGGAAATATAAATCCTACGCTATTACAAGGCGCGGGTCTATACATCGCCAAAAAATACAAAGACTCGTTTTCGTAAATAAGTACGAGAAATTAAATAAAGCGGTAAACCTATTTACTATTACATTCTTGAAAGCAATTACATAATAATCAAAATGAAATAAATGCGCACGAATAAAATTAATCGGGAACGTTCTAAGGGTTTTGACCCTTTTAAGAAAAGAAATTGAATTTTTTTGTCTTTTTTTTTTGTAATTAATGTTATTAAAATTAATAACTAATTAATTAATTAATTAAGAAAATATTCTTTTTTGTGTTTTTTATATTTTTAATGAAAATAAAATAAAAGGATTTAAAAGTTAAAAAGAAAAACCTAAATCTAAGCTTGATTTTATTTATTGAGAAAGAAAGATTAAAATTATTCTAATTAAACTAAGTTAATGGTATTTAGAATTTATTTACAAAAATAATGTTTAATGGTGAAATTAACAATAATAATAATAATTACATTTTTTTTGGTTTTTTATGAAAATATTAATTATGTTAATTAAATGATAATAAAACTAATAATTAAAAAAGGAAATATAAAAGAAAAGAAAAATAAAAGAAATAACAAAACCAAGGGGGTGTTGATGGCCCAATGGAGGTGAAGAAGTAATTTGAGCCCATTTGCACAAAGCCATGTTTGACTTCCTGATCAGGTGTGCCAGCGTTGACTGGGGACTATTGTGGTCCTTCATCTTTTGTCGTCAGATCTAGACTCAAGGACACATGGCAACTCAATGCTTGAGGGCATATGATGGAACACACTAGCAAGCCTGCACACAATTATATGAAGAAAAATATTATGGAAATTATGGGGGGCCTGAGAAAACTTACAGCGCGGTATGATGGACCTTAGGACGTGGCAAGGGTTGCTTTAGCTTCAGAGTATGGCAAAGAAGAGAGTCACGTTCTCCTTTTGGCCTGAAAATGCTTGCAACACTCCTTTTGATCTCACACTTTTTTTTGACACTTTTTGGATTTTGCTCTGGCCGTTTGTGCACTTTTTCTAGGTTGTGAATGAGGCTTGCAAGGCTTGTATATATAGTAATGAGTGAGAATAAGTCACATTAAGGAGCTTTTAACCATTGCCATTAAGCTTTGGATTTTGTCATAACCACCATTAAAGAAACTTGCCATTTTTGTTCAAAATTTGAATTTCATGCTCATAATAGGCTTGGCACGAATTTGGTAGGTGATTCATGACATATAAAAGTCATTCAAAACTCAAAGATACCATTTAATTCATTTTTTGATTTTTATTTGAATTATTATGGATTAAAGTGAATTAAATCCATAAAAATTAAATAAAAATGAAAAAATAAATGTTTGGTCTTGTAATGGGTCATGGGACACGTGGGTGGCATGACAAGGCTGAACCAAGTGGAAAAAAGTGGGCCCTTTTGTCAAAAATTGAAGTTTCAAGGATAGTTGACTTTTGCCATTTCACAAAAATTTCCCAACTTCTCCAATGCATATCTTGCTCAATTTTGATCATATGAACATGTTCTTGGACATTTTGGAAAGGTCTTGAAGTCCTCTAACCAATTCCTTTGGTCCCATGTCATTTGAATTTACCAATCTCAAGTTATGGTCTTTTACTTAAAGTGCCTTTTTGTTGACTTTTGAAAATGACCTATAATGTTGAAATTGATAACTTTTTGTGAGAGTATTTCTTGGATTTGGAATGTGAATATGAGTTGTAGGAAATGTCCTCCCCTTCAAAATGAGCATTGGATGGGATTTTTATGATGAACCATGAAAAAGTTATGCCTTGGTCAATTTACAGTTGACTTTTCAACTGTCCCAAAATATAAACTTTTGACACCTTGATGATTTTTGAGCCATTCTTGTGGAATCATGATCAAGATTTGATCCAATGATGATTGTGGCTTCAAAATAAGATGTTGACCAAAAATTTTGACTTTTGACTGCCAAATGACCATTTTACCCCTACAGTTGACTGTGGAGCAATTAGGGTTTTTGACTGTGCAACTTGACCTTCTGAGCCTTGAAACTTGACATGTAGGTGCTTGACAATGTATATGAGCATATGGGACTTTATTAAGCCCTTGAAAACCTCAACTTCCTTGCCAGAACCAAAACCCTAATTTTGACTGGCTTAGGAGGATGCTTGACTGTGTAGCCCTTGAGTAGACTTTGAACCATTTGAGGTGATGCTTGTCAAAACTTTGAAGAATATTGGAGGGAAAATTTTGGGGTACAACAGATATTCTTTCTGTGCAATAGAGAGGGGAAGGACGAGATTGAAGGTTGGGTTCCGTGGTGGTCGGAGACAGGGGAGGAGATGAGGATGAACGAATCGCTTTTCTGGTAACTTTTTTCTGTCTTCTTTGTTGAATGATAAGGATGTTGGTTGTTGGATTTTGTGGCTCGTTACTGCTTTATTTGATTATGGTTTTAGGCTTTTGGAATGATGTTACTGTGCTTTTGATTGTTGGAGTTTGTTGCAAGTCTTTGGTTATGGATTGTGACAGGTTTTGTTGATGGTGATTTTGTTACAGGTTTTTGGATATGTTTTTTGTTATGGATTGTTTTGACAGGCTTTTGATGTTTTTGTTGTTTTGGCCTTTTTCTGGTTTTGTGATTTGAATGTTGGTTTACAGTTTTTGGAGGTTTGATGGTGTTAATATGGTTTGAGGTTTGGAGATTTGTGATATTGGATTTTGTTGATTTTTCAGCAGGTTTTGTGAGTTGGAGGTTTGACAGTTTTTGTGAGTTTTTTGGCTTTGAAGTGTTTAGCAGGTTTAGTTTGATGGTTTGAGGCCTTTGAAGGTTGTGGATTTGTTCTTACTGTTGGCTTTGTAAGAGTTGAGGTGGTTGCTGTTTCTCTGGTTTTTTTGATTTGTTGGTTTAACAAGTTTGATGAGCTTTTAGATGGTTGGTGATTTTGTGAGTTTTTTGACTTGTTGATAGTTTTTTTTTTTTAGGTTTGGTGTTGTTGGAATTTGGTTTTGTGGATTTGTTACTGTTTTGTTGATGAACATGTTGTAGGTTAGGTTGATGGTGTTGAAATGGTTTGACAGTTTGGTTTTGAATGTTTGACAGTATTTTTGAAGGTTGTTGATTTTGTTGACAGTTTGAAGGTTTGTTTTTGGTTATACAGGTTTTGAGGGTTGGAGACTTGTTTTCAATTTTTCTGAGTTTGATAAAATGTTTTTTTATCTCCCTTTACTTGAGAGTTGTCTACTGTTATATTAATGTTGCTTTGGTTGAATTCATATTCAACATGGTGGGAAAACAAATAATTTGAATATTTTGGCATATTGTTCTTATGCCCTTTTTGTTGCAGTTTTTTTGTTTTCTAGCAACTTTTATGCAATTGTGACAGTTAAGGCAGCAGGGCTGTGCATCCCTAGGTGACTTCTTTCCTCTCTTCTCTCTCAGTGACACTAAGAAAGTCCATTGCTCTTTTTGCCTTTTTCTGAAAACTTTGCAATAAAATGGAAAATGATGAATTGGCTCCTTGAACATGTTTTCTGCTTGTTTTTACTTAACTTATTATATTGCCATAGTTCCTTTGCTACCTGCTCTAGCTTATGCTATTTGTTGTTTACCATATTGCTGTTTGTTTTGCTGTTTGGGCCATTTGGACAACTTTGCTTGCCTCTTGTTTGGACAGTTTTGCTGTTTGCTTGGTTCTGTCCAGTTTGCGCTGCTGTTTGGATAAATTTGCTGCATTTGTTTTGTCCAACTTGCTTGCATTTTTTTGTTTGGACAACTTTGTGGTATTTTCTTTTGTTTGGACAGCTTTGTGGTATTTTTGTTTCTTCTTTTTGTGAACCAAGAAGAAAAATCTTCTTGTGATTTGCAAATAGAGGAAATGAATTATGATGAATTAAAATGGCCTTCTGATTCCAATTTGCAAACTTTAATGATGAATAGCACTTTTTCTTTTGAAAAATTCTTGCTTATGCCCAAATAAATTGTACTAACTATTTTTCTGTCTTTTATTTTCATGTGAGCACAATTGGATGTGACAAAGCAGGGGAAGCAAGAAACTCTGTGGCAAGCATGGAAGCAAAGGAACTTCAGTCAATCTTAGGCATAGATCCATTTAGATTTTCTTTGTAATTTAGAGAGAAACATTCTTGTATTGTAACCAATAGTTGTACTAATTTATTTTCAAATACGATAAGTTGTAAAAACTAAAGTATTTAAATAATAAATTGTTTTGTAACAACGTTTGAAAAATTGGAGAAAGTCTTATGAAATATTCTGGCGTTAATTGAAATCCTTTGCTGTCAAGAACTTGTAATTTTCTCTTCGCATCTTCACTGATTCTTAAAGATTCCCAATCAAGATAATTGAAACAAAATGCTCCAATCTGATAATTTAAATTCCAATAATTCTGTAATCTTGCAACTGCATTCCAAACAAACACGCACTGTCTATTCCATTTCCTAAACAAGAAAATGTTTTAAAAGACACAAATTATTTGGTTAACCTGGATCAAACAAACATGAGTGTCCCAAATGACAGTCTTAGATTCCATCTCTTGTCCCAAACAAACCATGCTCTGAGAACAAACATTGTTTTTTTCCAGTAAACTTGAGAAAGCATGAAGACCTGTGAAAACCAATTGAATTTCCGAGAACTCAATTTCTTTTGAGAATTGCAAGAAAAACCCTAATTGTTGGTTTACTGCCACAGAAGAAAATCTGTCTGATCGATTCCTGAGCCAACTTGAATATCTGAGAAACCCTAAGGTTGTGTTTTCTATGAAAAATGGGAGGGCAAATTTTGGGGTACAACACTAAGTGATAATGAATTATTAGGTTTGTGTTATTTATCCTATAGGTCGTGATAAATACACAAGCCTATCCTCGTATTATCTATCCTCTAGGTTGTGGTAGGTATGCGAAAATCTGTAGTTCATTGTGTCAATCTCTAAGCGATAATGAATTATCAGGTTTGTGTTATTTATCCTCTAGATCGTGATAAATACACAAACCTATCCTCGTATTATATATCCTCTAGGTTGTGGTAGGTGTGCAAATTATTAGAGTTGTGTTATTTATCCTCTAGGTCGTGATAAATACACAAGCCTATCCTCGTATTATCTATCCTCTAGGTTGAGGTAGGTATGTGAATTATCAGGGTTGTGTTATTTATCCTTTAGGTCGTGATAAATATACAAGTTTATCCTCGTATTATTTATCCTCTAGGTTGTGGTAGGTATGTGAAAATCTGTAGTTCATTGTGTCAGTCTCTAAGCGATAATTAATTATCAGGTTTGTGTTATTTATCCTCTAGGTCGTGATAAATACACAAGCCTATACTTGTATTATCTATCCTCTAGGTTGTGGTAGGTGTGCAAATTATCAGGGTTGTGTTATTTATCCTCTAGGTAGTGATAAATACACAAGCCTATCCTCATATTATCTATCCTCTAGGTTGTGGTAGATATGTGAATTATCAGGGTTGTGTTATTTATCCTCTAGGTCGTGATAAATACACAAGTCTATCCTCGTATTATCTATCTTCTAGGTTGTGGCAGGTATGTGAAAATCTATAGTTCATTTTGTCATTCTCTAAGCGATAATGAATTATCAGGTTTGAGTTATTTATCCTCTAGGTTGTGATAAATACACAAGCCTATCCTCGTATTATCTATCCTCTAGATTGATGTAGGTATGCGAAAATCTATAGTTCATTGTGTGAGTCTCTAAGCAATAATGAATTATCAGGTTTGTGTTATTTATCCTCTAGGTCGTGATAAATACATAAGCCTATCCTCGTATTGTCTATCCTCTAGGTTGTGGTAGGTATACGAAAATCTATAGTTCATTGTGTCAGTCTATAAGCGATAATGAATTATCTCGTTTATCTTATTTATCCTCTAGGTCATGATAAATACATAATCCTATCCTCGTTTTATCTATCCTCTAGGTTGTGGTAGGTATATGAAAAATATGTGATATACAAAATTTGTGTTAAGCTTACTATGTTAGTCTCGAAGCATTAGTAAGTCAACTTTCAAACTTGTGTTATTTACCTCCTAGGTTACGGTAAATATGCAAATCTACGATCTCTTTTCTAGGTATTGGCGAGTTGTCCGCATCGTCATATCTAGGTCAATCTCACTAATCGCTCTAACTCTGGTAGGATGATACATCACCATCTTTACCTTTTTTTTATCCTCTTGGGTATGCTATACAATGTATCCTTATCTAGCCAATCTTTGGTCAAATTTTGGGGTCTTCCATTATTTAATAATCCTCCTATTCTAATGTGCGAGACCTTCATATTTTAGCACCCTTCAATCGAAGAGTGATTAAATAAAGGCAACTGCCATACCTTAAATTTGTTCGTCTTGGTGCTACAGTCGAAATTATTTTCAAACTTGGGTTTTTAAAAAATTCTTTGGTTTATTTACACTAACATTTTTAGGTTTAATAAATATTCGTTTTCAAGTCTATTTCAAAATATAATAGTTTAAATTATTTGTATTTTTTAAATAGAAAATATCTGCTCACATTTCATATACTTTCAATTGGGCTTTTATTTCAAATGAGTCACATAGCAAAATTGGTAAGGAATAAAACTTACAGGTGTGAGGTCGCAGGTTTGAATCTCTTGTGTTGCACTTTAAACATTTTTTTTTCTATTTTTTGATTACTAACTATTTCTATTTTTTTATATTTTAAAATCACAATAATCATGTTTTTTTATTATTTTATTATCATTTTCGTTTTCTATTTTAAGGATATTTTAAATTTTATTTTTATTTTTTAAAATATTTGATTTTATACACTTAATAGTCAATGTGTTAAAAATAATTAAAACTTTTTAAAATCAATTTTTATTAATCACCAAATCAATCACAATATTGAAAAAAAATCATAAAAGTGTCTAGGTTCATAATTTTGTCCTCCAAATTTCAATCAAATCTCAATTGGTATAAATCTTCTCAAAAAATCATTTTTTTATTATTAAATTATTATTTTTCATATTTTTTAATTAAAAAAATTTCAAAAAAGTTTTTTTTCTTCTATTTTTAATTAAAAAACCAAAAAAATCATATAAAATATAAAAACAACAAAATCACATGATTTGTCACTTTCTGATTGATCACATGCTGACAAAACTATTTCTCATTGGTCAGAGTTTGTAGACTTGCTGATCAAGATAGAACCTACAAAACTTGGGCTTTTTATGTTGGGTAATTTCCTTTTTGATGTTTTTAACATAATTTCTAATTCTATAAATAGGGCTCTCTTCACCATAATTTATCACCAACAATTACATCAACAATTTTCTATCTCTCTCACAAACATTCTTTCTATGCAACTCTTTTGGTTAATTTTAGGATTTTGAACATAACACCTAAAATTTTTCCATCAACAATCATTTGGAGAATCAACAATTGTCAACAATATTTGGATCGTTATCTTGAACAGACAATGACCTAAGAACAAACACTCATTTTCCCTTCACTTTGTAAGTTATTTTCAATTTTAGTTTTTGTTTGTTCTTTTTACATTATTATTATTATAGAACTTAATTATATTTATTTAATTACTTACCTTATAGAAGTTAATTAGATTCATTTAGAAATAAATTGGACCTCAAACCCATTATTACTCAGATCTCATGAATTACTATCAAACTAATTATACACTCCTCCTTATGCAATTAAGCCAAGTTCAATTTCTGAACTTGAACCATTATTATTTACACCTCATGTTTTTGCTACTCAACAACAATTCATATCCCCTAGTTATTGGGCTCATATGTACATTTGGGACTAAATAAATACACCATCCAATTCCACTTTTACACCCCCTGGACCTAAGTTAATTAATTTTAATTATGTTATTTTTTTATTCTCTTTATTTTGTTTTTGTCACATAATCACTTTTTTTAGTATAATTTGCATTAATATATTTTTCTTGCATAAAAACTATTAATAAATGATTATTGGGTTTTTTTATTAAAAATATTTAGTATATTTTTAATAATTAGAAAAATAGTTATTTATTAATTAAATATTTTCTAAAACACTAAGAATTTTTTTTTGGAATAACCATGTATTAAAAAAAATCGCAAATAACCATGTTTCGGAAAAAATTACACAAATAACCATGTTTCAGATGACTCCCCAAAGGAGGAGCCATCTAACTTGGCGCCTACACCTACTTTTTAAGGGGAGGCGCCATCTCACTTGACGCCTAGGTGCTTAGGGCTTTCCCTAAGCCAAGTGAGATGGCGCCTTAGTGCATTTGCTAGGGTAATTTTCACATTTTTTTTCAACGCGGTGCATTACGTATTCGATATAGGATCAACAAAATTGACTTTTTATTTACAAAATATGATTACACACATAACTATTACGTAAAAAAAGATTAATCAGTGGTCCCCCGGAACCCGGTTATGACCCCCAATTCCGCATCCCCGTCCTCGCCTTTCCCGTGTTGGGTTTCGTCGCATTTCCTATTGTGGCAGGATTGATGGCCCAGCGAAGTCAATGCGTTTCGGATCCATGAAATCAGTCAGATCTCCATATCTAGAAGATCTGCTTTGGTACAGTCGGTTACCCATACCCTCAAAGTTTGTTCGTGTTGTCGGTGGATGGGGTTCCATGGTTGGTCTGTAGCATTGGTCGTCTGAGTACGGGGGGTAGAAAGGAAATGGATCTTGGGGTGTTTGGTATTGAGGATGTTGGGTGGTTTGGTGATATTGTGGTTGATGGTAAGTTGAATCGGTTGGTTCATAATCTTCCGACATTCTCATATCAGGGCTAAGGTTGGATGTTGAGGGGCCCATATTGGGATATGCAGAAGACTGAAATTGTGTGTGGGGTATGCGGGTGTGTTGGTATTGTGATTGAAATTGCGGTTGGGTGTGAGGAATTTGGGGGTATTGGTACTGAGGTGGTGATTGTGGTTGGTTGTCGGGCATGTGGGTGTAATTGTATTGTGGTGGTGACTGTGGTTGGGTGTTTGTGGTTCTGTTTCGTCTGGGGGTTGGTGAGAGGTTGATGTGTGTTGGGTTTATTGTTGGGGAAATGAGGGTTGTGCTCATTGTGTTCGTGGGTCAACCAAATACCTTAGATGAGACACGTGCATTTCAGGGGTACTAACCGATATGTACCAAGATAAATATTGATCTGTGTGTCGCATATTACCATGGTTGAGGAAAATTGGGAATTGCAAGACATGTCGGTGACGCCTCTGCCACATCTTACACCATTCTGGAGCAAAGTCTTTCCAGTTAGTAAGACCCCACTAGGCGTCGACCCTTTTGAGATGCCACGGGGACAAACAAGTCAGATCGCTGGGTATCTCTTGATGCATTCCAAACTGCATCTTCACACAGTCGTTGTGGTGCATCTCCATAACATTGAACCGTATGATTGCAGTTTTTGTGCTCCAAATTGTTGCACCCTCGGGGTTTGGTTCATGGCCCAAACCCAAATATGGTCTCCAGACAAACTGCAGATAAAATTAAATCAGGTTAATGAAAACGTAATATATAAATAATTTAAAAGTAGAAAAGTTGAAAGGTACGACGTACATCATCCGGGCCAAGGTGATCCAATAGATTGCGGTATAGTGCGACATTGAATTTTGGATTCTTTCTGTAATCCATACCCCTCACGCAATACCAAAAGGAAATGAAAAATATTTTATTTTTATCATATATTTGGTGAAGAGATGAATAGTAATAAATGATATAACTTGATGACTTACTTTGTTGCGTATGGGAAAACAAATGTGTTGTTGTTGACGGGGTTTAGGGACTCCATCCTCCACCAACCTCAGGCTTGAAGTAAAAAAGCACAGCCATAAAATGTACATTTTTCCTTGATTGCATTTTTACACAAGGAACTGTATAGATGGGCTAAAACAGCAAAACCCCAACTATACTTTCTAGTTTTTTTGAAGTCTCTAAGTAAATTTAAATACATAAAATTTACACTATTTCACGTACTTTCAGGAAATAAAAAGGTTCCAAACAGTATCATTATATAAGTTCTAGCTTTTATTACCTTAGCTAGCTCGGAGGAATTTTCGTTTAATTCCAGAGTCGCATAATGATTTTTTAGCTCAGTTAGTAGTATACCCTGACCTCTCGCACCACCACCGTCAACCATATCCCTGCCCAACAATTCTTCACACAGAGAATTGGGTTGTTGAATCGACCCGTTAACGGCCTTACCATCGACAGGGAGACCCAATAACATGTACATGTCCTCTAGCGTGACGGTATATTCACCTATTGGTAGGTGAAATGTATGGGTCTCTGGTCTCCACCTTTCCAACATTGCAAGTATGAACTTTGAATCAATTGTGCAGTTGGAGATATTTATAACATTTCCAAAACCTGTGTATTCCAGATATGGTACGATCAATGGGTCGGGAGCAAGGTAGTTGTGTAATCGGATTCTGAATCTTTTGGTATCCTAAGTTAATAATGTAAAAGGTGTAAGACTAAGTAAGATGAAAAAAGCATTACTAGAAGTATGAAAAATGTATAACTATAAAAGAAACTTACAAATGCTGCAATGTTGTCCCTTGTGCCTCTGTGAGAATCGCCCATTGTGAGAAGAGTCATTGTTGAAAATGCCTGAGATTATGAAAGAGTTTGAAATTGTAAGAGATCGTGAAAGAGTTTGTAGCGGAGAATGAGACGATTGTGGATGCGAGAGAAGTATGTAATGCTCTGTATTTATAGGCAAAAAAAATTCATAGAGTAAGTGAGGTGGTAGGTGGGTGCATACATGCATGATAAGTGTCACTCTTGCAGTGTAGGCGCAGGCTAGGTGGCAGCCTCGGAGAAGACATCTATGAATGCATGTAACACGATTGGACATGAAGGGAGGCGCCATTGGACTTGGCGAAAGAGTACAAAAATGAAAGGTGTCGCCATCCCCATTGGCGAATAAGAGGTGGCATGGGTTGCAGAGTAGGCGCAGGCTAGGTGACAGCCTTGGAGAAGGCATCTCTAAATTCATTTAACACTATTGAACGTGATGGGAGGAGCCTTAGAGGTTACAATATAGGTGCAGCGTAGGCGCAGGCTAGGTGGCAGCCTTGGAGATGGCATCTCTGAATGCATGTAACATGATTGGACATGAAGGGAGACGCCATTGGACTTGGCGAAAGAGTACAAAAATGAAAGGTGTCGTCATCCCCATTGGCGAATAAGAGGTGGCATGGGTTGCAGAGTAGGCGTAGGCTAGGTGACAGCCTTGGAGAAGGCATCTTTGAATGCATGTAACACTATTGGACGTGATGGGAGGAGCCTTAGAGGTTACAGTGTAGGTGCAGAGTAGGCGCAGGCTAGGTGGCAACCTTGCATAAGGCATCTCTGAATGCATGTAACATTATTGGACGTGATGGGAGGAGCCTTAGAGGTTACAACCTTGGTTAATTCAAATTCAGTATGACCTATTTAGTCTTACATTTATCAAAACATTGATTCACTTAATCTCTCAAACACTAGAATATTCAAAAATTCCTGCAAATAACTCATAAACTTCAAACCTTCAAACCTTTAAACAGTCATACACAATGGCCTCTGCACCCCAATATGTCATCAGTGCACATTTCAACGGTAAGACATACATTTGTCCCACCTCTGGGTTTCTGTTTAGAGACACGGACAACATCTGATTTTGTTTAAACAGGAAAGCCAATTTCTTGTACTTCAAAAAACGATTGGAAGCCAAACTTGGACGAGACCCTGTGACACAAATATTTTATTAGAATCCGGTTTTTTTTGGTAACAACCAAATAATATTTTATAAGGTTGAGGTTCAAGATGACGAAGATCTTCAGAATATGTTTTCCAGTCATGAGTATTCTGGGTACGACTCTATTGAGTTGTACATTATGTTGCGAGAGCCTCAGCTGTCACAAGTGGTTGATCCTTTGGAGACCGAACAAGCAGAAGTAGATGTAGTTGATGAAGAAGAAGAAGATGACGAGTTGTAGTTTGACGAAATGGTCAATGATGATTCCGAAGACGATGGGATACCTGGTATTCCTGCAAACGAGATCTACACCCCACCTCCGCACATGAAAAACTTCAACATGGGCGGAGATGAACCGTCTTCTGATTTATTTTTCAATCCGTATATGCAGTCGGATGAAAACTTAAAAGAGAAAGACAAATTTCGTAACAGAGAATAATGTATCAGAGCCATCAAAAAATTCCACATGCTCAACTCGGTCGATTTTAACCGTGGAAATTCAGAAAGGTACAAGATCAAGTGTGTCCACCCTGATTGTATGTTCAAGATCACTGCATCATACAGATTAAGAGGTGATTGTTGGGTCATAGGTTCCATGTCTACCCACACTTGTGTCAGTTCTACTCAATCACAGGATTATTGAAAACTTAATTATGATCTCATTTGTCAAGAAATCCTACCACTTGTCAGTAACGATCCATCTTTGAAGGTGAAAACCATAATCTCCCATATCACTACGGTATTTAACTATACTCCATCTTACTGAAAGGCGTGGTTAGCAAAGACCAAGGCGATTGAAAAGGTATATGGAAACTGGGAGGAGTCATACCAAGAACTTCCTCGCTACCTGAATGCACTCCAGACTTATTCTCCGGGTACTGTTTACATTCTGGAAACAGTGTCAGCATACGCCCCGGATGGTAGTCAACTCACTGAAAATAGAATATTCAATTGAGTGTTTTGGGCTTTTCAACCTCGCATCACAGGGTTTGCATCATGCAAACCAATTATACAAATTGATGGGACTTGGTTGTATGGGAAATACAAAGGCACGCTACTGATGGCAGTTGCACAAGATGACAACAACAACATTTTCCCAATTGCCTTTGCCCTAGTCGAGGGGGAGACTGGTGGTGCTTGGAGCTTTTTTCTCAAAAATATGCAAACACACGTGGCTCCTCAACCAGATCTCTGTTTGATCTCGGATAGACATGCATCCATTGAAAGTGCATACAATAATCCTGCAAACGGTTGGCATGACCCTCCTTCTACGCATGTTTATTGCGTTATACATATCGTCCAAAATTTCACGAGGGAGATCAAAGACAAAACACTTAGAAAAGCGGTTATGAGTGCGGGATATGTATTGACACAACCTACATTCAAATATTATCGCAACGAGATCCGTTTGTCAAATCTGGAAGCGGTAGTTGGATCGACAATATTTCGATAGAAAAATGGACTAGGTCATACAACAATGGCCAAAGATGGGGCCACATGACAAAAAATCTAATTGAATCGATGAATGGGGTATTCAAAGGCATACGAAACCTCCCAGTCACTGCTTTGGTAAAATCAACATATTTTAGGATGGCTTCGTTGTTTGCCAAAAGAGGTGAAATGTGGTATGCAGTGTTGCAATCTGGACAACTATGGAGTGAAAGCTGCATGAAGTACATTAAGGCAGAAAGTGACAAAGCCAACACCCATATGGTTATACGGTTTGACCGACACAGCCACAACTTCATTGTGAAAGAGACAATCGACCATAACGAGGGACTGCCAAGACAAGAATATAGGGTTGTACTACCTTCTTGTTGGTGCGATTGTGGCAAGTTTCAAGCCTTTCGTATGCCTTGATCTCATGTCATTGCCGCGTGTGCCTATACTCATCAAGACGCGCTACAACTTCTATCACACATTTACAAATCTGAAACGTTGCTCAACGTTTACAACAACAGCTTCCCTTTGGTAGCAAAACCAGATTATTGGCGTGCATACGGCAGCGAAATAGTATGGCACAATGACCAAATGCGAAGGAATAAAAAGGGCATCCCAAAAGTAAGCGCATCACAACCGAAATGGACTCCCTTGACAAGCTGGAAAGAAAGTGTGGTTTATGTCGTCAGGTCGGACACAATCGCAAAAATTGTCCGAATCGGGCTACTGCCTCAACCACATAAAAATTGTATTACATAAAATCTTTCTTTTATTATGTTGTAAATATTAGGGTTTTTCGTTAACAGTATTTGTTACAATAAACATTACGCGAACAAGAGAAAAAACACGATATTCCGTCTATGAAATTACAACTGTTAAAACAATATCATCTGACCCATGCATCATCAACATTACGTCGCTGTCTATTTTGACTTCCTCCAACCAAATATTAGGTCTTTATGTCGCATGTGAGGTTGTTGTTCATCTTCGTTGAATCCTTCTAATTTTTTCCCCTCCACGATGTCTCCATCTAGCCATCGCATCAACTCCCGCTTCAGACGTTCCATAGAGTGAATGTGTCAGAATTTAATTTTTATCGGAGGTTTTATGGCGGAGAAGATAACGTAATCATCTCTGGTAAAAATCATGGGCGATGTCATGACGCAAATCACAAAGTAAAAAACAAGAAAACAGTGCGAGAAAGTGTGAGAAATGACGGAGAAACGGACAAATTATTTATAAAAACAACATTTTTCCCTAGGAGTCAAGTGAGATGGCGCCTCTTCTCACTTTTAAAGTGTAGGCACCATCTCACTTGGCTAAAAGAGAGAGGAGGCGCCAAGTGGGATGGCGCCTAGGGCATAATGCTTAGTGGAGGCGTCAAGTGAGATGGCTCCTCCTTTGGAGAGTCATTTGAAACATGGTTATTTGCGTAATTTTTTCCGAAACATGGTTATTTGTGATTTTTTTAATACTTGGTTATTTCAAAAAATAATTCCAGAATTTGCAGTTGCAAGTAATTAATAAAGTTTTCCACAGTTTGTGGGCAGAGAGAAACTCTGCAGAAAATAATTGTCTTCTTTCTTTTCTTTTCTTTTCTCATAATTCATTGTCATTGTGTGGTGATATCAATCTTGTTCATCAAGATTGATAGAAATTCATCATAGATATTTGGTGGATTTCCAACATATGGTTGGTTATTATTAAAAACTAAATTATAATTATTTTTAAACAATTTAAATAGTTTAAATTTATAATTATAATCATATTTAAATCAAAATTTGTTATAAAATCAGTTATAATTATATAATTGGTTTTTCTTATATCCAGTTTTAAATAATTTTTTTATATAAAATATTTTTAAAGCAATTATTTATAAATTTGAAAAATAATAATATTTTTATACAAAATATTTTTAAATCAATTATTTTTAAATTTGAAAATGAAAATATTGGTATAAATTTGAAGTGGTTTGTGTGAGAGATTGAGAGATGTTGTTATTAATAGAGATGTCATTGTTGAAGGTTGAAATTTGAAAGAAAGATTTGATTTTTGGGTAAATGGATGAATGGTAGTTTGGAAGGGTAAGGTAAAAAGACGAGGGAAGAAGAACAAGAGAACGTGTTTCTTTTTCAAAGTAATATATTATTCGATAAATAATTTCAAATAAAAATGATAGTATTTGTTAAATTAAATAAAAGAAAGAAATTTCACAAAACGTTCAAAATGACCAAATAATTTAACGAATGTGAAGTTAAAAGATTACTAGTAACAAACCCGTGCTATCGCACGGGTCTCGTCTGGATTCACATTACATTTATAGATTATTAAATTATTAAGTATGTTACCATGTTTTCAGTTGAGTATATGTCTCATGTAAACCATGTTGGCATTTAACTCCATATTTGTAGCAAGCGTCGGTCCTATCAACAAATCACGTCTGCATGAACAAATAGGAAAAATTATATACTTCTTGAAATACATGGAAAATGTACATACTATATATTTTAATTCAAAATAGATTTTTAATTTGAATCGTAAAGTATAAGATATAAAGTTTACCAACTATCAAAGTGCTTGAAAGACTTCCTTGTACACAACATTAGTAGTAGTAGAACACGGTACATTCTCCTTGTCATGAATTAGGATTTTTAGTCCACTTTTGCTCTTAACTCTTGAAATTGCAACATATAATTGACCATGACTAAACACAGGAGTAGGCAAATACAATCCAACACTATCAAGAGATTGACCTTGTGACTTATTAATTGTCATTGCATAGGAGATAATAATCGGAAATTGTCTCCTAATCAACTTGAATGGCCAAGGTGAATCAGAAGGTGACATAGACATTCGTGGAATGTAAAAAATGTTACCTATGTTCTTTCCAGACATGATTTTTGCCTCAATGACATGATTTTCAAATCTTGTAACAATTAATCTTGTTCCGTTGCACAACCCATCGGCTTGGTCCAAATTTCTCATTAGCATAATAGGTGTACCAACCTTAAATTTGATCCTATGATTGGGAAGCCCTGACGTTCTTAATTTACTGAGAAATTCAGGAGTTAAACTTCATATGCTTCAGTATAACTTGAATCTATTCTATCAATAGAATCAAAACTCAAATACTCTTTCTCTTCTCCTAAAAAAAGTTTAAAAGCAAAACATAAATAAATTAGTAAAACTATGTTCTTATATATATATATATATATATATATATATATATATATATATATATATATATATATATATATATATATATATATATATATATATATATATATATATATATATATATATATATATATATATATATATATATATATATATATATATATATATATATATATATATATATATATATATATATATATATATATATATATATATTATGAATGTAATAATACAGTAAATATAAAACACATGTACCTGGTATCAAGTCTAATACATAATGATTGATTTTGTCCACAACTTCAATGGTTGAAGCAAGAATAGCCTTTCCTTGTAAGAATTCAACATCTTGATATTTTTCCAACAAATTGGGATATGTGTTTTCAACAATTGCTCTTATAGGATCATCAAAATTTGATATTAATAGCTCTTGAGGAATTTCAATATCAACCAAACCATCATTGGGTTCACAAATCTTACCATCACCCACATTTAAAATCCATTTTGAAAATTCCGCTAGTTCATTAGAACTTGTGTTGTCTCTTCCCTCTTGAAGTCTCATATTTTTTTATAGTGTTAAAACCTGGCAATAATCCCATACATAAGATGAACTAATTGATGCATGAACAATATCAGAACGCCCAGCTCTTGGAACAACAGGAAGAATCTGTCTAAAATCTCCTCCAAATACAACAACTTTTCCACCAAAAATAGTATTCTCAACACCCTTTTTGCTCATTACATCTTTAAGGGTTTTATCCAATGCTTCGAAGCAGTTCATGTGAGACATAGGTGCCTCATCCCATATTATCACATCCGTTGCTTCAAATAATTGAGAATGTCCAGTGTCTTTGTCGATGTTGCAAGTTGAGTTGTCAAGCGTTGGCACAGGTATTTTGAACTTTGAGTGTGCTGTTCTTCCACCCGGAAATAATAACGAAGCTATCCCACTTGAAGCAACAGTAAGAACAATTTTTTTTTGAGAACGAAGTGCACTTGATAGTGTTCTCCACATGAAATTTTTACCAGTCCCTCCGTAACCATGCAAGAAAAATACCCCTCCACTCTGTTTGTTAACAGCATCCATGATTTTCTCAAATATCAAACGTTGTTCATCTATAAAATACAAACCAAGAATTATAAGTGCAAGGACAATAAAAATCATTTTTGTAATTCATAGTATAAAGAAAATAAATCACCTGTAAGGGCATGAAAAAGTTCTTGGAATTTCTGTTTCTCGGTATCGGCATCGTAATTAAGTTCGTCATAAATAAGCCTATTGCCAACATGTTTTATAATGTATGAATCTGGATACGGCATACATTTAAATTCATGCAAACTTCTTCGATTCGATTGCATCATGTTCTCAATCTCAATTAGTGTGAGATTCTTTAACTCATTGTCCGATAGCTGCAATTCTGTTAAAAAAATTTCATTAGTTTTCTATATAATTACATATGTATGATGCAACTGCTGTCGTGATGTTGAAATACATTGAACATAAATCAAACAGTTGATGTTGCGGCTGCGTGAAATTAAATGGAACCAAAGACACTGTTGCAGCTGCAAGTTAAGAAAATAACTTACATACATGACAAATGACAAATATGAAAATGTTTCTTACGTAAATGGACATGCCTTATGAAACATATTAAATAAGGGACATATGGATGAAGAATAATTATATTTTAAAGTAAGTTCATATCATTATATTTTGTAATAAAAAAAGATACAGCTTGCATTCGGAAAATAATATTTGTTGACTTAAAAAAGTTTAATAAAGTGTTCATACCTCTTCTATTTGTTTTTTGCCTTTGTTGGTAGAGGATACCATCAGATAACGTCCTCCAAGTTTTTTCCCAAACATGTCGTGGTCTATTGACAGTACCGGATAGTAACATAGTGACAAATAACTTTCGTAAAAAATGCCCGGAACCCCAATTCTTTGCTTCGTCGATGGCTGCAACATATTCCTTGTCATCGTTAAGAAAGCCCATTTTGAAGCATGCATCCCTAAAAGAATCCTAAACTTTTCCACCCACAAATTTTATATCCTCATAGCAAGTTGGACCTTTGACGACTGTTAGCATCATTCTCAAGAAATATAACTCACCCGTACTTGGAGGGACCCAAATAAGTCTGCCAATTGTATTTCCTCTTTTACGCGGTCTCCATCGACGGTATCTTTTATCATAAACAAATTTGGAAATAAATTGTGAGTACGTCAAATTCTTTGCCTCTGGGTATGCTTTGTTTGCTTCCATCCATGCCGTAAACATAGATTCTTTCACAGTTGGTTTGTCAAGCACCTCATTTATCAATTCATAATCGGTATAATAAACAGAGTTGTCTCCTTCAAGATGAAAGAACAACCTTTCAACTGCGGGTGATCTACCATGAATAGGAAATGAAAAAAAGTCTCCAACATGCCTCACTTGGTGAGATATATCTGGAATCAAGATATTGCTTGATTTCGTCAACCATTCTGACCGAGGGAGATCCATCACCGTCAGTTTGGACAACAGCAGCAGTAATTCTATCATACCCCTTGTTAATATACTTAAATAAGTATTTAACTGAAGTACTTTGATTACACCACTCCATATTGATGTGTGCTTGGAATTTCTTCAACAAATATGGATTGTAAGGAACTACATATCTGTTATCAAGTTGAACGTGTTTTTTCAGCACTGTATTACCAGTTTCTCTTCTTCGGTACACGGGATATCCATCCTGGTCAACAATGGTTTCAGTTTGATATTTCTTTGGAAAGTATTTTGAGCACTTTCCATTTTTCATGCAAGTTGAATTCGCATTTGCTAAACCACATGGGCCATGAATCATATGTGTCTTGACCAAATGGTAGAGTTGCCTATCATCTTCTTCCGTTGGTATCTCTGCTGAAATGATCTTGTTTATATCATCTGGAGTCGGATACTTGCTTGAAGGATGCAAGAATAATAGTATATGGGCGTGTGGTAAACCCCGCTTTTGGAATTCAATGGTGTATATATCTGAAATTAAGTAAGTTTAAACTTAGTAAAACGATGCATATTACATATTTAATAAGATTAATGTCAAAAAATATAACTCGACTGAAAGGGTATTAAATTGACTTACATGCAATCACTCTCCCTAACACGTGCTTTTTTGTTAGATCACACAACAACTCATCGAACTTAATTTTGAAGACTCTTGAGATGATATCTGGACGGTCTTGAGAATTCAAGTTAATTTTGCTAAGCAACCTTTGGATTTCAGGCCAGTTGGGATTGCAAGTAAATGTGATAAAAAGATCTGGAAATCCAACTTGGCTACAAATTGCCATTCCATCAAAATAGAGTTGTTCCATAAACCTCCGACTTCCAACATAAGTTGAAGGTAAAACCACTCTTTTACCTTTATTTGATCCTTGAGTGTTTGCATTCTGTTCAGATGAGCTCAAATTGCAATATTTAGAAACACGCAGCTTTTTCTGATGTTTTCGAATATAATTCAATCTTTGTGACTCCATCATAGTAAATCCATCAACCAAAAATTGTTGAAACAACCTTCTTGACCGCAATATAGTTTGTGCCTCGTTATGTCTGCATTGAATCCTAAAAGCAAGCCATTCTCTAATGGTAAGCTTATTCCTCTTCATTTTTTTTTTGGTATTAGTTTCTCTAAGAAGAACTCCAAGTCTAAAACCATCTTCCCCATAAGGAAACAAAAGTGGATATTGATATGCCAGATAACTTGAATGAAACTCACTTATTCTTTTTAGCCTTCCGCTTTTTCTTTCAAGAAGAATATCCCTCTTAGAACCCGTATCAACATCACCAACTATTAGGGCGGCTACCTCCGAAACAGTAGGTTGGTTATAAATCCTTCCATCTGTTGATCTATCAGATATTAGCTTAAGCTTGAGATCAGGCAAAGGACAATCCTTTAATCTATCTGCTGCCATCCTAAAAGATTTGGCATGTGTGTTGAACTCATCTAACATGTCCTTCAATCTACTAACTGTTTCTGGAATAATATTGGGGTTGTTCCTGCATATAAAAGGAAATACTATGATGCAGCAATGAAAAATATTTAATATGTTGTAAAGAAAACAAAGTTTGGTAAAATTACCCAATTCCTTTAATTCTATGTTGAATCTCATTGTCGGTGTCGTAAACATACAGTTGAGCAAATTTTGGAGATTGTCCAGTTAAAGGTAACATGCTCCCAATTCGATGGCAAGTCTGTCCATGAATTCTTATGTTAGGTGGTTCACTTCCAGCTAAAAATCTGTTGTCGAATTTCATTCCCGGAGACGTAAAAGCAAACATCATGTTGTACATTCTACAAAATTGTTGATAATTTCGACTGTCTATCTCACTATTATCAAACAAAAGACATTGTAGTAATAGTGGTGGTGTTTTCAGAAGTGGCAACACAACTTTCCCCTTTCCACAACATAGTTGAAACTTAGAAACTGCACTATGTTTTCGCTTGTCAGTTTTTTCTTGATACCACATAAGTGCCCCACATTGTTTGCATTCAACTATAGGATCACCAATATCAGAATAACCTATTTAAATGAAACGTAGTTGAGCAATTGGTTTATATTAAATAATAAAATTATAACTAAAATCGTTCATATTAAATAATAAAATTATAACTAAAATCCACATTAAATCATAGCAGGTATCAAAGTGCAACATGTAATGGACAACGTCAAATTGATATGTATAATGAATTTAAAGAAAAAATAAAGTTGGTTTTAATGATAAATACCAATATTTAAAGAATCAAATGATGTAGAATTGGATTCATAGACATCTTCGTCATCATAGCTGGAACTTGAGTCATAATTTGCATCTGCGGCATTGAATTCACATGAGCTATCACTGAGAGAATCATCTGTTACCGTCTCATCACCAGATTAATCACTCTCAATGTTAACATCTGGAGTTGAAGTGAATGTTGTGGGTTCTTGTATAGGAATATTGTTTGTGGATGAAAAAGCCAGATTATGATTCTCATTTCCAAAATAATTGAAGAGTTTGACCGTCATGGATTGAATAACACCTACATTAAACTGTTTTTTTGATTTATGAACATAACTACTTGGATGTTCATGAGGTTCCATATTTCTTTGATTAGAAAATGAGGAAGTTATATCAGAAAGAGGTGTAACAGTCAACTATTTTTTTGATTTTTGAATAGAACAACTTGGCGGTTGTTTACCGTGGGAATTGGTAAACAACCGTTGATCTTCCAAAAGGTTACTTATTTGGTTACTCGCAGGATCGATCAGATTGATCCTAAGACATGGTTGATTTTGGGGTTTTGACTAAGTTTGATAATGGTTAAATGACAAGAAAATAAAGAAGCTTTATGTAAATTGCATGAAGAAGAGGACTTGATAAAATAAAGGAAGGCTTGAAATAAAGGCTTTCGACTGGAAAAGTAAAGGAGAAAGCAAGTAAAGTTTCTGGAAAATAAATGACTTTGATTAATAAAGTGGTGTTTCACACATACATTCTCAACAATTCTTTCTCACACGCTGGGTACTCGAATCTATATGAGTGACTTGTATATAATTGTGAACACACGCGAAAAACTGCGTGAACTACTATTATTTATACTAAACACATCCCAAGTAACCGTCGGGCAGTTACACTGCTTCGAGATGACTCCACTTGGCACGTTCTCAGTGTTCGACGCTCCAGATCTTTGCACGTTGCACTTGGTAACCGCTGGGAACCGTTTTCCCTCCAAACGTTTGAATTTCAAACCGTTCCACTCTGAACAATCGAACACCTTCGTCGAGAAGCATCTTCGACGAGAAACACCTTCGACGTCGAAGGCAACCAAATTCTCCCTTGGAAGAAATTCTCTAAGTACATTGCCATCTTCTGATGGGCATTTCGACAGACCCAGCTGGTCGAAACCATCCTTCAGCTTTAATGGCTGATATTAATAAAAACAAGGGTGTCGAATTTAGGAGCCAACAAATTGCCCCCCAAGAATGCCTTATTTCAACTCTGAAAAGAAAAAGGCATTCTTTGAAATTCCATTCGACACCTATCTTTTCACTCTTAGTCACAAATTAAATTGTGCACTTTTTGTCTTCTACCAACCACTGACAATCCCAAGAAAAAGCCATCATTTCATCCGTACCTAAGACGTCACCTCAGTACGGCGTGCAGCGTGCCAAATGTCTCTTCACAGATTGTCATCATGACAATTTCCCAAAAACGAGAGCGCACGCTGCACCCTTTCATTTCTGCAGAACGGCTATGTCAACAGGGGGATGCCACGTGTCCCACTACCTTCTGCAACATTAAATGGCATTAAATGTCCTCGAATTTGGGGATTTCCCCAACCATTATAAATAGCGCCAAGTACCCATTGTGGGACTTTTTCACGCTATCTTGCCTTCAAACTTCCTTGAACATAAAATCTCTGCAAACTTTGCAAACAACTTTGTTCTTCACTTCATCTTCAACCTTAACATCAACAATGGCCTCAGGTTCTTCTACCGTTCCTAGTTCTAACATCCCCTCCAGAAATGTTAAACCCAAGATCTTCTCCACTGCCCCCGTAGTTACTCCTACAGGCCAACGAAGGGTTCCTGAACCCCTAGACATTGCTGAACGTGAAGCCTATTCACACCAACTCATGATTCCGGTTGGATACTCCAACCAAATCTTCGCCATGTCTGGCCCGCTTAACCCAAGCATCGCTGAAGCCATGAAGATCAAAAGCTTCTTTCCAGTGCTTGAAAAGCTCAAACCTGTTGGATGCTCTAAGAAAGATGCAGAGGATAACGAAGATCCCGCTAAGGAGAAAATTGATCTTCGCTTCTTCAACAGGGGTGTTAGGGCTTTCAGGTCTAGCCCTAGCCTCACTCCTGACTACAGTGCTTGGCTGAAAAAAATGGAAAAAAGCCAGGCTTCGATCTGGAAAGACCTGGGGATATTCGACCTAGTTATGTTGTCGAAGATGGGTCTCAACTACTCCCCAGAAATGTTGATAGCTTCCTTACTCTTCTGGGATTACACTCATTTCACCTTCCACCTTCCCTGTGGAATGCTGACACCCACGCTTTTCGACGTGGCCGCCATCACTGGCCTTCGACCCACTGGGGATTATTTCGACCCAGAGGAAATGTCGGAGGATCAGATTAGATTCTCAGCTACAAAACCAACCTACACTACCTATATCAACCATTACCACGATAAGTCGACGGCCACTGTGTCGGATGTAGAGCATATCGCGTTTCTAGCCTTATGGCTGTCACGCTTTGTGTTCTGCACAAAGTCTTTACAGGTGACAAAGAAGATGGTCACCCTCGCCACCCAACTCCACCATGGCCAAAATATTTGTTTGGCAGAATTAATTTTGGCGAATCTGTACGAGTCGATTAGCAGCGGAGCGACTCTCTTGAAGATCATCGAGAATAGAGCCAGTCTGCTGCTTGCAGGATCTTTTTGGCTACTTCAGCTGTGGATCAATGCCACCTTCGAGTCTTTCTTACCTCAGAAGACTCAAATAAATGAGCAAGCTCCGGAGATAGCAAATAGGTGCATCGAAGGCACCAGATTGGCTCTACTGACCCCAACTGAAGATGGGCTGGAGCTTCAGCAAACTTTTGCAAACTTCGTCTTGATGTTCGCAAGAAGGAAAGAATTTGTTTCGACCATGGCTCCCTTTGCTCGACGAAAGGTTGGTCCAGAGTGGTTCACGAGGCCCCATCCTAAGTCGTCAAGTGACCCTCAGGTCGAAGAACATACAATAATGTGGGAAGCATTTCTCACACCAAGAATAATGCCCCTGCGATTCAAGATCTCCAAGACTCACTTGAGCCTGATCGCGTATCAACCAAACTTGGTCTCTCGCCAGTTTGGTATCATTCAAACACTTCCTTCTCCTATTTTTCCCAGGGAGAAGTCTATGTTATATTTTTGCAACGACTATACTGAAGAAGCTGCCACCAAGCATATCGGCATGTATGCTGGTCGAACAGTCCTTTCGTTGTTCGACTATCAGCTTAACTTTCTCTGCTCACCATCCTTCGAAGAGTGGTGGAAAAGTTACTACGCTGAAGAGTTTTTCGACGAGAAGGACTTCGTGGACGAACTTCAGAAGTCTTTTGTTCTTGTCTTGGACAAAATAAAGAAATGTAAGTTCATCCTTCCAAATTATTTTGTCTTTCCCTTTCGACTGGTAGCCTGTTAATTATTTTGTCTTCTTTCAGTTGTTCGAAAGCCTGCAGCCAAGAAAGCTGCAGAAGGCCATCAGGGAGGAGGCCCCTTGACAAAACCTCCACCACCGGCGAAAACTATAGCACCAGCGAAGACCACAACAAGCCATCATGGGGAAGGTCCTTCGAAAAAGCCTTCAGCACCGGTAACCAGACTTTTATTATTTTCTTCTGGTTTTAACATTCTGACTTTCGATGTAGCTTCTAAATCGAACTCCAATTGGTTTTTAGGCACCTTCACCCAAGAAACGACCTGCTCTGACGGTCGAATCTGGGAGTGACGAAGAAGACGATTCTCCCCCTGCACCTCTTAAAAGGCGAAAGCTGAAGAAGGACGTTCCTTCTCCTGAGACTCGAACAATCAGAATAAAGGTTGCTGGGAGAAAGCCCAGGCCACCTCCAGTAATTATTGAAGAGCCAACGGAGGAGGAACTAAATGTTCTTCTCAATAAACCTGTCGAAAGCGACAATTCCAGCCCTGGGGCTGAAGTTCCTCTGCAGGTAATTTCTTTGACCCCTTTTAACTCAGGTGTCGATACCCATGTTCGATTATGTCTCTCTCTAACCTAGAAGATTATTCTTCTTCTTTTTTCCAGGAAACCACTGAAAGCTCAGCGCCAAAGACTTCTGAAACACTAGATTCTGCTGAACTCAGTAGGCCACAAGAGAAGGACTTGGCGAACGATGAAGCCAATACTGAAACAGATGAAGCCAATGCTAAGACAGAAGAACAACAAACAGAAGATCCACAAACAGAAGAGCAACAACCAAAAGAGATTCAAGTGGTTGATCTGTCGGAGGAACAACATGACGAAGGAGGCCATGCTGATGCTGGTACTGCTGATCTTCAAGTCGAAGAAAGTCAAGTCGAGGCAAATGCTACTCCACAGCCTCAACCCCAAGATAACGCTGCTGCAAAGGTTATCACCTCAACAAAGCGTAGGTCGAAAGAAGACTTAGCACTCTTGAAGCAAACTGATCCCGTTGGCTATCTGAATGCCATTATCGAGAGCAAGGGAAGTTCATCTGATATTAGTCAGGAGGCTTCTACTCAGTCGGGGAAGTCCACTGAAACTTCTCCTCTCGATGAGGCTTTGACGAAGGTTAAGGCTCAGTTCTTCAAGAAAGATTTGATGAAAGCTTTGGAGGGGGACCCTACTGCTCCATCGTATTTGGGGGCTGTTTTGAATGCCGTAGACTTGCTAGCTGTGCCTCCGGAGGTTTCAAGCTTTATCATGGAGTTACACTCCATTATTGATCAAGTCTCAGCAGACTATCGGCGACAAAGGGGCTTCAACAGCCAGCTTGAAGCGTTATATGGAAAAAGCTCTTCTGCATGGACTGCTGTAGTATAGACGACTTCTCGAATTGTAGAGTTGTCGAAGCAAAAGGCATCTAAACAAGAAGAAGTTGATGCCATAGATCGAGAAAATGCTTCCATAAAGGTGCAAATCGAAGAACTAGAGGCCAGGATGAATGCCAATACTAAGCGCAAGGAGGAACTTCTCTCGACTGTTCCAGACACCGAGAGTCAAGCTGAGATCACACAAGGCCTAGAATTTGCTGAGAAAGCTCAAGCCTTCGACGACCAAATTGCCAAGCTTGCCCAGGCGAATGCCTTGTGCAACAAAAGACTGGAGTTGCAACAGGCGAAGTACCTTCGACTCAAAGATTCGATCCCCTTCTGATTGACTCAGCCCTTTAACCATATATTGTAATATGTATTTGACAATATTGCCATTTTGGCTAATTTATAAAATTTTCCATTTTGGCTTATTTATGGTTAATTTAGTCATTACTTATTATTTATTTTTATCTCTTGGAGCATAGGTTTATACTTTTTCAAATATTTGCCATTTACTCTCAAGAGTCTTTTATCTTCACCTAACTCTTCGACTTCATAAGCTCCACCAGAAAAAGTTTGGATAATTCTGAATGGTCCTTCCCATTTGGGTGACCATTTTCCCATGCTTCGATCCCTTCGATCCATGGGAAGAATCACCTTCCAAACTAATTCTCCAGGCGAGAATGCCTTAGGCTTCACTTTTTTATTGTAAGAGTCTTCTACTCTTTTCTTCTGAAGCCTTAGTAGGTCGAGAGCGCGCAGTCTTTCTTCGTCTAAATCTACTAGTTCGTCTAACATCATATCCCAATAAACTTCAGAGGGAATATCATGGTGTCTCTGAACCCTTGCAGATTGAAGACAAATTTCTGCTGGCAACACTGCGTCATGACCAAAAGTTAGCCTATATGGTGTTGTACCTATGGCTTCTTTTGGGGACGTTCGACAGGCCCACAAGATCTGGTCTAACGTCTTATGCCAATTTTTTGGCTTCTTCCCAACATGCTTTTTTATCAAGCCAATCACTACTTTGTTCGCTGCTTCGACTTGACCATTTGCCTGTGCATAATAAGGCGTTGATGTTAGGAGTTTAAAGCCTATTTCCTGAGCGAATTCCTGCATCTTTCGACCGGTGAAAACTGATCCTTGATCAGTAGTTATAGTCTCAGGGATTCCATATCTAAAGATAATGTTCTTTTGAATAAATTCAATGACATTTTCTTGGTCTACATTGACTAAAGGAATAGCTTCGATCCACTTAGTAAAATAATCAATGCCTACCAATATATACTTCTGGCTCTTTGATGATGCTGGTCGAATCTCTCCAATAAGGTCCAACGCCCATCCTCTAAAGGGCCAAGGTTTCACTATCGAGTGAAGTTCGCTTGCTGGTACATGCTGGATGCCTGTATGGACTTGACATTCTTGGCAACCTTTGGCGAACTCGACACAATCTTTCAACATGGTGGGCCAGTATAGTCCTTGTCGAAACAACAACCATTTCATCTTATGGCCTACTTGGTGAGCCCCACATGCTCCAGCGTGCGTAGCCGAAAGAGCTATGTATGCTTCAGTTTCGCTTAAGCACTTTAGCAATACCCCTTCAGGCGTATTTTTAAATAACTCATTACCCATGAGTACGTAACTCAACGCCCTATACTTTGTTTTTCGTTCTGTCGAAGCTACTGGATTTTGAAGATAATCCACAATGGATTTCCTCCAATCTTGCTCTGACAAATTGTCTATGAACGAAATTTCGAAGTTACTTTGATCAGCATACCCTAGTCTTGTCGACTCCAAGTCTGTTGGTGACAGACAAGTTGCCTTTATCTTTTCTCGAACTTCGATTGCTCTTTGTAATCTCGTTTTTGAAATTTTGTACCCAGATGCAATTTGTGCCAAATCGTTGGCTATTTGATTTTCCAATCTGGGTATGTGTCGAATATTGACCATTTCAAAATTTTTCAATAAACGATTTGCTATCACAAAGTACATAATGAGATTTTCTCTTATGCATTTATATTCTTTTGTGACTTGCTTAATGACTAACTCAGAGTCTCCCATTATTTCGACTCGAGTTGCCCCCAATTCCAACAATATCTCAAGGCCAGTAATTAGAGCTTCATACTCAACCTCATTGTTCGAACAAGAACCTGATATCTTGTACTTGAATGTTGTTGGAATTTTTTCTGGAGAAATAATCAAGACTCCTACTCCTGTTCCATCCTTATGGCTGGAACCATCGAAGTAGAATTTCCAAGGTTCTATCTCCACATAATTAATACTCTCAACTTGAATTGAGTGGTCGACTATAAAGTCTGCAACCACTTGTCCTTTCACTGCCTTAAGAGGCATAAAGGTCAAGGAGTATTCAGTTAATACTAGTGCCCACTTGCCAATTCGACTGTGCAAGATGGGTTTCGACAACATGTACTTGAAAACATCAAAATGAGACGAAACATACACATCAACTGGTTTTATATATTGCTTGAGTTTTGTACAAGAGAAATACAGACATAGACACAATTTTTCAACTTCGCTATATCTAGTTTCTGCATCGTTCAAAACTCTACTAAGATAGTAAATGGGTCTTTCGACTCCATTTTCATCTTCTTGGGCTAACATGCTTCCCAAAGTTTTGTCGGATGCAGCTATGTACAATCTCATACTCCTATTGCTACAAGGAGGCACCAAAATAGGTGGCTTTGTGAGGTACCCTTTGATTTTGTCGAAGGCTTCTTGTTGCTCTTGCCCCCATTCGAATCCCTTTTTGTTCAGTCGAAGTAAGGGTGAAAAGGCTTGAGCTTTCTCACTTAGGTTAGATATGAATCTCCTTAAGAAATTTATCTTGCCTAATAGAGATTGCAGTTCCTTTTTATTTGATGGCGCTTTCGCTTCCAGAATTGCCTTCGTCTTGTTCTGGTTGATTTCGATTCCTTTTTTGTGGACAACGAAGCCCAAGAAATCTCCAGCTTTCACACAGAATGCACACTTCAAAGGGTTCATCTTCAGACCGTGTTCTCTCATTCTTTCGAATGATTGTCGAAGGTGGTCTATATGGTTCTTCCTGGAAACAGATTTTATAACAATGTCATCAATATATACTTGCATAAAAGTGTTAATAAAATCATGGAAGATAGAATTCATTGCTCGCTGGTATGTTGCCCCAGCGTTCTTTAGGCCAAAAGGCATCACTACCCATTCGTAAGTGCCTAAAGCCCCAGGGCATCGAAAAGCTGTTTTCGACACATCTTCTTCAGTAATGAATATTTGATTATATCCTGAATAACCATCGAGCATACTCAGGTACTCATAGCCAGCGGCAGAATCGACTAGCATTTCCGCCACAGGCATAGGATATTCATCTTTGGGTGTAGCAGCATTCAAATCTTTGAAGTCTATGCACACCCTCAATGTACCATTTTTCTTAATTACTGGCACAATGTTTGCAATCCATTCGACATACCTCGTAACGCGTATGAATTTGCACTTCAGCAGTCTTTCGACTTCCGTTTTGATCTTCGACAGTATTTCTGGAGCGAAGCGTCTTGGACTTTGCTTGATTGGCTTCTTTCCAGGTTTGATTGGCAACTGAAGTTCTACCAATCCTCTGTCAAGACCAGGCATTTCGTCGTAATCCCATGCAAAACAGTCCTTGAACTCTTTCAACAAATGGATTACTTCCAACCTGAGTTCTGGGTCAATTTTCGCGCTGATGTAAGTTGGCTTTTTCTCTGACCCTTCGCCCAAGTTGATTTCTTCTAAAGGATCCTGCGCTAACATTTTGATGTTGTTCGCCAAGGGGTCCTTTTCGAATCCCAAAGGCTCATCGTCGTAGATGGCGTCGAGCCTCTGTTCCTGCATCCCTTCTGGCATGATATCAGGAGGTTCTGGATCGAAGTCCTTTCCAAGACCTGTAGAAGATAACTGTTGATCATTGGCCTGTGTGGCCATATATTTTACTTCGGCTTCGAGAGCCGTTATCATCTTTGTTTCGGCTACGTAAGCCGAAATTCGCTGCAATGATTGTGACTCAGTCATTATCACTGAATTCACTTCCCCAACCAGTTGGTTGGATATCAGTTAACCCACTAAAGTCAATGTGGGACAAGTCTTCTCTGTCCCATTGGAAACCATGCTCAGGGTGCAGGTATAGGGAACAAAAAGTATTTGGCGCTGGCGCCAAGTCGAAGTCAGGTGTTGGGCATGGCCCAATGTGAGCCAGGTTCTTGTTGAAGTCTGCCAGCCCTAGGTGATTTACTTCACCCAGGTAATAACTTTGGTCCGCTTCTATGTTTTCGACCATTCCATCAGGACGCCATAGCAGCAACCTCTGGTGCATTGATGATGGTACATCTCCAACACCATGAATCCATTCACGGCCCAACAAAAGATTATAGTTAGGTTTGGCCGATATGACCATAAACATAGTTGGTCGAAGGATAGATCCCACCTTGATGTCCAGTTGGATCACACCCATAGTGGTCCCTATGCCGCCTTCATAATTCGACATGACCATGTTGTGAGGCTTGATATTCTCATCACTTTTGCCTATTTTTCTTAGCATAAAGTGAGGGATGATGTTGATGGTTGCCCCACAATCCACCAAGATTTTATTTACTGTGGTTTCTTCGAGTTTAGCCCTTATAAATAAAGGCTTGAGGTGATTTTTCATCGCCTCTGTAGGTGGTTCGAAGAACCCATTCTGCTCTTCAGTAGCGCCATTATCCATGACGAAATAGCACACTGGCCTATGTTTGGCCATTTCTTGCTCCACTTCCCAATCGCTTGTTTCGACCTCCACCCGGCGGTTGAACTCCCTGGGCAGAACTGAGACTATGTTCACCATGATGTCCAAAGTGTCATCAGACTCAGAACCATCTTCGTTATCAACTTCACCTTGGTTAGGCCAAACTAGCCTATTGGTTACTGGTTCTCTTTCCAGAGGTTTCCTTTGCTTTCTTTGAGGAACATTTGAACTGGTTTCCGCCTTTGGTTCATTAGCAGCTTCCCTCTCAGCTTTTCGTCGCCTCTGGTATCTCCTCCATTGAGATCGAGACATGGGATTTTTCCCTTTGTAGTTGTTTGACACCTGTGTTACTTTAGAGGTAGCAACCTGAGGCTCTTTCTTATGTATTAAAGACGAACCTCTTGGCACATTGAAGGAGTGCCATCTTTCCTCGCTTGGCCTCTTTCGACCAGATGTCTTGTACCAAGTATCAACTGGCACATTAGTCGGAGGCCTGAAAGTCATTGGCCTCTTTTCTTGATTTGAACCCCTTTGGGAGGCTCTTCTGGGGTCATGTCGAGTGTCAACACTTTCCCTTTTTCTATTTGCTGCTCTTACACCTTGAATATGTTCAGCAGCTTTTTTGTCAAAGATCGAACTGTATCTTGGACACAGCATCACTTCTGACTTCTTTTTCTGGCATCTTTGCAGGAAATCTTCCAGATTTTCATTTTCCCGAGGGAAAGAAGTTTTGTTAGCTTGTTCTTGCCTCATGGCCTCCTCTGATGCTTTTGGTTCAGAGACTTTGACCATGTTGACATTCATGGTATCCTTGTTGGCAAGAGTCAACTGCTTCATTTGAATCTCCAAGTCCTCTGTCTGGCCTTGAACTGCAGCCAAGTGAGAACTGGGTTTTGTTCAAGATTTTTGGGCTCCGACTGTCTCCAGCTTTGGGCTTTCGACCGCCTTTTGAACCGCTTCAATTGTCTTTCTGGATAGATTCCCAAAAAAACTGCCAAAGATTGGCATGTTGACATGGTCCTTTGAGACTTCGACCATCGTGATTCCTGGCCTCTTCGACTGGCTTCTGGATGCTTCGATCACGTTCACCTCTGAAGGTTCAGCATAATGGGCTTCAGCCTGCAATGGGTTAGAGTCCACAGTCATGGGGGTCTTGTCAGCAAACTTCAACCTCCCTTCTTCGATAGCGTCTTGCACAAGATTCCTGAAAAGAAAATATTGAGACGTTTTATGGCCCAGAAAATTATGATATTTACAAAAACCTCTCTTCTTTCTTTGATCAAGAGGAGGCACTTTTACCCCTGGGGGTACTATCATTTGGCCATCTTTCGCAAGCAAGTCAAAGATTTCATCACATTTTGTAATATCAAAACTATAAGTCTTTTTGGGGAACCTATCGTTGGTCCTTTCTGGACCAGTGGGATTTTTCCCACTTGAGGGGACTAACAGTTTGCAAGAGTATGGTGGCCCTTGTTTTAGTTCCGCTAAATCGACCTCGCCTTCTTCGAAGGCTATAAGTTCGTCGAAGGTTTCAGGATCTTCGCCATCCATCTCAACATACGCTATTCTCTCTCTTTTATGAGTTTTCGTTGCCTTTGCTTTTTCAGCTTTGAGGCGTTCAACCTGTCAAACTCTGTCGGCCAATTGGGCCATGTCTCTCAGGTATTGAGTGTCTAACTTCTTCCTAATGGAATAATCTAAACCGCATGCGGCTATTTCGACTAACTCATGTTCTGGCACTTGTGTAAAACATCTTGCTTTGAGCAGCCTAAACCTATTTAGATATTCGTCTATAGGTTCAGTGAAACGTCTCTTTACACTGGCCAATTCTTTCAGGCTTATCTTGGTTTGTCCCATGTAGAATTGCTCATGGAACAATCTCTCCAACTGGGTCCAATGATGGATCGAATTGGGGGGGAGAGTTGTAAACCAAGTAAAAGTGTTCTTTGTTAAGGAACTTGGGAAGTACTTAATCCTCAGGTTTTCGTTGTTTGAAATATCTCCTGCTTCGATCAAGTATCTCGCCACATGTTCGACAGTAGATTCTGTCGTGTCCCCAGAGAATTTAGTGAACTTAGGGACTTTACATCTAGGAGGTAAGTCTGTTTGTAACACGTATTCTGACAGTGGGGATGTAAAGTTGGGCCTTCGAAAGCCCATGTTCATCCCATTTTGAGTCATGATTCTTTCGATCATGGCTGCCAGATTATTTTCCAAACCCATATTTTGGTATTGGATATGCTGAACTACTTCGTCAGCATTTTGGTTTCTGTTAACTAACCTTACCTCTGGGGTTATTACCCTAGGTTCTTCGACAGGCTGTTCCAATCGTGCCCTAAGGTTTTCTTCGACAGGCTGCTGGACTTGGTTGATAGTGGTTTCTTCCTCTAAGAGTATACCTTGGTTTCCCCTTATTTGCGCCCTTTGGGGCTGTCGAATAGGTGGGGGTACCCCAAAGAAATCAGCCAAACGCGTCATTTGCGCTGTCATCTGCTGATTCGATTGGGTGGTGTTTTGTATTAGAGGATTCAGCACTGTACTTAAAGTTTGTGCCAACATTTGAACCATATCATGGTTGCTTTCGTCCATTTGTTGCCTCAAGACTGCTGTCGAGGCATTTGTAAGGCCATGTGCTACTTGGGACGTTCCTCCTAAGAGTTGGGTCCTATTTCCGTTCGCCATACCTACTCCAGAACCTTGGAGTGGTGAAGAGGCACTCACTAAAGGGTCTGAAAAAGTGGACGCATCGTTCGTCAGGCTAACCAAGTCAGAAGTTGGCATGCCATAGAGTGGTTCTCGATTATGACCGCCTGTCATAAATCCTGGGGGAACATAAGGCCTTGTGCCTAAATTTCCCCTTGGTGGGGGAGTTCCCAAAGGCACTCTGGGGCCTGTGAACGGAGGTAATGGCCCCATTGTTGTGACCTTTACTGCTGGTGTTGAACCAGCGGTTATCGCTTCACTTACGGTTGGGATAACCGTTGTTCCCACATTCGTTTGTGGGATTTCATTATTGTTTGGCGGATTCGCCATTGCTTCTCTTCTTCTGGCAGTATTGGTATTGTTAGTGTATATTCTACCACTTCTCAATAACATGCAATACTTCTCGAAAAAGATGATATTTTGTGTAAAAAGATTAAACTTCAAAATCAACACACGGTCCCACTAGGTGTGCCAATTTGTTTACCGTGGGAATTGGTAAACAACCGCTGATCTTCCAAAAGGTTACTTATTTGGTTACTCGCAGGATCGATCAGATTGATCCTAAGACATGGTTGATTTTGGGGTTTTGACTAAGTTTGATAATGGTTAAATGACAAGAAAATAAAGAAGCTTTATGTAAATTGCATGAAGAAGAGGACTTGATAAAATAAAGGAAGGCTTGAAATAAAGGCTTTCGACTGGAAAAGTAAAGGAGAAAGCAAGTAAAGTTTCTGGAAAATAAATGACTTTGATTAATAAAGTGGTGTTTCACACATACATTCTCAACAATTCTTTCTCACACGCTGGGTACTCGAATCTATATGAGTGACTTGTATATAATTGTGAACACACGCGAAAAACTGCGTGAACTACTACTATTTATACTAAACACATCCCAAGTAATCGTCGGGCAGTTACACTGCTTCGAGATGACTCCACTTGGCACGTTCTCAGCGTTCGACGCTCCAGATCTTTGCACGTTGCACTTGGTAACCGCTGGGAACCGTTTTCCCTCCAAACGTTTGAATTTCAAACCGTTCCACTCTGAACAATCGAACACCTTCGTCGAGAAGCATCTTCGACGAGAAACACCTTCGACGTCGAAGGCAACCAAATTCTCCCTTGGAAGAAATTCTCTAAGTACATTGCCATCTTCTGATGGGCATTTCGACAGACCCAGCTGGTCGAAACCATCCTTCAGCTTTAATGGCTGATATTAATAAAAACAAGGGTGTCGAATTTAGGAGCCAACAGCGGTGCATGAGGTTTTATGTTTCTTTGGTTAGAACATGAGGAAGCTATATCAGAAAATGGTGTTTTGAAATGCGAAAAGGATGGAGAATTTATCCTGAAAGGACCCCCATTGTTATTGCTAAGGTTGTTATGAAGTTTGTAAGATTGGGGCATCTTACCTTCCATAATACTTTTCCTCCGCTGTCGTGCTGAAGCAGCCAGTTGATTTGTAGAAACAATATTGAAACTCTTCATTGTACTTGAGTTGCTTGATGCAGATGCTGGTGAAGGTGAACTCATATTTCTTTCATTAAATATTGATGAAGTTAAATCAGATAGTGGTGTTCTGATATTAACCATGGTTGGAACATAATACCTTTGAGAGTTTTCAATGGGATTGATTGTGTTTTCATCAGTTCTTCCTTTTTTCAATCTTTTATCTTTAAGAATCTGCTTCCTTTTACGTCTTGCCATTGCTGCAACTTGTGGTTCCATAGTGTTGGTTAGGTGATGCAAAAATGAATGGGTAGAAAATCACTTTGATTGTATGGTTGTCATTCAATTTTTTTTTGTTAACCACATAAAATGATTGTAGACATAAAATGAATAAAGTTTTTGGTTATAGGATAATAAATATAATTGTTAATACAACATTCACGGTTCCAAGATTTTGAAGTAAAATACTGAAGTCAACAGAATACCAAGTGATTATTTTTGTGAACCATTTTAATTATTAATAATAATAATTAATAATAATAATAGCGTTAAATAGTGTTAAGTGTTATTTTAAAATTTAATTAAAAATGTTATAATTATGGACAATCAAGTACCAATAAGAAAAGGTAACTTTCCAGATTCTAACCATTCTGCCAATTAATCTTGAATTGAAAAGAAAAGTAATGGTCAGAAAAAATAATTATAGTTTCACTTTGGAAACCGAAAATGAAGTGCATCATGAATAGTAACTACTCAAGCATGCATTTGATAGGCTTGAAACGTTTTTTGATATAGCCATACCATATTGATTGTATCTCACTCCAAAATCAAATTAAACGTGTCATTTTAACTGATATTGGAAATGTGCGGTTACAATTTTATCGGAAAATTTATTATAATATTAAATAATAATTTAACATTTATTATTACAATGAATCATATATAACATTTCAAAATTATGTATTTATTTCTTATGTTTTATTATATTCGATTTGTAATAAATATTTTTCAGTTTATTGCGAATTTTCAATAATTAAATATTAATGATATTATATAAAATTAATTTCATGAAATAAATTTATTTAATAAAGTGTTATATAAATATTTAATACATTATATTATACCATTAATTTATATAAAATGATATTAACTTATTCCTGTTTATAAAATTATTGTAACTTTTTTCCGGTTTATAAGCATGTTGAATTCGTGTGTCAATTATTAAAATATATGTAATTTACTATTATTGATATAAATAATTTTATAAATAGTTTAATTTATTACATTTATAAAATTATTTGTAATTTATTCACCTTTATAAAATTAATTATAAATTATTTAATTTATTAAAATGATTGTATCAATAATTTTTTATTTTATCGTTTCAAGAACTCAACATTTATGATGGTTGTTCATCTTGTGCTGCCAATTTAAATCTTGCAACAAAAAACGTGATTAGGGTTTAGTGGAATAATTAGAATTTCAAAACCCAGTGTACGTAGCAGCTATAATATGAGTGTTTTAATTTAAATTTCAAATTGAATGACCTTTGGTTTGGATGAGGGTTTTGGGAAGTGGTATGTAGCACATAATTAGGTGTGATTATAATAGGGATGTCAATGGAGCGGGGCGGGGCCGGGGGACACTTCCCCATCTTTTTCCCCGCCATCAAATTCATTCCCCGTCCCCGTCCCCGATCTCCGTCACGGGGGAATTTCTATCCCCATCCCCGTTCCCCGCGGATCCCCGTTCCCCGCGGGGATCCCCATAGACTCTAATATTTACATTTCTCTCTCTTAATAAATACATGAATATTTATTTATTTATTTTTATAAATAAACATAAAGGAAATGACTAAAAAACTTAATCTAAAATATATATATTAAATTAACTATATTAAAATAATAGGCGGGACGGGGTCCCCGCGGGGCGGGGGGGTGTATTCCCCGTCCCCGTCCCCGAAATGCTCTCGGGGGAATTTTTCTCCCCATCCCCGCCCCCACGGGGGAAAATTCCCCATCTTTGGGGCCCCGAACGGGGCGTTCCCCGCGGGGATCCCCATTAACAGGTCCAAACTGACATCCCTAGATTATAACGTGTAAATATAAACAAAATGGCATAATTGTTGTTAGTTAGAAATAATTAAAAAAAGTAAAAAGTGGCAGAAAAAACCATAGTGTGACACATCAGCCATATTTATTGTCAAATTAATATGGTGCAAGTATTTCAGAAAGTTATAAATATACCCTTAGATTAAAACTAAATTGAAATTTACTAATTAGGATATTATAGTAAGTTAATGATACTTTGGTTTTTATATATTTATAATAGATTATGTAATATTTTTTTGTTAGAAGACCAAATCGAAATTTCTTATAAAGTTAAAGGACTAGATGATATATTAAATCAAAAATATATTATTTTTAAATTCAGTCAATTCTTAAAATTGATTATTATTTATTTTAAAAAAAGTTTTAGAAAAAAATTATTTCAAAAAATTAGGAAAATTGAAAAAGAATATATATTTTCGAAAAACAATAAAAAAATTATTTCGAAAAATAATAAATATATATTTTTTCCTACAAAATAAAATAGACTTAATACATGCCTTTCAAAAATATATAATTGAATTAAAATATTTAGGTTAATTTTAAATTTTGGATATTAACCGAATTATAATCAAATCCAAAAATAATTTAATTTATTATATGAATGAGTAACCAACCATTAATAACTAAACTAGTTAACAATCCTATAATTATATTTAAATATTTTAAACAAATTTAAATTTAATTATGAATTTGAATCTCATAATCGAATATTTTACATACCCATGTCAAAGAGAGATTTACTTCAAGCAGCGGTGAACATGAAACAAAAATATGTTGATTAGGTACATGGTATTATAAACAAATGTTTAATCCGGAACACTTCCGAATCTAGTCTAGAAGTTACTTTTGAATTTTTTTCCAATTTTATTTTCGTCCGTTTTTGAAAGTTGACTTAGATGTGTATATTTTTTATACATTCGAAAATGCATTTCAGAATTTTAAGCAATGGACCTATTTACAAAATATTGTTTGAATTTAAGACCCATTCATTAAAAAAAAACTGACAGAAAAATATTTCTAATTAAATCAGTAAAAAATCAGATTAAGAAATAGGTCAATAAATATACTTCAATAAAAAAAATAGCTAATGTCCCTTACAATTCAAATGCATCCAATTTTATCATCCTACGTGAAAACTTCAGCAATCATGGAGCATGTTGCCAGAGATGATTGATAGAACATGGAATGAGAGATAAAAACAAGGCAATTTCTTTTCTCACCCTTATAAATTCTCCCTAATGCCAGCAAACATTAAAAAATGCTTCCAGTTTTTGGAGAAGAACGCACTCTTTTCACATAAAAATAAGTATAAACTGTTGAGCTCCTCTTACTTTAAAAAATGATAAATTACATGATGAGAATAGTTTTCCACAATCTTCATTGCAAATTTACAGTATAATTGGCATTTAGAAATAGTATAACAAACGTAACCCAGATTTGTATTTGATTTATAAGGCAATGACCACTCGTTCTAAAAGAATAATAAATTTTAAAACCGAATTTGCAAAATTGAATGCACACCCTCTAAACTTTCACAATTCTTTATGCCATCTCTAGTCTACTATGCATGTGCCAAAAACACTAAGCCAAAAGCTTCAACTGGTAAATTCTCTCTTCTTCAAAATCTTTTCTGCTTCAGATACACTTAAATTCCTTAGCCCAATAAAGCTAAAAGCTTCGACTTGTGAATACTCTGTTCTTCAAAAGCTTTTCTGCCTCAGATACACTTAAATGACTTAGCCCAGTAAGTTAAAAGCTTCAACTTGTGAATACTCTGTTCTTGCAAATCTTATCTGCTTCAGATACGCTTAAATGTCGAATCCCGATATCTTTCAACCATCTCTTCCCCCCTGCCATACATTCTTGCACTCTCTTTTCATCCATCTTCAACAACTTGAGACCTTCATTTGAATTTGGAAAAAAACCTTCTGGCCTCAAACACCATGCCCCAAATACCCCAAATAAAACATCCAAGTCACTACCAAATCTTTCAACGCCGCCATTATGAAATTTCGCATTGCTAAGGAGAATACCGTTAAAAATTAACCGATCTATTCCTGCTGCCAAACTCCTCCAAACTGCAACAAAATCCCTACTGTTCAAACCTTCTTCTACCACCGATATTCTACCTTGCAGATGATCCAAGGCCTCTATTAGAGTCTTTGACACTGTCCATCCTTCTTCACTCTTTTGCCATTGCTTTTTGTTCTTCAGATATTCTCGAGAACGTGCATCAAATCCTCTTAAAATAACTGCAGCTATCTTTTCAACCCACTCTTTTCTAAACTCTTCCATCTTTTTTATCTCATCATCAAAGATAATTCTATTGGAACTCTCTGGTAACCCTTCACTATCCCTATTTGTATTACTTGGTAATTCTCCGTTGTCGTCCTCATTCACTCCCATCTCAAGGAAAAAGACATCCTCAGACCATTCCTTTAAAACAGATTCAAAGTAATGAGCTGCATTGATGGAAACTGCAACTTTAACTAAAGCATCGTTGTCGGTTAAGGCAGTCAACCCTTCAGCTTCTTGGCAGCGGACAAGTATGGAATCAAAAAAGTTTCTTATAATCGGCATGCCAACTAATCTGAGAAATTTCGACCGCAAAGTAACACTAGGCAATGACCGACAACGTTCAACAACAGATGCTAGACGACGAACAAAGGCACCGGAAACCAGAGGAGACTTATGGTCATCCGTACATGTTGAAAGAACTGCACTTTCAATTTTCTTTTTCCAATTACTCTCGTTTTCGGTCTCTGGTTTCAACTTATCTAGGGCATCACCTAGCTCAATTTCTGCCCACAGATCAAGCCAGTCTGGACGATCACAAAAAACAGATAGAGAAGAAATTCTCCGCAAGATATCATCATCTAAAGATAACAAAATCCCAGAATGTTCTACCATAGATATAATCCTTTTGTCAAAAGCTATCATCAAGTCAATGAGGTGCAGCCATGATATTCTAGCGGATGCCTGAATACCTGTAACACTCTCTTCATCTAGTTGAGTAATGTAACTAGGGAAAACTTCCTTTGCCAAGTATGTGGATAAAGAGGTTACCATCGCTGAGATCCATTCTTCTCGGCAACTATATCCAACTACCTTAGCTTCATCAACCAATGGCTGCAACATTTCATCCACAGAATCAACATAATCCCTTGTGATCTTAAACACAAGGGTAAAAATAAATTCTGGTTTATCAACCCATTTTGAAAAATGCTTTTGGGAAGCCAATGATAGGGGATTCACAAGCTCTTCAATTGCCCAGAGTGGTTGTCGTAGGGCAACCTCCCTATCACGGCCCACAAGTTGTCTAGATTTCCTTTTCCTTTGCAACTCCTGTAGGTTGCACAAAGCAAGAAAATTTTCGGAATACTTGAGCTTATGATCGGCTTGCATGCTTTGTAGAGGATTCGAGACTTGATTTGCACTCCTTGCATCTGAGTGCGAGGAAGTTAATGCAGACAGAGCTGGGGGCCATCCAAGCAGAGCTAGAAGTGCCCGATGATCAGCAATTGCCTGAGGTCTTAAAATGGCTAGAGCTCGATCTACTCTATGGTCAACTGCTGATACAATATGCCTCCATTGAGGGTGCATCTTTGTAATTGAAGTCAATATTTCTTCCGTCATTTTTAGTGTTTTAATAGCAAACAGACGCATATCCTGCAACATTTGAAGATACATTAAGGAATATAGCAATGCATTAATTCATAATATCTTTTCAGATTCATATTATGAAAGTGCGCTCACTCCTGAGTTCTCGTCGGAAGAATGTTTCCGTATGTTTTTGCTCATGGTATACGATACAGCATCTTCGATATCACCAACCAAAGTATCAAGCTTCAGTGCTGTCTCTGGAAGACACACAAAGGACTTTTAAGAAGCTAAAAGGTAATACCTAAGAAATCAAACCAAACACAGTATGGTAACCATCACTGAAAAGCAATACTTTTCTTGATAACCACAACAAACACATCACAAAAATTGTTGTAACACAAATTTCAAGAAGAAACATCATCTCCCATTCTCCCAAAATGTTTAAATTTACAATGAATACATCAAGCTTTTAAGCCATCTCTAACAAAATAAAAGTAACAACATTAACATTAAAGAGCAATACCAAAGAAATCATACCAAAGACTATAACCATAGTGAAAAAGAACAAGAAGCATATCATAAGAATCTACGTAGCACCCAGAATCGAAAGTGTGGCCGGTGTCAGAGTCTCACACGAACCAGACACCAATATATGTGGTCACACATGCGCTTGCATTGAGTTACTTCTATTTTCTCAAATTATTACCGGTGTACATGTGTCAGTGATGTGTGCGGTGTTCAATGAGCTTCATAGATAACAATTAACAATCACTCAAGATATGACTAGAAAAAACATCTTGCATTTTTCATGTAAAATGTTCTTTGATTTAAACAATTTGAAAACACCAAATTTCAATTCTCTCCAAGCTCGAACACACCGATACTGCCACGTCGACACCAGTAATAATTTTAAAAAAAGTGGATGATGTCAGGTTTCGGACACCGACACTGACACAAGTGCTAGAGAGCTTTCCACAATCCACAATGTTCATCAATTTGCACATTTAAAAACCAATTCGAGCCGAAGAAATAAAACTAACCTGCATAAACACGAACCGTTTCCAACCTAGCCACTTCCTTCGCCAAAGTCGCAAGTTCTTCTCTGAAACCTTTCCCACCTTTACCCTCTTCCTCGCTTCTTCCCTCATCTTCACTCAACAAAACAAAAAACATTTTCTCAAAAACCGAAAACCCTAAATAAATAAAAAATATATCATCAATCAAATCACGAATCAAACCTGGCACAATGCCGGAGGAGCACGTAGCCGCTAATTCATTCAATTTAGAGTTAACACCGGCGAAGAGACTATGAATTTCTCCGGAAAATGACGCATATGCTGCAAGACCTGCTCCGAGTCTCCGAGTCAACTCGGCAAGAGCCCGATCCAACTCAGAGCACTGAGTTTGAAGCTCGGCGACGAAATTGGGAGATTCAGATAACACAGTTGCGGTGTGAAGGTTGTGGTCGAGGAAGGAAAGTGCGGAATGCGAGAGGTGAGAAGGCGGTGGCAGTGTTTGGAGTTGTTCCATCGGTGAATTTTGATATCGGTGGTTAACAATGGTTGTTCTCCGCCGTGTGTAGTGATCGCCGGTGTCGGAGTAATGTGAGTCGACGGCGATGAATCGGACGTTGTTACGATCGAGTTGATTTTGTTGGTTTGGGTTGATCCAAACCAGGTCCCAATTTGGTTGTTTTCATTTTTTATTTATTTATTTATTTATTTATTTATTTATTTATTTCAAAAGACTAAATTTTATTTTTAATGATTAAAATAATATAATATATATAAAATAAATATAGAAATATATTTTTACGAGTACCCATAACATTTTGTAATTAAAATTTATTATTCAATAAGTGTTTTAAAGAAAAAATTCCCCTAAAAAGATTTAAATGATGTTTTTTTTAGTTTTAAAATTTGCTTTTTTTTTTTATTGGCATAATTATCAACATTGATACTACTTGATGGAATATTAGTTCAGAGACAAATAATGGTAACACATGTTTATTTTTAAAATTAAAAAAAGTTGCTTAATTATATATATATATATATAAATAAATGATGTTGTTATCGATTGAATTTTAAATCGATAGGTTATATTTATTTAATTCTCCATTCATACGTTAATTGAGTTATCTCATTGTGCTATGAAATAAGTGTTTGTGTGATCGAGAAAGAATTAAAGAAAGTTTAACTAAGAAAGTGATAGTGTTAATGAAAAAGGATATGTTCGTCTATTTGCTAAAAATTTAGAAAATATTAGTGTATATTTTAAAATTAAAGAGGGTGTTTGTGTCATTTAAAGAGACTTAATGGTAAGTTAATGTGATTTTTTGGGCTAGCATATCCATAATAACTTAAGTTCACTTATCATCTACAGGTATTATCTCATTTGCTTTATAGTCGGTTGAACTCTCAGATGATACTTAAACTGGCATATGTAAGGCAAACTCGAGGTCATACTTACTAGTTTATCATGGTATGTTGTATGAGCGAAATCATTCAACTAGGAGTTCAACTCGACTTTGAGGCAGGAAGATGACTCAACTTTTCAGTCATATAACAGATTTGGGATATGAGTTACGCATGTAAGATCCAGACAGTAAATGGATGTAATGATGTAGCGTCAACGTGTAAGGCCGTAAAAGTTTGCCGCACAACCATATTCTAAACAAGGGAGGGATAAGGCAGTGAAAGTCAATAACAATATAGTGGTCAATGAACTAAAGATGCGATGGGGCCATTATAGCTATAAATAGAGAACGGGAAAATGGGAGAAATTATCACTTATTTACATATCATTCATACTAGGGTTTTTTTCCCCACTACAAGTAAGGTCACAAATAGAGCACTTTCTGCACGTGCATTTGGTATCCACCGTAGAGTCTCGGTAAAATTGACTTGAGCCACACTCTCACTTAAATTTTTGTTAATCCAACCACCGTCTCTTAATCGTATGGGCTACAACCAGTAGAAACAACATCGATCAGAACGTTGTAGCGGATATACGAAACTCTCCAAGAAAACATTCAGAATCTTCAACAACAACAACAAGATATAGATAATGGCGAGCACGGAGGATGGAGGCCTTGGATCTTCAACCTCTCTCCGCCTAGATCTAGGACACACATGTTCCAAAAAACTTCAAGTCATTCTCTTTAGTGACTTTCGATGGAAAGAGATACTCGCAAGAACATATTATCACCATCAATACCCAGATGATGATAATCACTGCAACAAATTTAACCAAATGTAAACTTCTTTTTAGAACATTGAAGAATGTGACTATACGCAAGTATATGAGCCTTCTCAGATTCTCTATCACGAGATATCAAGATCTTTTGAGAAAATTGTATCACCAATTTTCTGCAATCAAACATTTCAATGGGTCTACCACAAGCTTATTCAAAGTGTGATAGGGATAAGCCTAGTCATTGCAAGAATATATGGCGAAGTTCAATGAGGCTACCTGTTAGCCTTAGATTTTTTTTCTTAGCAACTAGACATGAATATGGGATATGAGATGTATATAAATGCTAAGTGCAGATAACCATGTTATGTTTTCAGCCCCAATTGTACTTTTCACAAGTTCGACAAATAGACTTCTCGACAGATATGATTAGGTAACTTGATGATGTTTTTGACGATAGTAACAATTTGAAGCAGTTCAAAAAACAAAAGACACGTGGAAACAAATCAGAAGATAAAAGTCCATGTAGCAAGATATGTGTTGAATTCTGGAGAAATAGTTGATGTTGACAGTTATTGATGTACATAGTATATAAGTAGATTTCAATTTTCTAAAAGGAGTTCGCATTTCATTCTATTTTCTATGAAATTCACACATCTGAGCCACGGAGATAAAGAATTTATGAGAACTGTATGAATTCACGTTCCACTCTTAATTCAAGCATTTTTATTCAATTGCTTTACTATTTTTCTTTATTTACTTTATCCTATTAAGCATTTATGCACTTACTTTCTTGAATCTTTACATTGAAAAACCTTTTAGTACTAATACATTTTCTCAAACATTTAACACAAACTGTCCTTTAAGATTTTTCTAGTTTGATCCTGCAAGTGAATTGAAACTCATGATTGTTTACTAAAATCACCTGTAAACAAATTGGCACGTCTAATGGGACCCTTTTGTGTGAAAATTAAGATTTTTGTAAAGAGTGTATGTGCTTTTATATTTGTTTTCGTTCTTCACATCTAAATGTTGTCAATTGTTGAGTGTTTATGCTTTTGAGGAGCATAAAATGTGTTAGTATGTCTGGACCATCAGGGAATTCATCCCCTCAAGGAGTTCATCCTCCCCAGAACAACACTCCAAATGTAGAAGAACAACCAATTAGAATGACCGTTGGTGGTACAAGCACTTTAACAACCATTAGAGTAACTGCTTCATTCGTGAGTCAAAAGTTATTTTTGACTGCGGCACCAAAAATGCTGATACCACCACCAACTAGTTTTCATGTTAATCCCATGGTTACGCAAACCACTGCATGGAGTACTAGGCTTTCCTTTCTTCCAAAATTTACACTTCCCCCTAGTGGTAAGGAGTATCCATATGACATGCCAACTGCAATGATGTCAGGCCTATAGACTAACGGGTATATGTACACAGATAATGAAATGGATGTTGCCTCTCCTTTCAATCCTTACATGGCATCAGGAGCTGCTATAAACATCCATGGTCGAATGGGTCAATCCCAGGGAGGATTTGTATACATCCCTCGGGTTATGCCACCTTTAACTAATATTTCTCTCTTGGATGTAAGGCAATAAATGGATGACAATAATCATGACATGGTTAACATGCTTACCCAACAAATTGGTACGGTGTTTAATCCTTTGACCCAAAATACCAATCACAGTTACCAACAATTAGCACATCAAATAAGTCAAATTTATGTTTTCTTTCGTGCTCGTCAGGCTTCCATTCGGTCAGTTCTTAATAACCAACTGCAACAGCAAGTTGCGCCCTATCCGTTCAAACAACCCAAACCCAGGCTAGTCGAAGATATGTTATTGGTAAACAGGAACGTAGTTGCGGATCACGTAGTTAGGAGAGTCCAAAAAAATAACTTTTAGGGGAAAATAGCATAACAAATATGGTTTAACAAATCCTAACCCAAAATGGTCTTAATGTTGGTCTTCATAGGCCGAATTTTGTTTCTACGTTATCTGGATATGTCTTGCAAACTGAACTCCCTAGGGGTTGGAAAGTCTCTAAGTTTACTAAATTTGTAGGTGACACTAGTGATTCCATTGTCGAGCATATTGCTAGATACCAAACAGAAGATGGTGATATGACTATTAACAAAAATATAAAGATGAAATACTTCCCTAATTCTTTGACCTAGAATGCTTTTACATGGTTCATTACTCTCCTTCCTAACTCCGTACATAATTAGAATCAACTAAAGAGTATGTTCCATGAGTAGTTGTATATAGGTCAATCAAAAATTACCCTGAAAGAATTAGCCAGTGTGAAGTGAAAATCTTATAAACCAATAGGTGGTTATCTCAATAGGTTTAGATTAATGAAGTAAAGCTACTTCACTCAAGTGCTTGAACATGAGTTAGTCCAAATGGATGTAGGTGGCTTAGATTATTCCATTAGGATGATGGCGTCGAAAGAGCCATTTATTACTTTAGTTGAGTTTTGAATGATGCAGAAACTAGGTATAGTCCAATAGAGAAGTTATGCCTTTATTTATTTTTCTCATGTACTAAGTTTAAGTATTATATAAATCCAATTGATATTTTGTTATTCCCATTTCAATGTTATTAAGCATATGTTATCAAAACCTATTCTACATAGTTTAACTGGGAAAGAGGATTTAGCTTTGACTGAATATTCTTTACCATATGTACCTTTAAGGCTTGTGAAAGGCCAAGTTGTTACTGATTTTATTGTTGATCATGCAATTGTTGAAGTAACACAAAATTATGTCGGTCTGAAACATTGGACATTCTACTTTGATGGTTCCAAGCATAAAAAAGGAATTGGTATTGGAATTCTGATCATTTCACCTAAAGAAATTCCAACGAAGTTCAAATTTAAAATTACAGGTTATTGCTCGAATAATGAGACTGAGTATGAAGCATTGATTGCAAGCCTCAAGATTCTATTGGGCTTATGTGCAAAAGGAGTTGAAATTAGAGGTGATTCAAAGTTTTTTGTAAAATAATTGACAAAAGAGTACAAATGTATCAAAGAGAATATGTTGACGTACTTTGTAAAGGCCAATTCATTATTAAAAAGATTTGATGAAGTCAACATCAAACATGTTCCTCGAATCGAAAACAAAGAAGCTAATGATTTAGCACAAATCACTTATGGCTACAAAGTTTCTAAGGAAAGGCTAGAAGACATAATTTAGGTGAAAGAGAAGTTGATTTCGACCAACCCTTTCCCATTTAAGTTGTCAAAGTCAACCCTGGTGGGGGTGGAAGAGCTTGATGAATTAAAAAACTCTATAAAAATTATTTCCATTGACAATTTATCAATGATTGATTGACGAAAATAAATTATTTATTTTTTGGAAAACCCAACTGGGGTGGCAAATCGAAAAATCAAGTATAAGGCATTAAGTTATGTGATTATCGGGAAACAATTATTTAAAAAGACCCCTGAAGGAATCGTTCTTAAATGCCTCAGTGAGAGTAAAGCTTATTTGGCAACTTCTACTGTCCATAGTGGATCATGTGGCGTTCATCAAGCTGGTGACAATATGAAATAACTTTTATTTTGACAAAGTTTGTACTAGCCCAATATGTTGAAAGACTGTATCGAATTTGTGAAGGTTTGTCAAGAATGTCAGAAGCATGCAAGTATTCAACATGTTCCTGCAATTTAGTTGCACTCAATTGTCAAACCTTGGCCATTTAGAGGTTGGGATGTAGATTTAATTGGTGAAATTCGACCTACATCATCCAAGGTCCATAAGTACATTTTGGTTGGTATAGATTATTTAACCAGGTAGGTGGAAGTTATTTCTTTGATTATCAATATGTTTGGAACACTTGAACCTATAACCACTAATCAAGGTATCATTTTTACTGGTCGAAAAATGATTGAGTTTGCTTCAAATTTAGGAATCAAACTTTTAACCTTTACTCCTTATTTTGCTTAAGCGAATGGCTAAGTTGAAGCAGCTAACAAAATTATAATTGACCTGATTGAAAAACATGTTGGTGAAAAGCCAAGAAATTGGCATAAAATTTTAGACTAAATATTATGGGATTGTCGAAATTCCCCTAAAGAAGCAATTAATACCACTTTATTTCGATTAGACACTACTATAAATGATACATTTCATGAAAAACTTTCACCTCAGCCAAAAAAATGACGTGGAATGCCAAGGTTCTCCATATTTTATTTATTTTTAAATAAAAACAACATATTCCCTTGTTTTTTTATATAACTGAGGGGAAAAATAATTCAAGACATGCTTTGAATCCCAACTTATGCAGTTTATGTTTTTATTTCTTTATAAGTGTAAACTAAATGATCTATCCCTTTGATTTTCATAATAAACGAGGGATAAAATAATCAGATTTTACTATAAAAGTACTCGTTAAACAAATTTTACCCTAATTCTAACTTATATGTTGTCGCCCCACACTCGTATGCGTCATTCTTTTAGGATGGATTGCAAGATAGAAAAATCATTAATATTCTTCTATCTTGAACAAAAATAAATTTCTACCCTTGCAATCTATCTCACATGATTGTGTTGACGTTGTTCTTATATTTTTGGAATAACCTTCTAATGTTGTCAATCAAAGAAAACAACACCGCTTTTCCTGGTTGACAATATTGATAAATTTATTCTTAAAAATGGTGTAAATTGCATATAAAAAATGTTGACTAGTAAAAAATTAAAATGGAAACATGACATGTTACTTTCAATTTTTTCGACTCGATCATAAGCATATGTATCTGTGTCATTGTCGTCTGGAGCATAGGTCGTCATATTACTTTTCTCCCCCAGTTCAACATTGTCGTTAATTTTCTCACCATGATATATCCAACACTTATAACTTCGATCAATCCTACACGTCAGTAAATGCGATTTCAATCCATTTGTGTCAACCCGACCCACATAACAACAACCCAAGCAAGGAAATTTCATTTGACTGGAGTCTTTGACGTGTTCAACAACAAACATAACGAATTCTAATACCCCATTCTCGTACTCTTTTGAAAATCGATCGACAGTCATCCATTTTTTATCCATGGAATTACTACTAATTAAGGTAAACAAAAACACTATAGTTATTCACGCAACTATTTCAAAAGAACATAAAGAAAAACACTTTCGTGAACACAAAAAGAATATTAATACAAACTTTTAGAAATATTTTGTAAGATTTAATCGGAATAGTTCTAGATCGATATAGACTAAAATTAATTATTTCTATATAAAATTAATTGTGCTTTTTAATTGATATAGATAGAATGTTTTATAATTTAGGAATCAGATAGTAAATAAATAAATGAGTCGGTAATGTTGAATTTGAACTTGACTTACCAAAGAAAGAAGAGGGGTTATTGGTGCCGACGGTGGATGATGCTGCTTTGATGTTCTTCGAGTCGGTGATGGTCTTCGACTAACTACACCAATACAAAAAAGTCTTAACCAACTTTTTAGTAAGCACACTAACATTGAAAATGCATAAAGTTGAGAATAAAATCACGATACCAATCCTCAAATGATTTCTAGAGTACTGAATAATATCACTTCTGCATAATAACATGAAATATGTTGAAAACCAATGCTACCTAGCAGCTACAAAATAGGGTTATATGTGTATGACATTTTCAAGATGGGTTGAGGTATAAAGTGTATATGTGTCTAACATTTTCAAGATGGGTTGAGGTATGACCTATAAGATGCAGTAGTACCATTAGGGATACGTTGTTTCTAAGTACTGGAAGGAATACAAATGCTAGGGGACATAATCGTACAAGTAAGAAAAGTAGAAGAAAATGAATACCTTGAGATACGGCGGAGGAACGACGGAAGGAGGGCGGTCGGAGGGACGGTGGAAGGAGAGAGGTATCTAGAGGAACAACAGAAGGACGCAAAGAAATGGGTTTCTGGAACGGCGGAAGGGCGTTTCTGTGATGAATAGAAATGAGTTCTGGAGGGATTCTTTTTTTTTTAATTCTAATTATATGACTTTAAACAGCACTTTTGAGAAGAGCTGGCTAATATGGGCCTTTAACAACGCTTTTAAGATTTTTATTTTTTAAATTTATATGAATTTAGACAGCACTTGGGAGAAGCGCTTGCTAATGTGGTCCTTTACCAACACTTTTTTTAAGCGCTGTCTAAAGCAACCCTTTAGCAGCGCTTTCTATTTGTTTAGCGGCACTTTCTAATATGAGCCTTTAGTAGCGCTTTATACGTAGGCCTTTAGCAGCGCTTTTAAGAAGCGCTGTCTAAGGTGGGCCTTTTAGCAGCTTCATACGTGGGTCTTTAGCAGCGCTTCTAAGAAGTGTTATCTAATATGGCCTATTAGCAGCGCTTTGGAGAAGTGTTGTCTAAAGTGGACCTTTTAGCAGTGCTTTGGAGAAGTGATGTCTAAAGTGGGCATTTTAGTAGCGCTTTTACATAATTTCATTAATACTTTTTGTGTTTTATTTTTTATTTGACTTATAGCAATGCTTTTGGGAAAAAGCATTGTATAAGGTGTGCTTCCTAAAACCCTTTTTCGCGTAGTGCCTTATCGATTTTTTTTTAGATTTCCATATTTATCTTCATGAAGGAAAATGGAAAAAGGGTCAAGAGAGTAAAAGGAAAAGAAACAGAATGTTGTAGAGTGATAAAGTTAAGAGAAGAGGAAGAAAACGATGGAAGAGAAATGAAGAGAATATAAAGAGGAGTGAGAGGAAATGAGTATCTTCCTCATCTAGAAACTATCAGATGAGGGAGGAGAGAGGAATTTTTTATCTGAAATGGGAGGGACAATATCCGGATAAAAGCTTTGCCCAATTGAATGAAAATATGTAATATTTTTTCCATGTGGCAAAAGATTTGCCTTTGATTGGAGAAAGTAATTTGAATTAGTTAATTACTTAAAAAGGATCTAACTGGATCAGACTTGGACCGTCACGAATGGCTCCGAGCGGAAGTTGAGTGAGATGGGGGGGTGTACCTGCAAGGCACTCTGATGCTAAAGTGAGTGATGGTACGAGCAGGCAAAAAGTGCATGTATGGGTAAAAGAATGAATACCTAACCCTCTAGGATCAAAGGGTATTTATAGCCCCCAGCGCGGGGCCAAGGTCCCTTCACTGGGTCGACCAGGACTGGCCCAATAAAGGAACTGCCAGGTTCTACGTGTGTAGTGGGGACCTGCACATGGTCTCCTTCCTGGTGATGCTCTGCGAGAAATAAGGAGGGACGAGGACACGGTCTTCCCGGAGTTCAGGTGATTTGGTAACGGTCAGAGTCTGCCATACGAGGAGGGTGCTCGAGCTGGAGTTCACGTGGTCGAGGACACCATGTTCGCGGCAGGCACGACTGCAGTTTCTGGTCGGCGCGCTGGCGGGAATCCTAGGGCGTGTGCTCCTTGAAGAGTTGCTTGGATTGGGCCTTCGTTCTTGCGCTTGTAGCCGGCCGAGTTGTCGACCAGCATATCTATGTTTGGTAAGGGGAAAGCATCGTTCAGGCATGGCCGGTTGAGATCGGTATAGTCAACACACATCCGCCATTTTCCATTATTCTTTTTAACTAGTATAACGTTTGACAGCCAGGTTGAATACCGGGCTTCAGAAATAAAATTCGCCTCTAGGAGGTCTTTTACAGCTTTTTCAGCAGCCTCCGTTTTCTCCGGAGACTGCCTACGCCTATGTTGTACTACGGCCTTAGCGGTAGGATCTATGGCGAGACGGTGACAGGCGACCTCAGGGTCGAGTCCGGGCATCTCCGCGGCGCTCCAAGCGAACAGGTCAGCATTCTCGCGCAAGCAGGCTTTAATTTGTTTCCTTGCTAGGTCGGGGAGGTCGATGTCAATCTTCACTCCTTTGCTTGGGTCTGCGCCGAGTGGGACCAGCTCGAAGTCCCTGTCCGGGATTGGTCGGAGGGGAATTTGCTCGCTGTTGGGAGGTTCGTCCTGATCGAAAAGAGCATCCAGAGCTATGGAGCCGACCTTTGATGGAGTTCTCTGGTCTTCCTCTTTGGCAGGCTCTGGCTTGTCGGGTTCCTGTTGCATCGTCACCGGTCTCTTGGCGGGCCTTATCCCGGTGTCGACAGTGTCGCGTCCCTTAGATGCAGCATTGAAACATCTTCGAGCAGCGGCTAGGTCCCCCTGGATGGTAGCTACCCGTGCCCTTTTGGTGCAGAGGGATGGTAGCTCCCCAAGATACAGTTGTAGAGGGACGGGAAGTCGATGACGAGGAAGCGCACTTTGACTTGTCTTGTCGCCGTGCCCTCGCCGAAGGTAACCATGAGCTCGACATATCCCCAGGGCTTGGAGGTCGAGCCGTTGAAGCCCTGTAAGTCCGAACCTACGTATGGCGAGAGATGTGAATCATCCAGCTGCAGAGTCCAGAACAACTGACTGTACATCACGTCGACGGAACTTCCTTCGTCGACGAGGATGCGGTGCACATCAAAGTTAGCCATTCTTGATATTATTAGTAGAGGAATGACTGTGTTGGGGGCTCCTCCGGGGAGCTCTTCGAGGTAAAAGGTGATGGGCTCCGACCTACCTTTTACCCTTTCGAAGGTCACTGTTTGTGGAGGTGCCGCGTCGACCAGTTCATCCAGCTTTCTTTTATCCGAATTGATAGTCAGGTCGTTGAATCCTCCACCATTGATGACCATGGCGGAGGGGAAGTGTTCCCACCTGCTGTGCATCGTGAGCGGCTCCTGCAGGTGCTCGGGGACGTCGAAGTCCTCTGGTCCGGTTACGGAGAAGGCGGTCTGAACAGGGACCGACTCGTCAGATGGTCGGGCGTCTTCCTCCGGTTCTCTTGTCTCCTGGGAGTCACGAAGGGGAGCGTCGTTTCGTCGGTACTGGGCGAGCCTCCCTCCCTTGATGAGGGTTTCGATGGCATCCTTGAGGTGGACGCAGTCTTCAGTCAGATGACCATGGCTCCTATGGTACTGACAGTACTTGCTCTTGTCTGCCCCGGGCTTGGTGGGGGCAGGTCGGGGGAGTTTGACGCCGCCGTCTTTAAAGTCCGTGCTGGCACACTCCGCCAAAATGCGCTCGCGGGAAGCTGTGAGCGGAGTGTATTCGGTAAAACGCCCCGAGGGTCCCCTTTGCTCTCGGACTTCTCGGGGTCTGTCCTCTTTTCTTTTCTCCCCGGTCCGTCGGGGAGGAGCGGCTTCCTGGCGCGGGTTGCTGCTGGATCCGCGAGTTATGGGGTATCGGACCCTGTTGGTCGCCTCCCTTTCCTCGTAATCCATATACGCCCGGGCCTTTTTGAGGAGGGCATCGAATATTCAGGGCGGTTCGATGCCCACCGCCTTTCTGAATTCTGTGTCGGGGAGGAGCCCCCTCTCCAGCAGGTACCTCTTCATGTGGTCCACACAGGGGACCTGTATGGCTTCGCGATTGAAGCGATTAATAAATTCTCTCAAGGTTTCATCCTGTCTCTGGATGATGGCCTCGAGAGCCGCCTCGGTCTTTAGGTGTCGCCGAGATGTAGTGAACGAACTTATGAATTGGTTCTTCAGGTTTCGCCACGAGGTGATTGATCCCAGAGCGAGGCCTTTATACCAATCCATTGCTGCCTTTCTAAGGGTCGTGGGGAACAACCGGCATTTGATGGGGCCCCCGACGTTGTGGTAGTGCAACATAGCCTCGAACCCGTCTATGTGGTCGACTGGGTCCGCAACTCTGTCGTATTCCTTTAGATGTGGAGGCTTCTCCATGCCCGGGGGAATGGGCACCTCCATGATGGCTTGTGACAGGGGACCGCGGGGGTCGTCCTCGTCACTTCTCTCCGGGGACAGGGATGGGGACCTGTAATATTGTCGAGCCCGACGGTCCTGGTCATGCTAGGCATCCCTCGAGCGTGGTGCTCGTTGGTTGATTCTTCCATGCCCGTCTCCAGAGTGTCTTCTTTCTTGACGTATGGGGGCGTGGCCCCGTCCCCCGACTTCAATGACGGGTTGCCTCTCCAAAGGGGGTCGTCTCCCCGAGGGTCGGGGTGACGGGCTTCGGGAGTTGTCTCTGTAGTGTCTCCGCAGGGGAGACGGGAGATGTACCTCTGTCACTCGGGGAGATGGAGTTTGGGGCCTCCTGTGTCTCCTCGCGGGCCTTCGATCGCCTTCTAGTGCCCTCAATCTTTCCCCCTGGGCGAAGATGAGGTAATTCGTCTGATTGATCGCCGCGAATAATGCGCGGGTTGTGGCATCTACCCCGGCGGGGACAGGGACTTCCTGAAATTGGGCAGCTCGATGGCTTGCGGGAGCTGCGTTGTCTTCTTCGAGCGGCGGAGGGACTGAAGAGGATGATGCAGTAACTCCGTCGCGGTGGACTGAGGGCCCGGGGTTGGAGCCCCCGGGGAGTGTGTTATGACCGGGGTTACCGGTGTTGTCGGGGAGTCCATTTTTATCTACGAGGCCGTTGTTGATGTCGATGACACGGACGTTTTGGTCATCCCGAACTTGGTCAGCCATGACGGTAGGAAGTGATATTGAGCTTTGGTCTTCGAGGTTTTGCAAGACGGGGAAGCTAGTTTTCCACAGACGGCGCCACTGATCTAACCGGATCAGACTTGGACCGTCACGACTAGCTCCGAGTGGAAGTTGAGTGAAATGGGGGGGTGTACCTGCAAGGCACTCCGATGCTAAAGTGAGTGATGGTACGAGCAGGCAAAAAGAGCATGTATGGGTAAAAGAATGAATACCTGGCCCTCTAGGAACATAGGGTATTTATAGCCCCCAGCGCGGGGCCAAGGTCCCTTCACTGGGCCGACCAGGACTGACCCAATAAAGGAACTGTCAGGTTCTACGTGTGTAGTGGGGACCCACACGTGGTCTCCTTCCTGGTGATGCTCTGCGAGAAATGAGGAGGAACGAGGACGCGATCTTCCCGGAGTTCAGGTGATTTGGTAACGGTCAGAGTCTGCCCTACGAGGAGGGTGCTCGAGCTGGGCTCGAGCTGGAGTTCACGTGATCGAGGACACCATGTTCGCGGCAGACACGATTGCAGTTTCTGGTCAGCGCGCTGGCGGGAATCCTCGGGCGCACGCTCCTTGAAGAGTTGCTTGGATTAGGCCTTCGTTCTTGCTCTTGGGCCAGGGCGGGCCCAGTCCAGAACAGTATATGATAGTATAAATTAATTTTGAATAGAAGGATAATTAAGAGAGAGCATAGATATTTTCTAATTTTAATTAGATAGTTGATTAATTACTTAAAAGGATATATGATAGTGTAAATTAATTTTGAGTAAAACGATAATTAAGAGAGAGCATAGACATTTTCTAATCTTAGTTAAATAACTGATTTAAGAATAATATAAAAGCCTACACTCATAGTGTTAACTTTATGCTAATTAAACAACTTCAAATCAGGTGACATTTTTAGATTTTAATTTTTCTTTGATATATATATATATATATATATATATATATATATATATATATATATATATATATATATATATATATATATATATATATATATATATATATATATATATATATATATATATATATATATATATTTGTTTCAGCTTTAAAAAATTATATTTTTCTTTGTATATTTAAAAATAGATTTTCTAAAATCATTTTTTAAAATATTAGAAATTCTTCTATATTTGTTTTTTCTAAATTGAAATATTAATTTTGATATTTTATAACATAAACATATGTTATTGAAGATCAATACATAGTCAAAATTGCAATTTTTTCAAAAAGTTATATTTCAAAAATGATTATTATAAAATTTTATTTGAAATAGTTTCAAAATTAAGTGATATTTTGAAATTTTGATATTCAAAAAAGTTTTAATAAGAAGATGAAATATCTAAAATAATATTTTAAAAACAACTATTCAAACCAAATTTTCAATTGAAGTTTTTATAAAAAATTTCTTTATAAATTTTTTTATACAAAATTATATAACACTATAAAAATCATTTAAAGAAAAACAAAACAAACAGACCCATAAAAACAAATTTCACAGTCTCAAAATTGTACCATAATTTCCATTATCCGTCTTTACTAATAATTATGTAATGTTTGTAATTCAGTTGCAACTACTATTTGTTAATTTTTTAATTACTATCTATATTATTTTTAAATTAAGCAAATTTATTTTTAAAATATAGAAAATTTTAAGGCTTTTTTACATTTTTTATAACAATAATTAAAGTTTGAATTTTTAAAACATTTTGTAATTTTAGAAATAAATATGGGAATAATTGTTATGTATTATGAATGTAAAACATTTTATATGGTGTGTACATTACAACCACTTACAATTAATACTTTATAATATAATTTAAAAAGTTAACTATTTATAAAATTTAATAGTTATAATTTGTTAATGATATAAAACTATTTTGTATTATCAATATATTTCAATTAAATTTAAATAAATATAATACAAATGTATGGTCAGACTCCATGCACATAAGTACATTAGTTTAGTATGTAATTTAATATATTTATTAACGATTGATAAGTATGTATAATTTTTCATATATTCTTCTACTGTAAGAATTTGAAAAATGATTAGAGAATAAGATCAATGGTTATCACGCAACTTTTTCGATGTAGTGTGGCTAACTTGTAACATTAACACTTTAACTCTTAATTCAATAAAAATATGAATAATAGTGTGAAATGGGAGGAATTTGAATACCTCTACATGATGTGGTTTCTCTCTATTTATAGGAGAGTAGATCTCTAACCAAATGCATGTCACGCGTCGTGAAACAATGTGGAACGTTGAATTAATCTAACGTTCGCGAGTCTCGAAAAAAAGATTCTATGTGTATGTAAGGAGAAGAGGTTTACCTCGACACTTTACTTTACGTTATAAAATTGTGTGTTTTTGAGCCTTTATCTTTTGTGAGCGGATAGAAATAATTAAAAATGGTGAAAAGTTAATAAAGTTGCAAAATATTAAATTAAGGATAAAAAGTTGAGTTTCTTTTTATTGAAAAACTAAAAATAAAAAAAACTAAAATAAAAAGAGAAAAATACATTTAAATTTGAGATTAATTACTATGTACTGTCAGTATATAAATAATAAAATCAAGGTTAATCTTCAATTAAAATTTTATTATATTAACTGCTGTCAATATATACCAATTAAATTCTTTAAGTTTTTAATATAAAAAGCTAATTACTTAAAAATTATATCATCAGCAAATGTATAATCTAATGCAAATACTTGATTATTATTTTTATTAGAAACGACATTCATTCAAAATGATAGAATACATCGAATAATATAAATTCAAAATCGATATAAATTAAAAAGAATGAATCTGTGAACAAACTCACAGCACCCACGTGTTAGCCAGCAGTTTTCGATTGAGGAAATATGGTTATAAGTCAAAGGCCATCACCAAGGGCGAAGCATCTTCGACACCACTAATAGTGAGATAAGAGGCATCGACAGATTGTTAAGGAAAAATCCCTTTAAGACTTAACAAAAATTCATGATAAGCGCTGTAAGCCAAGTCGATGGAGGGGATGAAGTCCAGTCGAATGCGAAAGCATTTAATAATGAAGCAGTTTTTAGTAACGACGACCAACAAAACGTGGGAAGCTTCAAAGGACAGTTTATTACAAACTTCAAACGTGGCTATGTAATAACCGTTGAACGTGTAGGATAACAATTACTTTTGTTGTTTATTTAAGCAAGTTTTGTTCTCAGTTTGAGGGGTCACATTTTACTACATTCAAAGCAATACTCAAAGTACTCGCATTCAAGAGAGAAATGAGTTCAAGCTTGAAATGTATGTATGCTTCCATATTTAAGTTAATACAAATTTATATTATTGTTTTCTTTCAAAAGTTTTGTTTTATTCTTTTGTTTCTTGTCTTGCAATTGTTGTTTTCTGTTCATTTGCATCTACAATGCTATCAAACTCAATCCAAACACTAAACCCATATCAAACTTAACACTAAGTCTAAGACTCTTGTAGCTGGTCTTGCAAGTAACCTTTAATTAAGAGACTAAAGATTGTTCGCCGAAAACACACGCGAACGCCACGTTAATACCATATACCGGCAAATTTTCTACAAATGTGACAAAGTCTACAAATATGACAAAATTGAAAAAACTCTGAAAATCATGTCTCTGAGTCTGCAGCATTGACGATGTTAAAGTCATTGGTTGAATATGGTTGAGTCGAAACTAATCTGTCAACCAGAATCTAACAAACATCACACTAAGACGGATAAACAAAATAATATCGCAATAAGACGACGAGCAACACAACGTCACATTAAGACAACAAAAATTACGAAGAAAAAATTAAAAATATATGTAAAATGACTTATTTAAATAAAAATGAAAGGAAAAAAAATTCAAATAAATTGATATAAAAATACTTAATCTAATCCCTCCAAAATTAACCTTAAAATCACCCACTTCTCTTTAATAAATGAAGAACAAAAGAAAACTAAAATAAATAAAAAATAAAAAAAATAGTCGATATCAAAATACTTAATCTAATCCCTCCAAAATATTACTATATTTCTAATTTTCGATAAATTTCATCCATATAAATTAATTTTGAATTAAATCTTGTTTAACAAGTTGGCAATTTCAATCCATCTTTTATATGAGATCTTTCGAGAAACAAACATACTAATGATGTATTTCCGAGATCAAACTGAACACCCTCTCAATATATTCGATAAAGAAGACAGTGAAATTTGTACAAAACAAAACTTATTCGAAATCTCCTTGTAATCCAATCAATAATTGAGTTAGTTATTTATACTTTTTATGTTTTATATATCATTGCTTTACAATTCTCTAAATTTTTTAATTATTTATAATATTGATAGCTAAATAATACTACATCTCATATAAACTCTAATATCATATATTTTAAATCCAAGCATTTGTATATATTCAGATGAGAGATGAATTTAGCAAAATCATGAAGGCTTAAGAATTTTAGTGAAACTATTCATTGTGATTTTGATTATTTTTGCAAAGTCTAAATAGTTAAATTTCAGAGTTTTTTATTTATTTTAGTTTTCAAATAAATAAGATCATAATAATTTATAGTTCATGGTCAGAGATTATACACTGATTAAACATATATTTAATAAATCAAATATCGTATTTATAAGAGAAATATTTATATATTTAATGTTATAAAGTGTGTTTGGATGAGGCCGTTGTAAATTTTTAAATAATTAAAAATCCTACTCAATTCAAATTATTCAATTAAAATTCTTTTGATTAGATGAAGTATTAAAAAAACTTATCCTAATTATAATACCTCATCCAAACACACTTATGGATGGCCATGTTGGGTCTCCTTATGATCCTGAAACATTTGACTCTATTGTTAACTCCCAACTTCTCCAAACTACATCATAATGCATTTACCCTTGCATTCATATGACAAAAAAGAAAACACAACTTAAAAATAAGAAAAATCCCAATAGTGTTTAATTAAAACAAGTTAAATTCAAAGCTCAAAATGGTGTAATACTTCCACTTCTTGTCTCAGTTGGACTGTATAAAGCAGACCTGTTCCTTGGTCTATTCTCCTCCAACTGCCTCACAACTTCCTCCATGCTCGGTCTAACCGACGCCACCGGTGCACAACATCCCATCGCCAGCTTCAACGCCTGAACCAACCCGTCTTCCATTGGACTTCTTATCCCTTTCAACAGTTCCACGTCGAAAACTTCCATTGTAGTTTCCTCCAAAACAGCTACCTTCACCATCGAAGGTAAATCTATATACTCGCCACTTCTTCCGTTCTTACCAGGCTTCCTACCGATTAAGATCTCCAGAAGTAATATACCGAAGGCGTAGACGTCGGTCCTTGAGTTGCATTTCTTCATTCTTTGAAGCTCTGGTGCCTTGTAGCCGTCTGTCTTGGCGAGTGCCACCATTTCGTCTGCTATGGAAGGGATCATTAGCTTATCGAGAGCGAAGTCAGTGATCCTTGCAACGAAGAAGTCGTCTACGAGCACGTTCTTGGATCTTACGTTTGCGTGAGTTATAGGAACGTCGAGTCCCGTATGAAGATATGCTAGTCCTCTTGCTATACCTAATGCAATCTTGTGTCTCCTTGCCCAATTTAGCACTGGTTTTCCTGCTTTAATTTCTGTAGAAAATCAAAAACACAACATCATGATCAACCGCAATTGTGTTGCAACACAGAGACATTACATTAATCGCAACATAATTTATCGTTCAACTCACTTTTAATTTTACACGAATATCAACATAAACCACTTCACCTCCAACTTACTTTTAACTAAAATCAATTTTACAAAACCAGCTCATTCAAAATCAAGTTTTATCAGCGCAGAATCAAACACGCGCGAAATGCTATTTATGTAATCGTGTATTCGAAACACAAAGAAATAAAAGGAAAAAATGCATTAGCAAAGAGTTAAGTATTCATCAAACCATGCAAAAGTTCATGAAGAGTTCTGAGAGGCAAATAATCATAAATAAGCAGCTTCTCTCCTCTTTTCCCTTGATAGAAAGCTCTCAGAGGAATCAAATTCTCGTGTCGAATTTTTCCCAACTGTTTAATAACCGCCAAACACGAACTCCTATCCTTGCAAGTCCCTTCTCTCAACAACCTCAACGCGATCGTCCCACCATCCGCAAGTTTAGCCTTATAAGCTGTTCCATAACACGTCTTCTCCATAACTTGTCCCGTCGCATTCAACACATCATCAAGTGTCAAATTCTCACCACCAGCAAACAACATAAGCTTCCCTTCACCACCATTTCCACCAACGGAACCACCACCACCGCCGTTCTCCTCATCCTCTTCATCATCATTCAACTCATCTTCACTCTCACCACTCCCCTTTTTCTTCTTGTTTTGCATATAACCAATCAACAAAGAAGCCAAAACAACAGCACCTGTCATAAGACTAATAACAATACCAGCAACAGCACCAGAACTCAATGAAGAATTCTTACCACAACTTCGCAAAGGTGAACCACACAAATCAGGACTATTCCCTTCAAAACAATCCACACCGAATTTCGATTCGCCGAAAAACGGAACAACCCCACTAAAATTATTATGAGAAAGATTCAATTTTTCTAACCTAAGTCCAACCAAACCATTAGAAATTGCACCACTAAACATATTACTCCCTAAATCAAGCTCTTTTAAAGCACCAAATTTAGTAACAAAATCAGGAAAATCACCAGAAAATTTATTACCACCCAAATCAAGAAACTGCAAAACCTTACAAGATGAATCAGGTAATGCAGGTTCTGGAACAGACCCAGATAAGGAATTTCCATGAACCTTAAGAGAAACAAGCTTATCACACAAGTTCCATACAGAAGGTGGAAGGTCACCAACCAAAAGATTGTCACTCAAATCAATATCAGTAAGTGAAGAGCCATAACCAAGCTCAAGAGGAATGGTTCCACTCAATGAATTGATGTTAAGGTAAAGACTTTGCAGCATAGGAAACTGCCCGAGCTCTCTGGGGAGAGAACCAGAGAGATTTGCAGAGGGGAGTTGAAGAGACAGCAAGTGCAAAAAAGGGTCTTTTGAGAAGGAAAGATTGTTCCATTGAGGTGAAGAGAGGTCAGTACATGAGAGAGATGAACCGTTGGTGAAGACCCATTTGAGGCCTCTCCATTGACAGAGAGGAGTTGAGGTGTTCCATGAGGAGAGGACGAGGTTTTCATTGGTGCCTTGAAGTGAAGGTTTGATTTTGTATAAGATGAGTTGAACATCAGAGGAAGTGGTTGGAGGAATGGATTTTGTTGAGGCTTTGTTGAAGAAACAGAAGATGAAAAGGAAGGGAATGTAGAGAGAGAGAAGGGTTTTGAGAAATGCCATGAGAGAGAGAGAGAGAGAAGGGAAAGTGAAGTGGTGTTTGAAGAAAGTGTGAAGGAGAAAGAAAGAGAGGTTTTCTTTACTGGGAAAGCTGACACAGTGTTGACTATGAGTGGAAGGAGGAACAAAGTTTGTCAAGTGTGTTCCACTTTGTTCATTCAATGGTTATGATTGGGTTCAAAATGTATTTTAAGTTTTGAACAAACTAGACGAAACTTGTGTCTTTTTCTTGCTTTCTTATTCCTCGTTTTCTTTATTTGGAATTCTCATCATCATAGTTATTATTGATTGTGTCGACGGGAATAGATCTGATTTATCAGACGATTCTTACTCTTTTCTCTCACTCTCCTCCTTTGCCTCCCCCCGAAGGAAAGGGAGTAGTTTTTCGAAATTCGACAAGAACCAAATCACCAGCTTCCTGAATATCATGGTGATCAAGCACCTCAGAAACCAGGACCCTCACCTCAGCAATCCAAAACGTCTCCCTCCATTAGTTCGCCTTGGCATTTTACTTCATTTGATTGTTACATTATTCAAAAAAATTTGAATGGCGAAGTGGGACCTTCACATATAACCCCCAGGGAGGGATGAGAAGTCGGACCATCAAAATAAAATGTAAATCCAACAGTGTTTGACCAAGAGGTCTCTTCAGCCCTGAATCGAGGGGACCTGCCCACTTCCAACCAGCAGTCGGTTGTTCAGCCGACGCATAACACTGGATGGCACAACAGAGGATGCCGGAACCTGAGGATGACCATTTATATAGGGCCATTGATGCTATCAATATGGCCTGTAAAAACAGCCATGATAGACAGAGCCTGCATTCTCTTGCAGAAGAAGGAAAGGGATCATTCTCGAGGAACCAAAGGATGTGAAGCGTGCGCTCGAGGTGGCTCTCCATGACGACTGGGAGCACGACATCGATGAGTGTCTTGAGCATTTTCGTGTGCTGAATCACAAATTTGGCACCGCTTGTTGTTCCATTTGGAACAACTTCATTTACTAACTAAGGGAGTTAGGTTATCACCAGGTTAACTCCCGACATAAGGTCGACTAATATTTTTCATCTCCATTTTTTGTATTCGGGGAATGGGTTGTTACTAAAAGGACTTAAATAGAATGAGGAGGACGACATATAGACTCACGGTCTAATAAAGTAAAGTCTTTGATATTGGTTCAAATCCAATTCATGAGATGACAGTGATCTTTAGCGGATCATGCCCATAATAAAGGTTGTTTCAGCCGAAACATGACCCCAGGCATGTCTGACCTACCGCGTTAGCTTTGCAGTACTCCCACCCAGGTAAGAACAGACAAGTGGAATATCACAATCCTCACTGATGTGGTGTCCAGTCAAAACCCTAATTTTCCATTTTATTTCCTTGGCTTTTGAACTGTTGATTGATAGCAATGAGACAGAGAGAGAGAGAGAGAGAGAGAGAGATTCTGAGTCACTTTCCTTATTCAAAGAAAGAAGAAGAGCATATGGATTTTTTTGTTATATAAAATTAAAAAAAAAAACTAAATTTCGACTTACCTTAGTCTAAAGTCAATAACAAATTGCCATGACGTTCCAATCCTATCGGTTGACAGTGGAGTTGTGTTGATGGGAAATGATCACCCCTATAATGTAGTTGGTATTGGTTCGGTCAAAATGCACGACGATGTGGTGAGAACTGAGGTGCGGCATGTTTCAGACATGTCAAAGAATCTTATCTCTTTGATCACTTTAGATCTCTCTTGGTGGTTGTAAATTTGTTTTATTTTAGGTGATGGTGTTTTGAAGGTTGTGAAGGATGCTCTAATTGTGATGAAGGCTTATCAGATTGGTAGATTGTATGTGTTGCAAGGGTCTACCGTTATAGGCATAACTGTTGCATCTTCCTCCATGTCTGATTCAGATGAAACCATATTATGGCACATGAGGCTAGGACACATGAGTGAGAAAGGCCTGACAATGTTAAGCAAGAGAGGCCTTCTTTTTGGTCAGAGTACATCCGAATTGGAGTTATGTGATTTTAATAAGTTCTGCAAAGATGAAGGCATTGTTAGGCATCTTACAGTTAAGAGGTACTCTGAAACATAATGATTTGATATAGAGAACTAACACCATAAATACAGGGTGAATCTCATTGTGCATCTATTGGAGCTCATCGAAAGTCTATCTCCAACTGAATTAATATCTCGTTTTCCCTTTGCTGCCATGGAGATCGATGTTCCACCTCTTTCTTAAACTCTCATTCCAGCAGCTTTGAGTCTAACTGCCTGTCCCCCAGTTAAAAAGGTGAAGGAGTGGAAAAGGGCAAGGCCATTGAACCAGCATTTAATTGAATGAATTCTTGATAACATGCTTCGCCTTAACCAACACATCCTACATGAATCAAGAAAGGCAGTGGCACTGACCATCTTGATGGAGTAGAAAGAAGAATTACTACTAGGCCTGAAGGGAAGCCTACGAGAATGGGATACTTATCATACAAGAATCTTACTAGATTGACTACTGACTCGATGAACATGGAAAGTCAAATCAAAGCTGATACGATTAAAAATAGAGCAATGGTTTGAAGAAATCATGAGAGCTACACTTTTCCAGCTTAAATTTGCTCGGGACCAAAGAAATGAAGCACTAAGTATCACATTAAGCGAACACTCAAACTATCTTAGATGGGCTTGCCTTTGATTCTGATGTCTCTCAAAATGATTGATAGTGAGATTATTTTTCTAACTGGGAAGAAAGTCTTACTCTAAAGTATAAAGTAAGTAAGTCAATTCTATAGGAGAATAAAAAGGAACTAGAATGGATCTCCGGCTGATAAGAAATTTCAACTCCAGCAAATGGAAAAACAACTATAACTAGTTCGTAGGAGGCTCCCACTATACATATGTAGTTTGTAGGAAGGATATGATGACATCAAGACTGCTTGTATGGAGATTTTTTTCTCAATTGTAGGAACCTCCGGGAATGTCTTAGTCCTAGTACTTACTGTTAGGAGAATAACCCTTTGATCCTTATTATTGTGATTTTTATTTGTTTTATAGTTCAGCTAGCTTGCTGAACCAGTAGAAAAAGATTTGATTCTTAAATAGTACTGATATATAGAGTAGTTAGTATAACATATAATCAAGTACTTCTAGTAGAAGAATAATAATATACTGTACTTTTTTCAAGGAAAAATATTGTATAGTAATGATGCTGAATCTGTTAGGTTGAGTTAGTAAAGAAGCATCCATTAGTACTGATAGAATCATTCTAGCCTCGACAGGGGAATTACTTTTCAAGTAAACTGACTACTATTCTTACTTCTAGAACTTGGGTATGCTTATTCACTAGTTGCTGGAAGGGTAGAACATAGGTCAGTGTTGGCTCATCTTTCACTTCCAGACTCTAGCTTTATAAAACCTTCCTCACCTATAGCACCTGGCTTAGCTTTAAGCCAATACCAGTGGACTTCCTTATCCTTATTCTAGAACCTTCACCTGGGAGTAAGAATATTTTGTAATTCGTCCTTAGTTACCCTTTGTCTCATTTCCCCTTCCTCACTTTAGCTCTAGGGAATGACTCCTACCCCTTCTGCTACTGAACTATACCTCAAAATAAAAATAAAAAACTCTAGCTCAGCTTGGGGTTAGGCTTATGTGTCCTACCTTTCCATAATCAAGATTGACAACATCTTTAAACTTTGGCCTTGAAGTCGAGTTACTCTCGTTCCCAAACTCCATAGACTCAGAAAAAGACTAAACCACGCTACTTGTCTCAGCATCTGCTTTGTTCGGTCTTGCAACTAATTTTTCAGAGGGATCCCCAAAGTAATGTACTTATATGCCATCCCATATTGGTATCCCATGTCTGATTCTCCTTCTCCATATTCTATTTCTGTGGAATCTCTGTTTGAACACCATTCTAGTTCCAGATACTTGGTTTTAGTTCACAGACCCACCTTTCAGTTGAAGTTAAGTTAGCTTCCCCTCCCATGGAAAATCATTTATTTATTCTTCAGTCAACAAATATTTTTATTATTCCTTCCTCCAATAAAACCTTCTCTGAGCCAACAACCCGATCCATCTTAGTTCGATTAGGAAGTTCATGCACAACGAGAGCGAAGTCATGCGAACTCTGAACAGAAGGAGTAGCAGCATTTTTTCCATTGGGGAAGGCTTCAAAGATCAAAGGCAAAAAGAAAAGTCAGAAGTCTAAAAATAGAAAAGAGCGTATTCGATTGTATATTCATAGTTGACATCAGTCTCTTAAAAAGAATAAGCTCGAGAAGGGGGATCTGTAGGAATTATATCTTTAGCAGCTCTTACAGTTAGAAAGGGAACAAAATCCTTATCCACTGTGAGAGTAGACGGTGCTAGTGAATCTAGATAGGCCCCTAAGTCTCGCCTTACTAGTCTAGGTAACTTTCTTCAATCATTGTAATGGTAAGGCTAATATAATAATGAGACTTTATGTTTCCTGGCATTGCTCGAGATCTCCGAACCTTTTCTCTGCTCTTGCTTGCAACTATAAGGTATTCCAAATTCGTAAGAGTTACTTGTAATTCAAAAGCTTACATAATTTCTAAGTTGCTAAGTCTTCCATCCTCTCCTTTACAGTCTAGAACTGCGTACCTCTAAGATCAAAATAAGTCAAACTCAAAGTCTGACCTAGGGGACTGCTACCTATTAAGTCGAGTCTGCGGTTGCACAAACTTCTACCATACTTCTACAACTGAAAATAATTACAAATTCTTTGAAACCTGTTGAGGCTGGTCAAGATCAGTAGGCCAATATTCCTTATGCTTGTGTAAATTTACTCAATCTATGGAGTTCTTTTTCCCTCCGGCTAACAGGGCTGTTAGAGTTCGTCCATGATCACAACTAGTACTAGCCTTCGTGTTAATAAGTGTAACTAAACTAGATCTAAAGGCACATAGTTACTAGAGCTAAGTTATAGGGTCTATATTAATAGAGCTCGGCTGTAAGTAAAGGAGAGGATGACTTTATCTCCAACTCAATCACCAACACGTAAATAAAAGATATTCCACTTATATGCTTTATTTCTTGTTTACTCCGTTCCACTCGCTTGTGAACTCGTTTGGGAAGCTAGATCATTCAACGTGCTTTCTTAGCTGGAAATAGAATGATATTGATTATCTTATTATTACAGCTTAAGTGCATTTTCTATATAAGATAGAATCTCATGCATGCTTGGAAGTTAGGTTACTCAAAAGGATTTTCTTAGGTTCTAGAAGTTGCTTGAGGACTTGCTAACCTTACTCTTCCTTATCCAGTGAAAGATTAATTTTTGAGTTAGATCGAGTGGAATCTTTCTGAGAAGAGGTGCTAATCTAGGCTAACTAGTATGAGTTCATACCCTCTTTTCCCTTCTTTGAGCTTGAACGTGGCACTAAAGCTAAGCTCATGAAAGAGACTTCAGGTTATAAAAGTATTTCCTTTAAGGCTAGCTCATTTCCTGATTTGAGGACTTATTACCACTTAATTCTTGCAAGCCCACACCTTAGAAGAGAAGAGACAACCTGACTATCTCTTGTGTCCGGAATTCAGGCTCAAGGACACTTAACAAGATAAAAAGAAAGAGATTCATCTCACTCTCTCGCCTTAGATGCAAGCTCTATTAAGGCGCCGCTTTTCTTTCTATATTTTTTTTATAATACTAGCCAAAGGGGGACATATAGAGATGGTTAAGAGACTTATGTAGGTGGAATGAATACAACTCTTGTTCTTTCAAGGGACGCTCATTAAGCAGCCTTGGGCCTACCTTTGGGATAGATTCCCTCAATAGATACCTTTAATGCGAGAAAGCCAGCAGTTTAGGTTTTGAGCTAAGCATTTGTGAAGCCTGCTCTTTGCTTTGGCCTATCATGTCTTTCATTCGTGTTAACTATTTGCCCTCTTCCACTAAGACAAAGTCATTCTAACACACGTTGAGCAGTTTCTCCACCTCGAAAGATCAGTCTATTTTTATTTCTAGAGAGATTCAAATATGAGCATTTCCTCCTTTCCCTGTAGTATGCTATCCTGTAGAGAACTTCAGTAGTACTGTTGCATCAATGCACCTTTTCGTCGATACTTTTTAGGTAAACTGGATGTTAAGGCAATGTCAATTGTATGATGATATACTGTAGTTGACTTCTGTTAGCATGAAAGATAGATATGAAATACCTCTTTTAGAGTTAGAGTATCTTGAAGTGCGGGGCTCAATAGTTTCCTTCCGTGAGATTAGCTGGGCAGGGATAGGTTAATTCTTGTATACGGAAGAAGCGAAAGAGCTACTTGAAAGAAAGGTTGGAAGAGCTAGTCCCTTAGGATGTCGTAGGTCCTATAAGGTGGATTTTTCTGCTCACTTGCCTTTCTTCTCCCTATCGGTCGAGATATGCCACCTCAACGTTAACTCTCTTCTCTTTCTGGTATCTAGCAAAATGGAAGATGGATTAATCAGTTCTTTTTATTGCAAAACTTTACTTTAGTCTTTCCTTTTGAAGCCCTTTTATCCCTCGCTCCTTACTATACTCTGGATACATAGTAGATCCCTCTAAATTCCATCATGAACCGTAAGACATCTCACTGGAAGAAAATGGAATGCCTCTAATGATCTCTTTCTGACAACTAGTCTCAGATATTCTATCCTCCCACCCTTCCAACAATTAATTCAATAGCATAGCCAATAACCCACTCAGTCCCTTACTTTAATTAGGAATCTTAACTTGATCTTAGTGGATCTAACTTGAACTCCTTTTGTCTTAGCCTACCATATTTATCTTCTATCCCTTGGAGCTCTTATTTTGAGAGGTTAAGTAGATGACCTCTTTCTAGTAATCCTCTTAGTCTCCAATCTAAGAGAAAAGTAGCTCTTGGCTTCATGTCTTGTTGACCAATTGACTTATTTTCTTAAGTTTTGTTTCTCTTTCAATTGGTGATTGGGGATTGGCATAGTTCTCGTCTTCCCCATTTTTGGACAAAGGAAAAGAAAGGGAATTCCTTCAAGGAAGCAGGAACGGATGGATAAAAAACATGATTGTTCTCCGAACACAAGACATGGTTATACGAGATAAAAACGAGTATCAATAAGGAAAGGGCTTTCCCTATTAAGGAGGCTGATCCATTTAAGATGCTTTAGATATATCAACTTGGGGATTAGGATAAGCCAGGGAATCAATAATCATTCTTGCTTGTTGGTCTGTTTGCTTTCGGCTTTGCAATTAAATTTAAAATAAAAAAAAGAAGCGACTAAAATATCGTATTATATATAGAGACAGTAAAGTCGTTCCAATTTGCTATAGCAAGTCCTTCTTCACTGGAAGGATGGAACTTTGATTGGTATGCCAACATTTTATCTGGGTAGGTTGACCACATTGGAGGAAATTGGTTACCAGGCTTGTTACCATGTCTCCTGAGTGATGATCTCCTCAGTACATAGGTCGTAAGATGTGATTCTACATCTCTAGTTTTGTGCCCACACAAGGAACGCTTTTTTTTAATTTTAAAACTTATTGAACCGTAGTCCCAGAATTCAAAGGAGAAGAACTAACTATTGGTGGAGCAATGGTATAATGGGAAGGTTGACTGATGATAGGTGTTTGGGTGGCGTGGAAGGCCATGCAGTACGTTTTGGAATGGATCGCTATGATAGTTACTGTATCCGTATTGAAGAGATGCGGCAAAGTCTGCGGAAAATTTTCCAAGGTCCTAATAAAATTCCTAATGGCTTGATCAAAGCCAGTGATCATAAGTTATGTCCTCCATCACGATGTCGAATGAAACTATCCATGGAATCATGCGCCATGTGAAACATAGATCATCGTTGTTCTTAACTGAGACTCAGGTTAAGCTCTGTCTCGGAACCTAGTGAGGTTAGGAGTAAAGCATCCCGAGGTTGGTGCATCTCGTTAGGAATGGAGAAGCATTGGGAATCTTAATTTCTTTCTTTGGAGACGTTTCTTTTCTCGTCCCCTACCCCAGCATAACACTTTGATTTCCGTTCTTCGGAAGAATCAACTGACTTCTCCCTTCTTCATTGATCTAGAGGAAAAGGAACCGTCTACTAGTTGGCAAGCTAGACATCAAGTAAGTGGATTGATGAGGATAACTAAGCTGACACGCCAGAGTTGGCTGCTGGCACAACAATTTGGTGCCTCACCGCCCCGCAGGAGAACACGTGGTAGCGTTTGCGGTGGTGCTTCAAGATTCTAATATACTGCGTCAAGGATTAGAACCAGCTTGTCGCGGACCACTGTCGTCCCATTTTAAGTGAGCTGGAGCGCAACCATCTTATCCATTGAACTAGCTAGAAGCTATCGCTTCGGGTTGAAGCACTAAAAGAAAAGGACCGATAAATACGGCGACATAGGAACCACGAGACCCCCTACTAGTAAAGGGAAAATGGAAGTGCGCTAATGCACACCTGTTGAAAAAGCCTAAACTCCTGACTCTAACTTCACCCCTCTCCAACCATTTGAGTGGCATTAGCCCCTCTCCCAACAAGAGGATGCGCGAACCTCCAAGTCAAGCGTCCTGGCATGCTTTACCAAGGCTTTCTCTGATATGGGCTCTCCGTTTCTTATTTGAGTTGAGCGTCAACCTTAGCGCATACATTTTCTTGCTCCTTAGCACAAGCACTAAGTAAGCCCGTGAAGGAAAGGCCTTTTCATACATCATAATAAGGTAAGATTCATAGCTCCAACCTAGACAAGGCCTTTTTTTATACCATTTTTTAGATTAGGTTGCTAGATACGGGATCCTCGTAGTAGACTGGACCAACATCCAGCTGAGAGAGGGCATCCTTTAGAAGAAACAAGTTGGAAAACCAATAGAATGCTTCGTGTTTTCTTATCTTCTTCATGCCCTAGGAGTAGCACAAAAAGAACGAGGGATTAGCATTTTTACCCAATGATAAACGACTAACACCCTCCTCATTGGGTCTCCGTACACTAGGAAAAGGCTCTAGCGATGGGAAAGTGGCCACAACCACTACTAACAAAGCTGCAATAAGGTATCGAGAGGACTATCACAGTCAAGTGCAAAGAAATTACCCCCTTTTTGTAAAGTACCCCTCTTCCTATTTAGTTTAGGGGTTTGAGGCGAGAAACGACTTGATGAACCGTTCTGTTCGCCATGCACCGGCCCCATTCACTTGCTAATCATAGAGGTTATAAGTACACAGTGCACCACAATAATTCAAAGTATAGTGATAGTGAGGTTGAAACACAAGAGTGCTTGCCCTTTATTTCATTTCAAGTAGGCCACTTTTTCCAGAACATAATTCGGGATAACCGTGACCGTATAATAAAATATAAATCTTCAAAGTTGTCATTTCAAAATGTCCGCTTCAATTGTAGTTTAACCTCTCAAAAAGGAAAGTTGGCTTGACGGGTGCAGATGCGAGGAAGCTGGAGAAATTAAAAAAAAAATTCTTCTCCTTCTACTTAAGGGGAAAAGAGAAGTGTTTTTTCTACTGAGAAAGAGAACGCGTGAAGCTTCAAGACTTTGCCGAGCGTTAGCGAAGCTAGATTCTCATAGCAAGGCTCTACTACAGCGCTTCGCTAACTCGAAGCGTCGTAGTAGTGTCGAAGCCATATGTGATATAATGTTGAGCCAATGACACTCTGCCTTATATATATATATATATATATATATATAAGTAATCAACTGAGTTGTGAATGAATTAGCTCCTTAGTAATGGCTCAATCTATAGATAGAAAGCCCTATGACGGGAAACTATCACGTTAGGTTTGGAGAGATATTAGACTTATTAGATTGACAAATAGGGAGAGCAGATGTGAGCTTTTTCTTTCAATATCCAGCCAAATGACTACAGGATCATCGGTCTACTATACCTCAATTCACCATTTCGAACTTTATACATAAGGTTTTTCCATACCATCACCTTCTACCTATACCTCAGTTGAAGCACCTAAAGGAGAATTTGGTGTCTTTTTAGTCAGTAATGGAAGCAATCGTCCCTACCATCGTAAAATAAGAGCACTTGGATCTGGCCATTCACAAGGACTCGATTCTATGTCTAAACATCACATGCCAGAAGATGTGGTCACCATCATTGGTACTCAAGATATTGTGTCTGGAGAGGTGGATAGATAGGATCTCTAGTTGCTCGACCAGGACCCTAGCTTTATTGTGAGCCAAAAACCTTGACGGCTTCCCCTTTTCCAGCATTACCCCGGTAAAATTAATTTAAAAAATGGAATCTCTGTAAGAGCTGTGAAACTAACAACTCTATTAGAAAGTCGAATTACCAACTTTTACATAAATTTTCAAGTGGATGAGATCGGTAGAGTGGTCTCAGTTGGACATGGGATTGCACGTGTTTATGGATTGAATGAGATTCAAGTTGGGGAATTGGTTGAATTTTCCAACGGTGTGAAAGGAATAACGTTGAATCTTGAGAATGAGAATGTCGGAATTATTATCTTTGGTAGTGATACCTTTATCAAAGAAGGAGATATTGTTAAACATACTGGATCTATTGGGGATGTTCCTACGGGAAAGGCTAAGCTAGGGTGTGTGGTCGACGCGTTGGGAGTACTTATTGATGGAAGAGGGGCTCTAAGCGATCACGGGCGAATACATGTCGAAGTGAAAGCCCCTGGGATTATAGAACGTAAATCAGTGCACGAGCCTATGCAAAATGGGTTAAAAGAGGTAGATAGCTTGGTTCCTATAGGCCGTGGTCAACGAGAACTTATAATCGGGGACTGACAAACTAGAAAACGACTATAACTATTGATACCATATTAAACCAAAAGAAAATGAACTCAAGGGCCACCTCTGAGAGTGAGACATTGTTTTGTGTCTATGTAGCGATTGGATAGAAATGCACAATTGTGGCACAATTAGTTCAAATTATTTCATAATCAAATGCTTTAGAATATTCCATTCTTGTAGTAGCCACAAATTCGAATCCAACACCTCTGTAATTTTTGGCCCCATATTTTGGATATGCCATGAGGGAATATTTCAGTGATAATGGAATGCACGCATTAATAGTCCATGATGATATTAGTAAATAGGAAGTGGCATATCGACAAATGTCATTATTGTTACGCCGACCACCAGGCCGTGAGGCTTTCCAAGGCGATGTTTTCTATTTACATTTATGTCTCTTAGAAAGAGCCGCAAAACAGTCGGACCAAACAAACGCAAGTAGCTTGATCACCTTACCTATCATTGAAACAAAAGCTGGAGATGTATCGGCTTATATTCCCAACAATGTTATCTACATTACAGATGGACAAATCTGTTTGGAAACAAAGCTCTTTTATTGCGGAATTAGACCTTCTATTAACATCGGTTTATCTGTCAGTCAGTCGGGCCTGCCCTTATCTCCTCATATTATGGATATAGAATACTCTATTTGGATTTATTTTGGAAAAATACTCATTTTGGTCCCTTAACAATACCCTTAGGTTCAGATTGGTCCCTTAATTTTTTTCGTGTTATTTTGGTCCCTTAACTTTCAAAACGTTTCATTTTAGTCCTTTTTGTCCAATTAGTGATGGATTTAGCGACAAATTTCAAAGTTTTTCCGTGGCTAATTAGACAAAAAGGACTAAAATGAAACATTTTGAAAGTTAATGGACCAAAGTGACACGAAAAAAAATTAAGGGACCAATCTGAACCCAAGAGTATAATTAAGGGACCAAAATGGATATTTTGCCATTTATTTATAAACAAAAGTTTTTAAAAAAATTAGCCTTAAATATACAATTATCAACAATTTTAAATATTTTATTTCAAAATACTTAATATTATTATAGAATAAGAATATAATTTAAAATAAATTAATAAATTTATTAATTCCTTTATATAAAAATAAAAAAATTAAATATATAAAATTATCATATTTAATAATGGTGAAAATTGTTTTGATGTTGGCATCCGTATAAAAGTTTTATTTTGTTATAGAAGCTTTTTTTTAATGTTAGCATGTGTAATATCATGCATCCTTTTAAACACTCAAATCTTTATAAGTTGAGATCAATTGAGTTTCTATGTATTCTACTACTTGTTAGTGAAGAAAAATAGAGCAATTACTTAACTCAGATGAGCTTAATTCTTATTCAATTAAATTGAACTTTATTAATTAGTAAAAGGAAAATTATTTTGATAATATTAATAATTGATCAATTGTTCACTAGAAGATAAAATCTCCTTTTAAAATATTTTATCCTTTTAAAAGAAGAGAAAGGGAGAAAACTTTGAAGGAAGAAGAGGAAATCTTGGAGAGGAAGAAAGATGTTTGATCAAGAAGTCAAATCCATTAAAATTCTTCATCAATCATCTTCTTTAAGGTGGATTCTAGTTAGTTTACCTTTTGGGGAAAGAATTTGCATGACATGGGGAAATTAGGGTTGATGTGTTTTGCTTTAATTCATGGAAAATTGGAGTTGATACATGCTCTACTTGTGTTTGCATGATTACTTGTGATGGTTCATGCTGTTTGATAACAAGGTGTTTTATGTTGTTATTGATGATTTTTTCCCTTCTTATTAAATTTTTTCACTGCTTATGACTTATCAATCTTGTTTGGAGAGGAATTAGCTCGCTAAGCGAGAGTCCTCATTTCTGGGAAGTGTTGTCCTACAACTCTCTCTAAGCGAGAGGATTATCTCGTTAATCGAGGTCTCTTTGGGCTCGCCAGGCCCTCACTAAGCGAGATAGCATATTTTTTTGAAGGGAGACATTATGTTTTATCTCGCTTGGTCGTTGCTGAATGCTTGCTGGGTGAGAGTTCGCTTGAGCGTCCACTAGAAGCTAGCTAAGCAAGGAAGAATTTTTTTCCAGCTTTGGGCTTTCTGTTTGGGCTTGCTAGCTCGCTGAGTCTTGCTAAGAGATAATGCTCTGTTTTGATAAAGTTGTTTTATTCCCTATTTCCACCATAAAAAAAACCATTACTCTGATTGATGTGAGGCTTGAAGCATTGGAAATCTAGTCTAATGTGTTATCATATGGTAGAGAGAAACCATGATTATAGACCAAATATTACTTGGTGAAGGTTGATGATTATGATGTGTGCTTTATGAGCTACACTATGATTTGTATGCTTGTGTTGAAATTATGATAAATAATTAAAAAAATTATTATGATGAGTGAGTTACCCTATAGATAGTAACTATGAAAACTAACTAATAAGAATCTATTAGATTATGATAATGACTTAGATTGTGATACTCGGACGCGAAGGTACCTCAGTGTGTACCGCAGACGAGTAGTCGCTTGGAATGAATTTTCCATATATAAGAATGTCGATTGGTATGGATAGTGAAGGATAGTTAATCTTGAACTAATGTAATTTATATGGAACATGCTATAATGTCATGATATTGGTAAATATGATCACCTAGTGGTTGATGAGTACAATCATGTTGTGAATGAACTAGTCATATATTCGAAAATAACCCTCTGATCATGTCCGTCTCAATTATGATGCTTATGTAAAGTAGAATTGGAATATACACATTATTGATTCTAATCCTACCAAATGGGTTAGAGTCCCATATGATCAAGATCAACTAAATGGGTTAGAGTCCTATATGATGAAATTTCAACCAAATGGCTTATAGTCTCATATGAAGAAAGTGGACCTCAAAGTGGGTTAGAGTCCCATACGAGAAAATATAATCAAAGTGGGTTTGGTTCTCATATGAGTGACAATTCTTTAAGTGGGTTCAAGTCTTATGGAGAATCCGAATTCCATAAGAAAGTCGAATTATGATGCAAACATTCATGATCAGTGTCCATAGTCATTGGCGTAGGATCAGCTAGGGAAAGATGTTTGGCTACATTTCTAAATAGTATATTGAGTTGCATGAACTCATGTTTACATGTTTCCATACAATGTTAAAATCCTTTACATACTTGAGTATTTCTCTATTGTATAAGAGTACACCTGTTAATGTTGAGAAACTTAAGTTAAGGAATCGCTTAGGCACCCTGTAGAGCCGAGTAGACCCATAAGATATGGAACTCACTAAGATTATATCTCACCCCTACTATTATTTGTTGTTTTTTATGTAGTTATTTACAGGTTAAAGGAAAGGGAAAGCTTGCTTGATGACTTTTGGTGACTCGACTTTCAGATGGCGATCTTCTGGAGTGTATATATAGCTTAGATCTTATAGATACTAGCTTAGATCCTAGTTTTTGTTTAGGAACCTTTTGTATATCATGCTCCATTTATTTATATTATTCTTTTGGACATGTATATATAACATTGCCGATAGACGCTTATGTGTATTCAGTACCAATTATACTATGCATAATGTATTTTCTAGATGTATATTGTATGTGGGTGTTACAATATGCTTATAAAAATATATATTCAATATGTTAAAAGTTATCTATTATCTTAGAGTTTATATGTTTTGTTTTCAATAGAAATAAGGAGATAAGAGTCATATATTTTGTATTTGGATAGATGGAAAGTGACAAACAACGAGTTAAATGTCCAGAATCAAAGAGATGATAAAAGTCAAGAGTAAGTCATTAAATTGATTCTTAAAACAATAAGGATAATATGATGAAGAATATTAGAAATTTCATTTTTGGATGAAGTTGAAACAAAAAGACCTAAGATTCCACTTTTCAGTTTCGTTCCTAAGACATTTCCCAAATATGATTGTATATTTAGATGGTCACATAAAAATTTAACATGTGAGCTAATGTAATATAACAAGAATTTTCTCAAGAGTGAGGACAATGAGGATTGTGTTTAAATTGATATTACTTCAGATTATGATAATTATGATAGTTATGGTGCATTAGTGGTATCAAGTTTGAAGATTAAGAGATAACATATTCTTAATTCTATATGTCACATAGTATAATATATTATTGAAATGATAAGGTCAGGATGATGAAGAAGAATAGAAATTTCATTTTGGATGAAGCTAGAAGAAGATTACCTAAAAATTCAAATTTTCAAGTTTGTCCCTAAGACTTGTCACAAATATGGTTATATATGTATATGGTCATATAAACATTTAACATGTCGGCTAATGTAATATAACAAGGATTTTCCCAAGAGGGAAGACAATCAAGATTATGTTCAAATTAAGTATATCTAAAAAAAAACATAATTTTGACTGCAAAATGGTTGTGGAGTAGTTCACTTTAGTGACAATACGATCTTCAAGTTTCATGCATGGGTACAATCAAACTTAAAATGTCCAATGATCATGAGTTCCTTCTACACAATGTGACGTGTGTTCCATAGCTAAAGTAACATTTGTAATCTATAGACATGTTTTTTTCATCTAGGCTATTACACCAGAGTTTAACTTGGAGTGTTGAAGATTTCGCATGGTGGAATGATCATGGCTAGAAGATCTAAAATATGTGGGTTATATATTTGTAGTTCGTTCGTCCTCAGCTAGTGCAAACTTTAATGATAAGAACAATCTATTGGATTTGAGGTCAATAGTACTTTATTGAGTTTTGCATGAACAAGAAATAAAAATGCATTGGAACACTGAGTTGCCATGGAGTTTTCAGAGTAATGATGGTTCCTAAATAGCTTACCTAATCAATAAATATCCATCCACATGAATAAACTTCTCGAAACGTATGGAGTTTTGGAGTAGGAACTTGTAGACTACTATTTTTTAAAGATCAATAAAGTTTTTCTTAATATTCAAATCAAGATAATTCAACTTTATGGTACAGTTGTGAATTATGTCTTAATTGGATATCCAAGAGGTGGGAAGGATTATGAGTCGTGGAAAGTGGAATCTGAAGGATAAAATTTTACTATTGAGAGATTTATTACTTTTAGTGAATCTATAAAAGAAAGGAAGAGTAAACAACTTTATGTGAATAAATAAGAAACTATAACAGAGAAGACTCGGGTTTGGGTGGAAGTTCCTACTACATGTACTAGTATCATTGAGGAAATAATTAAAGAGGCATGTGATTATCATTTGAATTGTGATAAGTTAATACTACATGTACTAGTTAATACTTTTACTTTGTTAAATTATAAGGTTAATAGCATATAATTTAACAAAGTAAAAGTATTAACTTGTTACATGAAAATCTTAAAAGGCCAAATAATATATCTTTTCCATTATTTACAGTTTTACATATCCGAAAGTTTTACTAGACTATGTTAAATGGTTTTTATTTTTTCACGCTAGTTAAAATTTTAATGTCTTTGATTTTTCCCCTATATTATTGCATTGTAGAATTTGTTGTCTATTTATCTACACAACTAGATAATATATTTGTATTTGTTTTAAAGAGATTGTTATTATTTATGTTTTTTAGTTGTATCTTGGCTGAAGGTCTGGTTGACTCTTTTTATTAAAAATCTTGTTGATAGTATGGTAGTCAGATGACATGTTTCATTTATTTTTGGCGTTAAAGTTATACTCATAGGAGAGAATCCCTGTCTATTGGAGGATAAGGAAGAAGGCGAGATTAAAGCACTAATTGAGGAGGCGTGATCATGGGTGGGACAATGGTTTAAAGAGATAAAACCATGGAAATAAACAAATGTAGATAACGAGAGGAATGACATGGCTAAGATGTTATGATCTATCATGTCATGCATGGTCTCTGAATGTGTTTCAATTTATATATAAATTGGTTGGAGAATATGTTTGTTATGATGATTCAATTGCAAGGTATGAGTCCATGGATGTGGTGAGATTTCTCATCAAAATAAAATATAGCATGATTTTGAACGAGACATATAATATAGGAATTAATGAAGATGTATTCATAGTAAGGGTTGTGGAGGATCATCATGGACCATTGAGAATAGCCATAGTGGGAAAAAACAAGAGAGTGTTGATGAAGTTTCGTCTGATTGGAGCTCTAAGGAAGATGAAGCAGTCAAGAATCCATTCTCAATGATAGGAGAAGAGGAAGCATATTTTACCCAAGAGTCAATAGGATTGGGGAAGGATATCGAGGAAAGAAAAACATTTAATGGTTGTAATGATAAAGATGACAAAGGGCGGCTTCCTGAAGATATAGGGTGGCCAGAGCATATAGCATTGGAAAAGGATAAAAGACAAGTATCAGTCAAGAAGATTAAGTTTAACAATTTATTGTCAAAATTCAAATATGGACAAAAGTGGTGGGTTAAATTCCAAGGGTAATGTCTATTCGGGTCTAGTGAGCCACCGAGATAGATGGGATGAAGGGCTATTTGATAAGACCCAGCAACAAGTTATGGAAAAGGACCAAAGTTGAGGAGGGGATCTGGTTATTAGAGGCCCACATAGACAGGAAAAAGGTGCAACAAAAATTAATTCAATTTTCGACCAGAAGATTCAATCAGCACGACGCAATCCCAAACAAATAATCGAGGGTGAGGCTGTGGGAGGTGATATCAATTCTCAAATTTATTCTACATGGAAAGTATTATGTTCAGATACACAATCCAATTTGGAAGTGAGCAGATTGAGCGTTCGATATTGGGATGAAGTCGACAAAGAAGTAGTGGTCAAAGTGTGGAACAACATGAAGGAATTGGGTATTGGTGGCGATGATGAAGATGAGGTGTATGTGGAGGAAATCAAAAGTATGAAGAAAAGAGATAAAGAAGAAAAGAAGGTTAGGGAGGCGAAGACAAGAAAGTTCCAATGAATATTATGTTGTTCAACATAAGAGGGGTGGAATCATATTGAAAAGGAGAAGGCTCAATTGGATTCTACAACAAGGGAAGGCGAACATGGTGTTCTTACAAGAAACAAAATTGCAAGCCATGAATGATGTTATAACTTTTATCCTTTAGGGAATTAGGATATTGAGTGGACATAAAAACATTTAGAGGGTGATTTGGGAGGCTTAATAACAATATGGAAGAAAGGTCTAATAATACCCATATATATCTTCCAAAATAAGGGATGTTTTGGTGTTACAACATGCTTCAAAGGAAAGGTATATGCGCTTATTAATATTTAGTCTTCATGTGTATTAGGGAGAAAGAGAGCTCTTTGGGTTGGGTCAGAGAATTTCAATCTAGGAGATGGAATAGATTATTGGTGTTTAGGAGGTGATTTTAATACCATCCTAGAGAGAAAAGAAAGGGTGCACTACTACAAAGCACACATATAACAATGCCAAAGGCATCACGGTTTTCCCAAACACCGTGGTGATATGTCTAAACTCTTGCGCTAACTTTTTTTAAATATTTTTAATTAAAAATATTAAGGGTATAATAACGGCTAGTGTTAAAACCATGGTGATATAATGAAGCTTTCATGGGTTCGAACCTCATCGCCCTCAAATAGTTTATTACTTTGACGTTAATATGCGCCTTTTCATTTTTATTTATATGTAACTAAAAAATAACAGGGATATCACTATGGTTATTTTTTAAAACTGTTGTTACATACAAGCGCTTCTTTATATATTTTAAACACTAAGCATCCATTTTTCCACTGAAAAAAGAAACAAGGCGAAACAACCCTAACACCAAAGCCATCGTCCTTGTGGGGAAGAAGGACAACAACATCGACACAATATTATTCTTTACGGTACATAAAATATTTTCAATATTGTTGTTGTTTAGTTTCCTTTCAATTCCGCATTTGAAGACAAAGTCATTCAAAGGTGTTTCTATATCTTCTTCTTCTGTAAAATCTCGATCTGGAAATTTTTGTGGTTGTGATGGTCGTATAGTTTCGTACCAATGCAAGAAGGGACAAAATAAAGGAAGGCTTTTTTGGAGATATCTATTTTGGAGGAGTGATGAAACCTGTAATTTATTCATATGGGTGAAGACATGGGAGAAAAATATGGAAATGAAGAGAGAGCATTATGAAGTTAGAGTTGGTGATGTCCATTTTGAAGGTTACATATGAAGATTCAAAGAAGAAGAAAAATAATTTGAAGAAAAAACTGAAATAAGATAGATTATCTAGAAATTTAAATATGTTATATTTTATTGTCTCATTTATGTTTAATGTTTACTTTTTATGAAATGTAATAGTTGAAGTTTCAATTAGTTGTCTATTTGTTAGTATATTAGTTGAAATGTAATAGTTGAATTCCATTGTTGATGTTGAAACTGCAGATGCATTAAACTTGACAGGAATGCAACTAAAAGAAGGTTTATTACGAGTAAGTTTATCGCAAATTGTTGAATTTTCAATTAGTTATCTGCTTGTTAGTATATTAGTTGATAGATTTAAGCTGGTAGTTTAAGTTGATAACCTTTCATTACATATAAACTTTCATCACATAAACTTTCATTACATAAACTTAATCGAATTTAAATCCTCTAGATGTGAGAAAGTTTGACCAATCATAGTTAGCATCATCACCATCATCATCATCATCATCAGATGAGAAAAAAATCATCAGCATTCTCAACCTTTTTCTTCTTCTTCTTCTTCTTCTTCTTCTTATTCTTCTTCTTCTTCTTCTTCTTCTTCTTCTTCTTCTTCTTCTTCTTCTTCTTCTCCTCACCCTGAGAGCTCTCAAGTACAGTTATGTTGCACACGACTGGCTTCTTTCTTCATCTTGATTCTAAGGATGGTTTTGCATCGCAACACTCTCTACAATAACAACATCTTGATTCTCCCTATTGTTGGTAACTTGAGCAGGAGAACTCATTTTGATTCCATTGAATGAAGTTGGTTTTGTGTTCTTCCGCTTTTATATTGTTGGCTTAATTGCAATTTTGGCCCCTCTATTTTTAATTTTTTTGAGTTTTGGTCCCCTCATTTTAAAATCCGGATTTTTAGTCCTTAAATTTAGTTTATTTCGGAATTTTAGCCCCCTTTCAAATTAAAGTCAAATTTTAATGACATGACAGTCAATTTGATTATGTGTCACCGCCACATTTATAAAAATTAATTCCATGTCATTTATTTGACGAAAAATTCACATATTGCTGCTGAGTTTAATTGGAAGGTATTTAAACAAAAGCAATACTTGATGCCACTGAAATTTTATAAACTTTTGGAGTCACCTCAAATGCAACACTTTGTGCCATTAGTGGCTTAGTTTAGGCTTCCACCTTCTTATGCTTTGTGATTGTGTGGATCCAAGTTCAATTGACATTGCATAAACTGAGTATTGATGAAGATGTTGGTATGATTGTGGTGCATAAATTGGATTTGGATAGTAGGATGATCTAGTAGGATAGTGAATATAGACAAATTGATGTTGCTGGCTTTTTATCAGATACTTCACTTTTCATATTATTTGGCAAAGTGGTACCATCATCAACTCTGGTTGAGAACACGTGTTAGCATACTAGTGTGTTTTGAAATTGTATATATATTTTTAATACTGAAAATTTTCAAATAAGTTTTAGTGGTTGGATGGTAAGATGATCGCTCATTACACAATGGTGAAGGGTTCGACTCCCAATTCACTTAAAATTATATTTTTAAAATTATAAGTAATTATTTCTTCAAATTATTTAAAAATGATATATAATTATATATATATATATATATATATATATATATATATATATATATATATATATATATATATATATATATATATATATATATATATATATATATATATATATATATATATATATATATATATATATATATATATATATATATATATATATATATATTCTGAAGAATATAATAATAATAAATGACGTGGAATTAATTGTTGTAAAAGTGGCGGTGACACATCATTAAATTGATTGTCATGTCATTAAAATTTGACTTTATATTGAAAGAAGGGGACTAAAATCCCGAAATAAACTAAGTTTAGGGACCGAAAATCCAGATTTTAAAATGAGGGGACCAAAACTCAAAAAAATTAAAAATAAAGGGACCAAAATTGCAATTAAGCCAATAATATAAAAGCAAAAGAACACAAAACCAACTTCATCCAAAGGAATCAAAATGAGTTCTCCTGCTCAAGTTATTAACAATGTGGAGAATCAAGATGTTGTTGTTGTAGAGGGTGTTGTGATGCAAAACCATCCTCAAGTTGTTAAATCATTACATCTCCTTGTCTTTTCAAATTTCATTTTCCATTCTTTGATATTCCTTCTTACGTATATGTTGATGTAATAATGGTTTTGATATCAGTTTACAAATGGTGTATTGTTGATTCTGGTATGATACGTTTGAAATTTATTCATAAACAATATCAAAATGATTATTACTCTTAACTATTGTTATAGGGCGCACGTTATTCCATTTACTACAACGGTCACTGAACCGTGATTGAAAGTAACACATATATAACAACACGCTACATAATAAAGCTTGAACCTGCATGATTATATACCTAATCCAACCGTAGTTAAAACCCTTTTTCGTAGTTGTGATGGGTAAGTCTTTTGGGTCTGAGAGTGTTGATGTTAGAGAATTCAATGAGTTTATAGATAAATTTGAGTTAGTTGATGTTCCTACAATAGGAATCAGATTCATTTAGGATAACAATTCTAGTTCAGCTAAGAGTAAGATAGATAGATTCATCTTTTCTGATAACCTAATAGAAGCTTGGAACATCTTAGGGAGATCTGTTGGTGATAGAAACATTTTTGATCATGCACCTATATGGATAAAATCAAATGATGTGGACTGGGGGCCAAAACCCTTTAGGATAAATAATGATTGGTTTCAGAATAAAGAATTCTTGAAGTTTGTAGAGTCAAAGTGGAATAATTTTAAAGTGGCGGGGATGCAAGCTTTTGTGTTCAAAGAAAAAATGAAATTGCTAAGGGGTTGTCTAAGGGATTGGAATAAGGAGGTGTTTGGGTGGTTGGATATGAAAATAGATGAGGCAACTAGGGTCTATATTAATTTTGAGACTGGTATCAATAGTAGTGGTGTGATCAACAATGTAATAACTGAGGAAAGAAGACTAGAAGCCCTAAAGGAGTTCTAGAAGAAGCTTCATCTCAAGGAAAGCTTATTGAGACAAAAATCAAGGCAACAATGGCTTATAAATAGGGATAATAATACAAAATACTTTCATAATGTGATTAAAGATAGAAGAAGGAGAGGTAACCACTACCACAAAAAATACATTAAACAACAATTAAGAAAGATATATAATCACGCGGGACCAGACGTTGTTATGTAGCATGTCATTGTATATGTGTAACTTACAATTAGGGTTCAAGGACCGTTGTAGAAAACTGGAAAGCGTGTGTCCTATCATAACGATTGATTTTAAGAGCCATTTTGATATACATAAAGGTCCATGGTTCGATTCTCAGCACCACCATTTTAGTATTTATGTTATTCTGGACAGCGAGAGATATTACAAGGTTGTGTTATTTAACCATTGTGAAAGTTTCTGCTGAATTAATAAATTTAATCTTATTTTTATTATTTGATCCATTTTTAACCTGTACTTTGTGGATCACATCCCAGCAGAACAAACAATTTACATTTGTGATATAGTTATCATAATAATAATAATTGTATCATAATAATAATAATTGTATCATAATAACAATAAAAAATGGATTAAGAACCAAAAATTGTATATTACTTCAAAACCAAAATGTCACAGTTAAAATAATCTCCAGTTTACACATTACAAAACATCACATAAATGTATCTTGGTGTTTTTGTTTCATGTCTCTAGGTGTCTTATCTCTTGGTGTCTTGACATATAATTACCTATGATTTCAAATAATCATACTTACATTAGTAAAAATACATAGAAATTATAACATACAATTAATATATTATGAATTAATAATAACATAATTACTTGTTAATTTTACCATATTCGTTCTTCATGATCAATTCGAATAGAACGCATAACATCTCCATCAACTTCATCATATGAGGTAGAAACTTGTGATGTATAAGAAGGAGCAGACAAAATATCAAGACTTTCATCACTAAGAGGAATATGTTTTCTTTGGAGAATATTGACCATTTCCCCGATATGTCAGAAGATTCAGTCACATAGAAAACTTGTTTTGCTTGAGAAGCCATGATGAATAGTTTGGTCATAAAAGATGCCTTGCCAAGGTCAACTCATGTGAATCCTAAGTCATCATTACTATTATTGAGAACCCACTTACATTTAAATAAAAGCACTTTGAAAATAACATAATCAATCTTCCATATATCCTCAATGACACCACATAAAGCGGTAGTTGCCAATACAAAATTCTTATCTTTCAAACTAGAGAAATACATTGATTTAACTTTAACCATAATCCCACTATTTTACATTATACTACGATCATCTTTTGATTTTGTATAAAAGGTATAATGACCAATGTCATATACATTCCAAGTTATGACATTAAATTTTGGCTCGTACGGCAACCACTTAAGTATCTCGGAGGAACTACGATCATTAGATACCCTTTTATTAAACCAATCTATGAATCTCTTGTTATGCTCTATCAACAAAAACTTGTCACTCATTCAGGGATATTTTTTCTTCAAAAGTCTTCTGTGAGTATCTACGTAAGGTTGCACTTCATCAATATTTTTTAATATATAGAAATATGCTTGAATAACTACATCCCGAGTCATTTACATAACATTTAGACCTTGAATACCTCTTCTGTTTGTGTGATCAGCATGACGAGACTTTGTAATGCCTATAGAATCTGCTTTCGACAAATAGTCTGTACAAAACTTAACAACTTCTTTAGTGATATACCTTTCAACAATCGAAGCTTCTGGTCGGTGATGATTATTCATATATCCTTTAAAGATCTTCATATATCGCTCTATTGGATACATCCACCACTGGACCATAAAATCTGATTTCTCTGACTAGATGAATAAGCAAGTGGACCATAATGTCAAAAAATGATGGAGGAAAATACATCTCCAATTGACACAATCAAGTTTATTTGAAATCAAGAACTTGATTACATATGGCATTGAAGAATAAGCTCAATTTGGTTATAGTTACTCTCACATTTTTTGGTAGGATCCCATGGATAGCCACTGGTAGAAGTTATTGCATCAATACATGACAATCATGAGATTTCAAACCAATTAACTTGATATCCTTCATTGATATAAGTTTCTTTATGTTTGATGAGTAACCTTGGGGAACTTTGATACCATGCAATCACTCGTATAAAATTTTCTTTTCCTTTTTAGGTAGAGTGTGACATGTTGGATATAGATAAGTTCTATTTTCTCTATCTATCGGAGCTAACTGTTTTCGTATACCCATCACCTCCATATCGATACTGGAAGTATTACTATCTTTAGTCTTGCCTGGAATGTTTAGAAGTGTTCCAATCAAACTATCACACATATTTTTCTCAACGTGCATCACATCAAGACAATGTCTAACATAAAGACTTAACAATATGTAAGATCAAAGAACACATACCTTTTTTTCCATATATTTTTCTCAATTGGTCCTTTTCTTTTTCTCTTTCCGAAGACAACATTAATGTGTTCCTGTCGTTGATAAACTTCATCCTCGGTTAAACCTCTTCATCCTCGGTTAAAGGTTTATGAGCCATAGCAAACTCTTACTCTCCATTAAAAGCCTTTTGAAATCTACGATAAGGATGACCAGGTTTTAGAAATTTCCGATGCCCAAGGTAAATAGTATTTTTCAAAACTGAAGTTGGAGATAACAGGTATCATATTCACATATAGAACACCCTTTATGTCCTTTGACACTATAGCCATCCAAGTTGCCATAAGCAGGAAAGTCGTGGATTGTGAAAAATAACATTGCACGCATCTTAAACGTTTCCCAAGAATATACATCACCAACTTCAACGCCTTTATCCCACAAAAGTCGTAAATATTCAATTAATGGAGCAAGATAAACATGTATGTCACTACCAGGTTGTCGTGTGTAATACCCCAAATTCGTCCTACCTTTTTACTTTTATCGGGCTAATGCATCTCACACTCTTCTCATGTACATAATTTCCATTAGGTTATCTAACACATCATGCTTCATTAATTGATAAAATTGGCATTAGGATCAGTGGCTTGGTAATTAGGGTTCTCCTTAGTTTTGAGGCTCTCATCTACATTCAAGGAAAATTCAAGTTGTTTCTTCGATGATCATGGTGTTAATTAGGGTTTATTTCCCTAGTCATGTGGTATTCAAGAGGGGGGGTCCCTTATGAAGTTCATCCTCAATGAATCTCATCACTCAATGGGATCATATCCTTACTTAAGGTGCACGTTGTCGAATTAATGTTGGTGTTCATGGAAATTAGGGTTTGCTTCAAGAAGATTCATTATACAAAACAAGAAGGCTTCATTCAAAAGATGTCATCCTTGGGGATAGGGGTCCCAATTGATCTATATTTTTTCAAGTGAAGTGGTGTTCATTTCTTGGATCATAAGGCACAATAGATATGGTTTCATAAGGTAAATGCACTTGGATTTCGTCAAGCAAAATTTGTGGGTATCTTAAGGCATAGTATTCCATATGATCGTTTGGATTTCTTATGACACAAGTTACTTTCATTCAACTATCTCAAGCTAAAATTTTAGAGTTTGCTTATGAAATAATGGGTGGATCAAAGTGATAGAAGATGTGGGTCATTCAAACGCTTAAAGTCATCAAGACATGAAGGATACTTTCATACCATTGATTCCCTTTACAAAAAAGTAAGACATTGAGAATACAAATAGATAGAAATTGGTTCAAAGTTTGATTTTGATAAAAAAAACACCTTACAAGAAACTTCCATTACAAAGGCCATTCAAAACTTATTACATTCTATTACGAAAATTACAAGATTATTCACCACACCATTCAACATTTGACTCAAGAAAGTATACCTATTACAAAGTTTCAGCCTTTTCATTACCCCATTTAATCCCATCATATTTCAAAATTCAAAATCCTATACAAGTACACCAAGGTACATTACACAAAAAATATAGCTGCATCAATTATCTCGAACTTATTTCATCCAATTTGTCTTGAAATTCTTGTCTTGATCACAATGCTTTCATATGCTCTTATAACCATCTTTCAAGCCAACAAACTCTATGAAACCTGGCCTTTCATCCTCACACCATCAAATTCCAAACCTACAATCAAGAAAATTATGTCCAAAACAATCTACATAATCAGGAAAAGAGACCAAAACAGTGGCACTTGAGTAAAAAAATCAAAGCTACCTAAATGCATTTAAGAACATATCTACAAATGGCTAATCTTCAAAATCATGCTACGAAAGCCAGTTCAGGAATGCAAATCAAACTTGCTGTAGTTCATAAGAGTCAGACCTTTACCAACATTGAACCTTCTCTACCAAGAACCTTAACTACAGATAGCCTTCCAATTCCCGTTGCCCCTGCAAGATTTTTGAGCAATGGTCTTCAGATGGTTGAGTTTTTTTGGAAGAATAGCGCTTACTAAAGCATCATTTGGCAGGAAGTATGTGGCTGAATTCAAGTATAATGGCAAGGATATTTCTGTGACAGAAGAAAACATAAAATAGGGCATCAACACAAAACTCAATTCACCAATCAACTAATCCATCCGTCCTTAACCGAATTCTAACATATATAATAACCACACAAAAAACTTCAACATGATTTAACAAAACTTACAACTATCAAACGAATTCCAACTTCCAAACAGAATTGCTAACAGAAACTAACGGCTCTAACCATAACCTCCTATAACCTCTAACTTTTCTACTGTAACTAACTTTCAGAACAACGCATAACTTCTTCTAACAAATTTATAACAGAAAATAGAATCATATAACCTTCAAGCTGAAGCCAAACGCTTTACTAACAACCTAACTACCCTGCATAATAGAATTCCAACTTCTAAAACAGAATTTACTAATAGTTTATACCAAAATTATAAAACCTAACTGTCAAAACAGAACAAAAAAAACTTTCTAATTCTCTAACCAAATTCCAACTAACTTTCTATATTCTAACAACCTCTAACAGAAGATATAAGAGATAAAAAAAGGGAAGGAAGAGATTCACGATTCAGAAGAGGGAATAAAGAGGAAAACAAAAACTCACCTTCAATCTGGATGATTGCTCTTCAATCTTTCTCTCTGAATTGGATCTTCAACCTTCATCTTCTCAGAATCTCCACATTTCGATCTTTATCTCCTCAGAACTCCACCTTCATCCATCTCTCAAATAACCTTCATTATGCAGTCTCTCTATATCTTCAACACATCCTTCATCATCTTTATCAATTCTGCAACATTATCAACCTTGCACCTTCAAGCTTCTGCAAGAAAATTCATCGCAACACCTTTAATCATCTCCTACTCTCTGTGATTTCATCTTCACGCATTAGCTTGCACAACCTTCTTCAATAAAAAAATGCATCACTTCATTAACAACTCAATCATCTTCGAGGAAGAAGAAGGCATCACGAGACGAGAAGAGTGTACCTGATCTTACCTCACTGGTTTTCTGTGTAGCCCGTCACCATCGAAGACGCATCAGACGAACTCCAACAGGTAAGCCTCTACTTCCGTCTCTGATGCTGTTCTGAGTGTGATTCCTTTTCCTGTCAAGGTTTAAGACTGGAAGGTTGAATAACGATATGAGGAGGAGATGATAAGAGCCGTCGAGAGCGGAAGAGAAAGAGAATTGAGTCAGAGTGACATGAGATTGACGGAGAGAGATGAGAGGTTGGTGTGAGACACAGAGGAGAACAAAGGAGGCTTTCCGTTGAGGATGGTGATTGACGCTGCTTGTTCTATAGAGAGGAGTATGGAGTTTCGCCGGATACGATGGGAAGGTTGAAGAAGAGAGGTGGTGTAAGGAGAAAGCGGATTAAATTTGCCGCCGTTCATGTTTGAGAAGGATATAAACCATAGAACTCTAACAATCACCCCCAATATAACCCTAATCCGTTTTCTTTTTTTATATTTAATTTTGTTTAATTTTTTTATGTAATAAATAATAGAATGCAGGTTGTTGGGCTTGTAATAAGTTACACCCCTTAGGCATGTTACTTTTTGTTCAAAATCTGAATTGAAGAATAACAAAAATAGTCCTCCTGGGCTCGTCCTGCATCAGGCCATGCACTCAGGGTTATTATTGGGACTGAATTACTACCAGAGGCCCATCCCTGCATTTTTGGTGAACAAAAACTGAATACAACAAAAAACCTATTTCTTGGACATATTGATTGGGCCTGGCGCCCAAATTGCTGCCTCATAGAGCCTGTTTAGGCTTTGCACCCCTAATCCTTTTTTTAACCATTTTAGTTTATTCTTATGGTTTAAAAATTTTCTTTTAAACTCTCCTAATAAAAACTTAATGATAGAAGGACAAAAAGGATATGTAGACTTAAATTTTTACTTTTAATTTTTTTATGATAAAATCGTAATAAGACCAATAAAATTTGTTAGTTTTTTAAATTGTTTTTTAGGAACTAATTCACTAGTTTTGGTAGGCTTTTCATGACAAAAACTAATAAAAAATACTTCCTTTTTCTTTTAGTTTTATTCATGTTTTCATATCGTCACGCCTCATTATTTTTGACGCGTTTGTTCATTGTGCAAGGTACATTTTTGATGCTTTCGATCATGTAACATAACAAGTTATTATGTGATATAATCACATGTCTTATGCTCGCTTCTGATGTGACACGCTTTATTTTTCATCGTCCTAAGAAATTCATATCATATTATATGTTGTCCGAATGCATGTGAAATTTTGTGATACCTTGTGCAGGAACTTCTGATTACGCGTTGTGTTTGCAACACACGTTTGCTTTTATCTTATTTGGATATCATTTATGACTTTGTTTTTTTCTTGATGAAGCTTGCTCGAAGCATACTCCCCGCTTCTCCATTGCTTTTTTCCTACTTTCGACGATTTGCTTGCTTGTGGTAGTTTCTGTTACTGCCTCTTGTATTTTCTCTTGTTTATCGCACTTCTTTACCGCTTTTCTGGAGATCATGAGAAGTAGGGCTTTACTGCTTTCTGATGCCATGAGAAGTAGGAATAGAGATGTATGACGGGGGTCTCTGTTGCTGATCATGTCAGGAACCCCTCTGGTTTATTTAAAGACTCGTTTAGGGCAACTCCGCATTGTTTGCCATTGTGTGCTACTTGTGTGTGGTTTGTTTAAAACCCTACCTTTGTGTAGGTATTTTGCAGGTGTATTTACATTTTTTCCCTTATTATTCCTCCATTCCTTATTGAATTCCTCAAAAGGAGGCGAGTGGGGAGGGTTCACAATCGACCCCCGCAATTTCGTCCCTGTCATCCTTAGCTGGTGACGCACCATGATGCTTCGGCGTTGTTCCCGCTCTTGTTATCGAGTCGTCAAGTGAGGAAGGGTTCCGAAATCGAAACCCCACGCTTTGTCAGGAGTTCGCATTGGCTGATGCTGATACTCCTTGATTGTTTATATTGCCTTATGTCGTCTACCTCGGTCTCCTATATCTTGGTTAGGTGTTCAGTCACTTTGGACATTACATTCTTGTTTTTTTCATCTCACTCCTGCTTGTTTGTCTTGGGTGATCCGCTCCCCTTGACTAAAGCATTTCGTTTCTTTTATTTACTATTTTATGTGTGTGCTCTTTCGAGCTTGCTTGTTTTATCCTTGTATATACCATGTTCCCTTAGGATACGCTTGTCCCTTTCGGATGCAAGTTAGACCTTAGGTTGTAAACCATGCATGCTAACATTAGGTATATATTTTCCTTTCATCCTTGACGTAGGGCCACCATTGTATGATAACACTAGGTTTAGGAATAGGCTAGTCTCCCTTAGACTCTTTTCTTCCCCTTTTTGCATCCTTGCATCTAAAACTAAAACCTTTTCCTTAGCAAATCATAAAACATGCTAACAACTTAAACCCTTTTTCGAGGTAACAAAACACAAACCAATCAAATGTGGCATCTTGCCTTGAGGGCGTAACTCAAAACCATTTTCGGTGAGGACATGTTAATTTACTTCTGTGCCAATGCGTGAGTCTCCAAAGGTCGAGCTGCAATAGAAGGAGGAATTAACATTGTCATACGCCAATTTTTGACCTAAGATCCCATTTTTATTTTTGCATTTTTATACAAAAGTCAAGGTCACTAAATACAGTCGGTTTTAACCTCTCACCTTAAAGCATTAATTATGCAGAAATTATCAAGTGTTTTGAACATTCTTAGCCTATGTATCACTAACTTCTAATCAAGCACGAAATGTGTGTTTTTTGTTTCTTTGATTTCATGTGCTGACAGGTCTCCTCCGATTTAGCCTTTCAATTGGACAAGTTTACTGCCTGCAAGCCTGCTTCGACTGGACAAGTTTGCTGCCTGCAAGCCTGCTTCGGCTGAACAAGTTTACTGCCTGCAAACATGCTTCGACTGGGCAACATTGCTTCCTTCGAACACGGGCTTTCGATTGGGCAATATGTTTGTTTCGATCCACATGCTTCAATTGGGCAACATTGCTTCCTTCGAACACGAGCTTTCGATTGGGCAATATGTTTGTTTCGATCCACATGCTTCAATTAGGCAACATTGCTTCCTTCGAACATGGGCTTTCGATTGGGCAATATATTTGTTTTGATCCAAGATTCGTTTGGGCATGTGGCTCCCTTCGTGCAAGTCTTTGTTTGAGCATTGACCTTTTTGTGTGCTTGCTTGGAGTCACAAAGTTTAGACCTCCTCCATGCAGGCTTCGACTATGTTTGTACTAGCTTCGACTGGACAACATTTCTCTTTAGTATGCTGCATTTCCATCCTTGACAAACTTCAGCACATGGTTGATGGCCCCCCTCAAAAGACATATAGTGGTGGACTTGAGGGGCATACATATGAGTCCCTATCGAAGGATACGCCTTACTAGTCCATTCGAAGCACACATTTGTCCCCTTCAAATGATACACAAAGGTGATTCGTTCGAAAGACACTTGTCGGAGGAAAGTCAAACAATGTGTTGGAAGAAGAATCTGGTCGAAGGAGGGTCAAAATTAAAGGATAAAATATTCAAAGATGCTTGCTGCCAAGTTCAGACATGGTACACTGGCCAAAACTGCTGCATAACAGTCCTGAAACACTGCCCCATTCTTGCACCAAAACAACATACAACCACTGTCCCTTGAAGGCTACAAAGAGCAGTTTACCCAAATTGTTCAAATTATTTTGTTTTCCCTCCAAAAGCTTCAGCCCACTTTTCCTATAAATAAGAGGCTCCAACACATGTTTAAGAGAGGATCTTTGGACCAGAGGAACGAATCCCCCAAATTTTCTCAAACACAACAAAACTCTCAAGTTCATCAACACTTGAGAAATCAAAACCCAAAATCCCAAACACTCATCTCTTTCGATTCTGAAGAACACCCCACACATAGAAGTTTGTTCAAACTCAAATACAACCTTCTGTGATAACCCTTAGAACCAAAAGCAAACCCCCTGTGACTACTCTTCGAATTCCAGAAACTTCCAGGTAGCATTTCAAGTTCGAAACCCACATACATTCAAGGCCTGAAGCAAGGTAAGTCACTCTTACCCTTGAACTTTTCGTTTCATGGCATAACATGTAAATAATACTTTTGTTCGTTTCAAGCATGTATATACCATTGTTCCTTTCGTTTCCACCCTGTTAACATGTTTTTAAAAGTTAACCCTTTCGTTTTTCTTTCTGTTTACCTGAACTAGCTTTAATTATTAAACTGTTTGAAAGATAAATACTAGCATGGCCTCAGGCCATGTTGCCATTTAATGCTTTAAATGAAAGAAACAGGAAACAGGAGACAGGAGTATGAAACGAAGCCTTTGGTTTCCACACTGACTTCCAAGCCCAGCCAGAGGCACACTTGCACTAAGTCCAAGCTCAAACGAAAGGCACTCCCATGCTGGTGCCAACCTCCAATCGAAGTACATGACCTGACTGGTGCCAAAGCCCAATCGAAAGACGTGACTTTGCTGTTGCCAGCCTCCAATCGAAGTACATGACCTGACTGGTGCCAAAGCCCAATCGAAGGCCATGACCTCACTGGTTCGAACTCCCAATCGAAGGAGACCAACAGAATGCAAATCGAAGGCTGCCACTGCCTGGGTCGAAAGACACTCATTTTTATTACTTTTATCTTATTTTTTTCCTTCATATTTTTTATGCCTTTCGATACGGTTGTAATAGCGTAGGATTTTATCTTTCTGCATTTTATTTACTTTGTATAAATGCTAGTAATTAGGCGTGTATGGCAAGATAAAATCAACAAGTAAACAAACCAAAAAATCCAAAAACACTCTTTAATCCTTACTTGAATATATCTTAAAACCCGCAAAACACTCAACAATTCAAAACTCCCCCCAAGGGCATGTTATCTCCGTTCTACCGCGATACCGGCCATGCCTATTGCTAGAATGCGTGCGTTAACGTCGCCCCACTAAAAAACACAAACAAATCATCTTTTTTCTAGAGGAACTACGGTGTTTTGATTCCTTCATTGGATACATAGGCAAAGGGTCGCGAAACCCTCACGAACGCAATAATAAAAACTCATTTCTTTCCCCTTAAGCAAACATAGTTGTAGATAAATACACCCTTGTATATAACAAACAATTTTAACCAAAAACAGATATTCCAAAAGGTTCCTGCGGAGTACCGCAGATGCATTGGGTGCTAATACCTTCCCATTGCATAACCAACCCCCGAACTCTTGATCTCTTTCAAAAACGCATTGTATTTTCATTACTTTTAAGTATTATTTTACATTGCATGTTTTAGGGTTTTATTTCGCTCTTTTCCCTTTCCCCTTGGAAATAATAAAGCGCAGTGGCGACTCTTGCTTTTGCGAGTCGAGTTAATTAATAGCTCGATCTCCTATTTTCACCGCTACAAACATTGTTCATAAAAAACATAAACAAACAAAAACATGTGAATCGAACTTTGGTAACTCTGATTCCTCAAAAAGGATACGTAGGCATTGGGGTATGGCTCAAGTGAGCACAACTTTATTTTCCCTATATTGTTTTCCCCTTTATTTCGCATGCATTATTTCTCCGTAATAAATAGTAAGCATAGTTTAGACACACCCATAAGATAGATAACAAGAGTGGATATTATAGAGTACTACGGGCGTGTGGGGTGCTAATATCTTCCCCTCACATATCAAACTCCCTTACCCGATCTCTTGGTCGAAAGACCGTGACTTTTCCCTTCTTAGGTTTTATCAATGTTTACCTATCCCTTCTTGTGGGATAAAAGACGTTCAATGGAGACTTTATTGTTGGATGATTTTCAGCCGGTTGTTTCATCGTGGTCCAGAAATCATCATACTTAACAAAATATACTTGCGCTTCATGCACAACCAAGGAGATTGGTTGTAAATAGTGAGAAGAATAGGCCACGAATAATGATTAGTGCTAAGATTATCAAATGGGTTCATTCCATCAGTGGCAAGCCCAAGCCTAAGGTTTCTTGGCTCAATTCCAAAATCTGGAAAAAAAATGAATCGATTTTCTTCCATTGCAATGAATAAGCTACATGGCGAATGTTTCCACAATGTTTCCTTTCATATGCATGCCATCTCATATTCTTTGCATCATTTGAATTAGAAAAAAGTCTCTTAAATCGTGAAATTATTGGCAAGTACCATTACACTTTAGCAGGAGGATGCTTCCTACTAACATTGTCACAATCATTGTCATCACAATTGCTGGCATTCATCTTGTAACGCGACACACCATATTTAAGACATTGATTCAAGTCTTCATAATTTTTCCTATATAATATGCAATCATTATGGCATTCATGTATTTTGATATACTCCAAACCCATTGGACACAATATCTTCTTGGCATCATAACAACGATCTGAAAAATTATTATCTTCTGGTAACATTTGCTTTAGAAAATAAAGTAATTATGTGAAAATTTTATATGACCATCCATTTTTTATCTTCAGACTAAACAACTTTAACACCATAAACAATCGTGTAAAACTCGTGCATCCCTTATATAAAGGCGTGTCTTTATCAATATATAAAGTAGCATAAATATGAGCATTCTTAAAAGAAGAATCTCCAATATCACGGAACATATCCTCTAGTCGATCATCCATATATTCATCTTTATCCACTTTTTGAATTTGTGACGCCCAACTTCCCTCTTTATCCACCTCATTATGCCACATCCATATTGTATATGATTGACATATACCAACAACACATAGGTGATGGAATATTTCATCCTTTGTACCTTTACGAATATTCTCGCATTTAACACAAGGACAATAAAAGATACCATTATTGTTGGGAAGATTTTTATCAGTGTATTCAAGGAATTCATGAACTCCTTTCTCATAAACCAAACTTAATCTAATGGCTTTCATCCAACTACGGTCCATAACAACTTTTGAAATTTATACATGAATAATAATGTGAATGACACACCAAAATCTAAACCAAAAACTATAACTTTAAACCTTAAGCATATGAATGTGATATTTTTGTTCACTTATATATCCAGCAGAACAGCTAACAAATGGCATATATATATATATATATATATATATATATATATATATATATATATATATATATATATATATATATATATATATATATATATATATATATATATATATATATATATATATATATATATATATATATATATATATATATATATATATACCAAGAACAATATATATGAACAACTAAGAAAGGTAACAAATAGAACAACTTAGAAAGGTATAATATATTTGTTCACTTCTATATCCAATAGCATAACTAACAACATTGAATGAAAAAAGGATGAAGAGTACCGTACTTGAAAGATGAGGATGAGAACAAGAATGAAGATGTTGAAGACTTGCAATTGAAATGAACAAAAATGAATATGTTAAAGATTTTTCGATTGAAGATGAAGAGTACCATTGTCTTCTCTGGTTCGCTTGTTCTCCTAGGGCATCTTATGAAAGAAAGGGGGATTAAGTTGTTTTGATTTATCAGTAAAACCTTTTGATCACAGTTAAACAACATAATCATAGTGGAAATTTAAACAATCTAACAACAGTTTAGTCAAACACTATAGTGACATACTGTTGCACCCTAAAATTTGCCCTCTCGTTTCTCAAGGGATCACCCCGGATCCTCAAGTTTTTTCTCATCCAATTCCAAGCTTTGAATGATCAATTTTTCAAAGAAAATCACTCACAAGGGCAAAATGGTCATTTGCACACTGAGAAGTCTAACTTTGACTTTTGGATCAAATCTCAAAAATCATATTTCATCAAGACATGATGAAATATGAAGTTTGCTTCATCAAGAGTTTCAAAAGTCAAATTTTACTTTGGAAGAATCAAATTCTAAAAACTTAGAAATTTTTCTAAGTGTTTAAGAAATATGACAATTTCAGAACTTCTGGGCCGGTGTTCACACTCAGCAAATTTTGGATATTCTCAAAACAAAGTTTGGTCAGAACTTCTGGGCCAATGTTCACAAAGGTTCAGTCAGAGTTTGCAAAGGTTAAATCAAAGAAGGTAACAAAGCATGCTGTAAGTATACTGGAAGTTCTGAAGGATCCTTCAGAATACGCTGAAATCAGAAGATACAAAGATCAGAGGTTGGATGTTACGCTGAAGAAGAACTTCTGATCTATAGTTAAGCAAGGATGCAGAGTTTCACATGGGAACCCATTTAATGCTCACAACCACTTGTGAAGTATTTATCCAAGGGATTCTCCGCACGTGTACCCCTACTGTCTTGGGAAGACAAACTTTTGTGCAAAAGTATGCTAGGCCCATGCGCTGCTTCTACTTTTCCTTAATTCATGCTGACAGATCCAGCTTAGGCGCTACTCACCACCCCACTTGATGCATTGAACATACTGGTTAAGCTTACTTCAAGAGTAAGTCGGCTTCTAGCACGTGATGTTAGCACCACTTGACATCTCCAAACTACAAAAACTTTTCCTATAAATAGAACACCATTGGCCACTGAGAAAGGGTCCAGAAAAATTTGTGAAAGAGGCGAGAAAATTGAGAAAGAAAGCTTTGAACCATTGCGAAAATTCCAAGAACCCAGGAAACTATAAACATAAAATACCAAAATCTTAGCATTGATTCCTTACATTGAAACTCCATTTTTTCCTTAAGTGTTCTTGACTAAATCCATCCACGTAGTTGCTGATTCACACATTAGAAGCTACATTAACTTCTGTATTCCTATTGCCATACAATCTCCATTCACTTCCACCTCAAAGAAGTTAGAATATCACCCCTTGGCTGTTCCAGAAGTTGCAAACTTCCATCCTGCTGAGTACGTGAAGAAGTTGCTCAGAACATCACCAGAATTCAAGACAAACCTCGAGTTCACAGAATCCTTTCCAGCTGCAAGGTAAGTTTTTTGCTGACTCTCATCATACTGATTAAGCATTGTCAAATTTTGCTTATTTAACACAATGTAGATATTCTGATCCTGATGATGTATATATCCTAAAAATTCATGCATCTGCCTGCCTAAGTAGAAGAAATCCCTATTCAGAGCTTCATAAAGAAATTAGGACTCAGAATTAGAATTAGCAAATACATGTTGCTTCTGATTTGTGCTTCTGATATTTCATGAAATTTGTCATAATTATTATGTATGCAACTTCTGTTTTGTTAAGAAATAACTAAGTTGCAGATGTTCTGACTGACATGGAGAGAGGCAAAGTTCTGACAGTTGCGTCAAAACTTCTGAAAACTTCTGAGTTCTCAGAAGATCCAGAACTTCTGAGCTTCCATATTTCTACTAACATTGTTTCTGTTTGTGCATCAAGTCAGAGTCAGAACTTCTGACCTCTTCTATTTTCAGCATTTTGTGCTGATTATGTTTTCTTTCTCTATTATTACTTTGCCATCATATTATTTTTTATTATTAATCAAAAAACATCAAAAATATTTTATATTTGCATGTTATATTTTCTTTTAACAAAAAAAAGATAGACAACAAATATTTTCTTAAACAGAAGTTATTTTCCTTTTTAAACAGACAAACATTTTACATTTCCTGTACATTCTCAACTGTTCAATATGGTTGTAATAGTAACCTAGGATTTAATTTGCAACCCCCATTTGAAGTTTGTACACCCCATCCCCCTAATGTTTGTAATAGCGTAGAATCTTAATTTTCCGTACTTTTATTGCTTTCATATGTTGTTAGTAATTAGGGTGTGCATGGCAAGACTAAAACCAATGTTTAGAAAACCCTAATTCAAGACAAATTATGCATGCAATCAAATACACTCGCACACTTACACCCTTAGGGTAATTCCACTTGTTGCCTTACGAAAATGGCCATGTTATGCATGTGGGATGTCTTAGCACAAACGAATCGAAAAATACAAGATCATAGTCCCTCGATGACGCTATCAAAGTAACCTTTCAAAATGATCTTATTCCCTAAAGTAAAAGTGCTAAGTCATCTCACAACATTGCTATCATGGTCATACGATGACCCAATGCCCATCCCTTCACATCCAACGATGAGGCTTCTTACCAAGTCAATGGTAAGATAGCAACATCTAAAGGAGGAGAAAAAGTGCATCTAAGACCTTTTGAGTAGGTAGATTACTTTTAGTTACTTGCTCACTCTCAAAACAAATATCCTTGCTATTTTCAAAACAATCACATACACTTTCCGAACATCTTTCCAAACTTGAAACATTTTCAAAAGTTCAATACTTTGTATACGTTCTTACGAACGAGAACTATTACAAAGTTTGCCTAAACGATGACACCTTTTCAAAATACTTTCAAAACCACACAAAGAACATTTTAAAACAAAAGCAAGTGATCTAGAAAGTAACTAAGAGCCCATGGAAAACCATGGATGAAAAGGGTGCTAATACCTTCCCTTTTCATAATCTACCCCCCGAACTCAAGAAAACATCTCTAAAGGTCTTTCCTGTGCTTTTTCACCTTTCCTTATTGGATAAAAGAAAAGTCGGTGGCGAATCTTGCTAAACCGCAACATTTGCAAACACAAACGCAAAACCTCAAGTCAGTTCTCCCACCGTATCACAGAACTGACGACTCTGCTCGGGACTATATCTTAAAAGTGGGGTTACCTTAGGGTTAGATCACATTTACTTGCTTACATTGTTTTATTTGTTTGTGTTGTACCCCAAAATTTTCCCTCTCATTTTATCAAGATTTTCATCACGAGACTCTTTGGACTCCAGACAGGATTATGGTTTGCTCTGCTCAAGACATCTCCTTGCACTATTGATCTGGAATTAGGATTTGAGATTGCACAAGGAATTTTGGAATTCCAATGCTCAATGTGACTTTCATACTTCATGTTGGACTCATAATATTGCTCATACCAAGTTTCAAGCCTTGAATCAAATTTTTGCCCAGTCATTTGGACAGTTGACCTAGAAATCAGTTGTATTGGGGAAAAAGTCAACTGTGGCCAATTTACAGTCAAACTTCATAATTTTTGACCCATGTCAACATTATAAACTCATATGAACCATTTGATCAAGTTTGGACCACAACTCCTCAAGAAATTTGATCAGATCTTCAAAAGGGCAAAATGGTCATTTTTAGGGTTTTGACTGCAGAAGGGCAATTTATGATTTTTCACCTAGCCAATGGAAAATTGGGTTCAAGCATGGATTCAAGGACTCAATGGCATCATCTTGACCTAATCACAAGGTTCAAAATATCTCAAATGCATTGGATTGACAAATGAATTTTCCAATCAACTAATCAAAAATCAACTGTACACTGAAAAGTCAAACTTTGACTTTTTGGTCAAAATCAAGTGCCAAGGGTCATTTTTCATCAAGAAGTGTCAAAACATGAAACTTTTTCACCAAGAAACCTAATTTTGCAAATTAGGGTTTAAAATGGAAAATTTTCATAACTTAGAAATTTTCTAAGTTATGAAAATTTCTTATTTTTTCCCAACTTTGCCCAACATTTTCACCATGATGCAATTGGATTCAAAGAAAAATTCCAACATGAAAGTTGTAGTCCTCCACAAAATCTATAACTTTTATTCACAAAGTTTTCGCAAAAGATGCTTGGATCTCAAGTTATGATTTTGCGAACAAGGGTCCATGAAACTTTTAACTTAGTGAAATTTTGCCCTAGTTTAGGCAGGATTTTGACCTATCTTCATGGAAATTTTTAACCTAGTTCTAATTGGAATTTCAAAATGCATTTCAAATATGGATTGTATAGAATGTTACAAGCTTTCCAAAATGTCCAAGAACTCTCCAAAATCTTTTGTGGTTAGGGAGAATCGAAGGTTTGAATTTGGCAAAATATCACTTTGGTCCATGGCATTTTTTCATGTTGATACAAGTTGCAATTTATGTCCAGCCTTGCTTGTACTTGTTTACAGGTCCTTAAACCCTTCCACACTCAAAAATTTAATGCTAACACAATGGATTAAGGCATTGTTCTGATCAATGAAGCATTATACAAAGGATTAATCTAAAAATGGCAAAAAGTTAACAATGCCATTTTGATAAAGGTTGCTTTATGCAATTTTGTTTCTCTTGAGCATTGCACCAAGCCTTTTGCAGAAAACCAACTCGATAAACTTAGGGAAAGGTACACCAACTTTGTGCAGCTAGGAATGAGGCCTGTACAGGCTCTTGAGCATTGTCATTCCACCTTTTCTTCAAAAGCAAGTTAACTTGCAAAATCACCACAACTTTGCAATCTGATAAAACCAAAGCTTGTAAACATTTCAAACAAGTTTTGCATATCACACTAAGCCAAAAACACGAGTTTACAAGTCCTCAAACCTCTCAAAACACAAAATCACAAGTTCTTGTCAAAACAGGGCAGGTTCTGCATTTTGATTTCCAAATCACAAACCACTCGTGCGTTTTGCTTGCAACCAGTTCCAACACACTCCATACAACCTACCTAAACTATCCCAACCATTCCCAAGCCACTGTAACTCCATTTACTCACTTCACCATTTTCAAATTCTGACTCTGCAGGTTGAGTTCTATAGAGAGATTCAAGCAAGGTCAAAGCAAACTAAGAATTGGGGAAGGTCAAAGGAACTTCAAGCAAGCTCACAAGTATCTCAGGCCTCACTGAAAACCTCTACATTGCCATACTCGAGCTTGACTGAAACAGGTAAATTTCAAACTTCTATCTCTCTATTTAGGAATCATTAGGCTTAGGTTTGTGAATAAAAAATGTAGTCCTCATTGCCCTTGAGCTGTACATATGCATAGAATTCATTTAAGTTAACTGAGCTGGGAGAATTTGAATGATGAACTTTATGAAAAAACTAGGTTAGAAATTAGGGCCAGAGAAATTCTCTCTGGTCTTTGAGAGTTAGATTAAGTTTTTATATGGTTAGAATCGTATGATCATGCTCTATAACTTTCATGTTGCAAGTTTTTGCTTTTGAGCACGTGTGCAGGATTTCCAGGTTTGAACATCAAGCGCGCATTTTTTGTTTGATCAGAGGTTAGGGATGAAGAAATCTTGGGCTGGGCTTGTTTGCTGGCTATTGACACCCCCTCCTTGCTGTTTACACCCCTTTTGGCCCATTTCATTATTTTTTGTATTTTTCTATTTCTATTTACATTTCTGACTTTATTCTATTTTTCTAAACATTAAAAATTGCCAAAAATATTTTCTTAAATTTTCATATTTTATTTTATTATTTTTATTATTTTTTCTAGCATAAAAATAGTTTCTTAAATAATATACTTTTATTTTCTTAAATAAAAACTTGTAAATATTATAAAAATATTATATATTTTTATCTTTATTATTTATACATATAAAATAATATTTTCTCACACATTTTTATTTTTCAACATTTTGTATATATTTTATTTTATTTTCTTGTACATAAATAAATAATTATATATATATATATATTTCTTAAAACCAAATTAGGGTTTCCACCCCTTTCAAATAAGACCATTAATATTTTTAATATTTTTTAGGATATTAAATAACTTATTTTTAAATACATTTAAATAATTTATTTTTACATACATAAAAATAATACAAAAAAACTTTTGCATATTTATATTTATTTGCATATTTAAATATTGTATATTTATTTATTTGCACAATGAATTCAATTGGGTTGTAATAGTTGACTTAGGGTTTTAATTTCTTGCAAATACCCTCTATTCAAAACTGTATCCCCCTCCCCATAATCATGTTGTAATAGTGGTAGATTTACTTTTACGCACTTTATAGCTTTCAAATATGCATGATAGAAAGATTAGGATTTGTATGCAAAAATCCAAAATCGAACAAATAGCTTGACCTAACACAAGACAAAAAATGCATGAAAATGACAACACAATGCACACAAGCACCCCTAGGGTTTCATCCACTTGTTGCCTTAAAAATGGACATGGTACGCATGCTAGGTATCTCGGCAAAACAAAAACAGAACAAAAGATCATAGTCCCTCGATGACGCTATCTTGGTTGCGTATACAAAAATGATCTAGTCCCTCAAAAATTTGATAAAGATACCTAGCACAATTGCTATCATGGTCATACGATGACCCTCGCCTGTCCCTTTAACATACAAACACAAGTTTGTTTACCAAATGCAATGGTAAAACAACAATGTCAAAGGGTTAAAAATGTGTAGGAAAGACTTTTGAGTAGGTAGGGTAGACAACACCTAGTTACTTGATCAAACTTGCAAACATCCTTGCTATTTTAAAACACACATCACAATACAATCTCAAAACATTTCCCAAAACAAACTTTCAAACATTGAAACATTTTTCAAAAGACAAACACCTTTGTATACATTCAAACAGGAATTATTACAAAGGTTGCCTAGACAAAAGGCCTCTTTTCAAAATATTTTCAAAACCACACACAAAAGTACCATTTCAAACAATTGAAAAGCAAAAGCAAGTGATCTAAAACAAGTAACTAAGAGCCCATGGAAAACCATGGATGAAAAGGGTGCTAGCACCTTCCCTTTTCATAATCTACCCCCCGAACCCAAGAAAACATCTCAAAGGTCTTTCTTGTGCTTTTTGACCTTTCCTTTGGATAAATAAAAAGTCGGTGGCGACTCTTGCTAAACCGAAACATTTGCGAACACAAACGCAAAACGTCTAGTCAGTTCTTCCACCACATCACAGAACTGGAGACTCTGCTGGGGAAAATCTAAAAGTGGGGTTACCTTAGGGTTTTAGATCACCTTTACATGCTTATCTTGCTTGACTTGTATGCTTTACACTTTGGTTCTATTGTTTGGGTTTGAATCCTCTACCCGAATTTGAGAAACATTCATAGGTAAATAGCAATACGTTATGGAAACTGTGCGGGGTATAACGACATGGTTGGAGCAATAACTATATTAGTGCGACATATTTGTGGGTATCGGTAGCCTTTGAGTTAATCAAAGAGAATACGTGGCCGCTGAGTGATGTCATGAAGCACTAATGGACTTTTAGAACCTTTACTTGACCAACTTGGCCTTTTTAGGGGTAGTGAGATGACCGGATTTGGTGCAGTACGAAGTTGGTAGATACTCGATACTACACTCGTTGAGGGTTATTTTCTTGGAATATTTCGGTCGCCAGTCAAGTGGCTAAACTGAAACAATGAACACAGAAAATAATCCGGTGATATTGAGATCCTTAGAACCCGGTTACTATTTATAGGACAGGTTGAGCCAACTAAAATTCAAGAGGGTACTTACATATGAAACCCCATGAAAGCCTGAAACTAGGATCTTGTGTGACTTGTTTGTACATATATACTTATGCATAACATCATAACATCATAAAGCATCATATGCATCCACTAACCATTTCAAGGATTTGGATCTTCATCTTTGTTCCTGTTTTGTAGGTAATGGATTCACTTCGCAGGAAAACAATTCAAGTTAACCTTGTGAGAATTACTTCTCAACTCAAGGAGCTGACTTCAAGGATTCCTGAAAACTCTCCATTCACCGAGAGGCATGGTCGTCTTCTCAACTTAGTCAACACCAACACTGAGGAAGACATGGTGAAAGTTCTCTTCCAGTTCTTTGACTCCCTACACCACTGCTTCATATTTCCTGATTACCAGCTTGTGCCTACTTTGGAGGAATTTTCTCAACTCCTGAGGATTCCTATTCTCCATCAACTACCCTACAACGGTACGGAAAGAGATCCAAAGCCTGAAGATGTTGCTCAAGCCCTACACTTGCAACCATCTGATGTCAAAGGTCATTGGGAAACCAGAAGTGGTGTCAAGGGTTTCTTGGCAAAGTTTCTATTTGAGAAAGCTCAAGAATGCTGGAATTCATTGGACTTACAAGCTTTTGAGGAGATTGTGGCTCTTCTCATCTATGGTTTGGTCTTGTTCCCAAACCCTGACCAACTTATAGATGTGAATGCTGTCAAAATTTTCATGGCTCGCAACCCGGTGCCTACATTGCTTGGGGATATCCTCCTCTCATTTCACACACGAACAATGAGGAAAAAAGGTGTTCTCATGTGCTGTACTCCTCTTCTAGCAAGGTGGTTTATTTCTCACCTTCCCCAATCAGTTTTGAAGAATGAGAAAGGTCTGAGGTGGTCACAACGGTTGATGACCCTTACACATTCAGATGTTCATTGGTGTTCTCGATCCCGAGAAAATGTTATCATCATTGACCGTTGTGGGGAATTCCCTAATGTCCCACTACTTGGCATTAGGGGAGGCATCACCTACAACCCTTGCTTGGCTCTGAGACAGTTTGGGTATGCCCGAAGGGATGGCCCACATGACATGCTGATTCCAGACTTGGTTTTTGACTTTGATAACGACGAGCAAGGACTTCGACAAAGGTTTATCCGAGCTTGGAGGATGCCCAACAAAGTGGACAGTAAGACCTTGGGACACAAGAATTCCATCCCTCTTGAGCCATACCTCAAGTGGGTACGAACCTGTGCCCAAAGTCTTATGATGCCTTACCCCTACATTCTGCCTGTGATCAAAGAGCCTGTTATGGAAGGAGAGGTTCCATACACCCTCCTACATCCTGACATGCCAACATCACTTAAATATTTGCAAAGGAGTTGGATACAACTCAAGGGAGAGCGCGATACTTTCAAAGCCCAATTCTACGCCAGTGAGAAGAAGGTTTCGGAACTTACTCGCCAACTTCACGAAGAGCAGACTCTCAACACCTACATTGCACCAAAGAGGATGCGCAACATATTTTTACATTAGAATTTTTGTATTATTTTTCCCATGGGGCATTTATGTACTAACAAATTCTTCTTAATAATATGACGTGTGTTCTTTTTTTGTTTACAACAAATTTGAATTTATGAATCCTTGAATGCATTACATGAATACATATCATTCATCATATGCATAAGCAGGTCTTCACACCAGGTTTCCTTATCTCTCTGCTGTTTATTTCAGCAAGATGGATATAGAGCAGACGGTTAAAGACTTACAAGCGCAGAATTCACAGTTCCAGCAACTACTCATGACCTTGGCTAAGGGTCAGGAGGATCTCAAAACCTTGCTGGAGAAGGAAAAGGAGAAAAAGAAAAAGAAAAGAGTTGGTGTGGCTACTTTGGGTAGAAGATTTGAAGGTCAAGCTAGAAGGGTCCTGGATTTCCCCTCAACGTCTGATGAAGGGGTGAGAAAGGGTAAAGAGACTGCAGTGCCAACTGAGTCTGAGGAGGAAGAAGAAGAAGAAGAGGATGAAGACTATTCTGAGCAGCAGTACCCACCTACAGATGGAAAATACAAGAATCTGGAAGAGCGTCTGGCGGCTATGGAGGTGCAAAGAGTGCCTGGGCTGGACTTTGAAGATCTAGGGCTGGTCTCTGGGATTGTGATTCCCCCCAAGTTTAAGGTGCATATATTTTCTAAATACGATGGTTTGTCTTGTCCAAAGATGCATCTACGGTCTTACGTCAAAAAAATCCAACCGCATTCTTCTGATAAGGATCTGTGGGTCCATTTCTTCCAAGACAGTCTTTCGGGGACGCAGTTGGATTAGTTTTACCAGCTAGAGAGGTCTGATGTGCATAATTGGGAGGATTTGGCGGCGGCCTTTTACAGACAGTATCAATATAATGCGGATTTAGCACCAACCCGTACTCAATTACAGAGTATGGGCATGGTCCCAAATGAAGGTTTCAAAGAGTATGCCCAAAAATGGAGAGACTTGGCAGGACGAGTGCAACCACCTCTGTCTGAGAGGGAGCTGGTAGATATGTTCTTGGGTACACTATCAGGCCCCTTTTTCAATCAACTGATTGGAAGTTCGTCTGCGGGGTTCACCGAGTTGATTCTGACCGGTGAGAGAGTTAAAGCCGGAATCAAGAGCGGAAAAATTCAAAAGGATACATCTGCTTTCGCTGCCATCAAGAAGACTTTTCCAGCCAAGAAAGAAGTCTCATCTGTCTACTCTCAAAGAAGTCAAGGAAGAGTTTAGCGCCGGCCAGCGGTGGGGGCTGTAATGATTCAGAAGTCTGCAGCTGATCAGCCTAGAAACAATCAACCCAGAACTAATCAAGCAAGATTGAAAAGGCTTGCACGGCATTACACCCGGATCAATATGACACCTGCTCAGGTTCTCCCTCATATTTTGAAGTTAAACCTTGTTAGTATGAAAGAGGCTCCGAAGAATCCAAATACAGCTTCTCCTTTCTACCATGCAAATGCCAAGTGTGCTTATCATTCAGACAGTATAGGGCACGACACCAACAATTGTTGGGCCCTCAAGAATAAAATTCAGGATTTAATAGATGCTAAAGTAGTGGAATTCGACGCCTCTGAAAAACCTAATGTGATCTCTGCTCCGATGCCAAAACATGGTCACAATGTCCATGCTGTTGAAGAGGATCTTTTTATTGCTACTGTTGATGATTTAATGACTCCGTTACCGATAATCAAGTTGAATTTGCTAAAGGCTGGGATTTTCCCAGGCTGTGGAAAAGATTGCTACCGTTGTTCATCCTTACCAACCGACTGTCCATTATTGAAGTTAGGCATCCAGCGCCTAATGGATAATCAAGAAATCCTTTTTGAAAAGACTCTTGTTACTCCAACTCCTGTCAATGATGTTTCAATAATTACCATATCCGCCAATCTTTCCAAGGTCTCCACAAGACCTGTTAAGATTACATCTGATCCGAAGATTGCACCTTTGAAGATAACCATGCCGGGGCCTATCCCGTACAAGTCCAACAAATCAATAGCATGGAACTATGGGGGAGAGATCTTTTACCACAGTGTTAAAAAAATTGAATCGACTGAAGAGAGTTCTGATGAAGAGACTTCCGACATTGGAAACATTACCGGAACAAGTAAAATCACCCGCAGTGGAAGAATTTTCTCTCCAGAGATTTCGCCTCCCAAGGCAATCTTCGGACCCTTAGCCGCTCCTAAGGTTACTCCTGCGCTGGTCAACATATCTGCGAGAACTCCAATTATTGAAGAAGTTGTAACTCCTGTGGTTGTCCCCTCTGCTGCTGCTGATGATAGAGGGAAAGGGATCCAAGAAGAGCCTGTCAGGACGAGGGCTCAGCCGTTGATCATCCCTGAAACCACTCAGAAAGAAATGGAAGAGATTTTGAAAATAATCAAGAAAAGAGATTATAATGTTGTGGAGCAACTGGGGAAAAACCCCTCAAAGATCTCAATGTTGGCCCTGCTGCTTTGTTCGGAAGCTCATGCCAAAGCTTTGATCAAATTCTTGAAGACGGCCCATGTGCCCCAGGAAACCTCCGCGGACCAGTTCCAGGAATGTGTAGCTAGCCTAACAACAAACAATGGTTTAGGATTCTCCGACGCTGATCTAACAATCAAAGGGAGAAAACATAATGACGCTTTGCATGTCTCGGTAGAATGCAGAGGGACTACTCTGGCACATGTTCTGGTAAACACTGGTTCATTATTGAACGTCCTACCGAAGAAGGCATTGTATAGGATAGATTGTGAAGGTTTAACCTTGAAGCCCAACAACATCATTGTCAGAGCCTTTGACGGTTCTAAACGGATGGTCCACGGGGAGGTGGACATCCCGATCGAAGTGGGAACTGAAACCTTCAACTCCACATTCTATGTCATGGACATCCGTCCCTCATATTCTTTCTTGTTAGGAAGACCCTGGATTCATCATGCTGGAGCTGTTACTTCAACTCTGCATCAAAAGCTGAAGTACCCTGTCCAGGGGAAAATTGTAATTGTTCACGGTGAAGAGGAATACATGATAATCCATCTTAATTCTTTCTTCTACGTGGAATTGGAAGGTGAATTCATCGGAACCCCCTTTCAGCATTTCGAAGAGGTAGCTCCGGAGATTGCGGCAACCAAGACAGTGCCTTCTGTACCCATGATTACCCGACCTCCGCCTCGGATGTCGTCACTCAAAGATGCAAAGGCTGTGATTGAAGAAGGAGGAAGCACAATCTGGGGGCAACTTCCCAATTTTCCTTTCAAATCTGATAAATTCGGCTTGGGTTTCATTGCTTCTGCTCAAAAGGATGTGCGTCGCTCCCGGGCTGGAGGAACACCAGTGAAGATCACTCATCATGGAGTCAGTGCTTTGGAGGATGGTGAAGAGGAGAGCAACCTAGAAGACTGGATTTTCCCTACCGTTGAAGGAGGATTATGCAATTGGGAGGAAAAGGATTTTGTTCCTATTACTTTCATCAATTAGTAATTTATCTTTCAAACATTTCTGTTGGTTTGTAATAATTCTTAAACAATTCGTACACTTTTAACCTTGTGCCTTACCCGAGGTACATAGGTCCATTTGTAAGGGTTTGATTTTTCATCTTCATATGCCATTTTAATGAATCATGGACGTTTTCACATATAAACTTTTGTGTTCATTGTCTTTCTTTTTGCATTTTATTTGTTTAAAGGTGGCTATCCCTTACACACACCCACACTTACAAATGCAGGTACCCTTTCACTCTGGATTCCATGGGTAACAATTCTGTTATGGCCTTCAGTGACTCTGAAGATCTAGTCTACCATGCCGAATACGAAGGTGATGAAGACTGTGAAGTTTCGAGAGAATTGGCTAGACTGCTACAACAGGAAGAAAGGGCTATTCTACCTCACGAGGAGTTGTTAGAGACAGTCAACTTGGGAACAGAGGAAGACAGAAAAGAAGTTAGAGTGGGTGCCAACCTAGAGCCAAGTGTCAAAGAGCGCTTAGTTCAGCTGTTGAATGAATATGTCGAGATCTTCTCCTGGTCCTATGAAGACATGCCGGGACTTGATACAGATATTGTGGTTCACCGTCTCCCTACAAGAGAAGACTGTCCACCAATTAAGCAGAAAGTCCACCGCATGCGGCCCGATATGTCTGAAAAGATCAAAGCTGAAGTGATGAAGCAGTTCAATGCTGGGTTTCTGGAAGTTACTTCCTATCCATAATGGGTTGCTAACATTGTGCCCGTGCCTAAGAAGGACGGCAAAGTCAGAATGTGTGTGGATTACAGAGACTTAAACAGGGCTAGCCCTAAAGATGACTTTCCATTACCGCACATTGACATCTTGGTTGACAATACAACTCAGCACAAGGTATTTTCTTTCATGGATGGATTTTCAGGGTATAACCAGATTAAAATGGCCCCTGAAGTCATGGAGAAAACTACTTTTGTTACACAGTGGGGTACATTCTGCTATAAAGTGATGCCATTCGGACTGAAGAATGCCGGGGCAACCTATCAACACGCCATGGTGGCTTTATTTCATGATATGATACATCATGAGATAGAGGTTTATGTAGACGACATGATAGCCCGTTCACAAACAGAAGAAGAACACCTCGACCATCTGCAAAAGCTATTTGTCAGGTTGAAAGAGTACAAGCTCAGACTGAACCCTAACAAGTGCACTTTCGGAGTCAAGACCGGTAAACTCTTGGGTTTCATTGTCAGTAACAAAGGCATCGAGGTTGATCCTACCAAAGTCAAATCTATACAACAAATGCCTGCCCCTCGCACTGAGAAGGAGGTCAGAGGTTTCTTGGGACACCTAAACTACATTTCAAGGTTCATTTCTCACCTAACATCTACCTGTGAACCAATACTCAAGTTGTTGAAGAAGGATCAGGTGGTTAAATGGAATGATGACTGTCAAGTTGCTTTCGATAAAATCAAGGAGTATTTACTAGAACCTCCTATCTTGATGCCTCCCGTCGAAGGAAGACCTCTAATTATGTATTTGTCTGTCCTAGAGAATTCAATGTGGTGCGTATTGGGCCAACATGACGAGTCTGGCCGAAAAGAGCATGCCATTTATCACCTTAGCAAAAAGTTTACCGACTGTGAGACCCGATACTCAGTGCTCGAGAAAAATTGTTGCGCTTTGGTATGGGCTGCTCGCCGGCTAAGGCAGTATATGTTGACTTATACCACTTTGTTGATCTCTAAGATGGATCCGATCAAGTACATCTTTGAGAAGCCTGCTTTATCTGGAAGAATCGCTAGGTAGCAGATGATCCTCACAGAGTATGATATATAGTACACGACCCAAAAAGCTATAAAGGGGAGTGTGTTAGCCGATCATCTGGCCCATCAAGCTGTCGAAGATTACCAATCTATGAGGTTCGACTTCCCCGATGAGGATATCATGACATTGAGCAACATTGAAGAAAATAGGCCGTATGACGGACTTGAACAAGGATCCCGATAGACCCTGTACTTTGATGGTGCCTCCAACACACTTGGCAACGGTATTGGCGCTGTAATTATCTCTCCAAAAGGTTGCCATACACCTTTCACCGCCAGACTCTGCTTAAGCTGCACCAACAACATGGCCGAATATGAAGCTTGTATCTTTAGTCTCAAGGCTGCTATTGACTTGGGAATCAAATCTTTGATTGTATTTGGGGACTCTGCTTTGGTTATCAGTCAAATCAAAGGAGAGTGGGATACTAAACATCCAAACCTCACCCCTTACAAAGAACATGTCCTGAAATTGCTACCTCATTTCGAGAAGATTACCTTCGAGCACTTCCCGCGAGAAGAAAATCAGCTAGCAGATGCTCTAGCTACAATGTCCTCCATGTTTAAACTTAACTGGGATAATGAGGCTCCCAAGATTACCATTGAGCGGATGGATGAACCTGAACATTGTCACGAGATTAATACCGAAGAAGTAGTGGACCGACCATGGTTTCATGATGTCATAAGGTATCTCGAAGCACAAGAATACCCTGAAGGAGCTTCAGTCAATGACAAAAAGTTTCTAAGGAGGTTCTCAGCTAAGTTCTTCTTGAGTAATGGTATCTTATACAAGCGCAATCATGATTGCATTCTGCTCCGTTGTGTGGACAAGGTTGAAGCTGAGTAGATAATGGCTGAGCTGCACAATGGTACTTTTGGCACCCATTCTAGCGGACATACGATGGCTAAGAAGATTCTATGGACATGCTATTACTGGTCTACCATGGAAGCTGACTGCCATCAACATTCCCATAGATGCCACAAATGCCAAATCTATGCAGATAAGGTACATATACCTCCAGTTCCTCTCAATGTCTTAACAGCTCCTTGGCCATTCGCGATGTGGGGAATCAACATGATTGGAGAGATCAAGCCTACATCATCCAATGGACACCGTTTCATCCTGGTGGCCATTTATTACTTCACCAAGTGGGTCGAAGCATTTTCCTTCGCCTCCGTTACAAAGAATGTGGTTGCCCACTTCATCAAGAAGAACCTCATTTGCCGGTATGGTATCCCCTATAGGATTATCACTGACAACGGTACAAAACTGAACAACACTATGATCACCGCTCTGTGCGAGCAGTTCCAGATTCAACATCACAATTCATCTCCCTATCAGCCAAAGATGAACGGTGCTGTCGTAGCTGCGAACAAAAATATCAAGAAGATCATACAAAAGATGACATTCACCTATAAGGACTGGCATGAGATGTTACCGTTTGCTCTACACGGGTACCGTACCACGACACGCACTTCAACTGGGGCAACACCCTATTCTTTGGTATACAGTATGGAAGCTGTTTTACCCATCGAGGTTCAGATTCCCTCCTTGAGAATCATGAAGGATGCTGGTTTGAGTGAAGACGATTGGATTTAGACCCGGCTTGATTAACTTAACTTAATTGACGAAAAGTGACTTACTGCTATTTGCCATGGTCAGGCGTATCAGAAATGAATGATCAATGCTTTCAACAAGAAAGTCAGGCGCCAGGTATATCAAGTCGGGGATCTTGTAATCAAGCGGATCATCTTGCCGTAAAGTGATCCCAGGGGAAAATGGACTCCTACCTACGAAGGACCATTTGTGATCAAAAACATCTTTTCTGGTGGGGCAATGATCCTGACCACCATGGACGGCAACGACCTGCCGCACCCTGCGAATGCAGACATAGTCAAAAGATACTACGCATAAACGACCCGACAAGTTGAAAACCCAAAAGGGCGACTTGGGCAAAAATGGGCATCCTGGTGAATCGAAAACCCGAAAGAACGGTTCAGGCAAAAATTAGGGATAAATAAAAAAAATCAGTACACCTGGCAAGTTGAAAACCCGAAAGGGCGACTTGGGCAAAAAAGGGTTTCCCGGTGGATCGAAAACCCGAAAGGGCGGTCCAGGAAAAAGTTAGGGAATTAAAGCGTATGACTATGTTTCGTCGGATCACCTTAAGGGCAATCTCTTCATAGACAAGCTCCTGGCTTCTGATCAACTTAATCATCTTCGGACGAAGCAACGAATGGACAAGATATCCAGAGTTACGAAGGCTATAGCAGAATGGGAACCCCATGGAATTTTACACATAGCCATCTTTCTTTGTATAAATTTTTCTCATTTTTATGACAACATTCTCTTACTAGGATGTCTGTCTCCTTTATACAAAATACTTACACAAAGTTAATACAAAGATACTTCAAAGTGCAGAAAACTATTTTCCTTTTCTTCTTTTTACACTTGTTTTTTATTTGAAAACGTTCAATAGTTTATTAAATGAGCATATGCATTTGAATATAATCACTGTTTACAAGTAAACGAAATGTGAAAGAATAATTACTGACGGGTTGAAAGGATAGGAAAACGTCTTTGGGCTATTCCAAGAGAAATCCCCTGCAGTACATCATCTAGATCCCCAGCGGAGCTAAAACCTTGAAATACATATCCCCAGCGGAATTAAATTTCAAAATTCTCACCAGAGGTCAACTTTCAAACTCCCAATCCCCAGCGGAGTTATATTTCAAACTTTAATTCTCACCAGGGTTAAGTCTTCAAAATCCCAATCCCCAGCGGAGTAAAAACCTTAGGTCATAAGTCCCCAGTAAAGATGAAACCTTCTTCCCCAGCGAAGTCAAATTTCCAACTATCAATCTACAGCGGAAACCATTCAGCTTTCCCCAGATTCCCCAACAAATTGTCTTAAAATATGAGAATCAACCAGATAACAGTTAACTTTCATCCCCAACCTCCGGATAATTCCCCAGTAGATTGGCATACAACCCAAACTCCTGAACTTTTTCCAAACAGGAATAAGCCTTTTCCCCCTAGAGTCCTGATCTCCCCAGAAGAGTAGCTAGTCTCCAGCAGTATAACTATTCCCCACAGAGTTCTTAATCCCCAACAGAATGAAGATTCTCATTCTTAATTCCCTAGTTTGAAGTCCCCAAGGATTCAAATTTCCCTAGCAGATTGAAGATTCTCATTCCTGATTCCCCAATGAAGTTGCCAGAGTTTTCATTATTCCCAACATGAATTTGTCAGAATTTTTAATCCCCTGTAGATCGAAGATTCTCATTCTCACTTCTCCAGTGAAGCCCCCAAGGTTTCATTTTCCCCAGGAGATAAAAGTTTATCATTCTTAATTCTCCGCAGAAGCCATCAGAGTCTTCCTTTTTCTCCAGCAGATCAAGGTTTTCCTTTTTTCTGATCCCCAGTAGAGATCGTCAGAGTTTTCCTTATTCCCCAGCCGAGTAAGGACTCCCAGGGTGTAATCCCCAGCTATAGTCATCAAAGTTCTCTGGATTCCCCAAGCAGGTTTCTCAAGAAGACTTGAAGGATCCCTATATCCCCAGAAAAGTCATGAAGGATTCTCACATCCACAGAAGTTGTCAAAATTTTTGATAATCCCCACGAGTTGCCAAGGATTTTCTATCTCCAACAGCAGCGGTCAAGGATTTATTTTCCCCAACAGCAGTCAAGGATTTTATTATCTCCAGCTATCAAGGATTTATTTTCCTCAGCAAGACAACGAATCAGCTTACATACGCATACATTACATTCATATATCATGAACACTGATAAAACATATGATATTGCATCATACATTTCATGCAACATAACTTTGTGTGTCAGCTAACATTTTACCCTTTTCAGGATAAGATTAAAAGCTATCTTTAACATATATTCAAAGAATTCAGATACAGTACAGATACATTCCAGACACGGATGTCATTCTGCTACTCATACAGATCTCAACTTCAGATACAATCCAGATACGCTCCAGACACGGTAGCCATGCTGTCTCTTATTCTGACTTTTTCCCCAGCCCAGAGATGCTCCAGACACGGAAGTCATCCTGCTATTCATTCAGGATCAAATACGGTTACAGCTTGGATACGCTCTAGACACGGCAGCTATACCCTTGCTCTTACAGATTCAGATACAATCCATATACGCTCCAAACACGGTAGCCATGCTGATCACTCATGCTGATGTTCCCTAGCTCGGATACGCTCCAGACACAACAGCTATACCCTTGCTCTTACAGATTCAGATACAGTCCAGATACGCTCCAAACATGGTAGCCATGCTGATCACTCATGCTGATGTTCCCCAGCTTGGATACGCTCCAGACACGGCAGCTATACCCTTGCTCTTACAGATTCAGATACAATCCATATACGCTCCAAGCACGGTAGCCATGATGATCACTCATGCTGATGTTCCCTAGCTCGGATACGCCCCAGATACGGTAGCTATACCCTTGCTCGTATAGATTCAACCCTAGTTATAGCTCGGATATGCTCCAGACAAGACAGCTATACCCTTGCTCTTACAAATCCAGTTACAGCTTGGATACGCTCCAGACACGGCAACTATACCCTTTCTCATACGATTCAGTCTCCAGATTGAGTTCAGATACGTTCCCGACACGGATATCATTCTGACACTTATTCTTCTGACCTACAACATACAATTCAACAAACATTATTGGATGGCATCTTTAAGACCATCTCCGACAATATTCTGTCACATCTCCAAATGGCATCTTTAAGCCTATTTCCTCAACTACATTTTGACGAGTGCAAATTTACGGGCACTCTAGTGTCCAATCATCTTTTACCTTCGAGTCACGAAAGGCAAACTCGCCAATCTAACTCTTCAGGTTCAAGAAGATTGAACAGGGGAAGATGTTGTACCCCAAAATTTTCCCTCTCATTTTATCAAGATTTTCATCACAAGACTCTTTGGACTCCAGACAGGATTTGGGTTTGCTCTGCTCAAGACATCTCCTTGCACTATTGATCTGAAATTAGGGTTTGAGATTACACAAGGAATTTTGGACTTCCAATGCTCAATGTGACTTTCATACTTCATGTTGGACTCATAAGATTGCTCATACCAAGTTTCAAGCCTTGAATCAAATTTTTGCCCAGTCAATTGGACAGTTGACCTATAAATCAGTTGTATTAGGGGAAAAGTCAACTGTGGCCAATTTACAGTCAAACCTCATAATTTTTTATCCATGTCAACATTATAAACTCATATGAACCATTTGATCAAGTTTGGACCATAACTCCTCAAGAAATTTGATCAGATCTTCAAAAGGGTAAAATGGTCATTTTTAGGGTTTTGACTGCAGAAGGGCAATTTCTGTTTTTTCACCTAGCCAATGGAAAATTGGGTTCAAGCATGGATTCAAGGACTCAATAGCATCATCTTGACCTAATCACAAGGTTCAAAAGATCTCAAATGCATTGGATTGACAAATGAATTTTCCAGTCAACTGATCAAAAATCAACTATACACTGAAAAGTCAAACTTTGACTTTTTGGTCAAAATCAAGTGCCAAGTGTCATTTTTCATCAAGATGTGTCAAAACATGAAACTTGTTCACCAAGAAACCTAATTTTTCAAATTAGGGTTTAAAATGGAAAATTTTCATAACTTAGAAATTTTCTAAGTTATGAAAATTTCTTATTTTTTCCCAACTTTGCCCAACATTTTCACCATGATGAAATTGGATTCAAAGAAAACTTCCAACATGAAAGTTTTAGTCCCTCCATAAAATATACAACTTTTATCCATAAAGTTTTCCCAAAAGATGCTTGGATCTCAAGTTAGGATTTTGTGAACAAGGGTCCATGAAACTTTTAACTTAGTGAAATTTTGCCCTAGTTTAGGCAGGATTTTGACCTATCTTCATGGCAATTTTTCACCTAGTTCCAATTGGAAGTTCAAAATTCATTTCAAATATGGATTGTAGATCATGTTACAAGCTTTCCAAAATGTCCAAGAACTCTCCAAAATCATTTGTGGTTAGGGAGAATCGAAGGTTTGATTTGGAAAAATATCACTTTGGTCCATGGCATTTTTTCATGTTGATACAAGTTGCAATTTCTGTCCAGCTTTGCTTGTACTTGTTTACAGGTCCTCAAACCCTTCCAAACTCAAAAATTGAATGCAAACACAATGGATTAAGGCATTGTTCTGATCAATGAAGCATTATACAAAGGATTAATCTAAAAACGGCAAAAAGTTAACAATGCCATTTTGATAAAGGTTGCTTTATGCAATTTTGTTTCTCTTGAGCATTGCACCAAGCCTTTTGCAGCAAACCAACTCCACAAACTTAGGGCAAGGTACACCAACTTTGTGCAGCTAGGAAGAAGGCATGTACAGGCTCTTGAGCATTGTCATTTCACCTTTTCTTCAAAAGCAAGTCAACTTGCAAAATCACCACAACTTTGCAATCTGATAAAACCAAAGCTTGTAAACATTTCAAACAAGTTTTGCATATCACACTAAGCCAAAAACACGAGTTTACAAGTCCTCAAACCTCTCAAAACACAAAAACACAAGTTCTTGTCAAAACAGGGCAGGTTCTGCATGTTGATTTCCAAATCACAAACCACTCGTGCGTTTTGCTTGGAACCAGTTCCAACACACTCCATACAACCTACCTAAACTATCCCAACCATTCCCAAGCCACTGTAACTCCATTTACTCACTTCACCATTTTCAAATTCTGACTTTGCAGGTTGAGTTCTATAGAGAGATTCAAGCAAGGTCAAAGTAAACTAAGCATTGGGGAAGGTCAAAGGAACTTCAAGCGTGCTCACAAGTATCTCAGGCCTCACTGAAAACCCCTACATTTCCATACTCGAGCTTGACTGAAACAGGTAAAGTTCAAACTTCTATCTCTTTATTTAGGAATCATTAGGCTTAGGTTTGTGAATAAAAAATATAGTCCTCATTGCCCTTGAGTTGTACATATGCATATAATTCATTTAAGTTAACTGAGCTGGGAGAATTTGAATGATGAACTTTCTGAAAAAACTAGGTTAGAAATTAGGGCCAGAGAAATTCCCTCTGGTCTTTGAGAGTTAGATTAAGTTTTTATATGGTTAGAATCGTATGATCATGCTCTATAACTTTCATGTTGCAAGTTTTTGCTTTTGAGCATGTATGAAGGATTTCCAGGTTTGAACATCAAGCGCGCGTTTTTTGTTTGATCAGAGGTTAGGGATGAGAAATCTTGGGCTGGGCTTGTTTGCTGGCTATTGACACCCCCCTCCTTGCTGTTTACACCCCCTTTGGCCCATTTCATTATTTTTTGTATTTTTCTATTTCTATTTACATTTCTGACTTTATTCTATTTTTCTAAACATTAAAAATTGCCAAAAATATTTTCTTAAATTTTCATATTTTATTTTATTATTTTTATTATTTTTTCTAGCATAAAAATAGTTTCTTAAATAATATACTTTTATTTTCTTAAATAAAAACTTGTAAATATTATTAAAATATTATATATTTTTATCTTTATTATTTATACATATAAAATAATATTTTCTCACACATTTTTATTTTTCAACATTTTGTATATATTTTATTTTATTTTCTTGTACATAAATAAATAATTATATATATATTTCTTAAAACTAAATTAGGGTTTCCACCCCTTTCAAATAAGACCATTAATATTTTTAATATTTTTTAGGATATTAAATAACTTATTTTTATATACATTTAAATAATTTATTTTTACATACATAAAAATAATACAAAAACGCTTTTGCATATTTATATTTATTTGCATATTTAAATATTGTCTATTTATTTATTTGCACAATGAGTTCAATTGGGTTGTAATAGTTGACTTAGGGTTTTAATTTCTTGCAAATACCCCCTATTCAAAACTGTATCCCCCTCCCCATAATCATGTTGTAATAGTGGTAGATTTACTTTTACGCACTTTATAGCTTTCAAATATGCATGATAGAAAGATTAGGGTTTGTATGCAAAAATCCAAAATCGAACAAATAGCTTGACCTAACACAAGACAAAAAATGCATGAAAATGACAACACAATGCACACAAGCACCCCTAGGGTTTCATCCACTTGTTGCCTTAAAAATGGCCATGGTACGCATGCTAGGTATCTCGGAAAAACAAAAATAAAAATAAAAGATCATAGTCCCTCGATGACGCTATCTTGGTTGCCTATACAAAAATGATCTAGTCCCTCAAAAATTTGCTAAAGATACTTAGCACAATTGCTATCATGGTCATACGATGACCCGCGCCTGTCCCATTTAACATCCAAACACAAGGTTGTTTACCAAATGCAATGGTAAAACAACAATGTCAAAGGGTTAAAAATGTCTAGGAAAGACTTTTGAGTAGGTAGGGTAGACAACTCCTAATTACTTGATAAAACTTGCAAACATCCTTGCTCTTTTCAAACACACATCACAACACAATCTCAAAACATTTCCCAAAACAAACTTTCAAACATTGAAACATTTTTCAAAAGACAAACACCTTTGTATACATTCAAACAAGAATTATTACAAAGGTTGCCTAGACAAAAGGCCTCTTTTCAAAATATTTTCAAAACCACACACAAAAGCACCATTTCAAACAATTGAAAAGCAAAAGCAAGTGATCTAAAACAAGTAACTAAGAGCCCATGGAAAACCATGGATGAAAAGGGTGCTTGCACCTTCCCTTTTCATAATCTACCCCCTGAACCCAAGAAAACATCTCAAAGGTCTTTCCTGTGCTTTTTGACCTTTCCTTTGGATAAATAAAAAGTCGGTGGCGACTCTTGCTAAACCAAAACATTTGCGAACACAAATGCAAAACCTCTAGTCAGTTCTCCCACCGCATCACAGTTTTCTTTACATGTTGGTTCCTTGTTTGGGTTTGTTTTAAATCCTACACCTGGATTTGGGGGCACCCTTTAGGTAAGTAGCAATAAACTGTGAGGGAACTGTGCGGGGTATACCGACACAGTTGAAGTAGTAGCTATGTTGATGTGGCACTTTGGTTGGTACCGGTAACCCTTGAGTTAGTCAAGGAGAGTACGGGGTCGCCGCGTGGTGTCGTGAAGCATCAACTGATCTTAGAACCTTACTTGACCAACTTGGCCATTAGGACGTAGTGAGATGACCGGCTTTGGTGCAGTCCGAAGTTGGTAGATACTCGATACTACACTCATTTAGGTTTGACTCTTTAGTTTTGTTTGTTTGCGAGTCAATCGCTTATCGAACAAAACTTGGGGGAAAGATCAGTGATATTGAGATCCCTTAGAACCCGGTTACTATTAACTAGGACAGGTTGAGCCAACTGAACTTCAAGAGGGTACTTACCTACAAACTCCACGCAAGCCTAAACCTAAGGACTTGTCTACTTTATGTGAATATGATTACTTGTATATAAATTTTCTTACCTCGCATATTTTACATAGCATCATACCATAGCATTCTCACTAACCATTTCAAGGATTTTTGGAATTCTTCTTTGTTCTATTTTGTAGGACATGGCTTCCGCTCGTAGGAGCACTATCCAAGTCAGTCTCGTGAGGATACCTCCACAACTCAAGGATTTAGTATCAAGGATCCCTGAAGATTCTCCATTCACCAAAAGACATGGTCTACTCCTTAGTCTGGTTACCTCAAGTATTGAAGAAGATATGGTAAAGGTGCTTGTCCAATTCTTCGACCCTTTGCATCATTGCTTCACTTTTCCCGATTACCAACTTGTGCCCATTTTGGAAGAATTTTCTCAACTCATGGGGACCCCTATTCTTAATAAGTTACCTTTAAATGGTATTGAAAGAGACCCTAAACCTGAGGAAATTGCTCGAGCTCTACATTTGTAACCATCTGACATAGTAGAAAATTGGGTAACAAGGAGTAGTGTCAAAGGGTTCCTAGCAAAGTTTTTGTTGGAGAAGGCTCAAGAGTGTTGGAATACTTTGGATCTACAAGCCTTCGAAGAAATTTTGGATCTTCTCATCTATGGGTTAGTACTATTTCCAAATCCTGACCAATTCATAGATGTAAATACGATCAAGGTTTTCATATCTCGTAATCCGGTGCCTACATTGCTTGGAGACATCTTGCATTCTCTTCACTCTCGCACTTTGAAGAAAATAAGGGCTTTGATGTGTTGCACTCCTCTTTTGGCTAGGTGGTTTATTTTGCACCTACCTCGATCTGTGGTGAAGAATGAACAAGGTATGAGGTGGTCTAAAAGAATGATGTCACTTTCACGTGCTGATATCCGTTGGTATTATCACTCTTTGGAAGACATTACCATCATTGATCGCTGTGGGGAATTCTCCAATGTTCCTCTACTTGGCATTAGGGGAGGAATTACTTATAACTCTTGTTTAGCTTTGCGACAATTTGGATACGCTAGGAGAGATGGCCCTCATGAGGTACTCATCCAAGGAATCACATTTGACTACGAAAGCGATACCCAAGGTTACCGTTAAAGATTTATACGAGCTTGGGGTATGGTTAACAAGGTTGATAGAAAGACGTTGAGGCGTAAGAATTCCGTTCCTTTGGAACCTTATCTTAGATGGGTAAGGGCTCGTGCTCAAAGTCTCAAGATGCCTTATGAAGCCGTCTTACCTGTTATCATGGAGCCAGTAGTTAAGGGAGACATTCCACATACTATCCTCTATCCTGATATGCCTACTTCCCTTGAAGATTTGCAAAACGCTTGGATTCAGTTATGAGGAGAGCGAGACACCTTTGAAGCTAAGTTCTATGAGAGCGAGAAGAAGATATTAGAGCTTACAAGGGAGGTTAATGAAGAAAGGAGCTTAGACACCTACATTGCGCCAAAGAGGATGCGCACAACTTTTTTGTCTTAGGAGTTTACTTTATGCTTATTTCTGTTGTTGTAAGCCCAAGAGGCATGTTTGTATTCAAATCAGAACTCTTTAAATGCAAGTTAATGTTTGCTCACTCTTTGTCTATACAAATTTAAATTCTTTAAATCCTTGAAATCATTTGCATATTGCATATTCATGCATCATGACATGACAGGTTTCCGCATAACAGGTTTCCTTATCTCTCCGTTGTTTATTTCAGCAAGATGGATCTAGAGAAAACTGTGACGGAACTCCAGGCCCAAAATTCTCAATTTCAGGAAGCTTTACTCGCCCTGGCCAAGGGGCAGCAAGAAGTGATGGCCTTGTTGGCCGCTAATAAGAAGCCAAAGAAGAAATCTCTACTCAACATGGGTAAAAGGTTCAAGGAGACAGCCCGTCAAATTCCAATAGACGAAGATTCCTCTGAAGAGGACGAGAACCAAATTGGTGAGATCAAGAGTACTCAGGCCGACTGTACCAATGACCAAGAATATGATGATGATTATTTCAATGAACAATATCCACCCACAGATATCAAATACAAGCAGCTAGAAGACAGGTTGAAAGCGGTTGAAATCCAAGCTATTCTCGGTTTGAATTTTGACGATTTGGGCTTAATCTCTGGGATAGTCATTCCCCACAAATTCAAAATACCAACCTTTGCAAAATACGATGGGGTTTCTTGCCCAAAGCTCCATTTGAATTCCTATGTGCGCAAGATACAACCGCACACTACTGATAAAAAACTTTGGGTTCACTTTTTCCAAGAGAGTCTGGATGAAACACAACTTGAATGGTTTTATCAGTTGGATGGATCTCGCATCAATACTTGGGAGGGTCTAGCTACTGCCTTCTACCATCAATATCAGTACAATGCCGACTTGGCACCGACAAGGGTTCAATTGCAAGGTATGACCATGGGGAAGAATGAGGGATTTAAGGAATATGCGCAGAAGTGGAGAGACCTTGCTAGTAGGGTCCAACCTCCCTTGACTGATAGGGAACGCATTGACATGTTCATGAGCATATTATTTGGTCCTTTCTTTAATCTATTGGTTGGCTACTCTTCTTCTGGTTTCATCGAATTAATCCTAACCGATGAAAGAGTTGAAAGTGGCATTAAAAGTGGAAAGATCTCTATGGCACTACTTCCACTCCCAATCCTGTCAAGAAACCTTTTGCCGCGAAGAAAGAAGTTAATGCTGTGTATGGAGCAAAGGCCCATACCAAAATGAATAATCATCCGTCTGTCAATGCTATCAGAATCTCCAATCTGACTGCTACTCAAAGACCATCTGCAAATCATCAACATGTTGAAGCTCCAAGAAGACAATTTACAAGGTTAGGCATATCATTATCTCAAGCCCTTCAACATCTGCTCGGGGCCAATTTAGTGACATCGCGGGATCCTCCCGCCAACCCTGACACCTCGTCACCGAGATATAATCCAAATGCAAAGTGCACTTACCATTCAAACAGCCCCGAGCATGAGACTGATCAGTGCTAGGATTTGAAGAACAAAATCCAGGATTTAATTGACAACAAGACTATTGAATTCGATCCTCCTCCGACGCCAAATGTAATTACCGCTCCAATGTAGAAGCACGACAAAGGTGTTAATGTTGTCGAAGACACAATTTTCATTGCCTCTGTTGAAGAATTAACTACTCTGGTGAATGTAATTAAGAACAATCTATTGAAAGTTGGGACTTTCCCTGGCTGTGAAAAAGACTGTGTGGGCTGTATGAGACAATCTGATGGGTGTGAAGAACTGAAGAAAGGTATACAACGCCTAATGGATAGCCGCGAAATTCTATTCGAAAAGATCCCCGCCATCAAAAATTAAATCGACAAAGCTGAAGATTTGGCCATCATAACAATCAAACAAACCTCTTAGGATATCATCCAAAGGTCCTATCAGGATTTCAAACGAACCAATCATTGCTCCTCTCATAATCACTGCTGCCGGACCTGTTCCATACACCTCTGATAAAGCGGTACCGTGGAATTACAATGCCGAGGTTTATTACCATGGGGTAAAACAAGATTCTTGGATTGATGATAATGAAGCTGGTGTTACTAATATTAATGGTTCTAGTAAAGTCATAAGAACATGAAAGGTCTTTTCCCCTGTTATCTCACCACCAACCACTACCACAGTTCCAGTCCACATAACCAATGGCAATTCTGGTGTCGGTACTAAAGGGAAAGGGAAAGAAGGTGAGCCTTCCAGGGAAGAGGCACCTGCTGAAAAGTTTGTTATGGAAGAACCATCCACTAAAGAGATGGAGGAGATTCTAAAGATCATCAAGAAAAGTGACTTCAAAATAGTAGAGCAGTTGGAGAAAACCCCTTCTAAAATATCAATGTTGCCCTTATTGCTATGTTCTGATGCCCATGCACAAGCTTTGATTAAGTTCTTGAAAAAGGCTCATGTGCCTCAAGAAACCACAACCGACCAATTTGAGAATTGCGTAGCAAGTCTGACAGCTGACAATGGTCTGGGGTTCTCTGATGCAGATTTAACTACCATGGGAAAGAATCACAATAAAGCCTTTCATGTTTCTGTTGAATGTAAGGGGACCACTATGGCACATGTTTTGGTGGACACAGGCACATCTTTAAATGTGTTACCTAAAGGCGCTTTAGATCGGTTAGACTGTGAAGGTTTGGTTTTGAAGCCAAGTGATATTGTTGTGAGGGTATTCGATGGGTCGAAAAGGATGGTTCATGGAGAGGTGGATCTCCCAATTAAGGTTGGCTCGCAGATTTTCAACTCCACATTCTATATAATGGACATACGGCCTGCGTATTCTTGCTTTCTTGGGCGCCCATGGATCCATGGGGCAGGTGCGACCACTTCTACTCTCCACCAGAAGTTAAAATATCCAGTTCAAGGGAAGGTTGTCACTGTTTACGGCGAAGAAGAATTAATGGTAAGCCATCTCAATTCTTTCAAGCACGTAGAAATGGATGGCGAATTCATAGAAACTCCTTGCCAAACGTTTGAAGTTGTGGCCACCACCAAAATCCCCTCCAACACTCCAAGAGCCGATAAAGTTATCCCCAAGATGGTTTCTCTTAAGGATGCCCGTGCCGTGGTAGAAGAAGGAAACAATGAGATGTGGGGTCAACTCCTCAATATCCCGTTCAAGGCAGACAAGTTTGGGTTAGGTTTCACCTCCAAAGCTCAGAAAGAAATTAGAGGTGCTCGTACTGGAAATTCGCCTCTCCACCTCAAAAGTCATGAAGTGAATGCTGTAGAGGACTCCGATGACGAGTGTGCTTTTGAAGACTGGATCTACTCAACAACTGAAGGGAAGCTCAACAATTGGAATGCAAAGGATTTCACTCCTGTTTCTTTCATTGAGGAGTAATTACTGTTTACTTTTTCTGTCAATTCAGGAATTCTATGTCTATAATATTATCTCCAAACAACGACTTTTAAGTCATGTGCCTTGCCCGGGGCACTTTGGTCCTTTTGTCAAGGGTTTTATTTATGTTCATCGAATCATATGATCATTCGGCACATTTGACTCTTTTGCATTCAAATATTTATGTTCATTGTCTTTCTTTTCTTTCAAATACATTTTCAAAAAAAAATAGCCATGTATCTTACATGCACACACACACACACACACACACACACACACACACACACACACACACACACTCATGCAGGTCTACATCCACTCTGGATCCTATTGCCAACAACTCTACTATTGCCGACTATGAATTTGAATATCCTATCAACCAAGCCCAAGACGAAGGTGAGGAAGATTGTGATATACCAGGAGAACTAGCCAGACTTCTGTTACAGGAAGAAAAAACTATTCAACCACATGAAGAGTCGATTGAGGTTATCAACTTGGGTACTAAGTCAGATAATAAGGAAATCAGGATCGGTGCTAATTTGGAAAGCAGTGTCAAGAGTCGCTTGGTTCAGATGTTGTGCGATTATATGGAAGTATTTTCTTGGTCGTATGAAGATATGCCTGGGTTAGATACCAACATCGTGGTTCATCGTCTGCCAACTAAAGAAGACTGTCCTCCTGTTAAACAAAAAGTTCGTCGCATGAGGCCTGACATGTATGAAAATATCAAAGCCGAAGTAATGAAACAGTTTGATGCAAGATTCCTAGCTGTAAGATCCTATCCTCAATGGGTGGCCAATATAGTGCCAATGCCAAAGAAAGACGGGAAAGTTCGCATGTGCGTAGACTATAGAGATCTGAATAGGGCAAGCCCCAAGGATGATTTCCCTCTACCACACATTGACGTCTTAGTCAATAATACTGCTCAATATAAAGTCTTCTCATTCATGGATGGCTTCTCAGGCTATAATCAAATAAAGATGGCTCCCGAAGATATGGAAAAAACTACTTTCGTTACACAATGGGGCACCTTCTGCTACAAGGTCATGCCATTCGGGTTAAAGAATGCAGGGGCAACATATCAAAGGGCTATGGTTGCTTTATTTCATGACATGATTCATCATTAGATAGAGGTATATGTGGATGATATGATTGCTAGATCACAAACCGAAGAAGAACATCTCGATCACCTGCACAAACTATTTGAGAGACTAAAGAAGTACAAGCCGAGGTTAAACCCTAACAAGTGTACATTGGGAGTACGCTCTAGAAAGCTTCTAGGTTTTGTTGTCAGCAATAAAGGCATTGAAGTTGATCCTGCCAAGATAACGGCCATCCAAGAAATTCCAGTCCCTCAGTCTGAAAAAGAAGTCAGAGGATTCTTGGGTCGTCTCAATTACATTGCCCGTTTCATATCACACTTAACTACTACTTGTGAGCCACTCTTCAAACTCTTGAAGAAAGATCAGGTAGTCAGGTGGAACGATGAATGCCAAATTGCTTTTGACAAAATCAAATAATACCTACAAGAACCTTCTATTCTCATGCCTCTAGTTGAAGGAAGACCTTTGATCATGTACTTGACAGTACTAGAGAATTCTATGGGGTGTGTTTTGGGCCAACATGACGAGTCTGGCCGAAAAGAGCATGCAATTTACTACCTAAGCAAAAAGTTTACCGACTGTGAAACCAGATATTCACTACTCGAGAAAACTTGTTGTGCTTTAGCATGGGCTGCTCGCCAGCTAAGGCAGTACATGTTGACTCATACCACTTTTTTGATTTTTAATATGGATCAGATTAAGTACATCTTCGAGAAACCTGCCCTTTCCGTACGAATAGCCAGATGGCAAATGATCTTGATTGAGTACGACATTCAATACACAAATCAAAAAGTCATCAAAGGAAGTGTACTAGCAGATCATTTGGCCCATCAAGTTGTGGATGATTATCAGTCAATGAACTTCGACTTCCCTAACGAGAATATTATGCTGGTAACCGACTGTGCGAAACTTAGACCATATGACGGACCTGAACAAGGATCCCGATGGACTATGGTATTCGATGGGGCTTCCAACGCCTTAGGTAACGGAATTGGTGCTGTGATCACCTCTCTTGAAGGTTGCCACACTCCTTTCACTGCCAGACTATGCTTCGATTGCACAAATAATATGGCTGAGTATGAAGCATGCATCTTAGGTCTGAAAGCTGCCATTGACTTAAGGATCAAGCATTTGGATGTGTTTGGAGATTCCGCCTTGGTGATGAGCAAAGTAAAAGGAGATTGGGACACTAAACACCATAATCTTATCCCTTACAAGGAACTTGTGCTATCCCTGATTCCTCACTTCGAAGAGATCACTTTTGAACATTTCCCTAGGGAAGAAAACCAGTTGGCTGACGCTTTGGCAACCATGTCTTCAATGTTTAAAGTCAGATGGGATAATGAAGCCCCTATGATTACAATTAAAAGATTCGATCAACCTGTATATTGCTATAAGCTCGACACCAATGCGGAAACGCCATGGTACCATGAGGTAATGAGATACCTTGAAGCACAGGAGTATCCAGAGGGAGCATCCATCAATGACAGAAAGTTCTTGCGAAGATTTGCAGCCAAATTCTTCCTAAGTAACAGGATATTGTACAAGTGTAACCATGATTCAACTCTACTCCGATGTGTGGATAAGAAGGAGGCAGAGGAAATTATGGAAGACATGCACGATGGCCTTTTTGGTACTCACGCAAGTGGACATACGATGGCTAAGAAAATATTAAGAACATGTTACTATTGGTCGACGATGGAGACCGATTGTCACCAACATTCAAAAACTTGTCACAAATGCCAAATCTATGCTGACAAGGTCCATGTACCTCCAATACCTCTGAATGTCATGACCACTCCGTGGCCATTTGCAATGTGGGGTATTGACATGATCGGAGAAATCAAACCTACTGCTTCCAACGGGCATCGTTTCATTCTTGTCGCCATCGACTATTTTACCAAATGGGTCGAAGCTGCCTCGTTTGCCTCAGTCACCAAGAATGTGGTAGCCAGATTCATCAGACACAACCTCATCTGTCATTATGGTATCCCCGAAAGGATCATCACCGACAATGGGACTAACCTCAACAATGCCATGATCAGGGAATTGTGCACTCAATTTAAGATCAAGCATCACAATTCTTCTCCGTATAGACCGAAAATGAATGCGCAGTCGAAGCGGCCAACAAAATATCAAGAAGATTGTGCATAAAATGGTAGTGACCTATAAGGATTAGCATGAGATGTTACCATTTTCTCTACATGGCTACCGTACTTCAGCTAGAACATCAACTGGGGCAACTCCCTTCTCTCTAGTCTATGGCATGGAAGCTGTTTTTTCAGTGGAAGTTCAAATTCCCTCACTGAGGAATATGATCGAGGCAGGCCTAGGCGAAGATGAGTAGATTTAAACGAGATTGGATCAGTTGAACTTGATCGATGAAAAATGATTAGCTGCTATTTGCCATGGTCAGACGTATAAAAAACGGATGATCAAGGCTTTCAACAAAAAGGTCAAGCCTCGAGTATATCAAGTTGGTGACTTGGTGATAAAACACATCATTTTACCACAAGGTGACCCCAGAGGAAAGTGGACTCCCACCTATGAAGGGCCATTTGTTGTCAAGAGAGTTTTTCTGGCGGTGCCATGATACTGACCACCATGGACGATGAAGATTTCCCACATCTTATTAACACGGACATAGTTAAAAAATACTACGCATAAGAGACCCGTTAGGTTGACACAGATAAGTAAAATAAGGGCATCCCGGCAAACCAAAAGGTTTAGGCAAAAATTAGGGATATATGCAAAAGATTGTACACCCGGCAAGTTGAAAACCCGAAAGGGCGACTTGGGGAAAAAAGGGTATCCTGGTGGACCAAAAACCCGAAAGGGCGGTTCAGGCAAAAATTAAGGATTAAAAGCGTACGACTATGTCCCGTGGAGTCAACACAGTCAATGCTATCACCAAGGTCCAAGTTCAAATGGTCCAGGATCAATCCAATCAATTTCGATCAACGAAAAAGGATGTTCGAAGACATTGGGGCAATAGTAGAGCTGAAGGCAATGAGATCATTTCACATGGCTATTTGTTTTCATTCTCAAAATTGTTCTCCTTTTTGGCGATTTCCTCTTACTAGGATTTCTGTCTCTATGTACAAAAATGCCTATTCATGAGCAAAATATAAATACAAATACACTTTGAAGTGCAAAAGTTTCTATCCCTGTTTTGAATGCAAATTTGTCCAATGACTAAAATTAAATGAACATATGCATATGAACATAATTAAAACTATTTGGCACATGGGTCCTGCTAAGCAGCAGCATCAACAAAGCATCGGCGCACAACAACAGTAAGCATCTCTTTAATGTATGTGAAATAGCCCCACAAAGTTATCTCATCATCATTATCCCCACCAGGGCTGTGACAATAAACCTTTCCTAAACGGAGTTGCCCACAAAATCTCTTTACATGAGATAATCCCTGGCCAGAGTCCCAATCTCTTGGCAATTTACTCCCCAGCTAAAATAATTTTTATAAGATTGAATCCTAGGAGATCTCTTCCTAAAGGGAATTCACCTCCTCAACAGGGTTTATTTCCCCAACAGAGTTATTTCCCAGCCTAGTGCAAATTTCTCAACATACAACAATCAAGACACCACGAATTGCCCAGTTGAGTATATCTTCCCCAGCTGAGTATATACTCCCCAGTTGAGTCCAAATTGCCCAGCTGAGCCCATCTTCCCCAACTGAGTATATCTTCTCCAACCGAGGTTTTTATCTCTAAACAGAGTCCATCATTGCCCAAATGAGCCTATCATCTCCAAATGAGCCCATCATCTCCAGTTGAGCCCAAATTCCCCAAGCAGAGTCTGCCTTACCCGAATGAGTCTATACTCTCCAGTTTGAATTTCCCTTTCAAATGACTGCAAATCACAGGGCCACAGCCCCTAATCCCCAGTAAAGCCTTCCATAAAGCCTTTATTATTACCAAGAAATGCTATGAAGCCTGGATCCGACCAGATGTTAGCATAATTTTCAAAGTTATTACTGAAGTCTGGACCCGACCAGATAACAGTTTGACTTCTTGAATTACTGAAGCCTGGACCCGACTAGATAACAGTTTGACTTCTTGAATTACTGAAGCCTGGACCCGACCAGATAATAGTTTAACTTCTTAAATTATTGAAACCTGGACCCGACCAGATAACAGTTTGACTTCTTGAATAGCCTAGACCCGACCAGATAACAGTTGATCTCATTTTTCAAAATTCTATGAAACTTGGACCCGACCAGATAATAGCCTAACTCTTCAAATATATAGAAGAACCTGAACTCAATCCGACCAAGGTTTATCTTCTTTTCCCCAGTAGAGTTGTCTCTCTATCCCCAACAAATGGCTGAGAAACCTGGACCCGACCAGATATCAATCCTCATTTCCATCCTTTCAAGAAAGCCGTTGTGAAGCCTGGATCCGACCAGATAGCAATCATCCTCAGAGATTCACTGGGAAACCTGGAAACCGACCAGATAATAACTAAATCCCCAAGCAGTCTATTGTGAAGCCTGGACCCGACCAGATAACAATTGACTTCATCAAAGAAATTTGTAAAGCTTGGACCCGACCAGATAACAGTTTTCAAATAGTATATTATAAAGCCTGGACCCGACCAGAAAACAATTAACCATGATTCCTGGAAAGACACTATGAAGCCTGGATTCGACCATATAATAATACAGATTTCCAAAAGACCATAAAGCTTGGACCCGACCAGATGACTATTCAATTTCAAGGAATTTTCTGCAAAGCCTGGATCCGACCAGATAACAATTAATTCATCCTTTCCTCCAGTAAGTTGTTATGAAACCTAGATCCGACCAGATAACAATTAACCTCCGCATCCCTAGCAAGTTATTATGAAACCTGGACCTGACCAGATGACTATTCAATTTCAAGGAATTTTCTGCAAAGCCTGGATCCGACCAGATAACAGTTAATTCATCTCTTCTCTTAGTAAGTTGCCATGAAACCTGGATCCGACCAGATAGCAACCGACTACTTCATTCTCAGCAACTGTGAAGCTTGGATCCGACCAGATAATAGCTGATGTTTGAGTGATGTTCCCCAAATAAGCATCCCTTCAATAAAATTTTAAGATATGCATATTCTTCATTTCCAACAGGCAATCAGGGATTCAACCTCCGAAGATTTCCTTAGCCATAGTCAGGGATTTATTTTCCCATACAAAAACATACATTTCACATTCATACATCATAGCATGTACATACCAATTCATTTAGCATGATACCACATCTGGTGAACATCATGCAAGCATCCGCATTTTACTAACCCCTTTTCTCACATGTAAAACATCAAGTTTAGTATGAATCAACAAGAGATTTGTGCTAATACTTCTTCCAGCGTTTACCAACATTCCTCCAAATGGAATCTATAAGCCCATTCACCATCCATCTTCGAGTGCAAATTTCTGGACACTCTAGTGTTCAATCATCTTTCACCTTCAAGTCACGAATGGCAGATCCGCCAATCTAACTCTTCAGGTTCAAGAAGTTTGAACAGGGGCAGCTGTTGCACCCCAAAATTTTCCCTCTCGTTTCTCAAGGGATCCCCCTGGATCCTCAAGTTTTTTCTCATCCAATTCCAAGCCTTGAATTATCAATTTTTCAAAGAAAATCACTCACAAGGGAAAAATGGTCATTTGCACACTGAGAAGTCTAACTTTGACTTTTGGATCAAAATCAAATCTCAAAAATCATATTTCATCAAGACATGTTGGAATATGAAGTTTGCTTCATCAAGAGTTTCAAAAGTCAAATTTTACTTTGGAAGAATCAAATTCTAAAAACTTAGAAATTTTTCTAAGTGTTTAAGAAATATGACAATTTCAGAACTTCTGGGCCGGTGTTCACACTCAGCAAATTCTGGATATTCTCAAGACAGAGTTTGGTCAGAACTTCTGAGCCAATGTTCACAAAGGTTCAGTTAGAGTTTGCAAAGGTTAAATCAAAGAAGGTAACAAAGCGTGCTGTAAGTATACTGGAAGTTCTGAAGGATCCTTCAAAATACGCTGAAATCAGAAGATACAAAGATCAGAGGTTGGATGTTACGCTGAAGCAGAACTTCTGATCCAAAGTTAAGCAAGGATGCAGAGTTTCACATGGGAACCCATTTAATACTCACAACCACTTGTGAAGTCTTTATCCAAGGGATTCTTCCCATGTGTACCCCTACTGTCTTGGGAAGACAAACTTTTAAGCAAAAGTATGCTAAGCCCATGTGCTGCTTCTACTTTTCTTTAATTCATGCTGACAGATCCAGCTTAGGCGCTACTCACCACCCCACTTGATGCATTGAACATACTGGTTAAGCTTACTTCAAGAGTAAGTCAGCTTCTAGCACATGATGTTAGCACCACTTGACATCTCCAAACTACAAAAAATTTGCCTATAAATAGAACACCATTGGCCACTGAGAAAAGGTCCAGAAAAATTTGTGAAAGAGGCGAGAAAATTGAGAAAGAAAGCTTTGAACCATTGCAAAAATTCCAAGAACCCAGGAAACTATAAACACAAAATACCAAAATCTTAGCATTGATTCCTTACGTTCAAACTCCATTTTTTCCTCAAGTGTTCTTGACTAAAGCCATCCATGCAGTTGCTGATTCACACATTAGAAGCAACCTTAACTTCTGTATTCCTATTGCCATACACTCTCCATTCACTTCCACCTCAAAGAAGTCAGAATATCATCCCTTGGCTGTTCCAGAAGTTGCAAACTTCCATCCTGCTGAGTACGTGAAGAAGTTGCTCAGAACATCACCAGAATTCAAGACCAACCTCCAGTTCACATAATCCTTTCCAGCTGCAAGGTAAGTTTTCTGCTGACTCTCATCATACTGATTAAGCATTGTCAAATTTTGCTTATTTAACACAATGTAGATATTCTGATCCTGATGATGTATATATCCTTAAAATTCATGCATCTGCCTGCCTAAGTAGAAGAAATCCCTATTCCTAGCTTCATAAATAAATTAGGACTCAGAATTAGAATTAGAAAATACATGTTGCTTCTGATTTGTGCTTCTGATATTTCATGAAATTTGTCATAATTATTATGTATGCAACTTCTGTTCTGCTAAGAAATAACTAAGTTACAGATGTTCTGACTGGTATGGAGAGAGGAAAAGTTCTGACAGTTGCGTCAGAACTTCTGAAAAATTCTGAGTTCTCAGAAGATCCAGAACTTCTGAGCTTCCATATTTCTACTAACATTGTTTCTGTTTGTGCAGCAAGTCAGAGTCAGAACTTCTGACCTCTTCTATTTTCAGCATTTTGCGCTGATTATGTTTTCTTTCTCTTTTATTATTTTTCCATCATATTATTTTTTATTATTAATCAAAAAACACCAAAAATATTTTATATTTGCATGTTATATTTTCTTTTTAAAAAAAGAGACAAAAAATATTTTCTTAAACAAAAGTTATTTTCCTTTTTAAACAGACAAACATTTTCCATTTCCTGTACATTCTCACTTGTTCAATATGGTTGTAATAGTAACCTAGGATTTAATTTGCAACCCCCATTTGAAGTTTGTACACCCCATCCCCCTAATGTTTGTCATAGCGTAGAATCTTTATTTTCCGTACTTTTATTGCTTTCATATGTTGTTAGTAATTAGGGTGTGTATGGCAAGACTAAAACCAATGTTTAGAAAACCCTAATTTAAGACAAATTATGCATGCAATCAAATACACTCGCACACTTACACCCTTAGGATAATTCCACTTGTTGCCTTACAAAATGGCCATGTTATGCATGTGGGATGTCTTAGCACAAACGAATCAAAAAATACAAGATCATAGTCCCTCGACGACGCTATCAAAGTTTCCTTTCAAAATGATCTTAGTCCCTAAAGGAAAAGTGCTAAGTCATCTCACAACATTGCTATCATGGTCATACGATGAACCAACGCCCGTCCCTTCACATCCAACGATGAGACTTCTTACCAAGTCAATGGTAAGATAACAACATCTAAAGGAGGAGGAAAAGCATATCTAAGACCTTTTGAGTAGGTAGATTACTTTTAGTTACTTGCTCACTCTCAAAACAAATATCCTTGCTATTTTCAAAACAATCACATACACTTTCCAAACATCTTTCCAAACTTGAAACATTTTCAAAAGCTCAACACTTTGTATACGTTCTTACGAACGAGAACTATTACAAAGTTTGCCTAAACGATGACACCTTTTCAAAATACTTTCAAAACCACACAAAGCATATTTTCAAACAAAAGCAAGTGATCTAGAAAGTAACTAAGAGCCCATGGAAATCCATGGATGAAAAGGGTGCTAATACCTTCCCTTTTCATAATCTACCCCCCGAACTCAAGAAAATATCTCTAAAGGTCTTTCCTGTGCTTTTTCACCTTTCCTTATTAGATAAAAGAAAAGTCGGTGGAGACTCTTGCTAAACCGCAACATTTGCAAATACAAACGCAAAACCTCAAGTCAGTTCTCCCACCGTATCACACATACCTTTTATTTTTATTTAAAAATAAAATACAAAAGAAGAGGCACATCTTAATGTTAAAGGAATAAATTATTTGATGGAGTCGAGGTTCGAACCCAATAAAGCTTGATATTATAAACACGATTATTGCAACAACTGTTATTATAACCTAACAATTTTTAATAAAAAAACAAAAAAAAAAACAAATTTAGCGCCTGGGTTTAGAGATGTCACCACGGTGTTTGGAAGAACCGTGTTGAATTGGGCGTTGTTGTTTGCGCATTTTGTAATAGTGAATCTATCTATGATTAGGAATGTGGATGGATCTGAATGTAAAGATATGCCTACTATTAAGGAGGAGGTGGCCAAAGTGTTTGAGGAAAAGTTTAAGGAGCCTATGATGTGCATAGCAAAATTCAGAGGACTAGCTTTTAAGAACATTTTTGAGGAGGAAACGGTCGGTTTGGAGGTGGCATTCACAAGAGAGAAAATTAGAAAGGCTGTGTGGGAATCTGATGGAGAGAAAATCCCAGGTTCAAATGGACTTAATTTTAAATTTCTTTAGGAATGCTGGTCCTTTTTGGAGGAAGATCTGGTTACGTTTGTAACTGAGTTTCATGTGAATGCCGTTTTACCCAAGGCTATTACTAAATCTTTTATAGCATTGATACCAAAGAATGACAATCGTCAAAACTTGAAAGAATACAAACCCATATGCCTTGTGGGGGTGTTTATACAAGATACTGGCCAAAATCCTTTCAGCCATATTAAGGAGAATTTTGGGGGGTATCATTTCTCCATGCCACACTACTTTTGTTTTAGACAGGCAAATATTGGATGGTGTGGCAGTTTTGAATGAGATAACTGATTTGGCAACAAGAGAAAAAGGGAGTATTTAATCTTGAATGTGGATTTTGAGAAAGCATATGATTGTGTAAAATAGAGTTATCTTAGGATAATGCTAACAACTTTTGGTTTTGCTACAAAATTGTGCAGATGGATGAAGGCCTGTGTTTTCAAGAGTAGCATGTCAATACTGGTGAATGGAAGTCCCTCAAGAGATTTTAATGTGGCTAGAAGGCTTAGGCAAGGTGACCCTTTGTCACCTTTCCTACTCACATTACTGACTGAAGGGTTATCATGGCTAATTAATAAAGCTAGTAAATTTGGAATTTATGAAGGTTTTAAAGCAAGGGATATAGTAGAACACAAAATTCTTCAGTTTGCAGAAGATACAATATTGATGGGGGCAAGAACATTGACTAACTTATGGAGTATAAAATTAATTTTAAGGGGGTTTGAGATGGTTTTGGGTTTGAAGGTGAATTTTTTCAAAAGTAAGTTGTATGGAATCAACATTCATAAGGAATTCATGACAATAGCCTCTCAATTTCTATATTGTTGTATTGATCAAGTTCCGTTCAAGTTTTTGAGAATTATGGTGGGAATAAACCTAAGGAGATGTTATGTTTAGAAGAGTGTGTTGGAGGGGTTAAAGCAGAAATTGTCAGGATGAAAGGTTAGAAATTTGTCAATTGGAGGGAGGATTATACGGCTAAATACCATATTGAATAGTGTACATGTCTATGTTATGTCTTTTTACAAAGCACCAAATAAAATCATACACCAAATAATTCAAATTCAAAGCAGATTCCTGTGGCTAGGAAATGAAGAGAAAAGAGGAATAAATTGGGTCAAATGGGATAATATTTGCAGATCAAAGGAGGAAGGTGGCCTTGTGGTTAAACACATTGGAACTTTTAACTTAGCACTATTATACAAGTGGAAATGGAGGATGTTAAAAGAGGAGACAACTATTTGGAAGGATATACTACAAGTAAGATATGAAGACTTATCATTACAAAACTTTCAAGATGCAAAGGCTAGCAAAAAAAAGAGTCATCTATATGGTGGAGAGACATCATGTCTGCAGGAAGAGTTGTGTTAGCTGACAAATCAAATATAGATATATTCATGAACAAAGTGTAATTCAAACTGGGTTCAAGGGAGGATATTTACTTTTGGCTTGACAGATGGATTAAAGATAAACCTTTGAAACATGAATTTCCAGAATTGATTGCAAAGACAAAAAAAAGTAGGGCAAAGTATCTGATTTCTGGAAGAATGAGCCAAGTGAGTGGAAATGGGATCTAGGTATCAGACCAAAAGTTTTTTCCAGAATGAATGGCAATGAAGCAATACAATTGAAGGAGTCAGAAGATACTTTGGAAGATGTGGTGATAAGGCAAGATCAATAGGACAAGATATGGTGGTGGCCGGACCAAGATGGAGTGTTCACAGTCAAGTCCTTCTACAACAAAGAAAGTGAGAAAGCAACATATGCAAACACTTTGTAGGTGGAACAGTCACAAGCATTGAACATTTATGAAAAGCAAGTTCACCATCAAAGATTCATGTGTTTGGTTGGAGAGTGATCATTGATATATTACCATCTCGAGATCAACTGGCCAAGCGAGGCATTATTCAAGGAAGTAAAAGTAAATGTTGCATATTCTGTTCTAGGGAGGATGAAAATCTCCTTCACCTGTTTTTCAAGTGCAGTATTAGCAAAGAGGTGTGGAGAAGTATTGGCGACTTGTTAAGGGTGCCATTTTTTGAAACTGATTCAATAATTCATTTCTATATGTTTGATATGCAACTGAAGGAAAGGATGAAGAAAAATATTAGAGGTGTTGTATGGCTAGCTGCTTTGTGGAGCATTTAGAAGATGAAGAATGATGTGTTATTCAATGGACTGATTCATAATTTAAAAGACATTATCAACAAGTGTAAATTATTGGCTTGGTATTGGCAAATTTTGGATTCTAAACACTCAAATTTTATTTCATTTTATGATTGGTTTTGGTACCCCACTTGAATGTTTTGGATGGCCGAATGTTTGGACTTGTTGATTACTTCTTGTAAGGGTTGAGTACCCCTTGTACCCTATATTAATACTATTTCCTTATCCAAAATTTTTTTTGAGTCAACACTAGTGAAAATTCTGTTAGATGAAAAAAATTCACCTTGAGGAAAACCATTCAGAGATGAATAAATATATACTCACATTTGAAAAGAGATATTGTTGGTGTATCAAATGAGAATAAAAATTCTTCCACAGGATGAAAACACATATAAATGAGACATATAAGTAAGATGACTCATATATCTAACACCCTAAAATTTTAAATGAAAATATAAATCATTGATCTACTTATGCTCTCGAAAATCTCATACTTCCAACCAATATAATGTCCTAACTTAAAGACTACTAATTGATGTCTTAGAAATTCAAGAATGTTTTTGTTATTTGTAAATATTCAAAATTAAATCGACTAAGTTTTACAATTTTGGGCGTAGATCATCTCTAATAACATTAAAATTGATGTTAAAAATATAACAACAGACTGAATCATAGTTTAAGTGACATTTTCGAGTGGTTGGAAGAGGCAAACAAACTGTTCTCGGTTAAATCTTGTTTTACTGTTTTCTCCTCATGATCTGTTGAATCTATATTTTCTGGTGCAGTGCTGGAAGCGCTAAATTTAATGTGGGAAATCAAGGTTTCATCGAACATCTTGATATTCGGGTGGAGATTCATCCTTAATAGGATTCCCACCAAAGATCAATTGTTCAGAAGGGGGATTTTGATGAATAATAGAGGTTCTTGTTGCGTGTTCTGTTTTAGAGAAGATGAAGCCCTTTTGCATCTATGTGGTTCTTGTGAGTTCACATCTAGAGTTTGGAGTAAGGTCTATGCTTGGATTGATCATGGTTTGGACTTAAATTTAAGAGAGCTTGTAAATTACTTCTTCCATTGTAAGAAGGTGAAGAATAAGTTACATAGGATAACCGGTGCCGTCATTTGATTTGCAACCGTTTGAAATATTTGATTGCTGCTTAACGCAATTATTTTCTTAAGAGTCGTCATCACTTTTAAAGAATATATATCGACAATTATTCATCGGTCTTAGATTTGAACGGAGTTAATTAGTAAATCTATGCTTGAAATATTTTACCTTTCCTATCTTTTAAGATGTAAAAGTTATTTGTATTATTGTTTCAGGCAAAATATTTCTTATACTCCTTGTTAATAAATTTTTGTCTATTAATTTTTTTTTTAAAAGGGTGGAATATAAACTGGTGAAAATCCCACATGAGACATCCTATTCCCTACACCTTTATTTTATTGGTATACAAACATTAGTGCTATATAGCATCCCTATATTAAGGAAGATCAACCACTAGGTACTTCTATACCATTTGGATATAGATATAGCTATTGAAGTTATTGTAATGCAAATATATATATATATATATATATATATATATATATATATATATATATATATATATATATATATATATATATATATATATATATATATATATATATATATATATATATATATATATATATATATATATATATATATATATATATATATATATATATATATATATATATATATATATATATATATATATATATATATATATAGTTTTTCTTTATCAAAAGAGTTCCTGAAATTGAGAATAGTTCAACTAATTGGGTGTTTAAATTTGATTAAATTATATATTTCTTATTTTTGACTAAATCAAACTATACTTAATAACATCATTTAATTGTTCAATATCCAATGATGAAAAAACTATAATGGTTAACGAATCTCCGGACATATTTTAAGATATTAAAAATGATGTTTTGGACAGTTGTGATTGTGATTATATTGAATGATTTACCTCTTTTGCTTTTACAAGTCTTATGTTATTATTTATTCATTTTGTCTATGCACGCTTACTTTTGTAAAATGGCCTACCAATTTAATATTGTACTACTTTGCAATCTTTGAGAATGAAGGTAAGGTTTTCTATGCATGGCCCCTCCTTTTATTATTTCGAGATAAATATTGTGGGCTATCAAGACCATGTGTTCTTTGAAATTTTATTAGAATCCTACACTGAAATTTTCAGGTTGTAGCAACTATATATGGATCATGACTATTTCCCATTTTTATATCTCTGAATAGAATTATTAAGAGTGATATTTTTATAATACAATATGATTTTTTAAATGAGTTAGATCAAATATAAAAATTTAATATGGTATTAAAGTTAGATTAAAAATGATTTTCTCGTAAGATAATCTTCCTACTTAGTAGCTTTCTATAAAAAATATTATCATACATTTTATAATACGATGAGAATTCTGTATCAATATAATTCAGTTTTTCAAAAAAAATCTTAAAATAACCTACGTTTTAAAAATAAAAAAATACAGTAAAATAGTATCTTATTTAAAATTAAAAAAAAAAAAAAGTAAAACAGTAGTGTCAAGCGAATTGACATTTGTACATAAAATTAAAGAAGAGGCGCCGATTAAATAGGCGTCTGTACATAGTATTGCCAACTCAATATCGTCTGAAAAGTTTAAGTGGTGGCGTCAATTCAATTGACACCGGTGTGTGTTATTTTTTAATAATGATTGATAGTTTGTATTAAAGTTGGATAAAAAATATTAATATCAAATTTAAGATACGTTTACATACGAAAACCATAAAACACTATTGTTAACCGGGTTGGTCATACCGACCACCGGTTCCACACTCCCTAGATATCCTAACTCGTGACCCTAGCCTACATTGTTGATTCACCTCAGGTGTTTGAGGGCCCAGGAACATCACCATCACTAGATTTTCTAATAAATTCTTGTATTTTAAAGAAGTCTTGTGTATGAAATAACGCCCTGTCGTAACTGAGTTCGTAACCCATGTCAGAGTAGTTGAGTGTGTGTTTGGGTTTTGGGTGTGCAATCGGGACGATTGAAGGGCAACATTGATGTGAGTGATTCATTGGGGAAATGTTGAAATGGTTGTTGTGGTGTTTGATAGCCTCATTGCATGTTATTGGTTTTGTGATGTTTGAGCTTCTTGGCTATGGTATGAGGAAGGGTGGGTGTTATATGATCGTTTGGTGTTCTGGCTATGACGACTACAGTATAATGATGTGTTGGGGGGCATATAGATGTTGGATGTCTTGATAATGATCATCTTGTTGGCGATGGTATGAGGCATACTCTTGATATTGTAGTTATGTGTCTGGCATGTTAAGGACATATGTTTGTTTATTTGTGGGTCGGTAACTTTGTTGGGTAAGGAGTTGTGAGTAATGGGTCTGTTAACTTTGTGGAGAATTAGATGTTCAAGCTTCTTGTGTGTAAGTGACTTGGCGTGGGTCATATAGATACATATCTTTAGAGATAAACCCAAATCCAATCGATTTGTACCAAGCCATATAATTATTAGTTGGTATTTCTTTGGTTGGCATCACAGGGTCACATAAAGCATGGTCACGACGGTGCTTCCATTTATGACACAAAGATCTAGCAAAGTCCTAGCAATGGATGAAGTTCCACTGATCGTTAACTCTCAGTAGATGCCATTGTCCGAGGTCGGTCGGGGGGTCTAGAATATTTTGAAGCATGCGGAACTGCAGTTTCACATGATCACTATAGTGCATCTCCTTAGTGGTGAACCCGATGACTAGTGTGCATGCAGTCCAAACAACTGCTTTTTCTTCTCTAATTTTATGTTGATGTTCCATGTTTAGATATGGTTAAAGAGGAAAAATAGATTAGATTATAAATGGGGTAATATTAAAAATAAATTATTATGAATTGATTCGTTTAGTAGCAATACATCTTCTGATCTAAGTTAATCCAGGAGATTGCGATACTGACCATCTAAACCAAAAAAATTAAAATAATTTATTTAGAAATAATAATTGGTAAACACTACGCCAAAAAAGACCTACGAAAGCGCTTTTTTTGGCCTTTAAAAGCGCTTAAAAGCGCTTTCTAAGGTGGCGCTGCTATAGGTTTTAGCAGCGTTTTTTGTTTAATGAAAAGCGCTTTCGTAGGTCTACTTATGACAGCGCTTTTTCTAAAAAGCGCTCTCTTAAGTACCCTTATGGCAGCGCTTTTTCTAAAAAGCGCTCTCTTAAGTAGGCTTTTGGCAACGCTTTTTCTAAAAAGCGCTCTCTTAAGTAGGCTTTTGGCAGTGCTTTTTCTAAAAAGCGCTCTCTTAAGTAGGCTTTTGGCAGCGCTTTTTTATGAAGAAGCGCTTTCATTGGTGGCGCTTTTTTCTGGAAAAGAGCTTTCATAGGTTGTCTTTTAGCAGTGCTTTTTCTTGGAAAAGCGCTGTCATATGTTTACCTTAGACAGCGCTTTATGTGAAAAAGCGCTGTCATAGGTCTACCTATGAAAGCGTTTATCTCCAAAAAGCGCTTTCATAGGGTGTTTTTTTTAGAGGTATAATTTATATAATTCATATACCTGCATTGTTTGCAGCATATTATTTATATAAACCAGTTGCCATAACCTGTAATTCATAAACAGCGGTAATGCATTGTAATCCAAAATATATATACACCATTTTTGTACCTCAAATTATATATAAACCATTGTTATCAGCATTGTAACTCAAAATCAGTCTTACAAAATCAACCCTAACAACAACTAAACCAGTCCTTATATGATTCTCTGCTCAATAAAATATTGACACAACTCCTCTTTGGTTTCTTCCAACTGAAGTTTCGTGTAATATGCACATTTGTACTCATCGAAGTACTACATAACAAAACATAATATGCATGATTTAGTTAAAAGTAAAAAATTATATGAAATATCCGAGAAATAATAAAACAAATCCTAAGTTATAAATCCATACCGTAACTGGAATCTCTATTTGATTCAGTTGAATGATTTCTTTGATAAACCGCATAACAAAGTATCCGCAATCTATACCGTTTTGCTGTTGAGGACACTACATAGAAAAACAAATAAGAATATATAGTTGTATTGTTTTATCAAATAGCATAAATATTATAAGCAAAATAGGGGAAATTAATATACCTGCACTTTGATCCAATTAATGTTGTTTGATTTAGACCGTCGTACCCGAGCTTCTCTTTGACACCGGAATACTTGTATCGCTCTAACAAAATAAAAATATATATTTAGAACAATGTCACATAAATAATTAAATACATAAATACACACAAATATTTAGAATAATCTCACTTACGTATCAATCATTAACTTCATATCCGGATAATTTGTCTAATCACCGTCAACCGAATTCAGATAATAGACCACTTCTTTTATAGGATCGATAGCAACCAACAACCAGTGACGTCTATAAATTAAAATAACAGTTTAGAAGAAATTTTTCTATGCAAAAATTACAAATATTAAAATGAACTTAGAATGAAAATTTAACCCTGTAGGAATAGTATTATACGCCCAAAGATATAAGCTTTCTGTACTGCCAGTTGCCATGAATCTTTCTACTAAGTGCTCTCTTACTGATTCCGGTTCCCTACCAATTGTCGCTCCGCTGACACGGGAGGAAGACACGAAATGGAATCTGTTTGACAATTGATTCTCGCGCATCAATTTGTCATATAACAGTCTTAAATAAAAACATAATTAATATTAGAGTATATTCATTGAAATGTTTAAAAAAGATTTCAGCTAATTACATGATATAAAGATGGGGTTACCGGATGTATGCGTGCATAATACTGACGCCCAATTCTTTATGACGGAAAATCTGTTCCACGTCCTCATGTCCAATTATTTCGGTGCAAGGAAAACCAAAGATACCTTGATCCATATCCATTTGACGAATACCACCATCCATCAAATCTGTTGTTCCCACTATTGTTTCAAGACACTGCCGGTATCGAGGGAAAAATCTAGTAGGCACCCTTTTCTTGGGTGGTACGCCAACGATTTTCTGGCTCACTTGTTGTGACCCATGAAAAGGTACCTAAAAATCTTATAAAATCAGTTAAATTATAAAATTATGCAGTTTTTTATTCGGATCATATAATTAACACTTTAAACGTACCTCTTTTGGTGATACGTCAGACTCGTCGTGCCGCAAAATCCCTTTACCCTTAGATGCGGGTGTTGTAGGAGTCTATAATTACCGTGGAAATAACTGAGGTCAGAACTGACAGTTGAAGACTTAAAGATTCATAATTGTTTTCAACATACCTGATCATCTATGAAAATGAGGTCCGATGGCCATGCAACAAAAGATCCTATTGCATCTCGCAGCAATGTGGTCTCAGCAACAATGTCAGGTACCGGCATCAACGCATCCATATCTAAAGCAATGTCAACCGATACTTTCATGTGTCCATCCGGAAGCGGTCTATTATGAAGTAAATCTCCCGAAGTGTTATGGACTTTTCCCTTGCCAACTAGTCGATAAGTCGGCGACGATAGGTATAGCTGGCAAGATGAAATGCCCTAAACCAATAATAACCGTTAGAAGTGACTAAAAATATTCTATAATAATAACGGATATATATTGAAAATTACCTCGGGAAATTTATGCTGACAGTTGATACTAGCTTTGTCACTAGTTTCTTTCAATTGTGAACTGCTCTTTTCCGCCATATCTCTCTCTTTATCCTTCTGCAATTCACGGACTTGAGCTTGTAAATCCTGCAATGTTTGCATCACTTCTGCATTGCTAGGATTTCTTCTCCTTGGATGCTTATACAAAGAGGTTGGAGTCACACCATGACCTTTACCCCTCACCCGACCCGGATACTCAGTAATATTTAGTGCTCGACTAAGTACGCTCCTGGTATCCTGATGATCCTCACCTGGGGATACCGATTGCGATAAGGTCTCCTGTAATTCATTTACATATAAAAAATTATTAGTGGAGATAAAAAATATTTAAATATTAATAAACATTAATTGATTTAACTAAAGACACAATCTTATACTTACACATTCATCATACACATGTTGAATATCGAGATTAACAGCTTGATCCTTGCCCACACGGGCTTCCTTCCACAACAAATGTGCTGGTAGTGATGTTGCGTCACTTTTCGTCTCTTCTAACTACGTAATGACAGAAGTATTAAGATCATCAACTATAACACATTGAGAGAATTAATAAGATCGTAGAGCATATATTTACTTACAATTTTTTCCTCTAAGCGAGCATATCCCAAACGCCCTTTTTTGTATGGATATGCGGGTTTTGACGCTCTCTCGCGATTGATAGCACTCGTGGGGGTGGTGGGAGGGGGGGGGGGTGGGGGTGTTTGGTTGGGGCGTTGGGGGGGTTGGGTGAAGTTCTCATATTTCTTTGGACGTTCCGGATCCTCTTCAAGAAAATTTCCTTCATCATCTTTAAGATACTTGTTTGTTAAAAATGTTCTCCACCCTCTATGTCTTTTTCCAGCCAAACCCATTATATACTTTTTACGGGTATCTTCAATGTTAAAAGACCTCTACAAAAAAACATACGCATAAAGTGTGTTAGTAAAAGAAATTTAAACACATATTATCGTCAAGATAAAGCAAATAACAAAAACCATATATGTACCTTTATCTCAGTCCAAACTTTCTCCTTAGCCTCATCCAACTCTCCTCTTTTCCATCTAGGAGTGGTGATCGGAATGTGTATACGAACAAGCGTACCAATGTAGCTTGTCAACTTTGCAGCATTAGACCCAATTAATTGGTCATTATCATTCCAATCTACATTATATGTTACTCCTCTATCTCTATCACGGATGATTCCCCTCATAATAGTTATACCTCGTGTAATATCTTTTTCTGAAGTCTTTTCTGAAGTATTTTCTGGAGTATTTTCAGGAGCATTTTCAGGAGCATTTTCAGGAGCATTTGCATCTTTTGAGTTTTCTTGATTACTTGCCATTTGACCTGTAATAATGAAAAAAAAAATAAAAATGAAATGACAACTAAAAATGAAATGGCAAATAAAAATGAAATGACAAATAAAAATGAAATGGCAAATAAAAATGAAATGACAAATATAAAAATGAAATGACAAATAAAAATGAAATGACAAATATAAAAATGAAATGACAAATAAAAATGAAATGGCAAATTAAAATGAAATGACAAATATAAAAATGAAATGACAAATAAAAATGAAGTGACAAATAAAAATGAAATGACAAATTAAATTTTATTGGATGATATAGGCTATAACTATATATACTATTACCCTTTTCACTAAGGTCTCTTTCTTTTCTTGGTAGAAATGTGTTCTACTCGTCTCTTAACAACGCGGACAATTGGATTGATCCAAATACCCTCATTATGATCGTTTCTAATACATGATTCATTATCATTTTGATCAGTTATGGTTAAAGATTCAATGTCAACACCAATATCACTTTGATCTCCAATGCTTTCATCAATTACTTTGTTAGATAATAGCACTATAGACCATTTCGTACTTGTCGGATCATTGACATAGAACACTTGTTTAGCTTGAGAGGCTAGAATGAAAGGCTCATCTTTGTACCCCACCCTATTTAACTAATATGTCTGTTATATGTGAAAACTTAGAGATGACATTTACAATAGTGCATATAGTACATATTTAACTCATATGTCTGTTATATGTGAAAACTTAGAGATGACATTTACATTGTGTTGTATGAGAGAAAAATCATACACACACTCTACAAAACTAAACTATAGAGTAAGCTATGGAGCAGGAAATGAATGGTATTTACTATCAATATGTTGTAGGAAAACAACAAGGCAAAACCACAATTATGGTCCAATAAAAACCCAACCACAACAAACACTGTATCTGCGATAATATAGTTAATATGGAATGTGAAAGAATCTGCATAAACTAGCGACTCTGACCATCAGACCTGCAAACTCCAACACATATGCATTCCCCTACCACTATAGAAAAAAGTAATGCTACACAAAATTCCTATATCGAATTAACTAAAAGAATTATTAGAAGATAGTAACATATTTATTCATACAAAACTATTCTAGAAATTAGAATCAAAGCAAGCATAGAACAATTTATTCATACAAAACTATACTAGAAATTGACATACCTAGAGCTGAGTTGTGTAACTTTGTGTTGTATATTGTTGTGATTTCTGATGCAACAAACTTTGTGATTTCACCTTGCGTTTCTCCTGTGGAGGTTCTGATGAAAGAGTACTGATGAACGGAGGCGGAGGTCCTGATGAAGAAGTCCAGAAACTGCCCCGGTGGTCCTGAACAAGAAGACGGCGGCAGAGGTCCTGATGACGAATAGAAAAGTGGCAAGTGGTGATCGTGACGAAAATCTCCTCGTAGATGCTAACGGCGGCAGAGCTCTGGTTTAGGGCTTTGATGATTTCGTGAAGAACAATAGAAAAGTGATGATACGAATTTTTGATTTTTATTATAAAACTACCTACGAAAGTGCTTTTAAAAGCGCTTTCTAAAGGTCACCTATGACAGCGCTTTTTAATGTAAAAGCGCTTTCGTAGAATATCCTATAGCAGCGCTTTTAAAAGCGCTTTCTAAAGGCCAGCTTTAGCAGCGCTTTGTAAAAGCGCTTTCTAAGGCTAACCTTTAGCAGCGCTTTTGAAAAGCACTTTCTTAAGGTACCCTCTGAAAGGCACCCTTTAGCAGCGCTTCTCAAAAAGCGCTTTCTAAGGGTGACCTTTAGCAGCACTTTTGAAAAGCGCTTTCTTAAGGCACCCTTTGAAAGCGCTTTTTTTAAGCGAATTTTTTTTTAAACCTACAGCAGCGCTTTTTCCTAAAAGCGCTTTCATATGTGTGATGCTAAAACTTATTTTTGGCGTAGTGAAAGTAAGTAAATATAATCAATGTTGTTAATTTACTTTTGTGCGTATGGGAATGTGAAGCTGTTGCGGTTGATGGGTGTTAGGGACGACAATCTGGACCAACCCCATGCTTGGAGTAAAACTGCGCATCCAGAAAACGTAGATGTGTCTTTGGATACATTTTTACACAAATAACTATATAGATAAGCCAAAAAAGCAGACCCAACTATATGTTCTTATTTTATCTATGTGTCTTAATAAGGATAAATACATAACATGCATACTAGAACCACTAAATAAGAATAAACAAATTAAAAGCATAATATAACAACTAGTTTTTATTATTCGATCTTGTTCGATAGAATTTCATTCAAACTTAATTTGTCATAATATTCCTTAAGGCGCGAAAGTAAGATACCTTGACCTCTCGGGTTATGATCTAACAAGTCGGCACCCAATAGTTCATTACAAATTGTATTTGCGAAGTTAATTTTTCCATTGACCACCTTACCATTAATAGGCTGCTCCAATAACATGTACACATCTTCTAACATTAGGGTACCATTAATAGGCAGCCACATGTGATTTTTAGCTTTATTAAAGCATGCATGTTCAAGTTCATATCACCAACACAAGATCATTCTCATACCGAACATGATATAATTATACTCTCTCATACAAGAAAGCATGGATTGCAAGGAAAAAGGTTGTTGAACAAGTATATGGAAAATGGGAGGATTCATACAAAGAACTGCTATAATATTTGGTGGCACTTAAGACATATGTATCGGGAACTGTTACAATTATGGAGACACTACCAACATTTATGTCATATGGAACTTGTGTAGGTGGAAATAGAATATTTCACCGACCCTTTTGGGCGTTTCAACCATGCATCTAGGGTTTTACATTCTACAAACCTATTATACAAATTGATGGGACATGGTTATACGATAAATACAAGAGCATCGTGCTTATGGAAGTTACACAAGAAGACAACAATAATGTCTTTCCCATCGCCTTATCTTTGCTTGAAGGTGAGACCACTGGTGGTTGAAGTTTCTTTCTTAGGAATCTCAGAATACACGTTGCTCTACAAGTGAACCTATGTTTGATTTCAGATAAACATGCTTTTATTGAGAGTTCTTACAATAATCATGATAAGGGATGGTATAATCCTCCTTCTACCTATGTCTATTACATTAGACACATCGCACAAAATTTCATGCGAGCAATCAAAGACAAGAACCTTCACAAAAAGTGGTGAATGCAGGCTATGCTCTAATTCAACCATCATTTCAATACTTTCGCGACAAAATTAGATTGTCAATGCAGATGCATTAAGGTGGTGGATAACATTCCACTGGAGAAGTAGACAAGGGCATTTGACGGAGGATGTCGATGGGGCCACATGACAACTAATCTTGTGGAATCCATGAATGACTATTCAAAGGAATTAGAAATCTACCGATAATTGCATTGGTGAGAATAACCTGTTCTTGGTTGGCATCAATTTTTGCAACCAGAGGCGAAAAATGGAGTGCAGTGTTAAGGCAGGACAATTATTCAGTGAAAGTTGTATGAAAGTGATGCAAGGAGAAAATATCAAAGCTGGTACACACATGGTTACAACCTTTGAGCGTCATAAACATGTTCAGTGTATAATAAATAATGGACCACAATGAGGGGAGGCCAAATTTATCCTATGTTGTCAAATTAAATAGAGGCTAGAACGATTATGGAAAATTTTAGGCCTTCCATATGTCTTTCTCTCATGTCATTGTAGCATGCATATATACTCTCCAAGACGCTTACAACAATCTACCTAATGTTTACCAGGTCATTAGCGTTTTAAATGTCTACAACGACAACTTATCAGTGGTAGCAATGAAGGAATATTGGACTACATATTAAGGGAACATAGTTTGACACAATGATGAGATGCGAAGGAAGAAAAAGGTTTGCCCTAATAGCACGCGTATTAGAACAGAGGTTGATACACCTGATAAAGTGATAAGATTATGTAGTATATGTCATTTGCCCGGACACAATTGGAAAAATTATGCTAATGTCGGAGCAACCTCTGCATTATAACTTTGTTTTTAATTTCAATTTGTGTAACCTTGGTTTTTGATATATATAGAAACTTTTGGTTACAAAAAAATTAACATAACAAACATCACCAAAACTTAAACTCACACCCTCAACAATACAAACAACACTTAAAGTCACACACACTTAAGAACAACAACACAGACAATAAAATATAAGACTTAATACATAACCCAGCAACACGTCTATGAAATGACAACAATCAAAATAATTGCATTTGATGCAAACATCATATTCCTAACATCATTGTCATCTTTAACTCGCACCCACATGCACTGCATATTATTACTGTCATTTGTAATTGATATGTACGAAACAAGCATATCGATTCTTCTAATTCTTTCCGCATCATTAATCTCTCTGTCTAACCAACTTTTCAAACTCCTTTCAAGATGGTTGTAACTTTGGATGATCCAAAAATGCATTTTTCATCGGAGGCTTCGTTTCTGAATAACAAACATGACTGGCTCTTTTAACAATCATGATAAAGCTACTGAAGAAAATAAAATAAAATCATGAAAAGAGGTGTGAAGTTGAAATGATAGGAGACACCTCTATTTATACTAAAAAAACACAACACACACGGGTTCCTATTGAATTGGTGTTACCACTTAATCTTTACACACAAACGCCAATTAGTTTATCAACACCATGTGCATGCGTCAATCCAATTGACGCCTCCTCTTTAATTTTAGGTGCATGCGCCGATTCTCCTGACACCACTACTTCGCTGCTTTTTTTTATTTAAAAAGTGAGATATATATTGAGAATTATTTTGAAATGTGAGTTATTTTTGAGATTTTGTTTTTGAAAAACTAACTGTATTGATAAAAAAATTCTAAAGATGAAGCTTACTAAGATTTAAGCTTGTTACAAATATATTATTTAAAACAAAAAATAAAACCAACTCGTGATATAACCTTAATGAAATTTTTTGAACATTTAAACAAGCCATAAAGATATCTGGTTAGATTGTTCTTTGCTTAACAAACCTAGTTGTATAATCGGTGCTAGTGATTGAACATTGACGATAGTTGGATAATGGAACTACTAAAAGGAGAATATTAACTTGGTGGGACAAGTCATTTGTGACTTGTCCTAACGATTCAACTTTGACCTTGGTTAGATCAATGGAATATTGAAGGCTAATAACATTGTCTCGAGATCAATAACAAGATATTTTTCTCTGAGAGACAAAATTGACAAAAAGGAAGGAAAAAAAGTGTTGGGGGTTGGTTAAAAATATACATGTTGAAGAAGTCTCACATCGCTTATTTTTGTTAAAGAAGAGGGAGTTCAAGACTATATATAGAATTAAAGTTTTTCCAAGTCCCACATTGCTTAGTTTAGTTATGGAATAGAGAATCCAGGGCTATATATAAGATTCAACTTTTTCTTTACAAGATGTACCAATAAAAAACACTTTAAGCTACTATTTGATTTTTTTATTCTCTTATACTCTTGTTTTAGAGTGTAGTGAGAGGTAGTTAAATATTTTCTTTGGAGAGTGTGAATGTATTGGGGCCTTGGGGTGTTTGAGGGTAATCTATGTATTGTAACAATTTTCACATAGTGATATTCTCTGGTTGTCATTTGACAATGGTTGTGGTTTTTTTATCCGATTTTGGAGTTTCTACGTTAATCTCTTGTGTTGTTATTTTGTTCCTATTTTTATCTATGTTTTGTTTTTCCCAATAAGTGGTATCAAGAGCTTTGGTTTGGTGGGGTATAAACTTTAGTATGCTCTGTGGTTGTAGTTTTGTCTAATATTCTACATCAGAAAATAAATTTTATACTTTATGTTGGTTGGGAAAATTTTAGTTTGCTGCAGGAAAGGTTTTGGTTGCAATGTCAAGTTTTTCAAGTACAATGAATATTGATTTAGAGAAATTTGATGGAAGAATCAATTTTGGCTTGTGGAAAATTCAAGTCTAAGATGTTTTAATACAATTAAGATTACACAAGGCGTTGAAAGGAAATATTTCCAAAATAGATACCGAGAAGTCGATGGAACTAGATTTGAGAGCTTCGAGTACAATCCACATGTCTTTGGCTAAGAATATTCTTGCGAATGTTATTGGTACATCATCATCCAAAGATATTTGGGAGAAACTTGAAGGGCTATATCAAATTATCTATTATTGAAGGAGCAGTTTCATAGCTTGCGTATGGATGAACATACAAAAGTATATGATCATTTATATGTTATAAATGGTATTTTTTATGAATTAGAAATTATTGGAGTCAAGATTGATGATGAAGATAAAGCTTTGAGACTCATATGGTCTCTTCCATCTTCCTATGAGCATATTAAACCAGTTTTGATATATGGGAAGGAAACTTTGAGTTTTAAAAAAGTTGCTAGTAAAATTATTTTTGAAGAAAGAAGATTGAAAGGTGAGGATAATACTTTATCAAACTCAATGTTGGTTGTTAGAGGAAGACCTTAGGTGATGAAAAAAAATGAAACGGGTGTGAGATGTTGAAAATATGGAAAAATTGGACATATAAAATATTAATGTCCTGATGGAGCAGCGTCAGAGAATGGTTTTGATTCAAATGCTAGCAATGTCTCTATCACTGTGAGAGAGGATGATCTTATCTGAAAATTGAGAAGTGCGTCCTCATGACATTTTCGTTATCATGGAAAAGGACGTGTTATTGCTAGCGGATTAGCCCATAGACATTGATGTAAAATGTGTTGTGAGATTATGTTGATGGTTGAAGAGCTTCCTACCAACATGAAAGTTGCGCCATAATGTTTCAACTTGGTTTTCAGAATGTGAAAATTCTTGAAGTGGTTTAACTTCAAGTGAAGTATACTCTTCTTTAGGTGGAGTATGATAGTTTTTAAAACTATGATTATCAGTGAAGACAATATGAAAATTCTTGGAGTGGTTTAGCTTCAAGTAAATATACTCTTTATGGTGGAGTATGATTGTCAATAAAGATAATGGAAATTTATGTATTATTTTAAGTCAAGGTGGAGATTGTTGGGGTTGGTTGAAAATATACATGTTGAAGAAGTCACACATCGCTTATTTTTGTAAAGAATATAGAGTTCAAGATTATATATATAATTAAAGTTTTTCCAAGTCCCACGCTGCTTAGTTTAGTGATGGAAGAGAGAATCCAAGACTATATATAGGATTCAAGTTTTTCTTTATAAGATGTACCAATCAAAAACACTTTAAGCTTGTATTTGATTTTTTATTTTCTCTTATACTCTTGTTTTATAGTGTAGTGATAGATAGTTAAATATTTTCTTTGGAGAGTATGGGTGTATTGGGACCTTGGGGTGTTTGAGGGTAGTCTATATGTTGTAACAATTTTCACATAGTGATATTTTCTGGTTGTCATTTGATAACAGTCGTAATTTTTTCTCCGATTTTAGATTTTTCACTTTAATCTCTTGTATTGTTATTTTGTTCCTCTTTTTCTCTATATTTTTCTTTTACCCAACAAAAAGCACACTCTAACAAGAGTGACTTGGATAGATGATCAACAAACAACTTGAAACTTATAAGACTTAACATACGACTACATAATTGACATCAATGATGTTTACAAACAAACATGAATAAATAAATATGTGCATAAGTGAATCATATAGTAATTGCACTAAAGACATAAATATAGAAGAAAAACGTGAAAAATAGTTGCATAGTTTCTAAATTCGTCAAAAAAAAACATACAAGCATCAAACAAGGTGTGAAACACACCAAAATGCCAAAACAGTGTTGCATTAGGAAAACAATATCTCCACGAGTTACCTAATTTAAGATCATGTTGTTTTACACAGATGACAAAAACCTTGTCGTAAAGTTGGGGGGTGCTAGTGGGCTGATTTGGTTCGTTTTCAAGAGAACTTGATGTCAAAACTGATTAAAAATATATGTATTGGTTTGGATTGACTTTTCAATTTTTTTTGATAAATCTGAATCGAACCAAGAAACAAAAAGTTAGTTTAGTTTGAATTGATCTGGTATATTAAAAAAGTGAAAAATATTTGAATAAAATAATTTTCAATAATTAATTTTCTATAATACTATAAATTTTTTATTATAATATTAGTGTTCAATTATAAACACTAGACTAACAATTGTTTCACAATAGATTTAAAAATATCTAAAAAATAAAAACATCTAACACAAATGAATTTGAATATGCTAGTCACTTTCGTTAGTATGGTAATGAAGATGGTTCTGAATTCAATGCTCGGTTAGCACAACACAACAATAACAACAACCAAGTCTTGTCCCCCTAAGTGGGGTCGGCTACACGGATCAACTTGGGCCATAATGCTTTATCTAGGACCAAGCTTCTATCCAAATTGTTAACCTCGAGATATTTCTCAATTCTATGCTCGGTTAGCACAGTACAACAACAATAATCAAGTCTTGTCCCCCTAAGTGGGGTCGACTACACGAATCAACTTGTGTCATAATATTCTATATAAGACCATGATTTTATCCAAATCGTTAACCTCGAGATATTTCTTAATAACTTCTCGTGTGATCTTTCTAGGTCTTCTGTTAGCATAATACATTAACAATTTTTTAATAAAAAATTAAAATCGAATTAAATATTATAATATGTTCACAAATGGTGCTTCACTTTTTTCTTCTTGAAGTTAAATGCTTGAAACTAGTTTCCATGATAATGATGATATGAGTCATGAGATTTAATTATGGTTGGTTCAGCTAGACGGATTTACGTGTAGAATATTAGAAATTTGATACCTGAACTCATTATCATCAGGTTTCTTTGGTTTGGTTTGGTATTGATCCAAACTAAACAAATGTATGACCTAAACATTATGACTTAGTTTGGATTCTGGTTTGGTTCAAACCTACCCAAACATTGAACACCCCTAAGTAAGGCCGTCAGAAGTGCCACAACATCAACTTACAAAATAACTAAGACAATTTGAAACACACCCTCGTTGTGGGATCCACAAACTATAAATGGTCCCATCAGAACTAGAAAGGAGATGTGAGTCTATCTGGATTGGGAACCTTATAGGAGGTCTGAAGGTTGGCCAGGGGCCTTTATGCACCTTTTAGACTGACAACAGTAAAAACATGTGTGTGATTATGGTTGACAAATAAGCTTGGTGGTGATAGAATAAAATATTTTGTAATAATTTATAATTATTAGTTTTAGGTAATTATATTATACCATAATTAAATTGTTGACCAAATGTTACACATTGGTGTGTGTGTGTGTGTATTGTTCATGTCTGGAACAAATATTCGTCTGACTTCCCAGGAGGTTGCTAGGGAGAGCCTACTAGAGTGACTTTATGATATGATTGAGGGATTTGGGAGCTACGATAGTGATGCACGCATCCCAAGATGAATGTCTTACTTATCCCTCTGTCGGGAGACCCTCTATATAGTGAGTATCTTCGCTTCATCAAGAGCCTCAGTTAATGAGTGACTCTCGAGTTCCATAATTGCATAACTTCCATCGTCTCCATGAATGAAGATTATTAGTGATGTGTAACGCAATAATGAATACACTGTCAGTAGTTATAGTCTTTAATGAGGTGAGATGATGATCAGTTATAGGCAAATGCTATCTAGTTATCTACTCTATCCGGGTCGATGGTGACGGCGTGTTGCTACCCGGGTCCATGGGTCGTATGACACTCCCTTAGCCGAGTAGCACCTCAGGTACCCTTACCATGAGCAGACTAATGGTTTATCCTTTTCTCTTGACCATTACACTACTCGGTAGGGCCTGCTATTTCTGGGATGTATATAAGCCCCCCCGAGTTCAAGTCCTCTCTTTGTGAGGACGTTGTATTTTGTCACGTGCTCACAAAAGGTAATACAGGCGTTGCCGAGTTGCTACTCTTTTCTGACCCACATATCGTGGAGTGAAGAGTCACCATTTTCTCTTTCCTGAGGTAATAATGACTTCCACCTAAACCTCTGTTCATTGGAAGATGCTTCCCATGCCTAGTACGCTGTTCACTAGACTCTATTAAAGACCCTATTTTCTTCTTTCCTTTTCTATCTTTGGTAACTGCAGAAGGCGATTATTCTTGCAAGAGAGCGTTTTTAATCCCCTTCAAGTGTTTCTCCATTTTCCAGGTATTTCCTCTTTACTATTTCATTTAATTTTTTACCTTTTCATATTATGGTTGTCTTGAGAGAGTGTGACGATAAGGGAAACACTGTGAAACCCTCTAGCATTGAAGAAATGAGAGAGTTATGAGGCCAGTGCATGCGAGAGATGAAAGGTATTCTAGGTCAGGAGGAGTTTAATCAGATCACCCAAGAGGTTTATGGTTTTATCCTATCTTCTTTGAGTGATTCTGACCATGATTCTTCCTCCTCAGGTTCTATAGAGTTACTGATGGCTGCATCTTCCCCTTTTGATGTTGAAGTCATGGGTTACAAGAATAGTGTACTCGAAGATACATAGATTGCAAAAATTAGGTATTTGATGAGGGTCTTATCGATTGCGGAAGAAAGCAATGTTATCCTGGAATCTTGTGTCTCAGGGGATCACATGTGTTTATTTCGTTGGAAGGACACTGATGAAGATTTCTTTTACTTCTATGCTGGGGTTTTGGAGGATTTCCAAGTCCTTATACCCTTTCCCGAGTTTGAGGTCGATGTCCTGGAGGCCATGAATGTCACGCCCTCACACGTTTGCCCCAACAATTGGGGATTTATAAAGGCTTTTGAAATTATTTGTGAGGCGATAGACATCATTCCTTCAGTTGGTCTATTCTTCTCCTTCTATGAGGTAAATGGGCCAAGAAGCTCTTGTGGATCCAGGTTAATGGCCTTCCCCACAGAAGCTTCCTCCAGGTGTATACCTCTAACTAAAAAGGTTTCAAGGATCAGTTTCTGAAGGTTAAGTGTGGGCCGAGGTACCCCCAAGTATTATACTCATTGGGCGGGCAGCCCCACTTTCCTTTCTACTAGACTCGGGATCCTTCTCCCATATATGGTTTTACATTTGAGAAGCTGAGCGACTTGGAAGTCTAGGCTTTAACTGATCTTGATTCCTTCAGTATAATAAAGGTCAAAGATTTATTGTGTATAACTGTTGAATAGATCCCTGACTTCCTCGATAATAGCCTTTATTTTTGTTTATCACATCACACATTATTATGCAAATTTTACATCGTCTCTTTCTTTCTTTGCAGATAAGATAACCGACCTTTCTGTGGCTGAGCATAAGAGGTTGATGATAGAGGCAATGGTTGCCCGGAGGACTGTAGGTGGGGCCTCCGTGATTAAGTCGGACATATCCGGGCTGGAGACTCGGACATCAAAAAATCGTAAGGGGGGTAGGTTCTAAGGCTACCTCTAGTGTGCCTGATCCCTAAGTCTCCATCCCGGCTATCTAAGAGGAGGTACAGAAAAGAACTCCCAATAGGATGAAGACCCTAATGAGTGATCAAGTTTGCCGAGATGACATGGAGTTTACTTCTCTGATAGGAGAACCCGATAATAGCCATGCTTCTGGAGAATTTAAGTTTTAGTTCAACAACTTCGATGGGATCCGATTTCTGTATGATCATCTCAACACCACCAAGGACGTTAATAAGGTTAAGTCTGTTGGCCGTCAGAAAATGACACATAATATCAATTCCAATTTCATGAGGTGTGATGTCTTGACCAGTGATCTCTTTGAATCTACAGATGATCATGAGGAGACAGAGACGAAGATGAAGGAGTAGATAACTCGGTTAAGGGAGGCCCAGATAGATCAATCCGAGAAGTTGTCTGCCATGGAGAAGGCCTTGGTTAAGGAGAAAGAGCACCGAGAGACTCTGGAGTCCAAGAACCAATCCACTCTTACCTAACTTAATGAGAGGTTGAAGGCAGAGAAGGCCACTAATGACGAGTTGAAGGCTACTACTACTGAATTGAGGGAAGCTCTTAAGAAGTCTCAGGTGGATGTTCTTTTTGTTGGTGATGAAGATTTTGAGCGAGCTAAGGATCAGGTGATATGCCTTCATCTCGGTTTGGCCATATAAGAGATGGACATTTTCAAGGTGGTGCAGGATGGCCACCTAGTCGATCTCGAAGATATGGAGAAGACTCCCTCTCCTCAGCCGAATCTCGAGGACCCTTATGTCGAGGGGAATGTCAACAATGATAATGCCGAGAAGGAAAACCTTAATGCCTGATGTTTTGATGTTGTTTTGTTGGTTCTGTTAGTCATTCGATAAGGATGCGCTTATGAAATTTATTTTGTAAGGAGTGGTTTTGCCATCCTTTTTGTTACTCTTGGACTACTTCCTCTGGGCTTATCACCTTCGGAATTTGTACTTTTTATGGCTATTTGTGGACTTTTTATGCAATAGTTGCTTTTTGTTTATCTGCATTTTAACTTTTATGCATTGTATGCATTGTTTTTTTTGAAGATAATCCGGTATATGCGTTGTTTTTTGAAGATAACACAATATATGTATAAGCCCCTCGAATACAAAGTCCATTGGGCTGAGCGTGTCCGTTCATGTAGTTCGGGTATTATCTTTACAAGTGTTCTTAGTCACTTGCTATGTCGTTTAATGGGTATCATTTGAAATATGGTCATACCCGGTTTGACATTTTTAACGTTTTTATGAACTCGACCCTGATAAGGGGAGTTGGTCAAGGAACTCGACTCAGGTGAGGGGAGTAAGTTTGTAGAGATTGACCCAGATGAGGGGAGTAAGTTTATAGAGCTCGACCCAGCTGAGGGGAGTAAGTTTATAGAACTAGACCCAGCTGAGGGGAATAAGTTTGAACGGAGATTTGTGAGAGGCGTAAAGTGTGCTTTGACTTTTAGCCGGAACAAATCCCCATTATAAGGTTGGATGAGTAGGCCCAGAGCCCTAGTGAAGGTGAATCCGAGTTTGCGAGAGGTATAAAGTGTGCTTCGAATTTTTTCCAGAATAGAGCCACATTGTAAGGTTGACCGAGTAGGTCCAGAGCCTTAGCACGGGTGAAGCCGAGTTTGTGAGAGGCATAAAGTGTGCTTCAACTTTTTTCCGAAACAAATCCCCATTGTAAGGTTTGCCAAGTAGGTCCAGAGTCTTATCAAGGGTGAAGTCGAGTTTACAAGAGGCATAAAGTGTGCTTCGACTTTTTTCTGGAATAAAGCCTCATTGTAAGATTGGCCGAGTAGGTCCAGAGCCTTAGCGAGGGTGAAGCCGAGTTTACGAGAGGCGTAAAGTGTGCTTCGACTTTTTTCTAAAACAAATCCCCATTATAATATTGGCCGAGTAGGTCTGGAGTCTTAGCGAGGATGAAGCCGAGTTTGCGAGAGGCGTAAAATGTGCTTCGACTTTTTTTAGGAACAGAGCCTTATTGTAAGGTTGGCCGAGTAGGTCCAGAGCCTTAGCAAGGGTGAAGCCGAGTTTGCAAGAGGCGTAAAGTATGCTTTGACTTTTTGTCGGAATAGAGCCCCATTATAAGGTTGGCCAAGTAGGCCAAGAGCCTTAGCGAGGGTGAAGTCGAGTTTGCGAGAGGGGTAAAGTGTGTTTCAACTTTTTTCCAGAATAGAGCCCCATTGTAAGGTTGGCCGAGTAGGTCCAGAGCCTTAGCAAGGGTGAAGCCAAGTTCGCGAGAGGCATAAAGTGTGCTTCGACTTTTTTCCGAAACAGAGCCCCATTGTAAGGTAGGCCGAGTAGGTCCATAGCCTTAGTGAGGGTGAAGTCGAGTTTGCGAGAGGCGTAAAGTGTGCTTTGACTTTTTTTAGAACTGAGCCCCATTGTAAGATTGGCCGAGTAGGTCCAGAGCCTTAGCGAGGGTGAAGCCGAGTTTGCAAGAGGCATAAAGTATGCTTCAACTTTTTTCCGGAACATATCCCCTTTTAAAGGTTAGCTCAGTAGGTCCAGAGCCTTAGCACGGGTGAAGTCGAGTTTGCAAGAAGCGTAAAGTGTGCTTTGACTTTTTGTTGGAAACAAAGCCCCGTTGTAAGGTTGTCAGAGTAGGTCTAGAGCCTTAGTGTTGTACCCCAAAATTTTCCCTCCCATTTTCTTCAAAGCATTCTTTCAAGGCTCCTCAAATACTCAAGAATCTCAAGGGATGACCAGTTAAATGCTCCTCATAAGCCAAAGGTCTACAACTAGGGTTTTGATTTTCTCAAGGAAGTTTGTGTGGAAAAGGTCTCAAATTATTTCCATGGTTCATCATAGGTCTTCAACAAGGTTCATGTCAAGTTTCAAGTCTTCCATCATAAGTTTGCTCCGTCAATGGCTCATATGATTGAAAATCAACTGTATTGGGTAAAAAGTCAACTATGATCAACATACAATCAAACTTCAAGATTTTTGGTCAACATCAACATTTTGAAGTGATATTCATCATTTGATCAAGGGTTGATCATGATTCCTCAAGAGAAGCCCTCAAATCATCAAAAGTCCAAAGTTGCCAAATTAGGGTTTCCTTAAAAGAAGTTAACTGAACTTTGACCAAGCATAACTTTCACATGCTTCATCAACTTTTCCCCAACCAAAGCCCGTTATAAAGAAAATTCAATTCTCTACAACTTTGTTTTTATGCTAAAGTCCAAAAAATGCATCATTTGAAAGATACGAGCTAATACATTATAGGTCATTTTCAAGATAAAGTCTCCAAATGCAAAAATGATCAAAAGAGAAAGTGTAGAGGAAATCTCGAGCTTTCAAAAAAGTTCAAAATCATTTTCAAAATATGAAAATTGAGCAAGTTATAAGTTGCACAAGTTGGGAATTCTTAAAGAAATACATGAAGTACAAAACATGCAAACTTGAAATTTTGGATTTGTGGCCTAACTTCTTGAGCTTCAAACATGTTCATGATCTCATGAGAGACTCTTAAACTCACTCACACCTTGCCCTATATTTTATCATTATTTAATTCATATTTTATTTTGTTTTTATTCAAATAAACTCAAAATAAATAAAATAGGAAACAAATGGGCCAAGCATGGAGTTTGATTTCTTAAGGCCCATACAACATATTACACCCTATAAAACATGCCAAATTCGTGCAACTTCAAAAATGGCATGAGAAATAACTCAAAATGGAAAATTTTCAAATGTTGATTCTTGGTTTTAAAGCATGGCTTAATGATTTGATTCATGCCATATTTGTGAAGCCATTTCATTTCTCTATATAATGCAAGCAAGACAAAAGGAAATGGACACGAGATCACTATTTAAACAAACCTCTAATTTTTTTTCAAAATTTCAAAACATTAGGGCAAGCTCGAAGCCTTTGTTGCAACCTGTCTCACTCAAAGCTAGTGATCTAAACATCCTTCTGAGACCTCCAGGAGTCTATTCAGACCCTTTGTTAAGCCAAAGCGCAGCCAAAACAAGCTACTCAAATCTCACTGGTTTGGTAAAATGCTCGCGATCGAATCTTTCAAATTATGCATTATTAACTTATTCCATGTATTCATATATGTTTGTATGCATCATTATAATAAATCTAATGCATAACATGTGAGTTGTAGCGCATGAATAGGTTTTTGACATTTTTTGGGCAATGCAAACCGAGTTCTTCAAATCTCTGTGTAGAGACGTTTTTAGACCAAAAGGACCTCACCAACAGATTCACAATGCTTGACTTAGTAGGATATGATACCTTTGGCTATTTAAAACTGACATTTTTGCAGGTTTGGCATTTGGGATGGCCGGAGAAGATGACCGGAGGTTGACTCCGGCATCCCTGAGTCTTGGTTGACTCAGGCAGGTCTGGCGTGGCGCAATGAGACCTTCTGAGTGGTTAATTCAAATAACAGGGGTCCACCTGTCTTGCTTGTGTGCTTAAAATAAAGAAATATAACATGTTTACTATATATTTATTCATTTGTGCTTTGTATATCAGATGTATAGCCACCCCAGTGGCAATGTGCATGTTCTTAAGGCATTCCTATTCTTGGTCGCAGGTTCGAGCCAAGCATGTGACATTTTTCCATTTGTTTTGTTTTCATTCCAGATCTGGTGTAAACAGATCAAAAAATCTCACCATGTACGTTTCATGCCATGACCCTCAGATCTCAGAAGATTCAGATCCAACGCTTCTGATGAAGTCCCCATGGTGTACCTCTCAAGACCATCCTCACTGGATCCAGCGCAAGTTCCTGGGCTCATTTGTTTTGGGCTTAGTTTTTCTTGCTCTTGCACCCCCCATTTTCTTTACAAACACCAAGCCCATTTAGTTTTCTTTTTGTTTTAACTTAATTATTTTTTTCCTTTTAATCATTTTATAAAATCAGAAAAAATAACATAATCATAAAATCAAAAAAAGATGGATTTAGGTTTTCTTGATCAATTTAATTTTCAAAAATAAAATTAATTAATTTAATCACTTTGTTTTTTAATTAAAATTATTTAGAATTAGGTTTCATAATTCAATTATTTTTCTAAATAATAAAACCACCAAAAATATTTTTCTTATACTTAGAATTTTTTAGGGTTTTGTTAGATATCCTTTTCCTCTTCCATCTCCGCGTATTTATTTTTGCATTATTATTTTCCATAATATTGAAACTGTCCATAGTTTGTAATAGATAAATAGGGTCCTTTTGCTTCCCCCCCCCCCCCCCCCCCCCCCCCCCCCCCCCCCAATTTTTGGTTTGTACTCCCCCTACCCCGAAGCATTATAATAGCGTAGACTTTACTTCCCGCACTTTTATTTA